>CM037786.1:34263997-34313997 GCA_021229015.1 Solen grandis
TCCAGGTCCACTGATGTTTATGTTTATATATATACATACATACAGAGAGAGAGAGAGAGAGAGAGAGAAAGAGAGTTAGTTTACCAGAATATTCACAAATAATATCGGGACTGGGGATTAGAAGGTTTGTTCGTCGTCTATCAAAAGGTTTTACAACTTTTACGGCAGTTCCTTTAATGTAACAGTATATCGGTAGTTTGTCCCTGGGAAGGTAGTATGCAACAGGGACTGTTATTGTTATTATTATTTATAATCATTTCTTTATACAGCTCATCAGGAAACAATAACATCAAAACATTACACGTTGATTCTAATATACAATTTAGATATAAATATGTTTAACTGACAATTTATTATCTTTATTGTTACAATCGTGACTAAAATATAATAAAAGAGATGTGAATTCCTAATGTAGCTTCTTGATAATAATAATAACATCTCTAAATTAATAAATACTGTATCTTTAACCCTTTCCCTCAAATAGACTCATTTTGACGCACTCAATAGGTACCACATAAAGCCTGATCTGCAGAAAACCACAGTTAAACCTTACCAAATTTAATTACAAAATCCTCATTTCCAGACCACTGAGGAGCAGCGAACAACATAAAACCTGATCAGCCTGCGAGTTACTCGCAGGCTGATCTGGTATTATGTTGTTCGCATAGGTCTTTTCATGGTTTCCTCTATGAGGGAAAGGGTTAAAGGTATTCGGCGACATGCTTAGCCACTTGCTCTACCGCGGGATCATATTTAATATCGGTATCGTTTCATAGGAAATAGTCTATATCTCTGATTTTCCCACATTTTTTTGTCCTATTCCATTTGTAAAAAGTAAAAAAAGTTGTCTACGAGAACACAACCTTTCAACCGATGCGCTTAGAAATAAATTTCTGATAATTTCTGATTGGTCCGATGTAAAACCTGGGTCAATACAAGACATATGATTTCTTATTCCAACAACAAATAGGCATGAAAAAAGGACACAAATTAATACAGAATAAATATGTATATTTCATGAAATAAAAGCTATGTTTGTATCGCATCATGTGAACTAATATCTGAACATGTCAATGATATGGTTAGAAAATAAGTCTTTAATTTTCATAAAACGGCAAGCTATTCACGTCGATCTATAAGTATAAACAAGAAATATCTTTAAAAAAGATACTCGGCCGTGGTAACCAGCTTGATGATTACTGTCTGAATGGTTTAACATGTAGAAGATTTTGTTGTTGGTTTAATAGTAATGTAATTCCTGTGTCAGTGCAGCTCTTTGAAATACCACGGATCCAAATAATTTGTACAATCTAGGTAGACACTTACAGCCTTAAAACATCTGCGCACTAGACTTTTTCGCGGGCTACAAAACGAAACCTGATGTTACGTTTTCGTTGAATATAGGATCTTTCAGGGTCGAACAATCAATTCCGAAATCTATGTTTCCTATTTTTTAGCGTTCCACTCTTTCAGTTTACCTTAAAAAGGTGCAATGTCTTACTATTAGGGACAAATCGTTCGCAGGGGAAAAAACTTCAACATCTAAAACAAACAGAGATCTAAAGAACTCGTTTCCGCAACCCTTTATTTTCTTTTGACTAATTTTACAATGACCAATGGGAATTTAGCAAAGTATATACTAACCAATTTAAAGCCTAATTTTCTTCCGCTTCATTACTGTGTGTTTCGCAGGAAGTCAGTGTGAAAATAAACGACCTAACGGCCGAAAAAGCAACACTGAAATGTAGTGCATATCAATACCTAATACGGAATAAATAGAGATTAGATAAGATGGAAACTTGGCGTAATAGCAACAGTGTAAATTGAAGACACATACAGCCAGGATATCATGAGGTGTAAGTATATTTTGTCGTTTAAATTGATTCATGTACAATTATATCTTAATGTGTGTTTAAGTTAAAATATTTATTATGTAATAACATGAATAAACTGAAATACAAAATACGAAAGGATAGTAGTGCTGAAAATGAGCAATCAGATCTGTCTTTTGTATACAATATTGGAATACCAAATGCTACAAATAAGATGTTTTACTTTTTTACCATATTTTTTTTCGCAGGCTTATATTGGTATATACATGCACACGTATGTTTGACCTTCGTTGACGTGCGCGATTGTTTTTGTAAGCTAAATGTTCCTTTTAGATAAGCGTTGGTCTGTGCGTGACAGTGAGTTTATTTTCAATTAGTGTCTTTCTTTACTTTTGAGAGAAAACTTTTCATACGCATTCTCTTTTGTGAACAGAAGTCAACTTCATCCTTTTAGTATCTCAAAGAACGACGATTTTGGATGTGTCAATTAATATGTTTCAGTCCATGACCTGTTCTCAGCCTTGACCATTGTTATCGTATTCTGTCTTGTCTATAGAGGTAATTTTTTTATGTATTTTATGTATAAAAATAATTAGGATGCATGTTTTCATCGACTATCTCCACAATGTTTTGAAAAACGCATATTTTATGTGTGTGTATGTGCGTTTCATATTAGATGATTTGGTGACTTTTTGTGATCGCCCTGCGTCCGACGTCAACAATTTGCTTTAAAAGACCTCTCCTCCAAAGGTATCCGGTACGATGATTTGATCGAAAATCTTCCGCATTAAAAAAGAATCAACAATCTTATATATAATTAGAAGGTAGGTAATATTTCCATTGAAATAGTTTATTATGTCGTTTCATTTGCCTTTGATTATTTATAGATTTTCATAAAATTGGTCTTATTTTGTGTGGAAGGGATGAATAAAGACATACAGGTACAAAAAACACCCCCTTGTCTGAGGAATCGCCCGAAAAAATGTTCGTGAATTCAAAAACACGTTCTGACCGACAGAGTCTCGCCAATTTCTACCGTGTAAAACTATAGAAAAACTAAAGCCACAATATCAGTGTTGAATTGTATGAACAGATGCTTTTCATACGAAAAAAATATTCCTGAAATGAACACTTGTGCTGACTTGAAATCCATTGTTTTTAGAAGATTTTGTGACTAAATCGAAAACAAAACTACATCAGCAATGTCACCGAGAAGCCCGATAGAAACTGTAGAGAATACACAGTTTAAAAGTAGCTGATGATCGGTCAAGGACGAGTCTGATGAATTTTTAAAAAGGCAGAAAAAAGGCTGAATAAGATGAAAAAAAAAAAAAAAAAAAAAAAAATAACAAGTATTCATTTTTGGTTTATTTGTTCTTTTATCGGTATCTGTCCATACAATTCAATGCTGTTATTGTAGCTTTAGTTTTTCTTTAGTTTTACACGGGAGAGATTGGCGAGAGTCCGTCGGTCAGATCTCTTCCGACAAAACACGTTTTCGACTTCTCGAACTGTTGTAGCGCGATTCCTTTAGCAGGGGGATGTTTTTGTACCTGATTGTCTTTATTCACCCCTTCCGTGCATAATAAGACCAATATTATGAAAATCCACTGAATTTCAAAGGAGTTACGGCAATTGAATCGTCATGATGTACGTTTTCAGTGAGAGAGGTTACCAACCTCCTTATTATATATAAGGTCATTGAAAATTTTTATAATGGGCAGCCACGAACCTACCTTTGCTCTCCTCTAAAACCACTGGGTAGACATTGATGAAACTTGGCATGAATGATCTACAAAAGTTGCTAAAATAAACTTGATCAATGCAGAATACTGGTTGCAATGGCAATATAATCTTATTTTAAAATCTTTGAAAATCTTCCTCCTGAAAGCAATAGTCAGAATTAAATTTAATTTTTCACAAATAGTCACCCTATGACCCTTTACCGTAATTGCTAAAATAAAGTTGGCACAAATGGGCACCTCACAGTTGTCTACCATATTGTTAAAATTAAGTTAGTCCCTTGCAAAATGAGACCCAAAGCTTGTTTCCTTCAATTCCCTTTCTTTGAAAACAATTATCAGAATTTAATTTCACTTGGCACAAATCATTTTTGACAAATGGCCACTATAACCAGGTAAAATAAGTGACTTGAATGGTTTTAAAAATAAGCTTTCTTACACTGGTGGACGATCTAGGGCCATATGACCTTCTTGTTTTTTCTATCTAAATTGTAAATGAGCCATTTTGAGTATTGTTTGTATAAGATGAATCATATTAATTGATATTCTAATATAATTTAAAATATAATTTATTGATCCATTAGATATGAATTTTCATTTATTTCAAATCCATCAAGATGAAAGGTCCTTTCGAACGTGCATCTTAGTCCTATATAATTGTTTTATTTTTGCGAATACCGTACCACATAAAACGATGGACCTATCTAGGATCAAATCCGGGTTGTATCGACGGATGCTAGTGCGTGATGCTATGGAGACCCTTTATCGTTCAGGTGTTGAAGTTTTTTTGTATTTTCTCTTCTAATCGCTCTGTTTTCAGTACCTGCCCTTACATGTTTACGATGCCGAGAGATATCCCAGCCCAGACATTGTCACACGGTTGAAAAATGCGCTGGAAACGATCACGTGAGTATACAAGCTTTGGACTCTTGAATGAGACTTACCTGTAACATTTTTATTGCAATTCATCACCTGTAAGGAAATAAGGAATCGAACAAGGAAAAAAAGAAAATGTAAAAGAAAATTAGATTGTTCCATGGTTCATGTATTAAATGTTTATAAAAATGGTTTACGTATATTATTATATAACTGTTATATAAAAAAAAAACCCAAATTATATTTGCTAAATGATAATATTTAACATACTTATATTCATCGATCTCTACAAGTTGTTGAAGGACAAGGTTTCAAAGATTTTTAGGTTAAACATTTCTTCACCAGTAAAATTAACCTAGCTTAGTTTTGACAAGTTCTACAGAATAGATAGGGACATCAGGCAAACTAGCTAAAAGCTATTGTAATTACAGTGTCACAATGTAAAAATTACTGCACAGGTTGTATTTCTATATAATAATAAAGAAAGAAAGGGTGTTCTTTGGAACACATGTGTCACCTTCTGAAGCGTGACGGAAAAAGTGTGACGGACAGACAGACGACGGAAAAGAGATCCTTATGCAAAAGTAACAAAAGAAAGATAAATATTGTGTATAATTTCTTGATTTACATACTTGATTGGCTAGTTGAGTATTATTATATATATATATTGAATATATTTAATGAAAGACGAACACGTAACTGTTTCAAAAACAGGAAAAAAATAATATTTTTTTCAGTTAATTGTCAGTTTTTTTGCACCTTTCAATCCTAAAATACAGGAAAAACACACATATTTTCTAGCAATTTCAATCAGCTTTCGCATATCAAAGCTGGTTAATTTCAAATTGTAGAGCTCTACGAGGAAAAAAATCTCTGTGGCTCTCTTTAATAGGTTTTGTAAAGGATCGTTCAAATGAGCTTCCATTACCATGTCATTTCTGTCTTCATTGGTCAAAGGTTTGACTGCATCCTTCATTATGCAGGTGACATAGTCCCGAAGGAGGATGAAACATTGTATATCAACACTTCAAAGACTGTTTTAATGTGCCGTTACGTTTGAAGATCATTTAATTACGGAGTTTATGAGCGTGGTGAACCTTTCACTCAACAGCTTGAAAAAAACAACAACAAAAACAACAACAAAAAACACCATGCTAATTAGGATGCAGAATACGTGACAGGGCTTGATTTAAAATTCTGTGGATAGACATTGGCATATTGCCACAGAAAGACGACACACTGCAGCGATGACCGAATTAAAAATTAATCACCTGTTATATACCTTAATAGCGACAAGTTTATTGAAATGAAACATACACGGATTCCTAAAGGCATTCCATCCAAAAAGAATTTAACAAAAGATCAAATGAAGAACATGGTTACCATGAAGTGCCAAGCTCTGTGATGGTTCGACCATGTACATGGCAGGACATAAAATCCACTTCTTAAATATTGGGAAGCATCACAACGTTACTCATTCATTAAATATATATTACGTATCTGTGAAACACATTTTACTTTATTTTTCATGTATTTCATTAATACACTATTTAAAATGTTTAGATAAATATTGGAATACTGTTTTGCAGTATTGTGGTACAGAGCGGATCCGAAATCACCACGGCCAGTATGTGTACAACATTGGTTGCATGTCGGATAAGGTAAGAATTACCGGAACTTGTCCACATTGCTTATATATGTAAAAAATTAAAAGCTCTTATCTCCATGTGGGGAAGAGGCAATATTTGAGGTCTTTGTCTAACTGTCATTTAGCTCGTCCCTGTCTTATCAATCGTGTTGTTAATGGAAGAAGCATTTCATATGACTTGTGGTAGGTTAGTGGTTCCAACCTTCTGTCCCTAACTTGAGATATCCCTCCATCTGTAATAAGTTTGATATATAACGGACATGATGTTGCAGTAACTGCAATCTCTAAAGAACAACACTTAATTTATCAAATTTAAGTATAGGGATATCAGAAAATGGGGTTTAGGCCCTGAATTTTGTCAGTTTTCCTCGAAAGTCTCTACTTCTAACAAAGAACCGTCATTCTAGACAGAGAAAATGTACAATAAATTGCTTTGCCTTAAACCTTAAAAATGTATGTCTACAATATACATTATATAAATTATGTTACGACATACACATTTTGACCTAATGTATTATTCGGGAAGCGCTTAGTCGGCCATCGGTATAAGACCAATAATTCGATATCTCTTCAGGGCCAAAAGTGTTTCAGGTGTATAAATTGCTGCTGTTGACAACGTATGTACTTATATATTCCTTTCCAAGGGAGGATAAACGTTAGAATGTTTGTATGCAATGGAGTGAAATTATTTACTCACGAGAAAATGAAGTGTCGAAAGAAATAGTGGATGAGATGGTTTTCGTCCATAATGGTCCGGGGGTAGAAGGAAGGTGTCGTAAAATCGTTGTGAGATTCAAGAAGGTTTAAGGATCGTGAATTTGTGCGGAAACAGTGGAAGACGCTTGGTACCCATTACAAGGTGCATGAACAGTTTCCACCTGAAGTTATCGAAAAGAGGAAAAAGCTGTATCTTAAGTTGAGAAAGGCGAAGAAGCGGAATAAGAGGGTCTGGATAACTTATGACACCCTCTATATCGACGGCAAACCAGTGCGAGACTAGGGGTATGAAGGGGACGGATTGAGCGTCATGTCTTGGAACGTTCACGGACTTACTAAAGCGTGATGAACCAGTCTGAGAGTTTTTTTTTTATACATGGACCAAAATTGATATCATAGGGCCTATTCGACTGGGTCTTTCCGTTGAGAACGAAAAGTGGGCGGAACTAGATGCGCAAAGAAAATAATTACTCAACGAAAAATGCCCAGTCGAGTAGATATTTGCATTGATGTCGCTTATACTCGTATCAATAACCATTCTGTAACACACAACTTTTATCGTTAGTTTCTGTACCATAAAGCTAAACGAACCAATGGTGATATTGTTCTTTATTACGAGAAACTTTGGAGAATGACATTGCAATTATAAAAAAATAATCATGATACAACCATATGCATTAAATTTTTATTCCATATCGATAATGACCTATATTTATGTGTTATTTATATGTTTATATACTCAAAGGAAAAAGAAACGCAGAGTAACTAGAATCTGTAGTAGCTAGATTCAAGTTTTTACCTCCTAATCATGCAGTAAACCTCATATGATAGACCCCCATCTCATTCTAAAGCATTTATTTTGTTTAAAAAAATCTTTATCAAAATAATTTAAACTGCAATACCGTCGATACTTCCTATTTAAAACTGACACAAATTTACTCTGCGTTTCTTTTTTCTCTGAGTTCATGTATTTTAATGTGGCGAGAATTCACTTGCCAATAATGTAATTAATTTTTATTTATTTAATCATTGAAAATGATATTATATATTATAAAAAACGTTGGTAGTGTCTTCAGTAATGGAGATTTTAATGCACGTGTTGGCTGTAAATCTTATTTCAATGCCTACGTCAGAAATACTAATTGTATTGATGATCTGGATTATGTTCCCGACCAGCCACTTGTTACCGGGTGTGTAACGCACAAATAAGAAATAGTCTCAATTGTGACTCTGGTGAAATTAAAGATGGATATAATTTTATATATATTTGTAGATGTTTTCATGAATATAGGGGAAAAATATATGTAAAAATGTATGATTATCACAGACCATCAATGTTTAAACTTTTGTAACTTCTGAAATCAAGTGATAAAAATACTTTGTTAAATTTACGTAAATTCATTTAAAAAAGTTTTTTAGCATAAGGAAAAAAAAAAGATCAATTGGGGTGGTCATTCCCACTTCACTTATTGATTTTGTTACGTGAAAAATTATGTGTATGAAATTGTATTGAAGACGACGTACAATGTACAAATCAAAATAAAGATATGTTCGTTTTGTTCTTACATCTTACGGATAATATGGATGGCAAGGGTTTATAGCAAAACAACTATTTAAACAGTTTCTATTGCATTATATAATTATATATTCTCATCCTGACCATTTGCGTGCATTTCCATTTAAAGAGGATTATATATATATATATATATATATATATATATATATATATTTGGGAAAAAACAAAACCTTTTCTAGACAAATATGTTTGCATAAACGTAAGTTTCACCCTCAATTGCTGTAGATTTTTAGAAAAGAAAATTTGACAGCGTGTGTTAAATATTTTCATAATTCCATAATTTACGATTTCACCATACACAGTTATAATCATTTAATTAACACTAGAAGAAAGCCCGCGAAGTTAATAGGAAAATACAATGTACAAAAATGAAAACAACCAACGCATGTTTTTGCTCTCAGTGCAGAAAGGTTATGAAATATTTCAGCTCCGAAAGGATAACAAACTTTACCAATGACTAAAAATCACGAAATATTTTAAACACAAATATGCTATTATTTTCATTCAATATGTGTGTAACTTTGACTTAAATATTAATATAGTTTATATTAACCCTTTTAATATAATGTATTTGTATTCTTAAGCTATAGGTGAACATTTTGTTAAACATGCATAGAAAAGTACAAAACGAGCATAAACTCTCCAGAATGTAGGGTCCAAAATCTATACAAGAACTACCCCAAAGCTATGAAACTTTATATATATTTTTTCTAAATAAAAAGATATAAACGGACAGATTTCCCTTTTTTAGAACCAATCCACTGATATGAATGCTTTCTGAAAATGCATATATATATTTATTTGCCTCACCATGTTTGTTTCTTTAACTAAAACTGCCTTTTTACTGAAAGTTTAGCCAAATTTGCATAAAAATACTAAATGTGACTTTTTGAACTTTCCATATTTAGCAGATATACTTTAAATAATGTGTTTAATATCTGAATCATAAATTTTAGGATTAACTTTAATACTCTATTTATAATAAATGAGATTTTTAAGTAAAAATCAGTGGTAACCTGCTGAAACGTCCTTAAGTCGGTGATCGTGCCCACGGCATGAATCTTGACTATACAATGTCTTAACGTTTTACTTTACTTTCAATTAACAAATTCGATTAAAGTTTTAGGAAATTATTTGTCAAAACAAGTTATCGCACATGCACACACACAGAAACTAAATCCAGTCTGACCTAGTACATGTAATATAGACTGTTGACTTAAAAATAACTATTTACAAACTTCACATGTGAGAAATGAAATATATTTTTCAATATATCATTAGACAACTCTTTACAGGTGAAGCAGGTCGCTGGTTATTTAACGTCACCACTGTCACTGTGGATTTATGGAACCAATCTCTCTGTCGTAATTTCTACAACAACAAAACAATAACTGGATCAAGTCAAAGTTACCACTGTCGTCTCCGTGTCCATGTCAAGAACCCATCATGAAGCTAGATTCCACATTCCATTCCGTCCTCCCTACCTGTCCAGCTACAGTAACTGTTATGAAGAATGGTTTCCAAACTTCGACGATGTTACACAGAGATGCTGTTTTAGGTCAGACATTTTTTTTTTCAGCCTGTTGAACATTTAATGTTCCAGTTCTGTACGTGGTTTGTTTCGGTTTTGCCCAGTATTTCTTAGAGACGCAGTGACTTAGATATATCATTTCACAATTTCCAAACACTGGGATAGCTATTCCTCTGAACGGCCCTTATGAGCACAAAGGTGTGTGTGTGGGGGGGATTCGGTTTTGCTAAAAAAGACATCTAGCAAATGAATATAAATTTAATCTTTTATGAGCTCAGACGGTCATTTTCAACTACGTTGCAAGTTTGAATTTGACATAATCTATAATAGTTTTAATCTCACTTAAAATCGGCTTACAATTACTAAAATATATCCTATTTACAACTTTGATTTTTTTTTGTATTTTTACTGACCGTATATACATAAGAAGGTTGTTAACTAATTCTATTAGAATTATACATCCAACGGTTTCATTTGCTGTAACTCCTTTTAACATCGATCGTTTCTTTTTTGCATTTGAGGGATGGATAAAGACACATAAGTACAAAGTTTGAAATAGTCTGCTTATTCAAAAATGCATTTGATCGGAAGATATCTGACGGACGGCATTTCGCCATATTTTCCCAGTCTATAACAAGAAAGCAAACACGAGCTACAATGTTGCGTTGTATGGATTGAATCCTGAATTCAAAGCGCTGATACTACAGAAAAAACAAGGTTTTTAATGTGAGGATGTTGCATTTTCTTTGTTTATTTAAATAAATTTAACAAACGAGGATCAAATTTTTCAAGCGATGTCAATAACCCGCTTTAACCTTGTGTAAATACGACCGTTTAAAAAAAAAACAACTTTAGATAAATACACCATTTGTTTAAATGGACTGCTAACAATGAACACATTTCAACTTTTGCTCTCCCTTTGCTCTTGCCTACAGTTTGTATGACTTATACTAATATGTGTATCTAATTGAAAAGGATCTAAAATAGAATAACAAACTTTCATTATTTTATTTGTGTAAGTTTATTTTCCATTTCATTTTATATACACATGTACTTCCTAAAGGTAAATTGATAATATTTAAAATTACAAAAAATATGTATTTACATATACGTTCATTATTGCAAGAGAATTTAAAAATATATAATTAATCCTCGCAACCTTGTCTTACTATGCGCTAATGCCAATTATCCAAGCTAATTGCCCCATTGTGGCAGTAGCTTTACTGACTTTACTGTAGTATCTATGAAATTCCAGCAAGTATATATCTCCGAATAAAATGCGATTGATTCGCTTGCGCATTTACTTTTTCATTACAGTTTATTAAACACCATATTTCCATCATGGATAATTAACTCATTTTAATTCAGTTCCAATTCCCATAATGCAATCGTATTTAAATAAACATGAACATTTTCACCACTTAGTGATAAGACAGAAAACAAAAGGAACTTTAAGAACTTTATCTCCGTGTAGTGAAAAGGAGGGAAATTGTATCTAAATATATCCCCGAAATGATGTACGATCTATATTAGAATAAACAACCTTGTTCGCAATCGATATTACTGCAACTAAAACAGTTGGATGTATAATAATTATTTCACTAATATTAATTACCAACATTCTAAAAGTGGTCTATGTAAAGTCAGGAAGGATAAAAAGAGTTGTTGTAAATGGAATTTGGTTACATCTTAGTTGTTATAAACAATGACTCCTTTTCTGTCATAGCAGTGCACTAGCTACCTTTGGTATGATAAACTATTAAGCCTCAGTTAACTGTTGGTACGTTGTTTTTCATGATAATGGAAATTAAGCACTATCATATATGAACTGGATGTTTGTCAAATGTTTTAAACATCATTCTATTTTTGTCATTATACCTGAATATGGATACAGTAAAATACAATTACAATAATGACGAAACGATTGCTTCTTTTTTACCCTGCATTATTCAGTTCGTGTATTTTTGTGTGTAATATTGAATATATATACGTCTTCAATAGGTCATATTACGATCAATTGCTGAAAAATAAATTTTTGTATTATTAATTGGCCAGACTGAAACCGAAATATTAGAAAGAATTCGTATTATGTTTTTTCGCCATGTGCTGTTTAAAGTGTGATCTTCAAAAAGTCCATTAAACGCTTTTAGTGTGGCCTTGATATTAACCTGATTGACACCAATAGTAATCCCAGCCATTCTCTTCACGGAAACCGCCAATCTATTACATTTGGCGAAATAAGGTTATAAAGCGTAAACCACATACCACAGTTTTAGAGGCCTTTTTAGCTCACCTGAGCACAACGTGCTCATGGTGAGCTATATGATCACCCTGCGTCCGTCGTCGTGTGTCGTGTGTTGTCAACATTTTGCTTTAAACGACATCTCCTCCGAAACTGCTGAACATAATTTGATTAAACTTGGCAGGGATGATCCGTGGGTGAACCATCACAGAAATTGCTAAAATAAACTTGATCCATGTTGAACTCTGGTTACCATGGCAACAGAAAGAAAAAAATCATCTTTTTTAAACACTGGCAAGATTTCAAACTGTTTTAGTAAAGGTGTTCCTTGGGTAATCCTCTACCAAGATTGCTGAAATTATTTTGATTCGTGAAAAACATGGCCGCCATGGGCGGGGCTAATTTGCCTTAAATGTATTTAGTTAAAACTTTTAAAGACTTCTGCACCAAAACTCCTGGTCAGATTTTAAAATGTTTTGGCATAGAAGTTCAATGGGTAACCATCTATCAAGATTGCTCCTTTAGAGCAGTGGTACACAGGTGAGCAATAAAGGGCCATCATGGCCCTCTTTTTTATTTATTTTTTATCTTCGAAAAATCTGGTTGGAATATTAAATCGAAGAGAAGGTTTTGAAACTATTTCTTAGAATTTATTTCATATATTCCCCTAAATTGATATTTTATGAACTTAAAATTCTGAAACTGCATCTGATGTCTGATTAAATCTCAATAAATCGTTTCATATATGACTTCTCAAGAAATAAACCCCAACTCTTGCTTCTGATCCCATTGCCAGTTTTAATTTCATATTGTTCGTGTCCATTGTTCAGATTTAAATAACCTTTGTCGTTGTCGATAAATTAACACAATATATTTTGGCCTTACATGCAAATATGGCTTTGAATTTTCTATACATATAGTTATGTAATTATGTGTTGTAAATTCTAATTAATACCCGTGGATCAAGGCGCTGTGCAGTAAACATTCTCAAGGCTAGCACTAATCATGTATGCTCCAACATGACAGGGATGGTGTTTTAGTCACAGGACCACAGGATGGAGGGTTTGCAACGTTTGGCATGATTGATACCATTGATGGTTACTACCACTGCTGCTCTGGAAATCTGAATCCTCTTTGTGGTGATTTCTATGCATTGAATCCGTCAGACGATTGTTCTAGATGGAGATCAAGTTAACTGATAAAATAAATCAATAAAGTTGATGGTAAAATAAGCGTATCAAGTTTTTCTTGTTAGTAGTATGTTTCTATGCCACCAAAAGCACCAGTATATCAAATACATGTATGTCATATACGAGGATAACATCATGAAAACGGCGACAGCCATGGTAGCAGTAATGGTAGTTATAGGAGAAGTAGTAGCAGGAGGAGAAGGGACAGTTTTGTATAGTTTGAGCACTTTCTAAAATTAACTTCTATAATACATCAGTACAGTCCAATCATTTGGAAAAAAAATGAGAAGAAAAATAATATGTTTCGTAAATAAGCAATATTTTCCATATGTACTAACAGTAGTAACTGAAACTTATGTAGAAATTGCAATAATAGATACTGAAACAGAGTTTGGTTTTATAGTTTAGGGAAATCGAAAACACGGAAGCAAAAGTATACTGAAAGGAAAACAATCTAAACATAATACGGTATTAACCTCAGTATACGTTTGCTTCCGTTAAATAAAATAATGAAAGTTTGATGTTTAAGATTTTCTTCCACATATTTATATAACCCTATAAACTGTAGGAAAGAGAGAAAGGGAGGGAAGAGAAAGAGTGGCGGTAAGCTTATTGTTAGCAGTCCACTAAGACAAATGATGTGTCCATATTTTCTTTTAACGACCATTTTCACGCAAGGTCAAAGCGGAGTTATAGGTTTATTGGCATCGCTTGAAAATTTGATTATTGTTTATTGAATATACTTTGATAAGCAAAAGAAATGCGACATCATCCCATTAAAAATCCTGTTCTCTCAGCGTTGTCAGCGCTTTGATTCACAAATTTGGTATGATGATCGAACCCACGACCTCCCGCTCCACACGGCCACTGGAGACGGTAAATGTATAGACGATATTTAACGAGCGCGAAAAAGGTGAAATTTTTTATCACTTCGAGATGAGATATATTCTATATTCACTCAAAACAAACACATTTTCTTTTTATCTTATGTTGTTTTCTATAGGTTTATTGCATTAAACTAGTCAGACATTACCAAAATTGGCGCCAAATCACGTCGAATTATTTGACGTAACTGTAACGTCATGAAAATCTATTTATGTAATGATTTTCGATGAGATACTGAAATTTATCAAGTGGTATCTCGGCTATTTTACTTTTTTGTAAATGACATCATTTTGTTATGTGTTTTGTTGCGAATTTACACACAATGTAGAGAGAACGATGCGAGTTTTAGCTTTAAAACTAACCAATCTGTATCTATGTCTTGGTTTTAGTGCAGATTATTATATCACGAATGAAATGATTATTCGCGGATGAAAAACAAATCTAACCCTAACCCTGGGGTCAAAATTGGCACCGCCCCAGACGTCACTTGATTTTACGTAGACTTATATAGGAAAATCTAGAAAATCTTGTCAGAAACCATAAGGCCTGAAGTTTAAATATTTTATGTGTAAAATGGCCGTATGGACATCTACCAAGTTTGTTCACATCATGGCTCTGGGGCCAAATTTGGCCCCGCCCCAGGGGTCACTTGATTTCACATAGGCTTACATAAGAAAAACCTTAAAAGATCTTCCCGTCAGAAACTAAAGGGCATGGAGTTCAGATATTTTATGTGTAACATGGCCTTATGGACATCTACCAATTATGTTCAAATCATGACCCTGGGGTCAAAGTTGGCCCCGCCGCAGGGGTCACTTGATTTTTCATAGTCTTATTTAATAAGAAAGACTAGAAAAGTTTTCTTGTCAGAAACTAAAAGGCCTGGAGTTCAGATATTTGGTGTGTAACATGGCCTTATGGACATCTACCAATGAAGGCAACATTTTTCATGTGAGCGATTCAGGATCATCTTGGCAGACTTGTTTTCTTAGTTATATCTCGTGGCCAAGAGTTAATAATCGTTTTTCGTTTTTTTTTCCTTAGTTATATTTCGTGGCCACGAGTTAGCAAGAATACTAAGAAAAAACGAAACACACACACACACACACACACACACACACACGGCCTGGGCGGTTTTCTGCATTACTAGTCAGTGAAAGTAAAATTCCTCTTAACTAATTAAATAACTCTTTCGAAACAAACCCTCACATTTCGTTGCCTTCCGTACAGATAGGCAAGTACCTTTGAATAGAGAAGAACGTACTGTGACAGTGCGAAAATCTTTTCTAATCACAAGTTAACTCGCCATTTTCTTCCATATTCTAAAAAGGTTTCTAATTCAGTGTGACCATACCAGTTTCAAATATTTGGGAAAACATCACTAGTGTCTGTGATGTGCTTTTCATGACAGCAAACACATACTCACGAGCTCTGAATGATTTCCCGTATGTCTGGAAATCTTGTACAATATTATTATGGTTTGTTTCGAAAGAGTTATTTAATTAGTTAAAAGGAATTTTACTTTCTCTGATTGGTCATTTTCATGGGGTTTCTTTTTGATACACAAAACTCTCAAAAGTCACGAGATCGTAGTACCGCCATCTTTCCTATATTTGGCCATGTTACAAGACATATATTGCACTGGCTTCACTCGTGATTTTGATTAACCCGCCAACATACATTCGTGCACATTCATGTATAGTGTGCAGGTTAATTAAGCTCAGCTCGCAAAGCCAAGCAATATATATTACTTAACGCACTTGTAATTTAAAGTAACATCAGTATGGTTTTCTTAAGAAGCAGTATTAGTAGCAAAATTTTCAGCTGCAGTAGCTGAATGTACGCAAAATGCCGTCTTTAATGTTAAACTAAATTCCCTGGCTAAAAATGCAGTACAACAAGCTATGAAAATCTCTGGTACAGTTTTTGAGATATTAAAGATATTGAAAAGTAGCGTCATGAGTTCCGTTAAGAGTATACGTATTATATGAGTTTCCTTTACTATGCAGAAATCATTATTATGAATTAAGCAGATAGAAGTGACCAGCAGAACGATCGAGTGGTCATAGACACTGACTTTCTACTATTTAACCTCTCGCGGTTGTGTATGGCAAAGTCACTCAAATTTATCTTGTGAAGAAGCCTTCCAGATGGTTTGCGGTAATTTGGCTAAAAGATATCTTAATATAGCACAAAAAACATCCGGCAATAACAAAATTTATCAATGAAACTGTGTGACATATTCGAAGTCATCACCAAAATTCCGAGACATTTTAAAAAAATCGGGATAAACGTTTTAAACTATAGGACTTTACATTTAGGAAGTGTCCGTTATGATTTGACTGCTGTGTATGGTGAGGAAGATAAACATAAATAAATAAATAAATAAATAAATAAATAAATAAATAAATAAATCATATTTATGAATAAGTAAAAGATTTCGATATTTAACTCAAAATGTCTTGATTTCAAAGAAGTGGCGCTGATAATGAAACTATAGTTTTTTTCCGGTACATAGCACAAAACATCAGGCAACCTTAATCATCAAACTTGAATTTTACACCTGATTCTCTTTATAAAGATAAATTGATATTCGTAATTACCATTTTTCTATCGCTTTCTTCATTTGAAGAAGTTAATGACGATTTCCAGGAGCTTCCGTATAGCA
Organism: Solen grandis; assembly: GCA_021229015.1. Taxonomy (NCBI): domain Eukaryota; kingdom Metazoa; phylum Mollusca; class Bivalvia; order Adapedonta; family Solenidae; genus Solen; species Solen grandis. The sequence continues at coordinate 34,280,905 of CM037786.1, forward strand.
TTTATCAGAAGAATGAATGACAATTTATCTGAATAACTCCGTCCTTCTTGTGTCACCACCTACCCGTAAAATATAGAAGAAGAAAAAAAATACGCGGGTGCTCTGTACACCACGTGTCTTGCCCCCTCGTCATACGTTACAAGCTGGACATCGCTATATGCATAGGATATCGATCGAATATGAGGTCTTTCTGCAAAGGAAAAACCTTGGTACGAGCTTCATGTGACACTGAGAGCACGTAGCGTCAAGGATTTTCGTGAAGCTCGTACCCATGGCCGTGTTCTCGAAAATACTGAAATATAATCTCAGTCTCAAGTCTGAGTATCCTAATCAGATCCCTTTTTGAAACTAATTGGCATAGTTTGAGTCTGGGTATGAAAATCATACTTCAGTACCAATTTTATTTCCAGAGCAAGGGGCCAGGTCATTCCTGCGCAAAAAGGCTGATAAAGGAGGTCGATATCCGACTTACACAACGCATGCTTCAGAAAAAAACAAACAAGAGTGACATGATTAATAATGTCATAACTTACATCTTCATAGCCATACAATATGTATAATTAAATTTAATTTATTCTTAATTCATATATATATATATATATATATATATATATATATATATATATATATATATATATATATATATATATCTCGACTAGATAAGATAAGCTTATTCTGTTATAAACTAACAAACCCGGCACATAGATTGTTTGTTTATGTTTTTCAAAAAAAGGTTAAATATTTAAATTCCATTTATTTGATAAGGATTTGCTAACAATCTTCTTTTTTATTATTCCAATCTAATATTTCACATAATGCTATGTTAGTTCTAAAATAAACGCCTTATGCCGTCGCAGTTTTTTTTTTTTTTTTTTTTTTTTTTTTTTGAAATTCAATACCATAAATTTCAGTTAATATAATATTATTCAGTTGCCTAATAACATCTCTTCAGTTTTAATTCTATTTAAGACCTGATTTAGATGCAAAATGTTTGATATAGTTGGTATTTCCTAAATAATGCGCATAATAGTTGTAATAATTGACAATCTGAGTCATGATGTTTCTAGAATCAGTTTATGTATTAATTTCTATGACAGACGGATAAATAGATTTTAGCATATTAATGAATAGTAAAGCAGATAGCGGAAAGACTTATCTTATACCACGCGACACTGAAAAAAAATACGATTTCAAACAGGTGTTCATAACTGAAAATCATTATTCAAACAAATGTTCATAACTGAAGAACATACATGTTTATAAATATTTTAATCCATGCAATATATTTGTTCTGGAAGTCAAATTTTACCAAAATCTTAAAAAAAAATCGACAGTATCAAAAGACTTTTTTTATAATCAAGAAATAAATTGTATGGGCACCACCTAATTCATAACATCATTGTAACTAATGAAACATTTTATAGATAAAACTTAAAGTTGAGCTGGAACTCTAGCAAATATTTTGCAATCAATGTTTCACAGAGATATGGGTCACCATTTTTCGGGTTTCCGGAAAGTCCTGTCATAAATAAAAGAAAAACACACACTTATTTTGACTTTCTGATAATATATTTTTGTTAATTTTTCATTTTTTTTTTATCCAACTGTGTTTTTTTTCAATTTTTTTTTTCTTAAAAAGTAAGTTGATCAGCTAAAATTACATTTATATCTGATATGTATTGTCAATTAATTTTTAAAGAAGATATATTATTCATTTTTATTTATTTTCATGAGGTCTCTCAAAACTAAATGTAAAGTCCCTGTAATGGTTCCGCTACGTTCTGGACTACTAAACCAACGAACCAATGAAACATTAGGAAACTTTGTATATCTCCGTGATAGGCCATGGTGTCCGAAATGTAGAGGAACCTTTACAGGGACTTTATCTTAAGAAATACATACGAAAAGTGCAACTGATTCTTTTTGTCTGAAAAATAAATTCCTGCTCTTAAATATCCCTGATTTATTCGCTGAATAAAAATGAATAATTTAAGTTATATATTAACAATTTCAATGTTTTAATTCATTGCAATGTCTTGGATAAAAAATATAAAGAAAACTGAAGTCAGTGTTTCCGAAAGTTCCCGTTGAACATCAAATTCACGATTTGTTCCGCGTGGGTTCGAATCCCGGCAGGGTCATTCGGATTTTCATGTGAGGAAGCCTTCCAGCTGGCTTGCGGTAGGTCGGTGGTTCTACCCGGATGCCTCCGTGCATGCCGGGTCTTCCTCCACCTGTAATTAGCTGGACGTCGCTATCTGATTGAAATACTGTCGAAGCGACGGTAAACTCAAATAGTAAAGTCAAGTCAAGTCACGATTTGTTTTGTTCAAATTGATTTGGAAAATGAATATTTTATTCACACATAAAATCTTTATCTGGTTTTATGAGATATACAATTTGTTTCCATATTACAATTTTAACAAATGATAATATTTATTTTAGCCGAAGACAGTCGGAAACTTTCCGTAACTTGTGGTAGCATTTTAGCATATCCGATTTTGTTTGGACGGAGTTATAACGTAAGTGTTATGGAAGACTATAGTATGCATGTTTATATCTGTTGATATTCAGAAATTGGTCATCATAAATGTGAAAATGAACGTTATTTTTATTTTCTATACCTTTTCTTTGCTTTTTTGTGTAAAATTGCATTAAGTATGAACATTAACCTTGCGCAATTAAAACAAGTCAAGATGGCGGATCACTATCGAACTAACCTTTGCACGACCCCGACAATATGCTATCACTTTAGATAATTATTTGTTATTTTTCCTACGGTCTGCACGTGAATAGATCATTCTGGTTCACGTGCATAGACAGTCCTTTCATTTCATTACTGCTGGTTGCTGGCTTTACTCAAACAAAAAAGCAGGTGTGTGAGACTGGATAACTGTTAACCGGTAGTTAACCTTTTCCCTCATAGAGGAAACCATGAAAAGACCTATGCGAACAGCATAAAACCAGATCAGCCTGCGAGTAACTCGCAGGCTGATCAGGTTTTATGCTGTTCGCTGCTCCTAAGTGGTCTGGTAATGAGGATTTTACAATTAAATTTGGTAAGGTTTCACTGCGGTTTTTTGCAGATCAGGCTTTATGAGGTACCTATTGAGTGCGTCAAAATGAGTCTATATGAGGGAAAGGGTTAACGCCAGTACAGCAACAACTAAGTTCTATGAACCAGTTCATGCTTATTCACACTGTATATCCAAAGAAATCAATCACCGGAAGTGCGAGGTCGGGTCTTAAAATAGGGCTGTCATAGATACCTTCGATATCGATGTTTCGATATCTATAATGTATCATCGATATTTACTTTCCTATTTCGAATCGATACCCATATCCATATATCGATGCACTTGCTTAAAATTAAAGATATCTTCTCATGCCGTGCGACAGTAGAGTAACTCCCCTTGATAGTTACCGCCAAAGGTTTTGACGAAAAAACAACAACAACTCTTTTATTTAAAAAAAAATGTGAATAAAATAGATTTGAATAACACTTGCTTACGATTGAAAATTTGTGTTAGGCAGTCCAAAGGACAGATTTCTTTTCGGCACACGATCACTTGAAAGTCTTTAAACAATTTATCGATGTTTTGCCGACATTTGAGTTTCGATATATATATATCAGAACGAAAATTTCTATCACTGTCAGCCCTACCATAAAACCTGGTTCAAGCACCTCAGGTTGGTGATTCTTACAAGGTATTGGAATTTCTTCATCTTATATAATGTCATGTCTCTGTGTTTTTGTTCCATTTTATTAGTTCCACTTTTCGAATAAAAAAATAGTGAAGCTATTGTCATGACCCTCTCGTCGGCATCAGTGTCGGTTTAAGTTTTAGTTCAGACCCACTTCTCTTAAACCGTCCAAGATATTCATTTAAATACAGAATACTTGTTCAATATCAAAAATGAACGCAAACTACATTGCGACACAAATATGGCCTTTTTTCGAAATAGAATATTTTCAGTTAATGTTTATCACAAAACCCAACAAAAATATTCACCACTTCAAACTTGGAATACTTGTTCACTATTATAAGGAAACCCTATTTCAAAAGGGCAGGTAACCGTAAATTTCTTTTGGCACAGTTATTAACTTAGAATTATTTGTGCTGGTTGATGATTTTACAAAAAAAAAACACAAAACAAAACTGTCAAGCATATTCTCTCCGATGTTGCAATACGTGATCACTTTCAAACTAGTTTACAATTTCAAAAGGGCAAATTACTCTTAAATTTATTTTTGGACGATAAAACTCCTTTTCAACTTAAGTTTTTCATTTGCCAACATTTTTCATTTGCCGACATTTTGAGTTAAATATCGAAACATGGAATATTTAAGGTTAATATCTTACATGCAATTTTTATCTCAGTAAGTACTAAAGCTAGGAGATTGAAATTACCCACATGTGTTTGGGCCAAATGCCTGATTCCCATGTTTTTTGTTGTTGTTGTTTTGTTTTGTTTAAAACTACAAATAAAACTATCCATCCCTCAGAATAGTAAAGCGCGCTGTCTTGGAATATTCTTAGTCTTTACTTGCACTTCCTTTTGGAGTTAGTTCGTTTCAATATATGTTGAATTTCTCATAGAATTTGTCTTTTTAATTAAGTTCACACCGTTCACTCGGTTATAATAATTATTTTCAAGTCAATTACTTAGTAATACGTATTTTAAAAAATCAAGTGAGATTAGCACATGACAATTCAGTCATTAATTCAATTCAGTGTGACGTCTCTTATTTTGAGTGAACACCGTCAAGGATAATTTCCGTTATAAACCCTCGAGACCACAGAATGGATCAACATGAGCAATATAGAACTCTTCAGTGGCGACCGATTGCGTATTTATCAAACACACCATATTTTAATGAGCTTATTGTAATAATGTTTGGTTCATTAATCTCAGTAATTGAAATTATTCATGAAATATTTAACGGACTGATTGCATCGTTTTCATTGCTTGCTACCAAGAGACATATGTACATTTATGGGTTTAATCGGATTTAACGCTCCGCCGACAATATTTCAAACGGAGTTTATGTCTAGTTAAGCCCCCCCCCCCCCCCCCCCAAATAAAAATAGATCCGTTTCTAGTCTCCAGCCAGAAAAAAGAGGGTAGGTAGGTAGGTAGGGATATGTTTTATTCCCTTCAGAATGATTCGAAAAGTAAAAAAGAATAACGAAAAAACTTTTATAAAGGCAGAAATGTCTAAAAAAACAAACAGGGCCGGTAGTTAAAAAAAAGGTCGGTCGGGAGACAAGAAACGGAACTTTATTTTTGGCCTAAGGCAGATAAAGTGCGGCCTATTACGATATGACGCCGTAGACATGTGACATGATACCAACCCAGTCACATTATCCTGACACCAGACTAGCCAGTCCAGGAACGACTCTTATATGCAGAGCGCAAGGCAATGGAGCTAGATCAGTAGTGTTTTTTTATGACTTTGGTATTTCGCGGCCGGAGACCGAACCCACGACTCCCTCTACCGAGATGGACGGTCCGACCACTCGACCACCAAGACCGTTTTTTATGAAAGGGTGAAGCTTATTTGCGAATGATAAGCCTTGTTACCAAGGGTGATTCATGTTTGGTATTAAGTGGGTATAAATTGATTTTTATATGCCTATATTAAAGCAAACTCGTGCTGACCTAGTCCCATCAATTTGCCGTTCACGATCGACATGCTATTTTTAGTACTGATTTAAATATATATAAAAAAAAAATCAAATTTTACACTATACTTACAATGTTTGTTTGTTTGTTGGGTCAGTCATGACACCAACAGTATTTCGGTCAATTGGAGAATAAGTATGTCTGCTTAAGTGATGCTCCCACACAACGGTATATAACGGTATATATAGACATGCGGTATGATAGCATACCCAGTCACATTGTCCTGAAACCGGGCCAACAATTCTCAAAACTCACTATATTTGCTGAGCGCTAAGCAAGGGAGCTATACCAGTACCACTTTTTACGAATTTGGATCGAACCCAAGACCTCTCGCTCTTACCAGATAGTCAAGGGGAGTAGCTTTCCCTCCTTGAAAGTCGTGGAATGAATTGCTATCTTACATGGAAACCAGCAAATCCATACATTCTATTTATTTTTAATCTATAGTGTCTATAAAACTAAAATTAAATGAAAACAGCCATAATTAGAGATATTGACTGTCATTGTTGTTTCATTCACACAAAAAAATGTGCATGGGATGGCACGGGGAGCTGAAACAGTGGACTTTAGATCATTTATCAAATTACCCCGATTATACCTGAGTAATTACATAGTCTCACGGTCATTCGAATATAATACTGATATTCTATAAATAATTTCACCGTAAACGACTTTAATTACAATTGCAATGGTATCGCTAATGCAGATTGTGGAGAGAACAATTAATTTCGATAATGGTGTATAATGATCAATACATGAACAAATATTTTAATCAATCGGTATCTTCTTTTACACGTTGCCGTGTAAATATATCCGTAATATTGCTTTAGCAAAACATAATAGTCAAAATAACCCGAGTCAGCAAATAAAAAACAAAAACAGATAGTGTCTTACTTAAAGACCCAAAGGAAGCGTTTCACTACAGACATTATCAAATTGTCCAATACAGGTGGTGTGTCAAGTATCAAATATATATTGATACTGAGAAACCATGCATCATGCGTGTACGCAACATTTAGAAGAATCTGAATACCTAGAATGAGATGCTTTCAACGCAGTAGTCATGTCTTGCAAGAGTGTGTTAGCATTTCGAAAATCTAGACTGCGTTCATTTGACCATGACGCTCGCAATTGTTTGGGATTTGGTTTGATGCGTACACTCTATACGCTATGATAAAATAGGGATGCAAACGCTAATGTTGGGGACTTTTAGCGGCAACTGAACGCACGGATGATGGGACATGTTCGGAAATGTTCGCCAGTCACAACATATAAACAAAGGTAGTATATTAGCATCTCTCCAAAATACTAAAAAGGTGTTGCATTTGAAGCGAAGCAAAGTCAGCAGAGATCGGATATGAGGTCATTAAGGTAAAATCCCTGTAATGGATCCGCTATATTTCGGACCTCATTTCCTTTCACAGAGATAACTAAGATTTTTTAATATTTCGTGTTAATGTACTTTGATTATTTTGGTAGAGGTTAAGTGGTCCAAGAAATAGCGAAACTATAACAGGGACTTTACCTTAAGTACCATTAAGGTAACTTTACAATATCGTAAAATTGCGTAGCAGTTCTGTTTTTGAAATATTTACAATCTCTGAGAAATAATGAGCCTTTAAATGCACCCTAATAGCTTACACAATGCAGTTTGTGACGTATTTCAATGTACATATATAAACAACACATACTTGATGTTTTTAACGTGTGTTGAATTTAAAAGGCTGATACCAAAGACACCTAGATACGTAGTACCTTTATGTTTAAGTTAACGTGAAATACTCTGTACAATCCTGTTGCATTTAGTACAAGTTTTAGCCTACCAAAAGTTCCTTTCAGGGCATTTCTAAACTATGAAGTATGAAGTGAAAGCTGTTTTTCAGCATTTGCATATGGAAGGGATAACCTTAGAGTACGAAAAGGACAAACTGTATTGGTGATTGAACATTTCTCTCCAAGTCAAACCTTTCTTAAGTTCTTCTTTTTTCTTTAAATCATGGTAGCACAGGAAATGAAGCAAGAAATTCAAGGACTTAAATAGGGCTAAGTTTAATTTAGGCTGACATCGTATTTTCTTAAACGGGACAACACGAAGCCGTAATTTAAACCTACGCGCACCTGCTAGACTGACTAAAATGGCCGATAAAATGGCGGTTAAATGGCGGACATCACGTGAAATAAAATGGCGGATAAATGGCGGTTTCTGCTATCACGTCACTTCCGATTGGATCCCGTCTCATCGTAGGTATCATGAGGCAAATCAGATACTAAGCGGGATAACATCTCCGCAGGAAGCGAATCTGAAACTGTCAAGTTGAAATGTATGACTATAGATGTTCCTTCCCATGGGAAGGAACAATAATGTTTGGTGTGTATGTTTTGTTGTTGTTTGATGTTGTTTTTGCGGGGAGGAGTGTGTGTGTGTGTGTGTGTGTGTGTGTGTGTGTCATCCTTATATTCTAACAAATGTCATCAGAAATTTTAAGAACGCATACCTTTAGTTAGGTTGAATATGGACACTCATCACTATTTGGCCATAACATGTTATGGAGTTATTTCCATTTGGGTCTGAGGTTCTACCCGGGCGCCTCTGTGTAGACGGGCTTTCCTCCACCTGGGCGTCACTGTATGGTTAAATCACTGTCGCAGTGACAATTCGAAGTTAAGACCAGTGTTTTTTTAGTCAAAATATTCGGAGAATACAGGAGGCATTCCCCCTTGACTGGAATATATATTTTCCCCCATTTTTTTCACCCCCCCCCCCACCATGATTATGACAGTTTAAATACCATATTGTGTACATGGACTCACCGTTGCAGTGTCATTATTAAATGTTATATTCTTAATAAAACTGTTCAGTTCATACATGTCATATTATTGTTCTTATTATTCATTTATGCATTAAAACATCATTAAATAAGAATAAACTACAATAAAACACCTACAATATACATAGTAGAAAAATTCCCCTCTTAGCCCGTTCGCACCCCCCCCCCATGGGCCCGGACCCCTTTCTCCAAAAAAGAAAAGTAAAACAAACACTGAAGACGTATTGTCGCCTTCATGATAACTTCTGAAACTGAATATTTAGAAAGTCATTGTGTATGGATAGTATTTATTTATTTATTTATTTATTTATTCTCTCTTTAGCTCATGCAGTCTCATTTAGGCGCATGGACAAACAGGGTAGACCCAGATAAGATAACTTCATGCAAGAACTGTCTAATAAACTTCTTCTCTGTTTGCTCATGCAGTAGTGTAGCCCAGTTGAGATATATAAGTTCCATGAGGCAAATTATATTGTGAATAAATTGTGAGCATATTTCAATATGAAGTTGTATATTGCAAATGCGTATCTTTTGTCAATAAAAATATATAACTTTATTATATATCTTGTCAGAGATGCACATTTTCCTTCAGATAAAAATGTTTCCTTTTGGAATTGCAATGTTTTTTTTAGCTTCCTATCAATATTTTGCTCCAATGTTGACGGGCACACTCGCGGTATAGACAAGCGAAAAACAATGCAACCAGTATCATCCCATGGAATTTGTTTTTTTATTTCTGGGGACGTGTGTCGTAACCCACCAAAAGAAATAGGAAATTCTTAAATCTTGCTCCTAGTGGTTAATTTTACAATGACAGAGATACATCCAATGGTCTGAAAACGTTCCATGGAGATGAAAAAGTAAGATATCCTCTTAAAGCAGCTCGTTCACGGATGATCTGAAGAAATTAAAAAAAAACAAAAAACGTCTACCTCGGTAAATTTACAGAGGAAAACACTATTTTCGTAAACGAAACATGGACGAAATCGGTTAAAAATAGAATAGGATATATTGCGGTGCCATGTAAAACATGGCAATTTCATCCATTCAATGTAGCGATTTCGTAAGTTAGCGCATTTGTGAAAAGAATGAATATAAGTATAGGTCATATCATTCTATACATGGTTTCAATACCGTTTGTGACGGTATGCTTGTAATGGGGAAACTATCCATTTTTTACGATCACAGATGGTTGCATTGGGTGACAATGTGTCTTGAGATGGGTATTGATAGACGTAATACCAAGTTGAAATCAATTTCTTACTAACTGGCAATCTGTGAAGAAGCTGTTTTAAAAGGAAGGCTTGCCCAGTTTATTAGTAACCGGTCTATCCAAACCTATATGGCTAAACCATCAACTCATTTTGTTCAAGTCTTGTCCTCTGTATAATATGCAAGTTGTTTGTTTTTATCTGCATGCTAATAATAATGAATAGTTTTCGACTATGTGTTTTGTTACCAAAAGGAGTAGACTACCAGAACAATTAGTCATTTTCTGATTGGTTGTTTGTTCCTTACCATAATTCATGAGCGGGTTCACGTAAAATCTCTAGGGAAGGGTTGGCTATTACATGATTAATGCTTACTCCCACCTGTAAACAATCAGCCAATCACAGACTTGGTCTTAGTTATATGTAAAACAGTTTTTTCCCTACCCATTCTTTCACAACATGTCAGGGAACCAGTAAATACTAGTTCTGTGTTCTGAAGATTCCATTTCAAAGGCCAAATGCCATCAATAGAGTGCAACCCGACGCGTTCAGATGGAACCCTAAGAGTAGTGAAGGGTGGCACTATGGTACCCTCGATACCATAATTTTTTTTTTATGGTACCGAATCAATACTATAGTACCGAATGGTACTATATACGAAAACAGATTTATGGTACCGTATGTAATAAAAAAACATGTCCTACCTGGGATGACTTAAGATCGGATAGAGAGAAAGAGTATACATTCGAATGACGCAATAGTGTCATGTTGACGTTTTGTTTCTTCTTTAGATTTCGGTGACATTGTCCACATCGTGCTTGGTTTCGGTGACATCGTGTTTATCGTCACTGATTACGATCATCTTGTAACATCTGCTGTTGTTCTATGAGCATATGATCTTCATCTTCATCTTGTTGCTGTTGTCTCAACATCTCCTGATGTTGCATGAGCATATAGGCATCATGTTCATCGTGTTGCATCATCTGTTGTCTCAACATCATCTGATGTACCATGTCTGACAAAAGGGAAGGTCTTGCTGTTGTCTCCACTCATTGCGTTGTTGTTCGATCAACCCCTCAATTCGTGGACAAATTCAATCAGTTGCTGAATTTCATCCATGGTTGTGCAGCGAGAATATGACCGAATGCTTGATGCGGTGCGCTTTTATAGCCTTGAGGTGGATTGACCTACTTTCTACTGTTAGCGTACACCAATCAGAGAACGTTATTTATATTCAATGACAATAACGTGAAGTTTTACCTTGACCTGAGTTGGATAGCATTGCCTTTGGTCTTGACCTGAGGTGGATTGACCTACTTTTGTATTGACATATCAGAATTGCTGTAAAATTAAAAAAAATTCAAGCCGAATTTGTAGTTGTGATGACTTTTTTTTTGTAACATTTTTATTTTTGTAAACTTTTATAAACTTTTATAAAACATTGGATCATACTTTAATGAAAAAAAATAATTTTGAATGGAATTTGAAAGAAATGGTGACAATTGAGGTATATTCTCTTTCGAGACATTTGGGTTGGCCCTGATAAGGGCCGGTTTTTTTCCCCCACAGAGTAGTGGTTACTCATGATTGTCTATGAGTTTCTTCAGCAGATATTCAACATGTTCTATGGTGATGAAATGTGCTTCAATGATATTTAAGATATCATCGTAGTATAGTTCATGAAAGTAACATGCACTCAATTTGTCTATGATACTCCTGAGTGTTGTTGTTATTTTAAGCGTACGTTGGTATCGGGCTTGTAGTTTAAGCGCACGTTGGTGTAGGGCTTCTATTTTGTCCATGTCAGATATGCAGTCGTTAGTTATATGTGACTTATCCATAGCACAGTCTGAAAACAATATGAACAAACAATATGAACAATGCAAACACTATGAACAACAAGTACATAACACTACACTTTAATGAAAGTAGAATGGGTCCAAACTATTCGTCAGTAATTCAAAACACGCACGACCATCTCCAAACTTTGGTGGATGTTTAGCTGTGCATGTTTGTTGGTGTTGATTACACACTTGTCTTCTTGCACGTTTGTACAGTTCTGAATAGTTCTGGTAAAACCAACATCCCACATTGGAATCGTTCAATTTGAAGTGAGGTTGATCCTCTGTCCGGAATTTAGCTCTAAGCACCCGTGTTAAATCACATCCTCGAACAAGAAAATGCAAAGAAAACAAACAATATGCTCCACACACAAACGTGTTGTATCCTTGAAGTCTCATGAGATTCCATGTATAGGGTCCATGTCTTTCCAAGAAACGTTGAATGTCGCGATGGAGTGGTTTTTGTCCATACGAATCAAAGTAGTAAGTCGATTTATCGTTGAAAAACACAACCACCCAATGTTCACCAGGTTGAGTTGAATTGTGGGTATTCACTATGTAAGCTTTTACAGTCTCTGGTCTACGTTGTGGTAGTTGATCTTTAGCACATACCACGGCATTCAAGGGAGCTAGAATTGGTGAATGATCCAAAATATACTGCAACTCAATCGTTTCCATTTTCCCAATCTTGTTTAATTCGTCCTGCCCATTCGCACTCATAAGCTTCCAATGGTGTGATCTTGTTCGTATCTACCCTAGCCTTTATATTTGCCCACATCTGATAAGCATCAGCTTTCTCAGCGCGTGTGAGATCCATGTTTTGTAGTTCAGCGTACCATCTTTCCATCACTTGATACATGTCCAGTTTTTAGCTCACATGAGCACAACGTGCTCAAGGTGAGCTTTTCTGATCGCCTTTTGTCCGGCGTCCGTCGTCCGTGCGTGCGTCCGTGCGTCAGGCGTCAACAATTGCTTCAAACAACATCTCCTCCTAAACGGCTTGGCCAATTTGAAAAATATTTTGCAGGAATGTTCCTTGGATGAAGCTCTACTAAAGTTGTATAAATGGTTCTGGTCCATCGCATAATTAGGTCACAGGAGCTAAAAATAGATTTTAAAAATGAAAATTTAAAAAATCTTCTTCTCTGAAACCACAAGGCCTAGCCTTTTGATTTTTGGTATGTAGCATGATCTTATGACTCTCTACCAGGATTGTACAAATTATGACCCTGGGGTCAAAATTGGCCCCGCCCCAGGGGTCACTTGATTTCACATAGGCTAATATAGGAAAAACTTGAAAAAATCTTCTTCTCCGAAACCACAAGGCCTAACCTTTTGATTTTTGGTATGTAGCATCATCTTATGGGCCACTACCAAGATTGTACAAATCATAGCCCTATGGTGATAAATGACCCCGCACCAGGGGTCACTTGTTTTACATAGAGTTATATAGGAAAAACTTGAAAAAATCTTCTTCTCCGAAACCACAAGGCCTAACCTTTTGATATTTGGTATGAAGCATCATCTTATGGGCCACTACCAAGATTGTACAAATCATAGCCCTATGGTGATAAATGACCCCGCACCAGGGGTCACTTGTTTTACATAGAGTTATATAGGAAAATCTTAAAAAATCTTCTTCTATGAATCCATAAGGCCTAGAGCTTAGATATTTGGTATGTAGCATCATCTTATGGGCCACTACCAAGATTGTACAAATCATAGCCCTATGGTGATAAATGACCCCGCACCAAGGGTCACTTGTTTTACATAGAGTTATATAGGAAAATCTTAAAAAAATCTTCTTCCATGAATGCATAAGGCCTAGAGCTTAGATATTTGGTATGAAGCATCATCTTATGGGCCACTACCAAGATTGTACAAATCATAGCCCTATGGTGATAAATGACCCCGCACCAGGGGTCACTTGTTTTACACAGAGTTATATAGGAAAATCTTAAAAAATCTTCTTCTATGAATCCATAAGGCCTAGAGCTTAGATATTTGGTATGTAGCATCATCATATGGGCCACTACCAAGATTGTACAAATCATAGCCCAATGGTGATAAATGACCCCACACCAGGGGTCACTTGTTTTACATAGAGTTAAATAGGAAAATCTTAAAAAATCTTCTTCTATGAATCAATAAGGCCTAGAGCTAAGATTTTTGGTATGTAGTAGCATCTAATGGTTCATTACAAAGATTTTCAAAGTCTTGGCCCTACGGTGATAAATGACCCTGCGCCCAAGTCTTCTCTGAAACCATATGGCCCATTGCTTAGGTATTTGGTGTGTAGTATTGTCAGGGGTAAAATGTTTTAGATTAAGTTATATCAAAATCTTTGTCTGTTTAAAAACCTTGACATCAGTTGAAGCAATGGTACTCAGGTGAGCGATTCAGGGCCATCATGGCCCTCTTGTTTTAATGCACTGTTCAGAAACATCTCGACCCACTCACTTTTGCTGCTAAACAAACATATGGGATGTTGGGTCTGACTGGGATGATCAACAATGCAACCATAACAGTTTTCTTTCACGATATCAAAGAGGTGTGTCTGTAGTTCATGCACCACATGCTGATTCAAACTCTTTACAATATCGTTTCGCCTATTCAAGTTGTAGATTTCTTCGTACAGTTGTTTGGCCAGCTGTTCTCCTGATTTGCTCATGGTTAATAGTCTGTGATGACTTCTCTGAACCCGTTAATCTCTATCTGACTGTCGTATTCGGCATACACAATCACGTTGATGGGGTCACCAAGAGCTGCACGAAACTGAAGCTCGATTCGCAAGTTTCCCGTTTTTATAGGATGAAGCTGTCCCTCTTCTGATACTTGATCTTGCGTTAAGTCAATGCCCCACAGTGTGTACCCCTGCATGTAATCGTCCATTGTCAGACCCATGGAGCGGTTTAAACCGAATATTCCCGTGGCTTGATGCAGGGACATGTATGATCTCAAAATTTCTCCTGTGGGAAAGTTGGGCTGGAACGGCAAATTGTGTGTCGTCTTTCCGTCTACACTGACTTCTAACTTAGACAAGTTGAAATGTTGAAAATCAAATGGGTTGGTTGCCAGATCACCGTTCATGTCTGTATTCTTTACCAGGCCTAGAATGATACGTTTGGGCAACTGTCCTTGAAATAAATGATCTTCGATCTTTGATCGCTAGCCTGCAGGAATGGTGAAAGTTTTCACCTCAGCTCGACGAATTGGGATTTTCATGCCATGTTGAGCGATGGTCTGGTTTAAGTTGTTGGCCACTACGGGTAACAGGTCAACAGTCCGAACATTGAATCCAGCTTGAATTAACTGGAATTTTGCCTCTTCTCCAAACAGGCAAAAACTGACTGGGGTTCTGTAGAGTCGCAGTCGTATCTCTACACCATTGGGAAGGTACTTGTCTTGCAAACACAGGTCTAAATGCAGACGTCCGCACATTTCCAGAACACGACTCCGGTGGATACGTGTTCTTCTTTTCTTAAACCCTTCATTAGCTTCCGCAACTGTATGCTCTTGCATATGACCCGCCGTGTCAGGACTCTACATTTCTGTAGCGTAGAGCTGTGTTGATTTACTGTCCGTAGAATAAGACAGCAAATTCTCAATGTAGGCCCGGTACGCGTATATGTCAGCATTATTGGTGATCAGTTTGTTGTTCAGGTACACATCAATACTGCTAAACAAGCTGTGGAAGAAATTATTTACTGTGGATGTTTCTCCATCAGCAGCCAGATAAGTGTCATCAGGTTGGACTACTTTGACTTTCAGGTACAAGTAGCTCTGGTTGATATCAGTCCACTTTTCTGATTGAGCAGGAATTACAAATTCAATGGGAGATGAATTGCTCAGTGCTGACACAGGATAATGTTCTGTCCACTGTGCATCTTGCATTGCTGTCATGGTAGGTGGGACATGTGTCACATCAAGTTCATTTTTGCTACACTCACAAGAGCCGTGTTGCATCATGTTGTTCAATCAAAAATATCTAACGGTCGTGATGAGATTTTTCTTTTTTTGTTGTGTCTCCTTGACGTGCTGGAAGCAGAATGATGTCGACGTTTGAATTCTCGAAGCTTTATACCTCTCAGAGTTTTCTGACCCACATCTTTCAACAATGTTTTACCCCGTTTCTTGATCACTGTCTTTACATTTTGGCCAGACAGAATATCTTTTACGGCTCCTATACCTTGTTTAAAGCCCTCTTTTTTTCAGAGTCTGTAGTCCTGAGTTCACGATGGGTTTCACCATGGGTAAGATGTTGCTGGCCATTTTCTTGAACATGGAACCCAAACCATATCCGACTTGTCGAGGTTGACCACGGTAAACTGGAATCATCGTGTCTTTCTTTTAAAATGAAGCTTCACCATCGACTTCCCGTGAGTGAAATGAACTGATTCCCCTGTGTCACCGGTTATATTGATACTGATCTCGTTGAAATATGATCTGCTGACAGGTATGTAGTGTAGATTTAGAAATTCAAAGTGCATGTGTGGATTAGCCCCTGCTTTTGTTTTTGTGTCAAATGGCACAACGCGTAAAATGGGTGCTTCGACATCCCCTATCAAAGTGTGTTCTGCCAGATCGGAATATACAAACAAATGGTTCATCTTCGTGAAGAGGTCCTCACCGTACTTGAATCTGCTGTTGTCTCTGTCCGGAAACACCACAGTACTTCCCCCTCCTCCAAGTTTCGTAAGGAGGGATGGATGAAGTTCCAAGCCGATCTTTGATCCACTATTACCGGTAAACTTGACACGTTTTGACAAGCCGGAAAAATCAAGTCCAAATATGAGGTTTCTTTGAGTTAAAATTGTTTTAGTGGCTTGTTTAATAGCCTTGTCCATTTCGTCAGTGAGATGTTGTGGTGACGCATAGATGCCTGCTGGAATACAAAGGGGTATTGCCCATTTTTTGCCTTCTAATTCACACCCGCTTTTCACTTGTGAAAAGGCTGCAGCCAGTTCTGGATCTTTAGTCACGATGTAGAATTTTCCTTCCTCCTCTTCGATGGTTCTGACTTGTGTGGGAACGATCATTTCCACGAGAGCCACTTCCCAATTTTGTTTGTCGACATCATTGGTTTTTGTCAGCTTGGTTCTAAAACAGCATTGTGTGTTGTTTGGGTACAATACCATCGAACTATCACTGATGAGAGTGATGTAGAAAGAGTTCATGATTTCTTAAATTTTAAACTTGGGTTTGGAAGAATGTATCCGATAGAAGTACTCATCAGCAGCAACCAAAGTTCACGATCTGGACTGTTGAGACACAGGTTCACTAATTACACGATGACGATGATAAAGATGATCACAATCTGTGTCAAGAAAGTGATTCTGTTGTTTGGTACCTCACTTTTTCCTGTCTGTATACTGTTGTCTACCTGAACACTGCTGGTATCGGACTGAGACATGCTGTTCATGACGTTTATACTTTATACTAAATGCGATTTTGGAATCCAACTGTTAAACTTTTTAGGATATCCAAGCCACTTGACTTTCACTTCTTGAAAAGTTTTACCGCCTACACGCCTTGTACGCCGATCAAGAACTGATTCCACTTCGTATAGCTCATCATCTTTTATATGTTGAATTTCATCCCTGTAGAAGGATCCGGCGATAGTTTCTCCAGCCAAGTCTTCAAGTTTTACGGTCAATGGATGTGTTCTGTTGATGCGAACCACTTTGAACAATTCCACTGTCCAGTTGGGTAGATAGCCTTTGGCAAATGTTTGCTTGGTTTTATTGATACGCACTATATCACCCACTTTCAAATCAGTTGATTTCTTATTTTTCTTTTGATGGTTGCCATACAATGTCTTTGTGACTTCATGCTCATTTTCTCTAGACACAGATGCAGGGATACGTCCGATGCTTCGATGAAAACGATGATTGTAGCCATGTACCAATAGTTGCAGTACATCCACATAATGACGGGTCTTGTGATGAGTAAAATATTTCCACATTCTTGATTTAAGCGTACGTTTAAAACGTTCATCAATACTCGCTTTAGTTTCTGGGTTTTCAGACGTGAAGAAATGAATGTCATGCTTGTCTAGAAACTTCTGAAAGTCTTTTTTCATAAATTCTCGGCCTTTGTCTGTTTGCAAAGAGAGTGGTTTTCGGCCTTCTTTTAGAATAGACTGAAAGGCTTGGATGAGCGTCTTTCCAGTTTTGTCAATGATGGGTATTACCCAAGCATATCAATGACACACAGTAAGTAGCGATATGGTGAATTCTCTTTGTACATACTTTGCATATCTGCGAGATCAGCTTGCCATTGATGATCGATACCTCCTACCACAGTCTGTCGACGTCGAAATTTTCGTCGTATTGTTTTATGCAACGTGTAGGTTCTTTGACTTCTCAACCAGTCTCGTACATCCTCTAAAGTGATAGATTTCAACTGTTTTTTCGCTGCCTTGTAGAGTCCATGAATTCCTCCAAAACTCGTAGGATTATCAGTATCATAGTACAGGTGACGAAGTAACGTGTCCTTCTTTAGTAGGCGTCCCATGACGAATGGGCTAATATCTCCTCGGGTTCTTCCTTTTTAATAGGTCTTCGTTTCTTTGATGTAGGTGGGTAGGCAAAACTATCATAAAAATCTTCCTCCTCCTCTTCTTCTTCATCATCATCTGGTGTTTGTATGAAATTCCATCGACGTTTATTGCCCACGACTTCTTGTGCGATGTTGACCTCTCTCAGTCCTCTAGAAAATTGTTCCCATCCTCGTGGATTTGACCCTTTCCGCTGTCGAAGTACATCATTGACCAGATCAATAATATTTGAACCTTCAACGGGTTTTCCATCATATTCTAACAGGCCATGTTCATCCCAACTTAAGTGAGGATGGTCTTTCAGCATGTTTAACAAAAGAGTAGCCTTTCGCCGCATGGTCGTTGGAACACTGTCTAGAATTTGATCTTTCAAGGTCATCGGTTTTTCCTCTTTCTTTTCAGTCACTGTACTCGTTGTTTTCTCAGCCATGTGTGGTCTGGAGGGTTTGAGTGCTTTTTTATGTGACACTTGAAAGCGATGTAATACTTCTCCAAATTGTTGTGCTTTTTCTGACTCAGACAATTGATTGTCGTCAAGAACTTGATTCATTTCTTTCTTAATGATGAAGTCGGGGGTAACCGAGGTCGTTGTTCCTTCTTCCATCGATTCATCTCTTCCAACAACCGAACTGGAACATAGGCCATCTTCTTCATATTTTCCGAATGATTTCCCCAGCAAGAGGTATAATTGATTTGGCTAAGAGTGGTGCAAGTGCCAACAGGGGTAGAAAACCACCTTTCTGATTGAGAATGATTTTCTTTTTTCGAACTGATACTTTCTTGGTCGCTAACTGTCGGAGGTGTTGTCTCTTAGAATGCAATCGACGCTTCTGAGCCTCTGACAGTGGTACATTGCCTTTTAAAATGTTGTGACAACATTCAGCAATACAATCCACCAATTCTTTTGGTGCTTCTTGAATAATCTTCTTTCGAAATTTGGGCGAGGCTTCTGTCAAAGCAAGCAACATTTTGCCATGTTTGCGAACGAGTGGTTGTTTGCGCTTCATGATGACAAATGATGATGAAATGTTTGGTCGCTTTTATTTATACCACTGTTGAAGGGCTTGTAAAGCGATATTGCCAGCACTACTCAGTGGTCCTGAATTTCTCATCGCAGTAACGGCAGTAGGTAAAGAGGAATGGAGACTTGGGATTGGTGAAAATCTTGATGATGATGATGATGATGATGAACGCCCACTTGAAGAATTGGAAAGGTCAAACAATTGTCGTCGAACTGTAGGGTTTGGAGAAACCGTCATTGATCCTTGTGGTGTAGCTAACCCAGACCTCATCGAACTTCTATTAGAACGGGGAGTAGATGGGGTCAGTGGAGAGAATTGGGCCACAAGTGGTGATGCTTTGGATGTTGTCCCTGATGTAACATCACGTCGAATCAGTATGGGGGACACTTTTGGTGTTCCAGTTGATACAGAGCGTTTTCTTCTTACAGTGACAAATCGGTCATGAGGCAATGTCTGCTTCTTCCTTTGTTTGTTTCCTTACTGGTGACTTGCGTTTGGTTGGCTGTTTGCGTGGTTGTTGTCGTGACCGTTTCCTGGCTGGTGACTTTCGTTTGGGTGGTTGTTTTCTTGCTACTGAACCAAATTTTCTCACAGGGTACGAATGATGGTGCCCCCAAGGAAACCTCCACCACCAGGTTTTAAAATAAGTTGTCGTTTTGTGGTCAGATCCACATGTTGATCAGCTAACTGATCACTGTATGTGGTGTGTTTTCCATGGTAGCTGTATCCTTAATGATGATCGGGTGTCATGTTCCTGTCATTTTATACTGTAGTGTAGACGATCGGTCCTCGATCTTCACCTGTTACCCACCGATGGAACACATCTGTTCTTGAACGATTCTGGTCGGGTGTTCTTGGATGAAAGTCAATGATAAGATATCCGTGAGGTGTAGAGGTTGCATCTTGATACGCCATCACCAAATGGGGTAGTTGTATTTGGTTCGCAAGTGTTTTGATCTGACCTTTATCTCTTGTGTTTTGAAATAATACCATGTAGTGTGCATTCAAGCTGATGGTACGGCCAGCCTTGGATTGTTGGAACATGTTTTGTGTGATGTAAATGACAGTTGCATTTCTATGGTGTCCCTTTCGTGTGAACCATAATTTAATTTTCTCCTCATCTTTTTCTCCTAACATATCATCAAATATGACGAGGTGTGGTAAGGTTGTATCGTCTACTATCTCTTCATCATCCTCAGGGATACCCTGAATGAATTTGATAGCTTCACGTTCTTATAACTGTGCGTAGGCACTTTGCCATTCTTTGTAACACCAGACGATGTGTTGTGGTACCACATGAAATAAATCAGTTTTGTACTCAATAAGTTTTTTTACAAATTGAGTTTTTCCTGAACCACTTGGCCCTGAGATGAAAATGTTACTAGGATGTTGAAAAAGTAAACTACTTTCCATGATGGTCCAAGAAATAATAACAGCATTGGCATGACAACATTCTATTTTATACATCATAGCAAATAAACACTTGAACAACATCCAGTCAAAAATGTAAACTATGACACACATCATGAATCAGTCTTTCTTTAGACATCATCCATTCCGGCAAAATCATGGTATATCCCATAGCATTTAAAGCCATGCGCACTTCGTCAAACAGTTCCTCGGATTGTCTTAACGCCTGTTCTGATTGAATTCCAAGTACACGCACAGCCAACAGCACAGCTCTACGCCATGGATTCCGAATTGGAGTTATGTTTTTTTCCTGTAGTGAAGTATTTTCCATGTTTTGGCTTCTCATTCGTCTTGCAAGTACTCTGTGTAGTATCTTATTTTGTAGGTGTCCAAGAGGGATTCGTCTCCCAACTCAAACCTTTCTAAGTTGTTGAAATCGGGATCTTGAAAGAACTGTTCACTAGGATTTGGCCTCGTTTGTTTGAATATTGCGGCACACTGTTTACCAAAAAATGTTAAACACTTGTTCACAAGTGATAGGTTCTGGAGTTAGTAAAATGGCACGTATATCCTCTGGTGTGTCGTTCCGGTAGTTAATCGCAAATCTGAGATACATACGCTCATCAAAACGGTTCAGTTTCTCCACTGTATCAATGTTCAGGGTATCAATGTATATGTACCACACGTCAGAGATCAGGTTGCGTAGCAGGTTGTAAATGGCAAAAATCCGTTGAATGACCAAACTTTTATAGCTCCTTTGAAGATCACGCTCTCGTACATCACTAAAGATATCATAAACTTGGTTTAAACAAGAGGGATCCTTCATCGTCTGGTGAATTAATCTGTTTCCAATGCGCTGTGCCCAAGTAAAAAATAACTCGTTGCAAAATGCAGCAGGTTTCTTATTAGCTTCAACGAGATGTCTGTAGATCATCTGTTGCATTTCTACTGGTAGAGTTTTCATCGTGAATCTCCGTTTGTTTCCACCACCGTTCAGGCTATGCACACGATCACAAGCCAAGTGGTTATGACGGTTGGTAACCGTACGGCACTGTCTTATATTTGTCCACGACCACGCGTTTTGTATACACCGAGCGGAACGTCTTGGTCTGTGTCTCACTGATCACTTTGCGATTTCTATGTCTCTTGATTCGGGATTCATATTCGATGACTGTCTTGTAATGTTTGCGATCTTGTACACACTCGACCATAGTCTTAAAATTGACTTTCTGACTAGCATTGTAATCCAAAGTGATGTCTTTTACTTTGCATTTCTGATGTCTGATTTCCTTTTTCATCGATATATTCATACCCATAGTTTTTTGGCCCTAATGCCACGAATTTGACAATGCGTCCATGTGGTACTTCATCCGTCCACTTTCCCAACTGACTCTCTTCAATTGGAATGTTGTACTTGTCAGGGTCATAAATATACATACAACTGTCTGTGTCAAAATACAGTACCCGATCTCCAAGTTTTTCCAACTGGGTGTAAAGTTCAAGTCGAGCATAGGACGTAACGAAGGCAGCTACCACTGGATTTGAAGATGAATGGGGCTGTGTTGCGTCTGTTTCATCCGAGTAATTCACCAACATGAAGTTGTCATGATCGAAAATCTCGGCAAACTGCACAGTGACATGACGGTCGGAGAGTAGGTCATACAACCGGTTCACCTTAGTCACATACTCGGTTTTGGTTTGAACATTGTTTTGTGCATTCTTACCCCACAAGCAGTTCAACATGGTTTTGGCAAACGGTCTTTTTCCTTTGTTCTTTTTGACGTTGTCGAGCCAGATACCCTCTATCTGAAAGTTATTCGTTTAAAGCGGGCTTCATCATCTTCTGTTTTTACCCAATTAGGGTAACCACTTGCTTCTTGTTTCAATTTCAAGTATTTGTTAATATACTGTTTATACACAACTTTACTCCATGTGTCCCAGTGCCAGATGTGGAAGACGTCTACCAATTGGTATCCTACCTCAAGAGCTTTGGCTATTTCCACATGGGTCCAGGTACCTGTCAACATGCGTTTGTACAGAGTGTGATTGTATTTTTCACACTCTTCCTCAGCACAGGTACGGCACAGTGTAAAGATCATTTTCTTGTTACAGTGAATAGGTAGGACTGGTAGCCACAGGTCTTGTGGTGGCAATACCCGACATTTGATGAGTCCCTTGTACATCCCAATGTTCTTTATATCAATCATCTCTTGACTTAAGATGTCGGGATGTCCCACGGGGTATGCTTTGTACTTGTTCACGAATGGATACAGTGAGCAAATGTCAGCATACTTAATTTCTTCCTTGGTGGTTGTATCCACTTCATGGTACAATTGAACGGCATTGGTTCGTCCACCAAACAAAGCATCCCGAGGTATAATAGGTTCTTGGAAGGGAAAGAAACGGTTCACAGTATCTCTGTATTCTGGTTCAATCTTACATTTCTGATCAAAGTCACATTCCCACATTACAACTGTGCTGTAACCTTGTTGTGCCAAGTCTTTCAACCGAAAGGTTGTGGCATTGTATAACTGCTCCATAGTTTGAAGTGTGTAACCGTTCAAACTGTCTCTCCTTGGGTAACAATTTGGACATCCGTGTGTCCAGCACCCCATGAATTCGTATACGGTGTTTGTCTCTTTGTGGAATCCGTCAACGTAATAGGGCCCAATTTGTACTTCACCTCCATTTAATGCATGGCGAATGTGCTTATTCTCAATGGAAGCAGTTGTTTCTATCCAACGAATCCCTTTGATTGAGTATCGAGTTTTGTTTGGATACCCGTCATCAGAGATTACAGCCAAGGTCTTTGGAGGCATTGAATTTTTACGCCAAGCTTTGTTGCACACTTGAGCTAGAGTGGTCGCTTCCAGGAACGGATCAATTTGGTCACTGGCCAACAGTTCTTTCCTAAACTCTCCACAACCTCGTCTCAAGATGTCCACATCTGATTTGCAGTACTTTTGCATTTCTAACTGAAAGTGAAACACAGCCTTTTGTGCCACTTTTGCATTGTCCCATTTCAGAAACGCTTCTCTCTTGTCAGGTTTCATGCTGTTGGGTTTTTAAAAATGTACGGGGAGATAGTCTCCAATGTAGTCTTGGTATTCATCCGTGATGGCATAAAATGGAAACCATCATTTTGCCATCTCAGTCAATCCAAACGTGTCGGGGAAATCGGACAAAGGCATGTTGAGAAAACTCAGTGAGTCGATGAGTCTCACTTGATGGGCTTTCATCATTAGAATTTTGCTTCCATTCATGATCAATTCTGGTTTGGCTGTATCATGTGTCAGTAAGTGCCTCAAAATAAACTGTGCATCGTATCCTTGTGAGTTGTGAGCAATCACTGTGGTACCTTTGTGACTGGGTTGAAACAGCCATGCACAAAATTCTGACAAGGTGTTGTTACCACGAAATATTTTTTCTCTAGGCTCATCCACAGCTTCGCATTTCTGACACGGGCTTTTCATGGATTGACACATACAGTCTCCACAAGCACGCTGAGCAACACAAAAGTTTGGTATATGTTCACCCAAATCAAATCGGCACTCAAAGTCAAAGAAGATGAAAGGTACAGTCGGTGACTTCATGTTCTCTGGTTCTTTGTACGTGGGGATATAACACTGATGTTCTGCATCCACAACTTTCTTGAAATACTTGCATTTTTTAGTGCCAGGACAGAGATGGTTCTTCTTTGTGCCCACAACCATTTGACCACAGGTCTTGCAATTCCATACACTTTCACAGATGTTTTTTGTAGATTTTCCTGGTTTCGCTTTGTGCTGATCAAAACATTTCTGACTATGAAATGTTCTACCACAGTGACCACATGGAAAGAATCCTTCTTTTGGGCATAGTGTCGAGGCGTAACACAGACAAATGTTCTTACACAAGTGAGCTTCTCTGTTGTTATAACCGTAGTTACAGTGTTCACAGAAGTAGCTGCATCCCAGGAAACCAGTGATTGATGTAATGCAATCATAATGTTTATCATGATGATAAATGTGAATCACTTTGCTTTTGTCTGTCAGAGGTGGGTGATTGAACAACACGTCCATTTTCTCAAATGGTGGCCACACTTTGATCACATAGTCTGGATAAAGGTGGGCTTGAATCTTCTTGTATTCTTCTATACCATAAGGTTGATTTGGACTAATGCCAACACTATCTAACAATGTCTTGGCTTCTTGGCTTTGAAGTAATTTTGCAGATTGTCTCATCAAATTCCATCGCTTCTTCCAGGCTGTATCGTCCGTTTTATTGAGTTTACATATCCCTACCACAATTGATCGTGCCAAGCACATACTGTCGTGAACATTGTCTATCTTTACCATACTTCGTTTGACTTTGGACATGTTCTCAATGCTAAGGTGCGATCCAAACGTTCTTTTTGTTCTTCCACCTCCCTCAGGCATAATGACATGTGTCATTTCTAACTGGAGATGCCCGTCATGAATCTCAAACTTGTGGTTGCTTTGTGATACTTTCTCGATTTCGTTCAACAGCGTATCTTCTGAAATGTGTGTTGCATTCCCGAATGGAATGTGGATACCAAATGCTAGGTCAGGATGATTTATGGAGATACGAATTTGATCGTTGTCATTGACCCGTGCTTCTCTGTATAACTGTTTCACCATGTCATTGAAAAGTTTATGTGTAAATTCAAACGGTTTTTTATATCTTTCAAATGTAACATCGTACACGTGGCCATTCGTTTTAAACTTTCTTGAAGTTCTCTGTGACCGTGGCTGTATGGAATAATATTCCCGTATATCACTCTTGGTCTTTTTTGCAGGTGGCTCATCATCGCTGCTTTCTTCACTACTCGACATCGTTGTGATTATAAGTAAGTGAGCAAAGCTTTTTTATACATCTAAGCTCCGCCCACCTGATCTCAGGCCTATAAAGTGCGGTGTGACCCGTCCACTTCATCACTCTCAAACCTGATTCAGACTGCTCTCTTCAGAATGACCTGCAACACATTTGAGTTCTGGGTGAAAGGACAACTACAAGCTATCAGTGACAAGCTGATCAGACTAGAAACAGAAAGACAAGTGACATGCTACCGCTGTCAGGAAAAGGGGCATTATGCATCGGCATGTACGAAGAAAGCTTCAACACCTCAAACAGTACGGGTGTGTTACCGTTGTCATGAACCGGGACATTTTGTTTCTAATTGCCCAAAACCTGCAGTGTGCTACAGCTGTCACGAACAAGGCCACTTTGCATCCGCTTGTCCTAAGAAAGGAATGAATAGTACTGTACCTACAGTAAACGCACAGGCGGACAGTGAAATGCAGAAAATGGACGTAGTTGAGACAGTGCCACAGACGGACAGTGATGTTGAGTTACTAGAGGCTGTCTCTGAGTTGGAGAAACCTACCGTAAAACCCAAGAAACGCAAGAGAAGCGTCAACACATGCATCGTGTGTCCTGAGGCTCACCCATCAACAAGCAGTACAGAGTGTAACCGACCAGCTAAGAAGCGAAAAATGTGACATTTGAACACTAGACTCGAAAACCAAGGTTGTGTTATGTTCATTATTTGCTGTATGACCCACGTTTAATTCATTGTTGCTGTATGACACATGTTTGTTGTTAAACCCAATAAAAAAAATCATATGACAATTGTATTAGTTATCCTTTCGACATCATTGTAATGGTCCTGAAAAGGACCGTTATTTATTGAGAAGTGTCTAGCACTCACTCAAATACAAATACCGCCAGTAATGCCTGCTGGCTTCTGGATATGCCAGGTAAAACCCTGACAAATCCGGGTACAATGGCAAAGGGGGTAAACTCGGGTACAAGTTGACAACCCTCTTCCTTAATACCCTCTTCCTTGACTTCTACTTTCTTCTCCTTTCGTAACGCCTTCCTTGCACGTCGGAATAACTTACGAAGGAACTTCATGGTGAAGAATGAATACATACACAGCATTACACAATTTATAGTCAAGAAAAAGTAGGTTAGTAGGTCAATCCACCCCAAATGTCAAGGCCGAAGACAATGCTATCTAACTCAGGTCAAGGTCGAACACATCATTTTTTTTTTTATTGGATGAAAAAATAACGTTCTCTGATTGGTGTGCGCCAACACAAGAAAGTAGGTCAATCCGGTACTATAAAACAGTGCACATACTCTATCCTTTATTATTCATGATTGAAACATGAGACCGTACACACGTATGTCCACCCAAGACTTGCTAAAATTGTTCCTCGACAATCCCAGCTATGAGGAACAAGAGAGCGACCCAGACAGCTATCACGACCGAGTTGAGGTGTGTGATCAATATCTCACTCTTATAAAAAGGGGAGATCTCCCTAATTACCTGTCAGTTACCTTTGAAGATGTACCATCTACCCTACTACAGGGATCGGGAGACAGCCTGAACTTCATAGGTGACAAGGATCTAACCCGTTGTCATTTGCATCTCCTTGCAGGATGGATGAAGAGATATGTGATGGGATGGGACTGTACAACGTGTGGTATGGACCACAATTAATAAGAAACAAAACGGCCCTTTTCAGGGCCAACCCAAATGTCTCGAAAGGACATTTTACAATTGTCAATCCCCCTTTAACTTACATAACGTTAAGAAGTGGTCCTCCTTTAACTAATAAAACATGACGTCAACATGACAATATTGCGTCATTCGAATGTATACTCTTTCTCTCTATCCGATCTTAAGTCATCCTAGTTAGATCTAACAGGTAGGACATGTTTTTTTATTACATACGGTACCATAAATCTGTTTTCGTATATAGTACCATTCGGTACTATAGTATAGATTCGGTACCATAAAAAAAAAATTTATGGTACCACGGTACCATAAAAATTTTTTTTATGGTACCGAGGGTACCATAGTGCCACCCTTCACTACTCCTAAGTCACCCTATTCGAAACTCTGGTTCCTCATGAACTCGCTAAACCCGCATAAGACGTACACAAACGGATAATCTCGGCTATCTACCCCATGAAACATACCGAAATATTACGAGAAAGTTAAGATACGGGAATTAAATTCCGAGTGAATATATCGGTTTGTGGCTGTTGGGAAGTCTCCTGGGTATTCGATGTATTAATGGAAATCATACTCAATTCTTGTTTATAAGCTCTGTTGATCAAATGAAATATAGAATGCAACTATGAACGTAAAGCATTTTATAGTCATAGTTTCATGCCGTGGGCACGTTCACCGACTTAACAGCTTGTACCCTGGGTCATCGGGCAACTAGTACCCATCTATCGATCTCCCTAGGTAGTCTTTCACTCCGCTTATGGCACCCCAAATTATGACCCCCCTCTCAGTTACCCATTTGCATCTGGATGAAACAATGCAGAGCAAGGACATTAGGATTGTCTCTGGACTACTGCTCCCTTCATAAATGACAGCGTTGTGGTCAAGAGGTAACGTTCATGACTGCGGACCTAAGATTTTGAGGTCAAAAACTACGTTTTGGAAGGGAGGTAGGACGGGGGGGGGGGGGGGGGGTAAAGAAGCACAACCCGTCCAAAGCGCAAAGTACTGGTCCCTTCCATGAACTCTTTGTGCGTATTTATTTCTGTAATCGACGTGATTTGAAGCTTATCTAAGGTTTAAGAAAAGTCAATTGATGTATCAGAAATGAAATGGAGCTATCGTCAATAAAATCGATAAGTTTCTACAAGAACTCCATTAAGCTTGTCAGGCACGGTCGAATATTTGTCATGAGCGTAATGAATACAGGAATGAAATGATTATTGGGGACTATGCACACATGTCTGATTTTCAGCAGAGGCTTTCAAAATGGGATCAAAAAATCAGAGTTATTCACGGTGAGTACATTTTGTACAGTTTTGCTAATGGTTGCTTTAATTTAAATAGTATGTATATTTAAAATCTGAAAGCCTAGCATATATATTATTTGTGAGTGTATTTTGTTGTAATTGTTCTAAATTAATCTTTTTTAATGAGCAAACAAAAATATTATTACTGGAAATTTATTCAATTTGGAATTTAAAGAAATTTTAGTTGGTTAATGAACATATTCACTGTCAATCTGTTTATATTACTCTCTGTTTGTCATCTTAATGTAAAGTATAAGAATAAATGTCAGGAAATAGTTATAAAAGCAAAGGAGAACTGTGTTAATTTGATTTTAACGTCCCACCGGCTGTGTTTCAGTCATTTGGAAACGTTTATTGACATGATACAGATATAGCGCTGGCCTCTGTGCGATAAGTCGTATAAAAGAGCATGAAACCACCTCCACTCACATACTCTGATATCAGGCAAACTATTTCTTTATCTACCATTATATGCTAGAGGCTAAGTACGATGGGCTTACCAGTGCCATTTTACGACTTCAGTATGTCGCAGCCAAGGAACAAATCAACTACGTCCTGATTACGGAACAGAGCTCTTCGTGATTTATTAAAAATATATATTCTGTAATAGAAATCTTGGCAACTACAATGTATTTTGCGTTAGATAACATGAAATAAACAAACGCTTGCAATAGCTCAATTACTATTTCTGCGCTTGTCAACTTTAAGTATTGAAAATGAGACGCCCGTTTATTTTGCTGTTTGTTCACTAATTTTTGTGAGTAAAATATATACAATGTCTCTATCAAATTACAGGTCATCTGTAGCATACAACAATCTTAGTACGAAGAGATGCGACCTTTTTGTTGTGCTTTTAATATTCCTGGTACAAAGTTGTTCATCAGCGAACTTGACCCAAGTGGAGGACCTATACCAAACACTTTTCTTCGGCTATAACCGCAAGGTCTTACCTGTTCTTAACCAAAGTCGTACAGTAAATGTAGACATGAGAATATTTTTCACGAGCCTAAATGACTTTGATGAACTTTCCGGAATCATCAGTTTAAGTCTTTTATTCTCTCTGGGTTGGGAAGAAGAAAGGATGACATGGGATCCTAGCAATTTCGGCGGGAAAAAGTCAATCCTACTTCCGCCGGAAGACATGTGGCACCCCTCGATTTATCTCGTTCAGTCTGCTGACAACATAGAAGATATAGGAAACATGTCGTTGCATCTTAGACTCTTTTATAACGGAGCCATATTTTGGAACCCGGGAAAAGTGTTACGGTCAACCTGTTCTGTGGATGTGACACATTTTCCTTTCGACAAACAGACTTGTCGTTTAGAATTTACCACACTCGTGTTTACGCCAGAGGAGGTGACACTTTATACCGGATATAGGAAGGTGAATATGACATATTTCACAAAAAACAGCCAATGGGCTATATTAGACTCAAGCTCGGTCGAAAGCGGGCAATATGCAAATGGTTCTTCATACATCGTCATGATTCTGGAACTTGAAAGGCGCTTTCAGTTTTACATCGTTTACATTATTTGCCCTGTTATAATTTTAGCTTTACTGAACAATCTAGTGTTTGTAATGCCAGCAAGATCTGGGGAACGAACCTCGGTTGCCGTGACGATGTTTCTTTCATTTGTCGTGTACATGGATATCGTCAATGAGGGAATACCAGAGAGTTCTGATCCTATGTCGTTCTTGTACTTTTATCTCTTATTTTTAACTACGTACAGTTCCGTAATTATGTTTCTGTGCATCATTTCCCTTCGCTTGTACGACAAAACATCGGAAATGCCTGAGAAAGTTAAATTTCTCGTGCAACGACTAGCTTTTTGGAGGGGGAACACGAAGAAAACACCAAACGGCGTTGTTTCGATAAACAAGGAATTAGAACTAGAGACTTTGTCAACTTTGTCAACTTTGTCAAAAGATTCCTTTCCTGAAAACACGCTTGAAGAGTTACCCGAGGGAAAAGATGGCAAAGCTAATGGTGGTGATGAAGAGATTACATGGGAAATTGCAGGCAAGACATTCGACGCCTACTGTTTTGTCTGTTTATCTCTCTTAAATGTTTCGATGACTGCTTGGTCTTTGATTAAAATTGTGGGCAGATATTAGGTACACGTTAAGTGTTTAATGACCACCATTTGAACCTGTAAACCAAAATGTATAATATATGTATATAGAGAGAATTAATTTTATTCAGATTCTCTAAGATGTTTTCCGTGGTCATAATTTTATTGTTTAATCAATGGAAGATAAGTTGTCAGAATCCAGTAACATATATAAAGAAATGGGGGAATATAGAACTTGAAAAAAAAATGTTTTGGACTTGACAGCTCTGAACTGTGTTTCACAAACCAACTCAAATTGAAATTCTACTCTGACCTAAAAAACCTCAATGTCTGTATCAACACAATTATGAAAAAATGAAACTATTAAAGGTCATTTTCTTTAAAAGTCTATATGCATTCCATTTTTAAGGACATTTAGTATTTGTTAGTTTAACATCCAGAAGTGTTCTTTATTTTTTTTTTTTTTTTTTGTATTTTTTTTTTGATACTCAGTCTGATAATTGTGTTGTCCTTTGTTTTTATGACTAACAATAAATGCTTTGTACAAGAATTATTTTTTTTTTGCTGTTTATTAACTTTACGTAAGATTTTACATTTTATCCAAAATATAGAATGTGTAATTCTAAATACATAGTTTATTACAGAATCCATTTAGTGCCACTTTGAATGTCGTTTGTAGCTGTATGAAGGCGACACACGACAATTTAAAACGACACACGACATCGTGTGTCCTTTACAATTGTCGTGCTCCGTTTTAGGTTGTCGTGCGTCGCCTTCATACAGCGAAACATGGCACTAACCGTATTCCGTAGTTTATACCGTTTATAACGCTACAAACTGTGATGGAGAAACTACTCAATCCGTTTTGAAACACGGAGTTTTGATTATTGACCATGCGTCTGCAGATGGGTGATATGAACTAAGGCACAGAGCGGGCGAAGCATGGTCGACTATAAATACATTCAGTCGGTATATGTATGTTCTAAGTAGATAAGAACACACTCATTAATTCTAAAGATCATCATAAATATCCAGCAACTTGCTTCAAATGCTAACCGAAAAAGAAAAAAGAAAAAAACGTTTCAAATGATAAAAAATGAAAATAAATATGTAACGCTACATTTTGGGGCAACAAAGTCAAATAATTTTTTTTTTTTCATTATTATTTTTAAATTCCAAACAAGCAATTGCAAAGTAACAATCCCGCGTCGCTTGTTGGTGTCCATAAATATAGTCCTGCCTCCAGTCGCAATATGTACATGTTTAAAACAATAACAACAATAAACATAATTTAAAAAAAAAATCCCTCGTAGAATATCTCAAAATTCGTCAATGTGGTTCTTTATTTTTTTTCTGTATAGATGAAAGTATGTTTCTATGTATATTTATTTCAATGCTGACAGAAGCAGTGCCCTGGCCCAATGCAGGGTGTACAATTTGACAGAAAAAAAATAGTGAAATAATTAACATTTTTGTATATGAATTCAACATAACACCAAAATTTATCTAAAAAGTACATTATACTATTTGCCATCGAAACTTCATTTGGGACACCCAAATCCCTATATCTAACGTCATGGCAGCATTTAAGTAAAATTCAGACTCATTCAAGTGTGCATGTATTTATCAGCGTTACTTCTTATTTCTATGGTCGTGTTTCAGAATTGGCATTTCCATGGAAATTTCCATGACTAAACACAATTAAAATACAATTCTGGGATGCTGATTTAATAGTTGGGCTGGGGGTTGTGTGAAAAATGTTTGTTAATTTACTAGATTTAACATCCAGGCGACAATATTTCAGTCACTTGAAGATCATGTTTACTTGAGACAGATATAGAGCTGCCACGGTGCAGCATCGCGCCGTAGATAAGTGGCATAATGCCACACCAAGTCACATTATCCTGACACCGAGCCAACCAGTCCTTGAACTACCCTTGTCCTTGTATTTATGCTGAGTGCTATATGCATAAGACCTTAACCAGTACATTTTTATGACATTGTTTAGTATATCGCAGCCAGGGATCGAACAATTTTGGGCAGATGATCTTACCACTCGGCCACCTTGACCGGCCATATTGAATAGCTTATGCTCAAAATTGTACAATTTCTAGTTTATCTCTTATTGGTTAGAGCAGACGACGAGTATCACAAAAACGGGAGAAGAAAAGGAAAGATTAAATAACAAACTTGTCATCTTTGAAATCAGTATAACTATTTATCAGTATAATTTAACTAAGCATATTAGTTCAATAAAAATGCGCAATTGTGCAATTTAAAATCGGTCTGTTTTAAAAGATTCTAACCTAAACATAGCAGTAAATAAACTGAGGACTGGTCCGATCCTAAAAAGTAATATTATAGAAGAAAAAATGAAATAAATAAAGGATAGATATGTAAATCTAAGGCATACTGTCATGAATAACTCTTGAAATTTTTTAACTAGAAATACACCTATTTTATATTTGTTATGGTAAGAGTACATTACATGTGATTTACAGTTATTTACTACATACAAAAATCAATGTTCAGAGAGAAGAGTAGAAGGAAGAACGACTTTTTTTATATAGCCCTGGGCATTCTCAGAGAGAGAGAGAGAAAGAGAGAGAGAGAGAGATTATACGAAAA
>CM037786.1:34314097-34331229 GCA_021229015.1 Solen grandis
TAACTCTGTGTAAAACAAGTGACCCCTGGTGCGGGGTCATTTATCACCATAGGGCTATGATTTGTACAATCTTGGTAGTGGCCCATAAGATGATGCTTCATACCAAATATCTAAGCTCTAGGCCTTATGCATTCATGGAAGAAGATTTTTTTAAGATTTTCCTATATAACTCTATGTAAAACAAGTGACCCTTGGTGCGGGGTCATTTATCACCATAGGGCTATGATTTGTACAATCTTGGTAGTGGCCCATAAGATGATGCTACATACCAAATATCTAAGCTCTAGGCCTTATGGATTCATAGAAGAAGATTTTTTAAGATTTTCCTATATAACTCTATGTAAAACAGGTGACCCCTGGTGCGGGGTCATTTATCACCATAGGGCTATGATTTGTACAATCTTGGTAGTGGCCCATAAGATGATGCTTCATACCAAATATCTAAGCTCTAGGCCTTATGCATTCATGGAAGAAGATTTTTTAAGATTTTCCTATATAACTCTATGTAAAACAAGTGACCCCTGGTGCGGGGTCATTTATCACCATAGGGCTATGATTTGTACAATCTTGGTAGTGGCCCATAAGATGATGCTACATACCAAATATCTAAGCTCTAGGCCTTATGGATTCATAGAAGAAGATTTTTTAAGATTTTTCTATATAACTCTATGTAAAACAAGTGACCCCTGGTGCGGGGTCATTTATCACCATAGGGCTATGATTTGTACAATCTTGGTAGTGGCCCATAAGATGATGCTACATACCAAAAATCAAAAGGTTAGGCCTTGTGGTTTCGGAGAAGAAGATTTTTTCAAGTTTTTCCTATATTAGCCTATGTGAAATCAAGTGACCCCTGGGGCGGGGCCAATTTTGACCCCAGGGTCATAATTTGTACAATCCTGGTAGAGAGTCATAAGATCATGCTACATACCAAAAATCAAAAGGCTAGGCCTTGTGGTTTCAGAGAAGAAGATTTTTTAAATTTTCATTTTTAAAATCTATTTTTAGCTCCTGTGACCTAATTATGCGATGGACCAGAACCATTTATACAACTTTAGTAGAGCTTCATCCAAGGAACATTCCTGCAAAATATTTTTCAAATTGGCCAAGCCGTTTAGGAGGAGATGTTGTTTGAAGCAATTGTTGACGCCTGACGCACGGACGCACGCACGGACGACGGACGCCGGACAAAAGGCGATCAGAAAAGCTCACCTTGAGCACGTTGTGCTCATGTGAGCTAAAAACTGGACATGTATCAAGTGATGGAAAGATGGTACGCTGAACTACAAAACATGGATCTCACACGCGCTGAGAAAGCTGATGCTTATCAGATGTGGGCAAATATAAAGGCTAGGGTAGATACGAACAAGATCACACCATTGGAAGCTTATGAGTGCGAATGGGCAGGACGAATTAAACAAGATTGGGAAAATGGAAACGATTGAGTTGCAGTATATTTTGGATCATTCACCAATTCTAGCTCCCTTGAATGCCGTGGTATGTGCTAAAGATCAACTACCACAACGTAGACCAGAGACTGTAAAAGCTTACATAGTGAATACCCACAATTCAACTCAACCTGGTGAACATTGGGTGGTTGTGTTTTTCAACGATAAATCGACTTACTACTTTGATTCGTATGGACAAAAACCACTCCATCGCGACATTCAACGTTTCTTGGAAAGACATGGACCCTATACATGGAATCTCATGAGACTTCAAGGATACAACACGTTTGTGTGTGGAGCATATTGTTTGTTTTCTTTGCATTTTCTTGTTCGAGGATGTGATTTAACACGGGTGCTTAGAGCTAAATTCCGGACAGAGGATCAACCTCACTTCAAATTGAACGATTCCAATGTGGGATGTTGGTTTTACCAGAACTATTCAGAACTGTACAAACGTGCAAGAAGACAAGTGTGTAATCAACACCAACAAACATGCACAGCTAAACATCCACCAAAGTTTGGAGATGGTCGTGCGTGTTTTGAATTACTGACGAATAGTTTGGACCCATTCTACTTTCATTAAAGTGTAGTGTTATGTACTTGTTGTTCATAGTGTTTGCATTGTTCATATTGTTTGTTCATATTGTTTTCAGACTGTGCTATGGATAAGTCACATATAACTAACGACTGCATATCTGACATGGACAAAATAGAAGCCCTACACCAACGTGCGCTTAAACTACAAGCCTGATACCAACGTACGCTTAAAATAACAACAACACTCAGGAGTATCATAGACAAATTGAGTGCATGTTACTTTCATGAACTATACTACGATGATATCTTAAATATCATTGAAGCACATTTCATCACCATAGAACATGTTGAATATCTGCTGAAGAAACTCATAGACAATCATGAGTAACCACTACTCTGTGGGGGGGAAAAAACCGGCCCTTATCAGGGCCAACCCAAATGTCTCGAAAGAGAATATACCTCAATTGTCACCATTTCTTTCAAATTCCATTCAAAATTATTTTTTTTCATTAAAGTATGATCCAATGTTTTATAAAAGTTTATAAAAGTTTACAAAAATAAAAATGTTACAAAAAAAAAGTCATCACAACTACAAATTCGGCTTGAATTTTTTTTAATTTTACAGCAATTCTGATATGTCAATACAAAAGTAGGTCAATCCACCTCAGGTCAAGACCAAAGGCAATGCTATCCAACTCAGGTCAAGGTTAAACTTCACGTTATTGTCATTGAATATAAATAACGTTCTCTGATTGGTGTACGCTAACAGTAGAAAGTAGGTCAATCCACCTCAAGGCTATAAAAGCGCACCGCATCAAGCATTCGGTCATATTCTCGCTGCACAACCATGGATGAAATTCAGCAACTGATTGAATTTGTCCACGAATTGATGGGGATGATCGAACAACAACGCAATGAGTGGAGACAACAGCAATACCATATTACAGAATACCATGCGCTTTTGTCAGACATGGTACATCAGATGATGTTGAGACAACAGATGATGCAACACGATGAACATGATGCCTATATGCTCATGCAACATCAGGAGATGTTGAGACAACAGCAACAAGATGAAGATGAAGATCATATGCTCATAGAACAACAGCAGATGTTACAAGATGAAAACGATGTCATCGTAATCAGTGACGATAAACACGATGTCACCGAAACCAAGCACGATGTGGACAATGTCACCGAAATCTAAAGAAGAAACAAAACGTCAACATGACACTATTGCGTCATTCGAATGTATACTCTTTCTCTCTATCCGATCTTAAGTCATCCCAGGTAGGACATGTTTTTTTATTACATACGGTACCATAAATCTGTTTTCGTATATAGTACCATTCGGTACTATAGTATTGATTCGGTACCATAAAAAAAAAATTATGGTATCGAGGGTACCATAGTGCCACCCTTCACTACTCTTAGGGTTCCATCTGAACGCGTCGGGTTGCACTCTATTGATGGCATTTGGCCTTTGAAATGGAATCTTCAGAACACAGAACTAGTATTTACTGGTTCCCTGACATGTTGTGAAAGAATGGGTAGGGAAAAAACTGTTTTACATATAACTAAGACCAAGTCTGTGATTGGCTGATTGTTTACAGGTGGGAGTAAGCATTAATCATGTAATAGCCAACCCTTCCCTAGAGATTTTACGTGAACCCGCTCATGAATTATGGTAAGGAACAAACAACCAATCAGAAAATGACTAATTGTTCTGGTAGTCTACTCCTTTTGGTAACAAAACACATAGTCGAAAACTATTCATTATTATTAGCATGCAGATAAAAACAAACAACTTGCATATTATACAGAGGACAAGACTTGAACAAAATGAGTTGATGGTTTAGCCATATAGGTTTGGATAGACCGGTTACTAATAAACTGGGCAAGCCTTCCTTTTAAAACAGCTTCTTCACAGATTGCCAGTTAGTAAGAAATTGATTTCAACTATATGTTGGTATTACGTCTATCAATACCCATCTCAAGACACCTTGTCACCCAATGCAACCATCTGTGATCGTAAAAAATGGATAGTTTCCCCATTACAAGCATACCGTCACAAACGGTATTGAAACC
The DNA here is from genome assembly GCA_021229015.1 of Solen grandis. Lineage (NCBI taxonomy): Eukaryota > Metazoa > Mollusca > Bivalvia > Adapedonta > Solenidae > Solen > Solen grandis. Next base: position 34,318,171 of record CM037786.1, read on the forward strand.
ATGTATAGAATGATATGACCTATACTTGTATTCATTCTTTTCACAAATGCGCTAACTTACGAAATCGCTACATTGAATGGATGAAATTGCCATGTTTTACATGGCACCGCAATATATCCTATTCTATTTTTAACCGATTTCGTCCATGTTTCGTTTACGAAAATAGTGTTTTCCTCTGCAATTCGACCTACATGTTCAGAGTAAATTTACCGAGGTAGACGTTTTTGTTTTTTTTTAATTTCTTCAGATCATCCGTGAACGAGCTGCTTTAAGAGGATATCTTACTTTTTCATCTCCATGGAACGTTTTCAGACCATTGGATGTATCTCTGTCATTGTAAAATTAACCACTAGGAGCAAGATTTAAGAATTTCCTATTTCTTTTGGTGGGTTACGACACACGTTCCCAGAAATAAAAAACAAATTCCATGGGATGATACTGGTTGCATTGTTTTTCGCTTGTCTATACCGCGAGTGTGCCCGTCAACATTGGAGCAAAATATTGATAGGAAGCTAAAAAAAACATTGCAATTCCAAAAGGAAACATTTTTATCTGAAGGAAAATGTGCATCTCTGACAAGATATATAATAAAGTTATATATTTTTATTGACAAAAGATACGCATTTGCAATATACAACTTCATATTGAAATATGCTCACAATTTATTCACAATATAATTTGCCTCATGGAACTTATATATCTCAACTGGGTACTGCATGAGCAAACAGAGAAGAAGTTTATTAGACAGTTCTTGCATGAAGTTATCTTATCTGGGTCTACCCTGTTTGTCCATGCGCCTAAATGAGACTGCATGAGCTAAAGAGAGAATAAATAAATAAATAAATAAATAAATAAATACTATCCATACACAATGACTTTCTAAATATTCAGTTTCAGAAGTTATCATGAAGGCGACAATACGTCTTCAGTGTTTGTTTTACTTTTCTTTTTTGGAGAAAGGGGTCCGGGCCCATAGGATGGGGGGGGGGGGGGTGCGAACGGGCTAAGAGGGGAATTTTTCTACTATGTATAATGTAGGTGTTTTATTGTAGTTTATTCTTATTTAATGATGTTTTAATGCATAAATGAATAATAAGAACAATAATATGACATGTATGAACTGAACAGTTTTATTAAGAATATAACATTTAATAATGACACTGCAACGGTGAGTCCATGTACACAATATGGTATTTAAACTGTCATAATCATGGAGGGGGGGGGGGGTGAAAAAAATGGGGGAAAATATATATTCCAGTCAAGGGGGAATGCCTCCTGTATTCTCCGAATATTTTGACTAAAAAAACACTGGTCTTAACTTCGAATTGTCACTGCGACAGTGATTTAACCATACAGTGACGCCCTGGTGGAGGAAAGCCCGTCTACACAGAGGCGCCCGGGTAGAACCTCAGACCCAAATGGAAATAACTCCATAACATGTTATGGCCAAATAGTGATGAGTGTCCATATTCAACCTAACTAAAGGTATGCGTTCTTAAAATTTCTGATGACATTTGTTAGAATATAAGGATGACACACACACACACACACACACACAAACACACACTCCTCCCCGCAAAAACAACATCAACAACAACAAAAACATACACACCAAACATTATTGTTCCTTCCCATGGGAAGGAACATCTATAGTCATACATTTCAACTTGACAGTTTCAGATTCGCTTCCTGCGGAGATGTTATCCCGCTTAGTATCTGATTTGCCTCATGATACCTACGATGAGACGGGATCCAATCGGAAGTGACGTGATAGCAGAAACCGCCATTTATCCGCCATTTTATTTCACGTGATGTCCGCCATTTAACCGCCATTTTATCGGCCATTTTAGTCAGTCTAGCAGGTGCGCGTAGGTTTAAATTACGGCTTCGTGTTGTCCCGTTTAAGAAAATACGATGTCAGCCTAAATTAAACTTAGCCCTATTTAAGTCCTTGAATTTCTTGCTTCATTTCCTGTGCTACCATGATTTAAAGAAAAAAGAAGAACTTAAGAAAGGTTTGACTTGGAGAGAAATGTTCAATCACCAATACAGTTTGTCCTTTTCGTACTCTAAGGTTATCCCTTCCATATGCAAATGCTGAAAAACAGCTTTCACTTCATACTTCATAGTTTAGAAATGCCCTGAAAGGAACTTTTGGTAGGCTAAAACTTGTACTAAATGCAACAGGATTGTACAGAGTATTTCACGTTAACTTAAACATAAAGGTACTACGTATCTAGGTGTCTTTGGTATCAGCCTTTTAAATTCAACACACGTTAAAAACATCAAGTATGTGTTGTTTATATATGTACATTGAAATACGTCACAAACTGCATTGTGTAAGCTATTAGGGTGCATTTAAAGGCTCATTATTTCTCAGAGATTGTAAATATTTCAAAAACAGAACTGCTACGCAATTTTACGATATTGTAAAGTTACCTTAATGGTACTTAAGGTAAAGTCCCTGTTATAGTTTCGCTATTCTTGGACCACTTAACCTCTACCAAAATAATCAAAGTACATTAACACGAAATATTAAAAAATCTTGGTTATCTCTGTGAAAGGAAATGAGGTCCGAAATATAGCGGAACCATTACAGGGATTTTACCTTAATGACCTCATATCCGATCTCTGCTGACTTTGCTTCGCTTCAAATGCAACACCTTTTTAGTATTTTGGAGAGATGCTAATATACTACCTTTGTTTATATGTTGTGACTGGCGAACATTTCCGAACATGTCCCATCATCCGTGCGTTCAGTTGCCGCTAAAAGTCCCCAACATTAGCGTTTGCATCCCTATTTTATCATAGCGTATAGAGTGTACGCATCAAACCAAATCCCAAACAATTGCGAGCGTCATGGTCAAATGAACGCAGTCTAGATTTTCGAAATGCTAACACACTCTTGCAAGACATGACTACTGCGTTGAAAGCATCTCATTCTAGGTATTCAGATTCTTCTAAATGTTGCGTACACGCATGATGCATGGTTTCTCAGTATCAATATATATTTGATACTTGACACAGCACCTGTATTGGACAATTTGATAATGTATGTAGTGAAACGCTTCCTTTGGGTCTTTAAGTAAGACACTATCTGTTTTTGTTTTTTATTTGCTGACTCGGGTTATTTTGACTATTATGTTTTGCTAAAGCAATATTACGGATATATTTACACGGCAACGTGTAAAAGAGGATACCGATTGATTAAAATATTTGTTCATGTATTGATCATTATACACCATTATCGAAATTAATTGTTCTCTCCACAATCTGCATTAGCGATACCATTGCAATTGTAATTAAAGTCGTTTACGGTGAAATTATTTATAGAATATCAGTATTATATTCGAATGACCGTGAGACTATGTAATTACTCAGGTATAATCGGGGTAATTTGATAAATGATCTAAAGTCCACTGTTTCAGCTCCCCGTGCCATCCCATGCACATTTTTTTGTGTGTGAATGAAACAACAATGACAGTCAATATCTCTAATTATGGCTGTTTTCATTTAATTTTAGTTTTATAGACACTATAGATTAAAAATAAATAGAATGTATGGATTTGCTGGTTTCCATGTAAGATAGCAATTCATTCCACGACTTTCAAGGAGGGAAAGCTACTCCCCTTGACTATCTGGTAAGAGCGAGAGGTCTTGGGTTCGATCCAAATTCGTAAAAAGTGGTACTGGTATAGCTCCCTTGCTTAGCGCTCAGCAAATATAGTGAGTTTTGAGAATTGTTGGCCCGGTTTCAGGACAATGTGACTGGGTATGCTATCATACCGCATGTCTATATATACCGTTATATACCGTTGTGTGGGAGCATCACTTAAGCAGACATACTTATTCTCCAATTGACCGAAATACTGTTGGTGTCATGACTGACCCAACAAACAAACAAACATTGTAAGTATAGTGTAAAATTTGATTTTTTTTTTTTATATATTTAAATCAGTACTAAAAATAGCATGTCGATCGTGAACGGCAAATTGATGGGACTAGGTCAGCACGAGTTTGCTTTAATATAGGCATATAAAAATCAATTTATACCCACTTAATACCAAACATGAATCACCCTTGGTAACAAGGCTTATCATTCGCAAATAAGCTTCACCCTTTCATAAAAAACGGTCTTGGTGGTCGAGTGGTCGGACCGTCCATCTCGGTAGAGGGAGTCGTGGGTTCGGTCTCCGGCCGCGAAATACCAAAGTCATAAAAAAACACTACTGATCTAGCTCCATTGCCTTGCGCTCTGCATATAAGAGTCGTTCCTGGACTGGCTAGTCTGGTGTCAGGATAATGTGACTGGGTTGGTATCATGTCACATGTCTACGGCGTCATATCGTAATAGGCCGCACTTTATCTGCCTTAGGCCAAAAATAAAGTTCCGTTTCTTGTCTCCCGACCGACCTTTTTTTTAACTACCGGCCCTGTTTGTTTTTTTAGACATTTCTGCCTTTATAAAAGTTTTTTCGTTATTCTTTTTTACTTTTCGAATCATTCTGAAGGGAATAAAACATATCCCTACCTACCTACCTACCCTCTTTTTTCTGGCTGGAGACTAGAAACGGATCTATTTTTATTGGGGGGGGGGGGGGGGGGCTTAACTAGACAAAAACTCCGTGTGAAATATTGTCGGCGGAGCGTTAAATCCGATTAAACCCATAAATGTACATATGTCTCTTGGTAGCAAGCAATGAAAACGATGCAATCAGTCCGTTAAATATTTCATGAATAATTTCAATTACTGAGATTAATGAACCAAACATTATTACAATAAGCTCATTAAAATATGGTGTGTTTGATAAATACGCAATCGGTCGCCACTGAAGAGTTCTATATTGCTCATGTTGATCCATTCTGTGGTCTCGAGGGTTTATAACGGAAATTATCCTTGACGGTGTTCACTCAAAATAAGAGACGTCACACTGAATTGAATTAATGACTGAATTGTCATGTGCTAATCTCACTTGATTTTTTAAAATACGTATTGCTAAGTAATTGACTTGAAAATAATTATTATAACCGAGTGAACGGTGTGAACTTAATTAAAAAGACAAATTCTATGAGAAATTCAACATATATTGAAACGAACTAACTCCAAAAGGAAGTGCAAGTAAAGACTAAGAATATTCCAAGACAGCGCGCTTTACTATTCTGAGGGATGGATAGTTTTATTTGTAGTGTTAAACAAAACAAAACAAAACAACAACAACAAAAAACATGGGAATCAGGCATTTGGCCCAAACACATGTGGGTAATTTCAATCCCCTAGCTTTAGTACTTACTGAGATAAAAATTGCATGTAAAATATTAACCTTAAATATTCCATGTTTCGATATTTAACTCAAAATGTCGGCAAATGAAAAATGTTGGCAAATGAAAAACTTAAGTTGAAAAGGAGTTTTATCGTCCAAAAATAAATTTAAGAGTAATTTGCCCTTTTGAAATTGTAAACTAGTTTGAAAGTGATCACGTATTGCAACATCGGAGAGAATATGCTTGACAGTTTTTTTTGTAAAATCATCAACCAGCACAAATAATTCTAAGTTAATAACTGTGCCAAAAGAAATTTACGGTTACCTGCCCTTTTGAAATAGGGTTTCCTTATAATAGTGAACAAGTATTCCAAGTTTGAAGTGGTGAATATTTTTGTTGGGTTTTGTGATAAACATTAACTGAAAATATTCTATTTCGAAAAAAAAGGCCAAATTTGTGTCGCAATTTAGTTTGCGTTCATTTTTGATATTGAGCAATTATTCTGTGTTTAAATGAATATCTTGGACGGTTTAAGAGAAGTGGGTCTGAACTAAAACTTTAACCGACACTGATGCCGACGAGAGGGTCATGACAATAGCTTCACTATTTTTTTTTATTCGAAAAGTGGAACTAATAAAATGGAACAAAAACACAGAGACATGACATTATATAAGATGAAGAAATTCCAATACCTTGTAACGGTCAGTCGGCAAAAGAATCACCAACCTGAGGTGCTTGAACCAGGTTTTATGGTAGGGCTGACAGTGATGGAAATTTTCGTTCTGATATATATATATCGAAACTCAAATGTCGGCAAAACATCGATAAATTGTTTAAAGACTTTCAAGTGATCGTGTGCCGAAAAGAAATCTGTCCTTTGGACTGCCTAACACAAATTTTCAATCGTAAGCAAGTGTTATTCAAATCTATTTTATTCACATTTTTTTTAAAATAAAAGAGTTGTTGTTGTTTTTTCGTCAAAACCTTTGGCGGTAACTATCAAGGGGAGTTACTCTACTGTCGCACGGCATGAGAAGATATCTTTAATTTTAAGCAAGTGCATCGATATATGGATATGGGTATCGATTCGAAATAGGAAAGTAAATATCGATGATACATTATAGATATCGAAACATCGATATCGAAGGTATCTATGACAGCCCTATTTTAAGACCCGACCTCGCACTTCCGGTGATTGATTTCTTTGGATATACAGTGTGAATAAGCATGAACTGGTTCATAGAACTTAGTTGTTGCTGTACTGGCGTTAACCCTTTCCCTCATATAGACTCATTTTGACGCACTCAATAGGTACCTCATAAAGCCTGATCTGCAAAAAACCGCAGTGAAACCTTACCAAATTTAATTGTAAAATCCTCATTACCAGACCACTTAGGAGCAGCGAACAGCATAAAACCTGATCAGCCTGCGAGTTACTCGCAGGCTGATCTGGTTTTATGCTGTTCGCATAGGTCTTTTCATGGTTTCCTCTATGAGGGAAAAGGTTAACTACCGGTTAACAGTTATCCAGTCTCACACACCTGCTTTTTTGTTTGAGTAAAGCCAGCAACCAGCAGTAATGAAATGAAAGGACTGTCTATGCACGTGAACCAGAATGATCTATTCACGTGCAGACCGTAGGAAAAATAACAAATAATTATCTAAAGTGATAGCATATTGTCGGGGTCGTGCAAAGGTTAGTTCGATAGTGATCCGCCATCTTGACTTGTTTTAATTGCGCAAGGTTAATGTTCATACTTAATGCAATTTTACACAAAAAAGCAAAGAAAAGGTATAGAAAATAAAAATAACGTTCATTTTCACATTTATGATGACCAATTTCTGAATATCAACAGATATAAACATGCATACTATAGTCTTCCATAACACTTACGTTATAACTCCGTCCAAACAAAATCGGATATGCTAAAATGCTACCACAAGTTACGGAAAGTTTCCGACTGTCTTCGGCTAAAATAAATATTATCATTTGTTAAAATTGTAATATGGAAACAAATTGTATATCTCATAAAACCAGATAAAGATTTTATGTGTGAATAAAATATTCATTTTCCAAATCAATTTGAACAAAACAAATCGTGACTTGACTTGACTTTACTATTTGAGTTTACCGTCGCTTCGACAGTATTTCAATCAGATAGCGACGTCCAGCTAATTACAGGTGGAGGAAGACCCCGAATGCACGGAGGCATCCGGGTAGAACCACCGACCTACCGCAAGCCAGCTGGAAGGCTTCCTCACATGAAAATCCGAATGACCCTGCCGGGATTCGAACCCACGCGGAACAAATCGTGAATTTGATGTTCAACGGGAACTTTCGGAAACACTGACTTCAGTTTTCTTTATATTTTTTATCCAAGACATTGCAATGAATTAAAACATTGAAATTGTTAATATATAACTTAAATTATTCATTTTTATTCAGCGAATAAATCAGGGATATTTAAGAGCAGGAATTTATTTTTCAGACAAAAAGAATCAGTTGCACTTTTCGTATGTATTTCTTAAGATAAAGTCCCTGTAAAGGTTCCTCTACATTTCGGACACCATGGCCTATCACGGAGATATACAAGGTTTCCTAATGTTTCATTGGTTCATTGGTTTAGTAGTCCAGAACGTAGCGGAACCATTACAGGGACTTTACATTTAGTTTTGAGAGACCTCGTGAAAATAAATAAAAATGAATAATATATCTTCTTTAAAAATTAATTGACAATACATATCAGATATAAATGTAATTTTAGCTGATCAACTTACTTTTTATGAAAAAAAAAAATTTGAAAAAAAAACACAGTTGGATAAAAAAAAAAATGAAAAATTAACAAAAATATATTATCAGAAAGTCAAAATAAGTGTGTGTTTTTCTTTTATTTATGACAGGACTTTCCGGAAACCCGAAAAATGGTGACCCATATCTCTGTGAAACATTGATTGCAAAATATTTGCTAGAGTTCCAGCTCAACTTTAAGTTTTATCTATAAAATGTTTCATTAGTTACAATGATGTTATGAATTAGGTGGTGCCCATACAATTTATTTCTTGATTATAAAAAAAAGTCTTTTGATACTGTCGATTTTTTTTTAAGATTTTGGTAAAATTTGACTTCCTGAACAAATATATTGCATGGATTAAAATATTTGATAAACGACAGACATGTATGTTCTTCAGTTATGAACATTTGTTTGAATAATGATTTTCAGTTATGAACACCTGTTTGAAATCGTATTTTTTTTCAGTGTCGCGTGGTATAAGATAAGTCTTTCCGCTATCTGCTTTTTTAAAATAATTAATATGCTAAAATCTATTTATCCGTCTGTCATAGAAATTAATACATAAACTGATTCTAGAAACATCATGACTCAGATTGTCAATTATTACAACTATTATGCGCATTATTTAGGAAATACCAACTATATCAAACATTTTGCATCTAAATCAGGTCTTAAATAGAATTAAAACTGAAGAGATGTTATTAGGCAACTGAATAATATTATATTAACTGAAATTTATGGTATTGAATTTCAAAAAAAAAAAAAAAAAAAAAAAAAAAAAAAAACTGCGACGGCATAAGGCGTTTATTTTAGAACTAACATAGCATTATGTGAAATATTAGATTGGAATAATAAAAAAGAAGATTGTTAGCAAATCCTTATCAAATAAATGGAATTTAAATATTTAACCTTTTTTTGAAAAACATAAACAAACAATCTATGTGCCGGGTTTGTTAGTTTATAACAGAATAAGCTTATCTTATCTAGTCGAGATATATATATATATATATATATATATATATATATATATATATATATATATATATATATATATATATATGAATTAAGAATAAATTAAATTTAATTATACATATTGTATGGCTATGAAGATGTAAGTTATGACATTATTAATCATGTCACTCTTGTTTGTTTTTTTCTGAAGCATGCGTTGTGTAAGTCGGATATCGACCTCCTTTATCAGCCTTTTTGCGCAGGAATGACCTGGCCCCTTGCTCTTGGAAATAAAATTGGTACTGAAGTATGATTTTCATACCCAGACTCAAACTATGCCAATTAGTTTCAAAAAGGGATCTGATTAGGATACTCAGACTTGAGACTGAGATTATATTTCAGTATTTTCGAGAACACGGCCATGGGTACGAGCTTCACGAAAATCCTTGACGCTACGTGCTCTCAGTGTCACATGAAGCTCGTACCAAGGTTTTTCCTTTGCAGAAAGACCTCATATTCGATCGATATCCTATGCATATAGCGATGTCCAGCTTGTAACGTATGACGAGGGGGCAAGACACGTGGTGTACAGAGCACCCGCGTATTTTTTTTCTTCTTCTATATTTTACGGGTAGGTGGTGACACAAGAAGGACGGAGTTATTCAGATAAATTGTCATTCATTCTTCTGATAAATGCTATACGGAAGCTCCTGGAAATCGTCATTAACTTCTTCAAATGAAGAAAGCGATAGAAAAATGGTAATTACGAATATCAATTTATCTTTATAAAGAGAATCAGGTGTAAAATTCAAGTTTGATGATTAAGGTTGCCTGATGTTTTGTGCTATGTACCGGAAAAAAACTATAGTTTCATTATCAGCGCCACTTCTTTGAAATCAAGACATTTTGAGTTAAATATCGAAATCTTTTACTTATTCATAAATATGATTGATTGATTTATTTATTTATTTATTTATTTATTTATTTATGTTTATCTTCCTCACCATACACAGCAGTCAAATCATAACGGACACTTCCTAAATGTAAAGTCCTATAGTTTAAAACGTTTATCCCGATTTTTTTAAAAATGTCTCGGAATTTTGGTGATGACTCTGAATATGTCACACAGTTTCATTGATAAATTTTGTTACTGCCGGATGTTTTTTGTGCTATATTAAGATATCTTTTAGCCAAATTACCGCAAACCATCTGGAAGGCTTCTTCACAAGATAAATTTGAATGACTTTGCCATACACAACCGCGAGAGGTTAAATAGTAGAAAGTCAGTGTCTATGACCACTCGATCGTTCTGCTGGTCACTTCTATCTGCTTAATTCATAATAATGATTTCTGCATAGTATAGGAAACTCATATAATACGTATACTCTTAACGGAACTCATGACGCTACTTTTCAATATCTTTAATATCTCAAAAACTGTACCAGAGATTTTCATAGCTTGTTGTACTGCATTTTTAGCCAGGGAATTTAGTTTAACATTAAAGACGGCATTTTGCGTACATTCAGCTACTGCAGCTGAAAATTTTGCTACTAATACTGCTTCTTAAGAAAACCATACTGATGTTGCTTTAAATTACAAGTACGTTAAGTAATATATATTGCTTGGCTTTGCGAGCTGAGCTTAATTTACCTGCACACTATACATGAATGTGCGCATGCGCACGAATGTGTTGGCGGGTTAATCAAGATCACGAGTGAAGCCAGAGCAATATATGTCTTGTAACATGGCCAAATATAGGAAAAATGGCAGCACTACGATCTCGTGACTTTTGAGAGTTTTGTGTATCAAAAAGAAACCCCATGAAAATGACCAATCAGAGAAAGTAAAATTCCTTTTAGCTAATTAAATAACTCTTTCGAAACAAACCATAATAATAGTGTACAAGATTTCCAGACATACGGGAAATCATTCAGAGCTCGTGAGTATGTGTTTGCTGTCATGAAAAGCACATCACAGACGCTAGTGATGTTTTCCCAAATATTTGAAACTGGTATGGTCACACTGAATTAGAATACCTTTTAGAATATGGAAGAAAATGGCGAGTTAACTTGTGATTAGAAAAGATTTTCTTTCTGTTGCCATGGTAACCAGAGTTCTACATGGATCAAGTTTATTTTAGCAATTTCTGTGATGGTTCACCCACGGATCATCCCTGCCAAGTTTAATCAAATTATGTTCAGCAGTTTCGGAGGAGATGTCGTTTAAAGCAAAATGTTGACAACACACGACACACGACGACGGACGCAGGGTGATCATATAGCTCACCATGAGCACGTTGTGCTCAGGTGAGCTAAAAAGGCCTCTAAAACTGTGGTATGTGGTTTACGCTTTATAACCTTATTTCGCCAAATGTAATAGATTGGCGGTTTCCGTGAAAAAGGAGCAATCGTTTCGTCATTATTGTAATTGTATTTTACTGTATCCATATTCAGGTATAATGACAAAAATAGAATGATGTTTAAAACATTTGACAAACATCCAGTTCATATATGATAGTGCTTAATGTCCATTATCATGAAAAACAACGTACCAACAGTTAACTGAGGCTTAATAGTTTATCATACCAAAGGTAGCTAGTGCACTGCTATGACAGAAAAGGAGTCATTGTTTATAACAACTAAGATGTAACCAAATTCCATTTACAACAACTCTTTTTATCCTTCCTGACTTTACATAGACCACTTTTAGAATGTTGGTAATTAATATTAGTGAAATAATTATTATACATCCAACTGTTTTAGTTGCAGTAATATCGATTGCGAACAAGGTTGTTTATTCTAATATAGATCGTACATCATTTCGGGGATATATTTAGATACAATTTCCCTCCTTTTCACTACACGGAGATAAAGTTCTTAAAGTTCCTTTTGTTTTCTGTCTTATCACTAAGTGGTGAAAATGTTCATTGTAGCTCGTGTTTGCTTTCTTGTTATAGACTGGGAAAATATGGCGAAATGCCGTTCGTCAGATATCTTCCGATCAAATGCATTTTTGAATAAGCAGACTATTTCAAACTTTGTACTTATGTGTCTTTATCCATCCCTCAAATGCAAAAAAGAAACGATCGATGTTAAAAGGAGTTACAGCAAATGAAACCGTTGGATGTATAATTCTAATAGAATTAGTTAACAACCTTCTTATGTATATACGGTCAGTAAAAATACAAAAAAAAATCAAAGTTGTAAATAGGATATATTTTAGTAATTGTAAGCCGATTTTAAGTGAGATTAAAACTATTATAGATTATGTCAAATTCAAACTTGCAACGTAGTTGAAAATGACCGTCTGAGCTCATAAAAGATTAAATTTATATTCATTTGCTAGATGTCTTTTTTAGCAAAACCGAATCCCCCCCACACACACACCTTTGTGCTCATAAGGGCCGTTCAGAGGAATAGCTATCCCAGTGTTTGGAAATTGTGAAATGATATATCTAAGTCACTGCGTCTCTAAGAAATACTGGGCAAAACCGAAACAAACCACGTACAGAACTGGAACATTAAATGTTCAACAGGCTGAAAAAAAAAATGTCTGACCTAAAACAGCATCTCTGTGTAACATCGTCGAAGTTTGGAAACCATTCTTCATAACAGTTACTGTAGCTGGACAGGTAGGGAGGACGGAATGGAATGTGGAATCTAGCTTCATGATGGGTTCTTGACATGGACACGGAGACGACAGTGGTAACTTTGACTTGATCCAGTTATTGTTTTGTTGTTGTAGAAATTACGACAGAGAGATTGGTTCCATAAATCCACAGTGACAGTGGTGACGTTAAATAACCAGCGACCTGCTTCACCTGTAAAGAGTTGTCTAATGATATATTGAAAAATATATTTCATTTCTCACATGTGAAGTTTGTAAATAGTTATTTTTAAGTCAACAGTCTATATTACATGTACTAGGTCAGACTGGATTTAGTTTCTGTGTGTGTGCATGTGCGATAACTTGTTTTGACAAATAATTTCCTAAAACTTTAATCGAATTTGTTAATTGAAAGTAAAGTAAAACGTTAAGACTGCTGGATTTAGTT
>CM037786.1:34331329-34381329 GCA_021229015.1 Solen grandis
AATGTGTTGAGAACATGTTATCTTTGAATTGAATGTGTGTGTGTGTGTGTGTGTGTTTTATTTATTTATTTTTTTTTTTTTTTTTGCATTTTGACACTTTCCTAAATGGGGCACGGTACATAACGCGGTTGAGCAAATTTTGATACCACGTTAATTACACATTGACCTAGAAAGTTGTATGACCGGTTTCTATCATTTTAGGCCAACGCAATTAATTAACAATGATTGCACATTTCCCATACCCTGCGTTTCATTTTTTGGTTGAGAATAGGTATGAGCTAAAATGAGATTATGTATGAATATGGAGAATACAAGAAAAGAAAACCATCTTAATATAACGAGATAATTATCTCGTAAATACGAGATATTTTTCTCGTAATAACGAGATCTTTATTATTGAGAAAAAATTTCGTGATAACGAATAAATAACTATTCGGCTTTCGTACATACATAAAATGGTATCAGGCCACAAGTTCTAACAATTTACATATACATTAAATACAGAATCGTCAATTTTTCGCGCGCGTGTGTGTTTGTGTGTGTTAGGGGGTGGGTTGGAGGGGCTCATTCTCGTTATTACAGAACAGAATTGAATTTATTACGGATTCCACGACTTTTCAGATGAACGAAAATAAATTATTTTACAGAATCTCACTGGATGGCTCGGATGACATCGTATATGGCGATACAATGCTATCAGGAGTGAACCCACGTGTTAGGCGATCACCGTTCCCTCTTCCGTACGTAACCAGGCTGGTCTCGAAAAATACTTCGGAATGATCACGGGCATATACACAAATATCTGCTCAAATTTGATCTTAAGCCTGAGTATGATATTTGAGTCCAGTGCTCGATAAAACAACTTCACTCACGCTTAATTTTGAGAAATATGGAGTGTTCTCAAATACTGTCTCCAGCATAATTGACCATTTCACGGCAATACCCGGTATAATTCGCTGATTAAAACTGACCAATCAGTGACTGTGGAAAATCTCAAATGCATGTTTATTTCCTATAAACTATGTGTGAAATTTTACACCAGCATGTGTTCGAGGAGTGCTCGTTGACTTACGTCTCATTTCGGAAGTGAAACGGTCTTTCAAATGAAAAGAGATTAAAATACGCTGTGAGTACCACTCATTGATAAAACTATTTGAGCATGATGAGCATACTTAAGTCTGACTTTTAAGTACGATTTTCAATATTTTTCGAGGACTTTGGCCATGATTCTTATTGTTAATAAATAAAAAGAAAATTCATGATAAAATCTATTATATAAATAAGATACGCGAAAAGTAAATTAATTGAATAAATAAATTTATCAGTCTGTTTCCTCTTCTTAGATTACGACATAGCAGGTTTTAGTTTTTACTCCACGTGATTTGTTTGAAATGTCATTTCCTTATATATTTCACGTACTAAAAACCATGAAAGATCAGTTTATATTATTCATATGAAGAACAGATGTTTTTGAAATGTTGGCATTTAAGATATCCCCTGATATGGATTGGCAAATAAGCGTTTTTATTACTTTCTGCTTATGGTATTTCAAATCATAACTTTAACCTTTACCAGAATCCAAATCAACAGAGGCATCAGGTGCGAAATTTATGTAATTTGAAAAGACAGAACATTGATATTTCATTATAAACATTGATAAATATTGTCTTAACATCCCCCCCCCCCCCAAAAAAAATGGATTTAAGTGACATCTAGTGCTGTGCTTTTCCCTCAGTCTGGTAGATACAAAGGATAGGTGTCATTTTCAAGGCATCGCAGCTATATTTGTCTTTGGAAAAAATGTTGTTTTTTTTAAAAGAAAGAAAAAACAAGAAATATCTTTAAAAACGATATTCGGCGTAGGATGAAAGAAAAACGAGATTTCCAGTCTTCTAGAACATTCCGAGGAAAAGCGCGCGAAAGACCGACGCACAACAAATTTAGTACGCTCTAGAAATAGTTCAGTATTTTTTCTATGAAATATACTTATTTATAGACGGTAATACAAAAAATTATATCTGTAAATAGGCTTGTTTGATATTTGTTCATATCATTATTGCATATGACAATTATGATATAAAAGCGTTATTAGTTGTTTTGGTTTTGGCGAATTAATTTTCAATGAGAGCATCTCGGCAGGCTGGAAGAATTCAATATACATAGTAATTAAGGGGTTTCATGTCATAACACGGTGGATTCTTTTTTGTTGTTTTAAATCATTTTCACAAAGTGGCATTCCTCAATTGATGGAAAAGGATTGTATTTAACTTACTGAAATCACTTTCATGTTTACATCAAAAAGAAAAGTAATAACACCAAGATGAATGATATATACAAGCTGCACCCCTTATTTACAGTAATTTTATAGTCCATAACGATGCGTTAACCAATAACAGGAGTCCTTTTATTCAGCTTAGAATTATTTACCGCTGTTAGCGTACATTTGATTGGTTTAAGATGCGAGTTGAAATCGAAATTATACAGCTACGCCGAATAAATTCCCACGGTACCCAATTTTATCTTACGCATTTATATAGATTAAGGTTCTTATTGACATTGACTTGAAAGTATCATGTTTAACAGAAAAAAATAGTCAAAAGGTGGGCGTTATAATTAAAATATCGACAATAGCACTTAAAGGGTTTGCATTCCAATCAGTTTTAAGTTTTATTTATTATTATTTGTTTACTCCGGAATCTTTGAATAATTTCTCTTTTTATTTTGTTATAGTCATGCTGATGCTTAATTGACGCTCCAGTTATGGCGGTCAAGTGTTGAGAACGTCCGCCTCGGTGGCGGTATGTCATTGGTTCTATCCCAAATGGTTCTGGCTCGAACATCAACAAGAATATTTACCACAAGGTAATACATGAATCTTTAATTAATAAGGTACGAACATATTCCGGAGTCCTTCTTTACACAAACTATTTGAGTAAATGACTAAGTGGCATGATTAATTATTTTATATCAAGCAATACTTTTTAATAATGACTATTTAGTATTTTATTAGGAAAACAAAATGCTAAAGGTACGATCTCTAGTAACTGCGTATAAGAAAGACTTACTTTGTGCATAGAAGGGTTGGTTAATTTGTTCTGGTAAGATAACCATGCCTTGCGCAAAATAGATAAGATGGATTGCTTTGTGATGGTTTTGTGTTTTTCACTTGCCTAAGGATTGTCATCGACCACAATCAGTAAGGTACTGAAATGGTTTTTAAAAATAGTGTTAAAGTTTATGGTAATCTTCTACCTACCAGTGGAGAATTGCCACGCGTGACTCCAGTGGACTTAAAACAGCATGTGTGACCTGATGTTATTGTCACGCTGGGTATCAGGTACGGTCCCGACGCAAAAGATTAATCAGAGATGCTCGCATCCAGCATAAACGTATTTTAGAAAGTAAAAATTAAATGAAATTGCAAATATTCTTTGTAGGCAATTAATGGCTGAACTTTCACTTCTTGTAAATAAATGATGGACTACACATTTCATAAGAACGAAATAGCATGGGTATCTCAAATTTCTTTTAGAGTTAATTTCATGTTTTATCCCTACCAGCCACAGTGTTATTTCGACAATAATGATTCGTGTCTTGTGATGGTCATGATGACCGAAGGAGAAATACATGTTATTAAATCTGCAGATATATCTATATATATGCGCATGCGCGAAAATGGCGGGTTTTTTTTTTTCTCTCTCGATAAAGGATAATGAAAAAATGGATAAAAGGTCATTGTGTTAATAATTTGGATTATATTTGAGTGTTGGACATTAGATTTGAGTGTGGACAGTTGAGGGAGTGTATTTAAGACATTATCTAGTGTTTGGATTTATGGGAAATAGGAAAATGAAGAAAGACAAAGACTCTCCTCGGGACAAAGACGCTCAGGTGAAAAGGCGGGAGCAACGGGCTAGCCCAGGTACGGCATCAAATACACAAGATCAACGATCAAATATGAACACTGTAGCCGGCATAAACCCAGTAAATGCATACAATCAGCAATCACAGTGCTACACGACAAATAGCATGAATCCCCAATTCCAACCCTCAATGTATATGAGAAACCAAGGATCGCCTAACATGGGTCAGTTGTATATACAATACCCTAACACACCTAACAACACAACTAGTGATCAGTTCTCATTCTTGCTCCAAAGATTAGACAATATCGATCATAAGTTATCAAAGCTTGATCGGATTGAAGGTACCGTTAATAAAATAACGGCCCGTCTTGACAAGATTGAAAAGCATGTTGATGATATTGAATCAAGGTTGCAAGATGTAGAAAAGAGTTGTGTATTTGACTCTAAAACCCAAGAAAATATTGAACTAAAGCAAAAAGAAATGCATTCTTTGATGAAAAAAATGACGAAATACAAAAAGAATAAATAGCAAGTGAAAATTTACTTAAAAGGGAGGTTATTGACTTGAAAAGCAGGAGCATGAGGGGCAATTTGTTATTTTTTGGCATAGAGGAGGAGCGGAATGAGAAAGACTCAGACTGTGTGGACAAGGTTTTGGATCTTATAGAAAACAAATTACAGATAAACAATGCAAAGAAGGAGATTAAAATCCACAGGGCCCACAGGATTGGTAAATACGACCAGCGAAAAACCAGATTTATAGTCGCAAAGTTTGTGTATTACCCAGATCGGGAAAGGGTCCGCCAGAAAGCAGAGCAAGGAGGCATATTTAGCAGGCGATAAACTTTATATCGACGGTCGACTCTACAGGGGTGAGGAGTCAACAGCAGTCCGGAACAGATAGGATGACGGCGGGGGTGTTGTAAAGTGCCTGTCCTGGAATGTAGAGGGACTTTCTAGCAAGAAGAGAGATGATATAGATTTTCTTAATTTTTTAACAAATTATGATCTGATATGTTTAAGTGAAACATGGACAAATAAGTCTTCAAAAATTAAACTAAATGGATATTAATCATTTCATTCATACCGCAAATTTCAACATCGAAGAGCAAAAAGAAGTAGTGGAGGCCTTTTAGTTTACGTCAGAAAGTCTTTATTTAAGGGTATTAAACTCATGAAAAATGATGTTGACTGCATATTGTGGATTAAACTAGATAAACATTTTTATCACATCGCGGATGATATGTACCTGTGTTTTACATATATTGCACCGGAAAGCTCAATATTCATGCCATGTACAATGTTGATTTCTTTACACTGTTAGAAACTGATATTAATGATTTTTCTTCTAAAGGTAATGTTTATTTATTTGGCGATTTAAATGCTAGAACAGGGGTTAAGCCGGACTATGTAGTCAATGATATAGGTATTGAGGGTTTTGATTATGTCGATACTGATGAACCGTTACCCAGAGAGTCACGTGACAAAAGATGTAATCGTTACGGGGATCAGTTATTAGACCTGTGCAAGGCTACAAGCATGCGAATTTGTACTGGCCGTGTTGGTTTAGATAAATCATTAGGGAAGTATACATGTTACACATACAACGGTGAAAGCGTTGTTGACTACTTGATTTGTACAAAAAATTGTTTTAACCTTGTTGAAATTTTTCGAATACATGATTTTATGGCTCATTCTAACCATGCACCCTTAAATTTGATTTAAAATGTATGACTCATATACGTGAACGTAATAATACACAAGGTACATTTTGTAAGTGGGATCCTCAATTAATCGATGTGTTTCTGGCAGACATTATGAATGGTATACAACCTCTCTGTGATGATTTAACAAATTGCATAGAAAATGATGAAAATTCTGATGCATTTGTTAATATCTTTACAAATTTTTTGACAGAAGAGGGAAATGATTACTTTCTAAAACACACTTTAAATAAAAGTAATTCTTATTTTGCTGACACGGGGACCAATAAGAATAAGAGATGGTTCAATGACGAATGCAAAAGAAAATATATGTTATATATTAATTCATTACAGATGTTTAATTTGAATAAGAATAATACAAATAGACAAAGTCTGCACAAACACAAGAAATATTATAAGTATTGCTGTCGTAAATCTAAAAGAAAATTCTTTTTACATGAGGCAGCAAAACTAAATGAGCTGAAAACTAAATCACCAAGAGACTTTTGGAAGAAATTTAAACATAATAAATCGTCAGAAATGGGTGAAAATATTGATTCTATTGATTTTTATGAACATTTTAAAAAACTTAGCTCGGATATTGAGATTGAAGAAGATGAGGATGAAGTTAATTTTTTATCTAATTTTGATTCGGGGGAACATAATTATGATATATCATACGATGAATTAGACGTGCCTTTTGCATTGGATGAAATCTCATCGTCTATTAAATTGTTATCCACAAACAAGGCATGTTCATTTGATAATATAATAAACGAATATTTCAAAGAAACTGGGAACGTGTTGATTGAACCGTTAAAGCTTTTATTTAATTATATATTGAGTAAACAATCATATCCCACATCTTGGTCTAAAGGAGTTGTGATACCGGTTTACAAAAAGGGTGATCCTTGTAATCCTAATAATTATAGAGGTATTACACTAGTCAGCTGTTTCGGGAAGCTTTTTACCGTATGTATAAACCAGCGGCTTAAAAAATGGACTGGAAATACAAAATACTAACGAACGCTCAGTTTGGATTTAGAGCAAATCATAGTACGATTGACGCGATATTCCTTCTGAAGAATTTCATTGATATGCAATTAAAAGATAAAAAGAAACTGTATACGTTGATCTATTTAAATGTTTTGACTCTATCTATAGAAATGGTCTATGGTTAAAACTAATCAAAACGGGCATGAATGATCGTCTGTTTACAGTGATAAGATCAGTGTATGATGATGTAAAGCTTTGTGTTAAACATTTAAACAGTCTATCAGACTTCTATAATTGTGATATTGGTTTATTGCAAGGAGAGATCGTCTCACCGATTCTATTTTCCTTATTCATCAATGATATAGAATCAGATTTACAAGTAAATAATCCTGGTATTGCTCTTGACCATCTCTCAATATATCGTTTATTATTTGCGTATGACGCAGTGCTGTTTTCAGAAACTGCAAATGGTTTACAAAAATCGCTGGATAATCTGTATAATTATTGTGCAAAGTGGAAATTAAGAGTTAACGTGAGAAAACAAAAGTAATGATTTTTAAAAAAGGTGCAAGGGTTGATCAAAATGTTCATTTTCATTACAACAATACAAATTTAGAAATAGTTTCATCTTTCAATTATCTTGGTATAGTATTCTCCAGTAGCGGATCTTTTGTAAATGCAACACATACACTGGCGGATAAAGCCCTGAAATCTATGGGGTGTCTTTTTAAGATTATACGGGATCTAGAAGTACCCATCAAAATAATTTTAAACCTTTTTGACACATATGTTACGTCTATATTGACTAATGCCTGCCCGGTATGGGGATTTTTAAAAGCCGACAATATAGAAAGAGTGCATAGGAAATTTTTAAAACGGATATTGGGAGTTAAATTATCGACATGTAATTCAGCTATATATGGAGAATTAGAAAGAAATCCATTATATATTGTAAGATATACAAGAATTATTCAATTTTTTTTACGTCTATTTTCATTAAAAAATACAAATTCTTTGTTAAAATCTATGATAGTGACACTAAGGAATGACACGGAGAGGAATGTAACAGGTGATATCTGGGACCAGTCAGGACAAACATTTATTACACACAACGGGATTCTTAAACGTGTGGATTTATCCAGAATCATTAAATGCTAATATTTTCACAAAGGTATTCAAAAATAGAATGATAGATATGTATGTTGGAAGTTGGTATAATGATACAGAATCAAGGAATTCATTGTATTTGTATAAAGAAATAAAACCACATTTTGAATTATCACCTTATCTAGCTAAAATAAATTGTTATAAAGTTAGAAATATTATAGCAAGATTAAGGCTCTCATCCCATCAGCTGAACATAGAATCTGGTAGATATAATAACATACAAAGAAACCAAAGGAAATGTATTTTATGTTTCACAAATGATATAGAAGATGAATACCATTTTGTTATTCGCTGTTCATCTTACAATAATTTAAGAATTACATATTTACCGAAGTATTATTATAAAAAAACCAAGTATGTTCAAATTTATTGAACTGATTAATACTAATAAGGTAAAATTGTTGTACATGCTTAGTATGTTTTGTAAAAAAAATCCTTTAACTTGCGTAAAGAATTGTTGACAAACCATTAGCATTTTACGGAAAATTAGATTTATAAATTAAAGTTTATAAATTATATTTAAACATATGTATTGATCTGTTGTATTCTGTCATGTTATCTTCACTCTCGCATTGCCGTTTCGTGCATGTATATTTATTTGTCTCTGTATAACGATGAACGGTTGTTGTTCAAGTTATATACAATAAAAGTATGTTTTGTTCTGTTCTATATAGTAGTAATAGTTGTAGTGAAAGAAGTAATAATAAAAGTTGTAGTAATAAAAGCAGCAATAGATTATGTGATATTTTGTGAAGTTACGGAAGCACAGAGGGGACATGATGTTGTTCTTTTTTATTATCTCGTAGCCACGAGATTATAACCAAGGAAAAGAAATCTTGATAACTCGTGGCCACGAGATACAAGTAAGAAAAATAATTTCGCTAACTCGTGGCAACTAGTTACTAACTAAGGAAAACCCCCACAAAAAACAAATCTCGCTAACTCGTGGCCAGAAATTACTAAGTAAACGATGAACGGATGTTGTTCAAGTTATATACAATAAAAGTACAGAGGGGACATGATGTTGTTCTTTTTAATTATCTCGTAGCCACGAGATTATAACCAAGGAAAAGAGTTACGTTTAAGCTGTAAATTATTCAACCGAATACTCTACATGTATATGCTACTTTTTTATTGCAAACATAGGATAAAATTTGAGTGGTTTTACAACACTTTGGTTTTATATCACGTGTGTTTATTCAAATAGATAATAACGGTACATACTTCTAATCTTGTGGTCTTTGTTAGACCACAGTTATCATGTTATCATAAAACCACATACATTTTGTAACATCTGTTTACACCATTCTCATCATTACCATCATCATCCGCATTAATCTGCAAATTGATTTCTGTTAAGAGCTTAAGACTTGTTTTTATTTTGTTTGATGTTGTTATTTTTATCACCATTGTATAGAACATTGATATTTTATTTCAGAGGACCTTGTGTAAAGACGTTTTACTTACATATTTGTAAACTTACTGAGCTACCTTCTATGAATTAAGCTTGTTTTATTATTGTTATAAATGTGACCACATGCGCAACATATGTTTTATATGTGACTCGGACATCAAACACATATGTATTATATTATCTGACGAATGTGCTCGATGCCGATATTTGATGTGACATACAATCCGATATGTGATCACATTCATAAAAATGTATGCAACAGATATGACTGGTCACGAATGTGGTCTAATAGTGCTTTACTCGAACAGATGTACTTTCCACTATTTAGGAATGTGCTTTGTCCCTCTTATCAAATATTTATTACAGATGTGCAGTCAGACCTCGATATGCCGGGCTAGGCTAGAAATATATCAGTGCAGTACCGATGGTTGCTTTCATAGGAGAGGTGATAGCCAGAAATCATTATATCATTCTTCAAAACAATATTTTTGGTTTAATTACATTTTTTTAATCAAAAGCACATTACGCATAGATATAAAATATATAAAGTCATATATAATGTGAATAAACGGATTTCTTCGTATTAAGAAAATTTCCTTTGTCTACGATTTAGTTTATTTACTACATCTATTTTCATCGTAATTTGTGCTTCATGTATTGTAAATGCTTTGTATAGAGACAAGATATTAGAGTAATAAAAAATATACACATTAGGCCGGGACATTCTATATACTCGTAAACGTTTAGTCTAATATATTGTTACCTATTAATTTTTTATTTGTCTGTAAAGCCCCGGGCGTTAATTCTAAGTTAAAATACTGAAATTGATATATGATGTAATGCCACGTGACACATTATTTGCATTATTTCATCTCTGAATTGTTATGTTCTACTTAAATCACCGATATTCATTGTTATATTGATTTACTTTTGGCCTGAAAGTGTCACACGATTAAGTATGTAAATCATCTCATCCAATGTTCATAAAATCCCTGAATTATGAAACAATAATTTATTTGTTTTACGACACTCCATTTTCCATGCATATTAATGGACATAGAAATGCGGTTGCTACTAAACAAATGGTGATTTTTGATGCTGATATGGCCTTCGATGACGGATCGCTTATCAACAGAGTAAGGTTTAATCTTTATGACAACTATCCTATCCGCGGTATCGAGTCATAACTTAAGTGGTTATGCCATTCTTGAATTGATTATCAATATTACTCATATGTTTATATCAAATATGCATATCAGTACATATTTCGACAGTGTTGATTGAGACGAAAAATATTTAGGGATCAGTTGTTCAGACAAGACATTCTGTCTGTACAGAAATATAAAGAGCGTCCGCCTCGGTCACAGGTTTGATCTTCAGCAATCTCATTGAAGAAATCAGATTCAGTATCAGTAACTGAATTTGACAACATCGTATAGAGGGTCGTCTCAGATTGACCTTTGTTTAAGCCAATCAAATCGGCGCCTATCAAATCATAAGGTATAATCAGAGGAAATAACCGCATCAATCTCAAAATAGGGTAAAAAGAAATGTAAGCGTTCAGGTTTCGGTAGAGCATTTTCCCAGTAAGCAAAAGGCCCCGAGTTCGAGTCCCGATCAAGCTGCACATTTTTTCTCACAATGTGACAAATGTTTTACCGACGTCAGTAAGAAACGTACTATTTAATTGGTTTAAAATCGGGCACTTGTTTATGTATATAAATTACTTAAAAAGTCAATTAGACGTGATCTCTAATGCGATGTTGTCAGATCCTAATCGCGTATAGTAGAGGAGCGCAAATTAGGATATGATTTTAATGAGATTGGATCTCCAGCAGCATCGCCATTTTAAATAGTACGGGCACCTCGCTGCTTGGCACTCAGAATAAAGTGCAGATACTAGTTGGTCCGGCGTGAGGATAATGAAACTGGGTGTGTCATCATGCTATATGTATACAGTTCACAGTATAATTTAATGGAATTAAGTACCAGGGCTGGGAACCAGAACTGCGTTTCATTCTTGAATCTGTTAACAAAAGCCGCCCAAAGGTATATTCTTATCAATTACTGTTTCTGTTGGAAAAGCCTGATAACAAGATATATATATAATGCTTCATTTGGTATATGTAACTTGAAAATCCATTACTATGTTATAGCGAATTGGAAACTCGAAGTGGACATAATTTGTGATAACTTGAAAGATAAGACACAGTTAAACGTTTTAATCCACAAATTGTATTGATACTCGTGTTTTTGTTACTTTGTAAATATAAGGTACAGAATACATTTTCAAGTCATGAGTCAAAGTCCCAATCGAAGCAGAAAAGTTATTTGTCATTAAAACAATATTTTTTTACGAAATGGAAAGACGCAGTTGAAAAGTAAATATTTTATGACGCAGTTGTCTTTTAATGTTATCTTTTTTAACTTGTTTTGTTTCGACAATATGTGTATTTTAACAACCTTTTGAAGATTTCTTATCTTTGATAATAAATATAATTAGGGTACACGCACTTAATTTCAATGTTCTTTATTTTACACAAATGTTTTATGTTTTACATCTACTAACATCGTATATGCATTAGCTGTCCTGTTTTGGCTGCTAGATTGCGCCCTTTCGTTTGATTACAGTTGTTCTAAGCAACAATCGAAATGACCATCGGAGACATGTCACATGATCAGCACATTTCAAGGTGCAAAATCCTCTGATCGAATAAAATATTATGAAACGCTTCTTCATCGCATTTAGCGTCGATAGATAACCATTTGTGACCATTAGCTTTAAATGTATATCTATGGAGCATATTTGTTGTTCAAACGAGCACAACGGAACACATTACGGAAATGTAGTAAACTGCAGGTCGTTTATAAAGATATTTCTGTCTATTCGTACTTGTAATTGTTATTTTAATTATTAGGCTAAATGAGTGTGTCCCACTTAAACTAAATTATTTCTTTCGTTAAAAATAGGCACAGACTTTGAATATAAGGCCTAGCTAATGACATACATAGGCGGTAAATTTATTTGCAATTGCTATTTTTTAAATTTCGTTTTAATTACTTTATCCAATGTCACGGGGGGGGGGGGAGTATTAAACAAAGGACGGAGTTGATAAAAGGAAAATCCAGCAACACGCTTTACAAAAATATAATTTTATTCAGGAAACAAGTTACAAATTACAGGAATGTATTCACATAACAAATAATGTTATAAAACAAAACTCTATATGAAATTATAGTAATATCTGGTCTAAGTCAACTTTTATGAAATCCGCTTACTTGACCGCAATATTTTTGGCTGTTAAATACACATATTAAATTCAATATGATAATCCTTCAAACTGGTAATTATGTCTACTTGAATGTCTGATAATCACTCTGATGATGACCACTTGCTTCATAAAAATCAACTCTAAATATTCCAGAATGATAATTTTACCCTGAAATAGAACTTTCGAGAATAGGTCAAAAGTTTACCAGATTTTGAACAAAAATAATAAACAATGTGATCTGGAAAATTCTGTCAACATCCAGAGTGTTCTAAGCTGTACTACTAAAAGTAGGTCAGAGGGAGATTACACATAACACAATACTTCGTGATAAGGTGCTCTTAGTTTGCCCTCTTTGTAAAGGCGTTAAAACGCGTAGTGTCAATTATCAAGAATACTAAGCATACAGTAGAACCTGTATTAGCGGCCATTTGTACTAAGCGACCAACCTACATATAGCAGTCAATTCTAATAATACCAAACTGAAGCATTTTGTTATATATTCAAACTTCATTCAGCGGTCACCTCTGTTAAGCGGCCACTTGACTGACCGCATATGACAGGTTTAACTGCATTTAGAAGATTCGCAGTATGTTATGCGTCAAAAATTATTACCGTTTTGACTAACTGGGCTCCATTTAAGGAGAGCGAGACATACAAATGGTGGCCCGCCGTCTTAAGTATTAAAAAATTCTCTCTAACACGAAACAGTTCACGCAGTCTCGGTTACGTGAGTCAAAAGGGTACAACTATCTGTTCATCTTTACACAATGCCTAAAATATTTAAGCATTTCGATCGCCCTTGATCAGCTTCGTAATCAGAAAGTGCTGGACGGGACAGCACATGTTAATCTTATGTAGCCCCACTTCACAATATAGTCCCCACTTTACTTTGTGTTAAGGGGTTATAAAACAATAACATCAAAACGCTGATAGCGATGAAAGGGACTGGATTACAATGTAATAGTTATGCTGCATTTATTTCTTATATTATGTTTATTTTATAAACGAGGATACATTTTTCTAGTAAAACAAACTTCGATACGAACTGTAGGTTGCATAAATCTGAGTTGTTGTAATAGTTATAATAAAGTTACATATATAGTTGTATTTTGTAAATGAATAGTTATAAACCGATTGTATATACGCAAAAACGGACGAAAACATTACATTGGTCTGAATGCCGAATATTTAGCATTCTCAGGTAGACTTCGCGGTGAAGAGATCGACAATATGCAGCTCGTGACGTAATTGTGACCTCCTCTTATAATGCAAATGATGATGATAGGAGTGTATCCCCTTAAGGGTAAATTAAACTCTAGGAGCGATAATGGTACAGATATCTCCAGATGAAATGCGTTTGACTCGCCTCCATACTTTGTTATTACAGTTTATTTGATGTTATCTCCAGCATAAATATTAACACTTCCATTTTATTTCAATTTCGACTTCCATAATGTAATAATTTTCAAATAAATAAAACATATCAATATAACCATGTGTTAATGAAGAAAACTAATTGTAGCACTATTTCTGTGCGACTTCAAGTTTGTTACTAAAAATAGTCATGCAGCATCCGATATGCAGCAATAGCATTCAGTTCAGCTTATCTAGAGAACATGGGCCTTCATAGTATTTACAGATGTTTTCAAATTGATGGTATGTCATGTTTACTGAGAACTGAGAAAAATTCAAAGTTCACAATGCTCTGCAAGATTGTCGGTACGATTCGCATGCTAAAATAGCTAGCTATACATGTAAAACAAACTCCAACGTTTAAGCAAGGTTGAAGGGGGCCTCCGTTGCCGACAGGGTAAAGTCGCTGACTTTAACACTCATTCAGCCCCTCACCGCGTGGGTTCGAATCCCGACAGGGTCATTCGGCTTTTCATGTGAGGAAGCCTTCCAGCTGGCTTACGGTAGGTCGGTGGTTCTACCCGGATGCCTCCGTGCAATCGGGGTCTTCCTCCACCTGTCATTAGCTGGACGTCGCTGTATTACTGAAATAATGTCGAATCGACGGTAAACTCAAATAGTATAGTCTAGTCTAAGCAAGGTTGATAGGTCATATGACGCCACATGACACGATTCCTGCATCGCTTGAACGCTTTGATTTGTTCCATAGGTCATAACCTAATGTACACAATCGCATTTTATTGTTACGCTACTGAGCGTGGAGCGATACAAAACGGTGAAAATGGCAGTAGTAACTATACAAATTAACAATGCTTGATTTTGATTTACGGCTACGTATGTTTGGCGGCTACCGCCAGTCTAAAAAAGGTTTTGTTTGCGAGACTGTCTGTGAACTTTTGACCTTTATTAAGGTAAAGTTCCTGTAATGGTTCCGCTATGTCTTGGACCACTTAATCTCTACCAAGATAACCAATGTATCCTAATGAAACATAAGGAAACCTGGTTATCTCCGTGAAAGGCCATGAGGTCAGAAACGTAGCGGAACCATTACAGGGATTTTACCTCAATTGGAAATGCTCATACTCACTTCTGATTAGACATAAACGTTATAGAAACACATCTATCTTCATTAGACTCATATTCTGTAATCCTGAATAATTTATTTTTCTTTTATATGACATCATCAGTTATTTCTGAGATGAATTGTCGAAATTATTTTCCAAGCTTTTGCAAAAACTGGTAGTGTTTGTGATATTTCTGTAGTATTGAGTCTAGAATTCAAATCAATACAATGTTCTATGTATGTAAGTATTTTCAGTTACAATAACTGTAATTTTGACAATGACATGAAGGTCAAAACCGTGCACATTGCTAATAAACTTACTGCTGTCTATCCCGAGACCTGGTCTGCGTTTCATGGTGCAATTTCCTCAAACTCAAATCATTGAAAATCCACTAGGTATTGACCTAGTCTGCATCTGTTATTACTAAGAAATTCTGGAAGAGAATAATATATTTTATCTTTAAACATGCATGTGTATTTGTGGTGACAGAGAATTTGATATTATCAAGGCAGTTGATTTTTTTCCTTGCGAAAACATACAAGCCTGCATGCTCACATTTGCTGTTTCAAAGTTTCAAATGACTATCAGAAATAAGTTTCTCTCCCAGTATTCACTAATAGTATTATAACTATATAGGTATGGGAATTTGAATACATTATATCGTATAAGTTGGTTGTCAGAAATATCTGAGATTATAGCTTTAAGTCGCCGAATGATATATTCTATATAAATTATAGAGAACAAGACAGCATAATCATCTTTGCCAGGAAAATGTCTGATTTAAAAGCTTTTAAGATTTGTAATCAAAGGTATATCAAATTTACCAAATGCTATACTTTAAAGTGTACGTCAACCGATTTGAATTATGGATATTTATTGTTTGTTTGATTACATGGGTTTAACGTTCTATAGAATGCACCTTAGTTATTCTGGTATTTATAGATAAACGTACAGCGGTCTCACTGCAATACCACGCCATAAACGAGTAACATACACTGGCCCAAATAGTCATAGACAAAAGAGCTACACTTGTACCCTTTACTTACAATATTTACAGTTTGTACTACTGAATCGTCCATGAAATGCTTGTATTTCGTTCAAACTTTAAAAATATAGCATTAAATTAACCGTGAGTTGAAAATATGCGTGTGTATGATGCCGACGTGACCAAACCGGATTATGGGCGCATCTAGTTGCGGCAGAGACTGCTTTACGTCATGTTTTGCTAGCTCAAAATATTAATGTACCCAGCGACTTTAACTCTGAACCGTGCTTAAAACATCACGTGATACCTTAATCAAACGGGGGTGGGGTCTATCTGTATGGCGTACGTGACAAACTGTAAATATGTTCTGGCTTATATTAAATTTTATGGATATATCGCAACGCTTCGCTTTGCGTCCTTGCGATAAATTCAGTTAAATTTAAAATATGAACGATAATTAATGCGTATAAGATTTCATATGACTTAATTTAATCCAGCCATTATTACATTGTGATCATGGTCCATCAAGTGATCATGGGAATTTTATAGTAAATGGAAGTCTTTATAAGCTTTCAGCAAAAGATACATTTCTCCAAATCAGTGGAAGCTTGCATCTCTACTGACGATTTTTGAAGCATTTGAAGGACAATGATTATAATTTAATGATGGCTGGATTACCTTAAAATGTCGTAGAATGCACGTATGGTTTTGTCATTATTTTTCTCTTATTTTGCAGTGGACAATTATCAAAACTTAATGCTCCTGATTGAACTTGTAATTAAGACAAGTTTTAAGATACAATCTGAGAGCAATCAAAGGATTTCTCACTTTAACCACGGGTTAGAGATGTAGAGGGATTATACAAGGGATGATAGTCCATACCTATGAGCGAATAGGTAAATTGATCTGCCCTGAAGATCGAGTGGTAAAAGCATTCGTCTCGTAGCCGGGAGGTCGCGGCTTCGATCCCCGGCTATATGGTATCATGCTAATTGTTCACGGCGGCGTAATATATAGTGAGGTTGCATTAATTCTGTCTCATGTAGATGAACGTTCCTAAATAAATGAAGCACTGTCGGTTGGACATTTACCAAACACACGAATGAATAATTTAGAACATAGACCTTCTGCACAATCGTGGTCCGAAATTGTAGTTAAGATGTCACGATGATCGCGATTATTGCGATTATCGCGGTGGGAACATACTTTGCTAGTTTATCTTCTGACATTAACGACTTTTTTTTGTTAATAACAAAATATATCGTGATTTATTTTGGCTTTTAACTTCCTAATGATATTTATCATTGATTTTATTTATTCGTGTTTCATTTTTCTTAAATTATGAAATTCATTTTATAAGCCTTTATTTCATACTTGCCGTGTTAATCTAATTCACGAGAGGCTCGACAGAATCAGGATTCTCATTTGTTGCTGTTTTGCTCTACTACCCTTAATTCATCTATTGTCTATGTTAATTTACGGCGACATTTTTTTTTCTTTTCGTGAAATTTTGCAAGAATGATTGTGTAACAAACTCGACCCGGCCCGGGGTCGAACCCGGTCCGCCGGCGTGTGAGTCCAATGCTCTAACCACTGAGCCAAAGAGTCGACTCCCTGACGCAGTTGTCAGAGATTTTATTTACATCTGTGACGACGTATCGTCACATTACTTTCTCCTCCGAGAAGTCTCGACCCGAGGCCTGGGAAACATGTGGATAACTCCGGTCTGCAGATGACGTTATCCCACGCTGCCACCAATGTAAGAAACTCAACCCGGCCCAGGATCGAACCTGGTCGGCCGGCGTGCAAATCCAATGCTCTAACCACAGAGCCAAAGAGTCGACTCTCGCACACCGGCGAACCGGGTTCGAACCTGGGGGTCGAGTTTGTTACAATTGTGACTGTATGTTTGCACTCTGAATATGAAAAGGCAAGAGCTAATGCAATTTGCTTCAGATTTAGGTCTTAGATTAGCTTTAATATACGCTACAAAAATGGTATAGCTTAAAGTAACGTCTGACATGCTTAACCCTTTCGCTGCCTGCAGGACAGAAGTGGAAAACCCCGCAAAACGAATGAACCCGTCTTGTTGACAAATACGCTGTCTCGTGTGTTGGACGGGTTCTATATATATTGTGATTGTGATATGATTCTGTTATTTACATAATTGGATACCTGGCAGCGGAAAGGGTTATGGTAAGTATACATAACATAACATAACATAACTTTATTGACATAATTTGTATACAAATATAGTCAACAAATGATAACATACAAAGGGTGTAAGCAATATTTTCAGAGAAGTACGTAAATTTGTGAACATAAATATCATTATAATTAAATAATATAAATATGAATATTATTTTTTATCACGAATTTGATAAGCATAGTAAATAAATTTGGCAGTGTTTTTTTATGACATTAATAGTATTACATGTAAGAAGTGAGACAAATTTATGTATCGTCGGCCAATGGCAAAAATATTGTTTCATGTATTGTTTTCTCAAGTCCCTATATTTCGAACAGACAAGCAGGAACTGATATTCAGTTTCTGTTACGTTCATGGTGCATTGCCTGCATTTTCGGTCTTCCAATGCGATATTGAAGTATCTACCTGTTTCTATATTTAAATCATTAGAGGATAATCTGAATCGTGTCAGTGCTGTTCTAAATTTAGTAGCAGTAATATTACTTAAATACTTTTCCATTTCGTAATCATTTTTAAATGAACAATATGAGGATAGTCGTCTTGAATTATTAATATTACTATGCCAGTTTTGTTTGTAATTATCAATTATTCTCTGTTTAATAACCGTGAAACATATGTCTGAATGAGTTTGGGTTTGCCAGATATTACCGAGACCAATGCAATCAAGTATTTCTTTTATTTAACTAGCCCAGTTATTATTGTTATATGAATTTCCATTTTCTGCATCTTGATATAGTTGTTGATATGTTAATTTAAGTAAAATATTATCTGAATTTATCAATTTGAGCCAGTATTTTATCATTATAAATTGTCTTATTATTTTTAGTGGGTATCTTCCTAATTCCCCGTAAAGTCCATCCAGATTCGTTGATTTTTTAACCCCTAGTATTTTTCGCAAAAATTTGCAATGCACTTGTTCTACGTCATTGCTTGGATAGTTACCCCATACATCTGCTCCATAATTTAAAATCGAACCAACTAAACTGTCAAATAATTTAACTTTTTCACTTATGGATAAATTGAGCTGGTTGAAAACTATGAAGAGGTTATGCAGTGCATTTAACGAATGTTTTGCTAATCGTTTCTGCGTTTTATTCCTGGTTCCGTTTTTAAAAAGACATATACCGAGGTATTTGAATGAACTTACGATTTCTAGGTCTATATTGTTTAATTTAAATATACATTTTGTCGGTCTACCTTTCTCAAAAATCATAATTTTGCTTTTATTTGAGTTGATCTTTAATCCCCATAATTTGCAGTACTTGTCAGGCGTTTCTGCAAAGACAACTGAGTCATCGCAAAATAATATCATGAATATCTTAAAGTTTTCTACTTGATATAATCCGTCTATATTTGTATTAACAGAATTAAGTATATCATTTACGAAAAATAAAAACATCAGACTTGAGCTCGGATCCCCTTGTTTAACGCCGATAAATGAATCTATGAATTGTGAGTCTTGCGATTTAAAACGGACACATGATTTTACGGTAGTATACATAGCTTTTACAGCATTAACCATTTTAGAACTTACATTTGCTTCTGCTAATTTATGCCATAGATTAACCCTGTTAATTTTATCAAAACATTTCTTGAAGTCAAGATAACAACAATACAATTTTTTCTTTGCATTTAATGTTTTTGTAATTATAGAATGAAGCAAAAATATGCAATCAATCGTAGATTTTTTCTTTTGGAATCAAAATTGATTCGGAATTATCTTTTTATGTTTATCAGACCATTTTGTGAGCCTATTTAATAATGTTTGTGAGTATATTTTTCCTAATACGTTTATAAGCGTTATTCCCCTATAATTTTTGGTGTCATCTTTGTTACCTCCTTTGAAAATTGGTATTATTATACCATTGCCCCATAAACTTGGATAAATACCGCTCATAAAAATTTTATTAAATAGTTTAAGAATGACTGGTGCTAATATATCAAAAGAGTTCTTATAAATTTCGGCAACAATATTATCTAATCCGCTACTTTTATTGTTCTGGGAAAATACAGCAGTTCGTACTTCTTCTAGAGTTAATACTTCATCTAATTCTTCATCATATACCGGTTTATCTACATTTATGTTTTCATTTTCCACATTTCCTTCTTCTGACTTATAAAGATTGCTGAAATGTTTAAACAGATCATTAACATCTAAATTCTCCGTTGTTTTATCTTTATGTGTATTCTTGCTTTATTTTTTTCCAAAACTGCTTTGGTTGAGTTTTGCTCAGTTTTGTTAGTTCTTCAGACTCCAAGACCAAAAACTTATATTTTTTTCGTCGCTTAATACGATTGTAAATGTTTCTTAGATTAATGAATTCTTTTCTGTTATTCTTATTTTTCATGTTATTGTTTCGGGCTCTTTTAAAGCAATTTCGTGCGTTATATCATTCCTCGTCAAACCATGGCTTTTTATTGCAATTCCGTTTATAGGTATGTTTACGTTTTTTTACTGCCAAATGCGTCTTTTGCGACATTTTGTAATATTTCTGTAAGTGATTGCGTAACTTCATCTACGTTCAGTGAATCATTCTGTTCTAAGTTATATATCTTAAATCTCTCCTCATGTATAATTCGTATAAATTCATCTTTTTTATTTTCGTCCCATTTTATGGTATAATCATCATCTACAGTGTAATTGTCATTACTTGGATTATAACAAGAATATATACATTTTCCACTCAATGAAAACATAAGGGGGTTATGGTCGGAACACGACCCGGGTTCCAAAATCTTAAAATCAGTAACTAAATTATAATCATCATGATGTAAAAGAAATAAATCAATTGTACTAGAGCCATTTGGGGAATGATATGTAAAGTCACCTACACCTGTATCACTGTGCAGTCGACCGTTACCAATTATCATACCTGTACTGCTACATAGTTCTAATAGGCGATTGCCGTGCCCTTCGATCACGTGGTCTTGATTTGCACGTGCTGGTATATGAATGGTATTGATGTAATTATTATCGCTAAAATCCATATGTTGGTCAAAGTCTAAAGTTTCATCTATATCTGATATACGACTATTAAAATCACCTGTCAAGAATACTTTCCCTAACATTTTGAAATGTTCAATATCAGTTTCCAATTGGTCAAAAAAATCGAACTGACTAGGATCATATTTTGTTATAGTAGAGCCTTTCGGCGGGATATATGTACAACAAATATAAACATTTTGATTGAATTCAAACAAGTGGTCTTTAAATTTGACCCATACAATACCATGCTGATCTTTCTGAACAACTTCAATGCAGTGCTCTAATGAGTCTTTATAATATATGGAAATGCCACCACTGTATCTACCTTTTGATGTGTTGTGTGATTTATTCCCAAAAATATGTTCACACCTATATCCTGAAATGTTTAAATTGTAACAACTATTTTTTGAAAGCCATGTTTCTGTCAAAAATATGCAATCATATTTGCTTACAGTTTCAATAAAATCTACATCTTTTCTACTCAGTCCATTTACATTCCATGAGATGAAAGATATGTCCTTCTCATGACACCCCTAGGTTCGATCCTGTGTTGACCTGGTATGCGTAGTGTTGACGTCACTCACTTTACCGTCAATTTTTCTCCTCCCCACAATGATTCAGAATGTTAAGATTATTCATTTTCTTTTGAAATGTTTTTAGAAAACATGTGACTCTACTACAATAATCCATCTCGTTCATTTATATGTTTATTATCTTTGATTTGTAATCATTTTGTCTTCAATGACATGATATTTGCAAATAAACTTGTAAACTTGTAAAAAAAAAAAAAACTTGTAATAAATTGCTTTTTCAACACATTGTTGATGAACAGTTTATTTCCTTGTTGCCTAACGCGATGGCCCTTGTTTTCTTCCTCCCTCACAATGGAATGGAATGTGCGCCGTGCTTCTCGTGTCTGTTGTGGCCATTGTACTCCGATACCACGTGACCCTTCCTTGAGTTTTTGTTTGATTGTGTTGTCATATGCCTTCTGTCGCACGCTCTCTCTATCCTGATGGTAGTGGAATTTGGCTACAATGGGTCGGGGTTTTCTAGCGGTAGGAGGACCAACGCGATGTACCCGATCAAACAGCATATATGAATCGTCGATACCGGTGTAATTTGTAATAAGGTCCTTGATAAGCGATCTGCAGTCTTCGTTGTCGCCGTTGTCAGGGATGCCGTAGAACATGAGATTGTCCCTCATTGACCTTGCCTCTAGGTCCGTTATTTGTTCGCACATTTTTTCATGGTACAGCTGTGTGCTTTTAACGTGTTCTTCGAAAGACTTGTTGCTGCTTTTTAATTGTTTCATTTCATGTTTTATGGATTTAAGTCCGATTTATTATCATCGCAGTCTCTGCCTATAAAAGAACAAGAAGATTCGACATCTGTGACTTTTGTTTCTAGTGTTCTTATTTTTTCTTCCATTTCATGTACCTTCATGTTAATCTTATTCACTGTTGCCTCAATTTTATCTTTTTTGGGCAAAGCCGATTTGATTGTCTGTATGTCCGCCATCATTGCCAGTGCCCATGGTGGAGCTGTGGGAGGGGTAGCGGTGGGTGGGGCACTGAAGGAAAACGGGCTTTGGTCGCTGAATTTTATTGAAGAAATTGCTTGTGGATTCATGACCGAGTCAATGTAATTCGCACACGATTGTTTTGAGAATTGAGTGTTCAAAGGCTGATCACTGGCTTTCGTGTTAACCTGTCCAGATGATTGACCGGTGGTTTGGGATTGGCGGCCATTAGCGACTGACTTACTTGGTTTTACTTTTTTCTTTTTTGACGAGGTTCCTCTATCTGGTTTGGGCTCGAACTTGAGGTAGACATCGAATGGTTTAATAGATCATATCCGACATTGAATTCACACTTTGATTGTTGATTTAATGTATTTATTTCCTTTTTTCCATGGGAGCTTTTTTTTTCACATCCACACCCTTTGACGCATGCGCATAACGTATACACTACAATGCGTAGTTCCATGACCCACCTTTTAGCATATCTTAACAATAGATTACAGTTAGATTTTGTCACACAAACACGATGTTAACAAAGGAGCACATGCCATTGTTTGTGGCCAAACCTATTTTTATTCAAATAAAAGCTAGGGTCAGGGAACTATCCATTCTTATAAAACTGGAAACCAACTAAATATTTCACGCAAACCATTAACGAATCCCAAGTGGTTTATTAAATGTCTCATTCCCCGCGAGAAATATATTTGCATATCTACACATTCATTTAACATGCAAAATATTCTAAAAGTTTTCAATAATGTTCAGCATCACAGTTGTAAGCATAATTTTGTCTTGAAGTAGAATTAAATGGCACAGAGTTGTATCTAACTACGTTGTTAATAATACCAGTTGTGCATTGTATCATTCACCAAACTATAATTTCCAAAGGTTTTTTTATGTTCATAAAAATCAGCCAGTTACATAGACAATGTCAAATCAAGTTGCGATCATCAATCCGCCAAGCATTGATATTGATTGAAGGTTTCAGACCTGAAACTGTAACGAAAACAAATTGATTGCTAAAACAATCTGACATTGTAGGGATTGTTTGTAAAATGATTTAATGTGATGAATGAGAAGAATTCGATATCAATTTATGGGACATTAATTCCTAGAAACGTCTGTGGTAAGTTGATGCCTCAAAATCTGTCAGCTTTATCCTATTTGAGGGGAATAGGCCGATATTTCACAAGCTCATTTGTCAATCAAAAGAAATAGATAGTTATACAGGACCACTGGCACTAGACGCACAAAATTAGGCTCTGTGTTGCAAATTTCATTGGAAGTAAAATAATTAAGATATCTACGATTTTGTTTTTGTTCTATATATTGAAACATGGACAGAAAAGGAATCTGACGAGGTCGTATCTTTGAAAAATACGCTACAGTTGTAATTCTTAGCACACGATTCGGTCATTCTGATATTCAATTTATACGTGTTGTTGGGAATAATCATAAGGAAACGCAGAAATAAAGCAGAATTTCAACTGTTTAAAAAGTCTTCAAAACCATCAACTTCATTATTACAAGATGAATTTGAATCGAGCGATCTGATTTGACGACATACAAGCAACCAAACAACCGAAAATTAGTATGCTTTTATTTTTCGAATTTCGGGCCGATGTCTATTTTACGTCAACTGCCTGTGGTCCAATCAGACCGCTCTACGGTTCTTGTGATAGGAACATGACTATGTTAAAAGTTGATCAAACATTGTCAGATGAAATACATAATAATACATTTTAGTGTTACACCAAGTTGACCCGAGTGATTCAACCAATCAAAAGCTAAACATTTTACTTTCTTAATTGTAAAGTAAGCCAGTTATGAATACTTACTTTTGTAGGATTCAAACACAACTGCTCATGCGTCGTAGGTCCAATCAACAGGTCTGCCATAATCGTGACCTCATAATTTGATTCCTGCGCTGCGCTCGCTTCCTCCCAAAGTATCTCATTTAATAGACACTTAACATAATACGCATATTGCATGTGTGCCTGTTTCTATACATAACAGCTCAGATTTAGCATTTAGACATTCGTCCTTTTAAAAGAATAACATGATTCTTCGTCGTTAAGAAGTTTGAAGAGACATAGAGTAGCAACCGACCGCAACTTTTTGGCATGAAAAATTAATTTGTCTACTCTGAATATATTGGTGTTTAGCCTTTTTTTTTGGGGGGGGGGGTATTATACGCCGCGTTATACTGAAAATAAAATAAAATAAAATTTTAGGTATTAAGTGTACATCCTTACACAATACCACGCCGTAGATAAGTGGCATGACACCACAGTAAGTGTTACTGACACTTTGCCGAAACCATTTTTGTAGCCATCCTAATGTGCTTAGCGTCAAACCCAAGGGATAATGCCAGGACCATTTTTGTCGTAGCCGAGGATCGAACCTACGACTTCTGTGTTCGATTCTGACCAATCAACTACCAGGACTCAAAAAGAACGGCAAATAATGTTTAATTACATCTGATCTCTGGATTCAAACTTTTTTCTTTTGATCCAGTTATTTTTCTCTGCAAACGTCAACAGGCCATCCATTTTGTTAATTGGGTTAAAGAGCCATCGCCTGGGGAAAGCATGTCAATTGTTCAGCAGCAACTTAAAAACTTCGTTAAAAATGTCACTGGTCGATCAATGCTTAGCACTCAGTATAAATATAGGAGGAATCTACTGATTGAAAATCGAAGTTTATAACTTTTATGCAAAAAATCGACATTTCTTAATACATTTTATGTGGTTGTAACATGTGAAGACTTAAACATGTTTCAGCATGCTGACAAATTCCCTTTAGAAAGGTGCTGGTGATATTGAAGCTTTGATAAAGGTTATCCTGTGAAAGCAACGGTCAGAATTAAGTTACGTTTGCATAAATCAGTTCACGTCTCTCGCCTAAGATTTCTTCACACAAGTTAATGAATTAAAATAAGAATCCAAGGGGTAGGAGCTGCTACCCTTATGCAATTCATTAAAACATCTTGCAATTTGAAAAATTTCATTGTAAAACACATGGCTACCACATAATTATCTATCATCAATTGTTTAAACCATGCGGATTCCTTTGAAAATGAGGGCTTATGGTTCAGGGAGTATGTAATTTTAATAATGACTCCTTCGGTGAAAAGAAATTAAAAAGCACCAAAAGTAAATGGGATTCTGTATTGGTTTGTGAGAAATAATTTTCTACGTTTACTATTACATGTATAGAGAAAAACACCGATGTGTACCGGTCGGTTCCTCAAGGAAGAATGACCTCAATACACCTAAAGCACCAGAAAAGGGTGCGCTCACATGGGATGTTGCTGGTATTTCTATATGATATATAGAGAAACTTAAACAGGAAACATCAATTAATCGTCTGGGTCATGAGTGGTGAATGATTTATGTCTTTTACATGTTTCAAAGCAACATTTAGCCTTCATATTATAGATTGAGAAACAACAAAATGTTCATGCACGATACATTCTTTAAACAAGATATATCAAACATAGAAAATGGAACACCTAAAGTAACGTTTTTCCTTGCATTTTAAATTAATACTCGCACTGTTGGTTCAAAAGAAATAATGAGAAATTCTGTTACGCGTTCAACCTTGTTTATCTTTGATTAATAAGGACCAGAAAACTGGTTTTAAATGTATGAGAGACAATGACGGTACAAACGCGGGAAATAAATTTTCAAACGGAGATGAAATATGAAAGATAATGTAATAGAAATAAATTGATAAGTAACACTATTTAACCAGAAAGGTGTTCCAAGAAACATGTATGTCGCCTATCGGCACTTTGCGTGAATGATAAAATTTTCAGGCAAAATAATCATAATTAAGTTAAATGTGAACTCTCACACATTCAAAATCCGAAACAGGGTAAGATCTGTGATTAGTATTTGCTGTTGCAAGGATAAAGTTTAAAGATAAAACATTTTATATGCAAAATAATGTAGGAATGGTATTCAATAAAAAGACAAAACAAATTTCAAGATTCATCTTACATGTAAGGTCTCCAGCGGGGTGAAGATATGGATTTTAAAAAATAGTTAAAGTTTGTAAAATAAACCTTGAAAACATTTCATCTCAGTTGCATACATTGCTTTTTAAGTTAGCGGTAATATTAACACACAAAACGATTAGCAAAATGCCTGGTTTTTGAAAAGGGCAAAATAGACATTTCTTGTATTTGCCATCGACTTGGCCTGCGAGCCTTTTCCTTTTATTTCATTCCATCCTTGTTTTAACATTAATTCTCAAAAATATACAAATAATATGAAAACATGATGAATTATACTTGTGCTAAAATAAACTAGGTCTATGAATGAGTCTAACCAGTTTTCCATCGGAAACTTTAAGTAACTTTATGAAGCATTGGAATAGTTTAAAACAACTTAGTTTCATTTCACTAGCATGATTCCGGTTCATTGTTTAAATGTCAAAGTTACGCTTACAGGCTTGAAGGTCAAATATGAAAGATTACATATCTTACATACGGGAAATTTGTGCTTGTGTGTGTGTGGAATCTTCACATCTCTTGTTAACGTGTTTTCAGATCAAAAAGATCGGCGCTGCTTTTTAATCTAGAAAGTGCATATTCATTCCGCATCTTCCGTATAAACTTACGAATTCTATAGTTGCGCAAAATGGAACTTTTACCGAAAACGTTATAATGTTAATTAACGTAATGCATTTTACGTGTGAAATGGTGATGATTGCAATTTGTTGCGTCAAGTGTGAAATGTCATGGATATTTTTTTGTGGGGCTTAACGATTTATTTTTTGAATTTAAATTCGTATTAAATTGAATGAAATCGTATTTCTTGTATCTACTTTATCAAATCGATTTAATCAAATCCTGACTGAATGAGATTTGTTAAAGTCGGAATTTTACAAATAATAAACGGTTAGTTACGCAATATGCAAAGTCTTTTTTCCCATAAAATGACATCGTTTTTGATACAGAGCGTGTAAAACAAAGTATGGATAAGAAAAAATATATGTAAAAATTAAAGCACCTAAATATCGGTTACGCCACATGATATAGCAAGAAATCATAATTATCAATTAAAACGGGACAGTTTTATTGAAACCTATACATAAAAGAAAATGTAATGCATGTAATGAAATACGCGATGATTTTCAATTTCTCTACGTACGTCATACTCTCGAGTTTGCTGGAAAATAGATCAAAAAAAAATTCTTTTCTTCTCTATTTTCTCTAAAATTAAAAAATTTTAAACATAAGCATCGTTGCATATTTTCACCCCCCCCCCTTTCTCTCTCTCTTTCGCTCTCTCTCTCTCTCTCTCTCTCTCTCTCTCTTATGAATGAAAGTTGAAAAGCATAAGTATTTATTTTTCACGGTTATAGTATGTTTTCTTTATAAATGTATCAGTATGTAAGCATCAACTGTATTTTACGCATTATTTTGATATGATATACATTACAATTTTGTAAATGATATATAGTGATGAAATTCTCCAAATCTTAATAAAGATATTATACACATATATACCGGAGCGTTTCCATATAAGTTTAGTATGCAATTCAAAAAAATATTATGACAGGAATAAAATATTTTAGTTTGCTATTAGAATGGATTTAAATGTAGTTACCAATACGGGAGATCTACTACCAAGAACACACTCGTCTTGTTTCAGGCAATATATAAGAAGTAGTAATACACACTTGCATTCATCAGATGAAAAGATTATCAAAATAAATAGAAATTAAAAAGGTGGCAACTTTAATATGAGGGCAAGATATTTAAAACACACACACACGCACACACACACACACACACACGTTATTTTGCTTTTTTTAATTAAGTATTTCGTACAAACATGCATGTTTTGAAAGCTATTGCTAATATAAA
The DNA here is from genome assembly GCA_021229015.1 of Solen grandis. Taxonomy (NCBI): domain Eukaryota; kingdom Metazoa; phylum Mollusca; class Bivalvia; order Adapedonta; family Solenidae; genus Solen; species Solen grandis. Next base: position 34,359,805 of record CM037786.1, read on the forward strand.
CAAGTTTTGGATATTTCAATGCAAAATACGCCATCAAATTATTTGACTCAAATGTATAACAAATGCAATGCTATTGTGCCGATATTTTGGGATACCATTACTCAAAGTAAACTGAAAAAATAAAACATTGACTTCTGTAAGAGAATATAAAGTCTAAATATATTTACTGCAAATTATTTTGTACTAAGTGAGTGTTGAAGAAACCCCTTAAAAGTAAATTATGACGCTAGATGTAGTACTGGGTAAAGCTATCATGTATGCCAGAAAATCGTTCTTATCGACTGTGTTATATAATGTTAGGATCACTGAATGAGTCCCCTAGAACTCGTGTGACTTTTGTGAAACAACGGTTTTGGTTACGCGTGGATATCACAAGAAGTTGGGAATCAAGATATTGTTTTAAAACTATTTGTCACCAGGATTAAAGACTGGGCTATACAAAAGATGCATTCTTATATGATGCATGATAGACTCTCTAGCCCTAGAGCTTGAACGTTGCTCATCTATAGATATCCCCTGTAAATTGAATAGACAGTTATCTATTTTTGATGTTTGGGACATTCTCTTATGATCGAAAAGGGGCGATATTTAAATATACATCGTGAACTACGATTCTGTCCATATAGTTCAAGTAATTACATACATATATCATTGAAAATAATAATCGTTTGTTTATGGCGTGCTCTTTATTTACGAATATATACGAATATACGGGAAGAGTACTTTAAAACGAACTGGTTTATACAAAATCCTACTAAACAATTATTTTATAACAATATGACAAAATAACCCAGAAAATGTTAATGTACAAATTGTAAATTTATAGTTTAAGCGTTTATAGTGCGATATATATTTATTAAAAATCAAAGTATTGTTTTGTGAATAAATCTTATCTATGTATATAATATGTAACACCGTATTTTGTGATTGATTATTATGTAAATCTGTATACCGGTTTTTTTTTATTGATTTGAACAAGTTAAACATATACTATAGATATGTGTGTATGTTCAAATATATACCAGATCCGTGAATTTACATATTTCTTATATCCCATACATCATTTGTTCTTGTACGTCAATGACCTTATATATTCTTACTACAAAGTAGAGGCCGAGAGGGTAAAGTCGCTGACTTTAACACTCACTCAGCCTCTCACTGCGTTGGTTCAAGTCCCGACAGGGTCATTCGGATTTTCATGTGAGGAAGCCTTCCAGCTGACTTTGGGTAGGTCGGTGATTCTATCCGGATGCCTTAGTGCATTCGGGGTCTTCCTCCACCTGTAACAAGCTGGACGTAGCTACATGTACTGTTGCAGCGACGGTAAACTAAAAAAAAATCAATCAGTCGACTACAAAATATGCATGTTTTAACTTACTGAATTATGGGTGGACTGGAGACATTACATTACAATAAACTCTATGTTAGGTTATGTTATGTTGTAGATACATATAGAAAGACAGACATCAAAATCTTAATTTTGTATCAGGTGAAAATTTTATATTATGCTAGAAATTGTTGTCGTTCGTTATTGACATACATACATAAAAACTTGTCTAGCTTAGTCTTGCGGTTCAGAAAAAACACTTATCGTTGTTTAATTATTTTAGCAGCTTTGAACATGACTGTGTTCACATCAATAATTGAGACCTGTCTGAGGTGTATAGTGGGTTTACCCACAGCTGTGCCTTACGTTCGAGTGGGTCTTTTTTAAACTAACACTTTTTTAACTAAGTTATATTCATTTTTTTTTCTTTTTACAAACAGCTTTGCCTTTGAGCTCACATTATGGAACTATTGAATTAACTCATGTTTAATTGACGGTACAAGTGGTCAATATCACTGAGTATAATTTAAAGGGCTACATGTAAAACATGACGTACTCATTGGCCGCTGCAACAAGCCCTTGACTAATGAAAACAACATACATACACCTTTTACCTCCGAAATGCAAGTAATTCATTGGACAATTAAGTCGAACAAACTGCGTAAGAGACAAAGATAAAGGTATGCATGCAGTATAAGATGTATATATTTTATTCAGTTTGTGACATTGTTCACAAACGAAATTAAAACACTCTGGTATTTTTGTGCCACCTGCTGGAAGCAGAGGTGACACATAGGGATCACTTTTCCGTCGTCTGCCTGTCTGTCTGTCTGTCTGTCCGTCACACTTTTTCCGTCCCGCTTCAGCAGGTGACATATGTGTTCCAAGGAACACTTTCTTGTTTTTCTTTTCGTTCGAATTAATCCAAATTACAAATAACAAATTAAATTATATAAAAGAAAAAAATGTAAAAATTTCCGAGACAACCTCTCTTTCACTCTATCCACCGCCCCCCTTTCTCTCTCTCTCTCTCTCTCTCTCTCTCTTTCTCTCTCTCCCTCTCTCTCTGTCTGTCTCTCTCTCTACTAAATCTGAACGTATTTGCTTTGGATCATATATCCCGAAAGCATGCTAAGGTCCTGTTTTATTCATACAGTGTGCGTGCTTTTATGAAGGGGAGCATATATGTGTGTGTTTGGGTGAGTTTGTGCAAATGCGCATAAGTAGTCTTTTGTAACATTTTTGTTCCGTACGTGTAAATGTGTAGTGGTACGAAGTCTTAAAGTATAATGTTTTCCTTTTTTCTAAACATTCCCTGTATATCATAAATTAATGAAATGTGATATATGCTCAAAGAATTATATTCATTATAATTGAAAAGCGAAATAAAGAACCGATTTCATACCATCCCGAAAGATATTATAAGTCAGATATATAACATGCAATATTTTTAGCAAATGTAGTTCTTAAACAAATGTCTGCCAAAAATCAGGAAAAAATCATTTTTCATTTTATTGACTAACAATATATGAAGAACATTTTTCTTATAATGGCTCATCAGGAGACAAAAAAAAACAAAAACAAATTTTAGTGTTAATTATTGTGCTTATTTTTCCGACAAAGTGGAGTTGGTAACTTGAGTTTATCAATCCATCATTAAATCGTGATCATGGTCCACCAAATGATCGTGGGAATTTCGTAATACATATGCAAGCCTTTATAGACTTTGAGCAAAATAAATTTAATTCAATGGATGCTTGCGTCTGTACTGAAGTTTATTTTAAGCATTTGAAGGACCATGATTATAATTAATGGTGGGTGGATTAACTTCAGGTATTTATTCATATTTACTCATTCTTTGTTTCTTATTCGAATATAACAGCTGTGACTGCGAAATTTTGGGAAGTTGTGTGTAGAAGGAATGATGGCCTTTCTGATAAAATTATGATATAATCTATACCTAACAGTTCACATAGGTACAATCGTATTGTTATCTTTCAACGTAGAAGGTAATGTGTTATTATTGCCATTGGGATACATTTACCATTGATAATTCATTACCTTTCCTCTCAAACCCGCATTAGGTTGCTGAAACTATTTTCAATATTGCATCTGCATTGCATAGTGTAAATTATGTCACGTCGCTTAACCGATAATGCTACTTCCAAGGACGCCCATTACTACTGGTGGCATATCCAACTAACCATTTTTCCTCATCCTCTTCCACCTCCTTTTCGTGTATTTTTTATATAATTTGCTAATAAAAGTATGAGAAAAAATATTGCTTACGTCAATCCTCTCGCTCACCACTGTAATGATGTTGATGATAGTGCTTATTATCATAACCTTTATTATACCATTATCATCCACTTATTTAGTAGTTAGAATGATTCTTCTTATTTAACATTCTGGTTCCAGTGAGCGAGTTGTTAGAGCGTCAATCACGGAATCGGGAGGTAGTGGACTCGATCCCCGACCGTGACATACCAAAGTCATAAAACTGGTACTGGTATAGCTCCCCTGCTTTGTGCTCAGCATATAAGGGTAGTTGCAGGACTGGTTGGCCCGGTGTCAGGATAATTGGACTGGGTGTGGTATCATACTATATATATCTGCGGCATGCTACTGCAGTGTGGCAGCAATATATCTGTCTCAAGTAGACAAACTCCGTATACGTTAATTCCATAGAATTCAATACAATACAATGAAATGTAAGTTAATTATGGCATATAAGCATAATATAATGTTTCATAGCCATATACAAAACGACAAAATGCACGATTTGGCAGGAGCACATGCTATATATTATAAAGTACATAATCAAGCAATGTACTTTTCATAATATAAGTATAGGATAAACTCTATCATGAAAGAGTAAATAAAATATGTTACTGACATCATGGCAGAAACATAAGGGTTCCGAATCTTGTTTTCTTTGCATCCAGATATTTCAGCATCAAGTCTTGTAATATATTCTGCTATATTATTTATATATTACCAGCATCTTTTTTCCTGAAATGTCTCCTTCATTTTAGATTCCCAATGTGTAAAGGGAAACTTGCATAAGAATATTAAACATAACATGAAGCCTACGTGTCATATATACGAGACTATATTTTCTGACAATTTTCTCATTCCATGAATAATCACCACTGATTTATTCTTGCAATGATAGTAAGCACTGCTCCAGGGCATTGTTTTATATATAGCCGCACAATTTAACATGATTAATATATTATGCTTAATTTACAGAACACGTTTATTATCATTTAAAGTGCATGTATAACATATGAGGAAAACTTATAAATTTGAAATTAAAATTTCAGAACGTTACCATAGCAACCGATATATTCATGATAGTGCTCACCTCAATTTCGTGTTTGAATTTTGTTTTATGTGTCTTTTTGATTTACTAATAACCATCGGAGAAACATGCGTGACGTATATCTTAATAGAGTAAAGGTGCCCATCCTAGAAGACATCATAGCTTATTAGAAACTGACTAATTGTAAGATCCTTGACACATTTGATTCTTGGAGCTATCACAATCTGAACTAATAAATGCCCAGATTGCAAAACTGTAATGGGCGAGCCGTTTTGGAAGTCAAATATGGTTTTGCGATTTGAGCACGCGTCCAAGTATATTTCGGTATTGGACACTACAGAGAAAAATGATATTGACATTTGTTTATGTGAAAGGAATTGCAAATGTATATATGTGTGTATTTCAAGTGTATTTCAAATTAATTAATACAGTCACACACTCATTTTTACTAGCTGAGTCTCATAATCATACGTTTTTGTGTTGTTGTTGTTGTTGTTTTTAACTATGATTTTAAATTAATTTAATTAATTTTATTTTTTAGTTGAAAAATTCAAGAATATTAAAATTTACGCACATAAACACAAATAAAATAAAACAATTATTCAACTTAATGTGTTTCAGAGAAAATCTTTATCAAGAACATTTTCTAAAATAGATAGCGCCGTGGTCCAATGGTAGCATACAAAGCCGCATATCAGAAGGTTATGGATTCGAATCTCCTTTGTGGGAAAAAGTAAAAATAAATAAGTTTAAACTAACTTAACTAACGTAAAAAAATCTAGAGCACCCAAACGCAAAATCTTTAAAGTGTGTGTGTTATTGTGTTACCATGTGTGAAAAAAGTTTCGAAGATATCAATAATTTAAATTCTTAACTGATAAGAAGCACAGCTATCTCCAATATTTCAATAATTTATATTAATCCTACATCTTTACAGCGACGAGGAACCCTAGCTTGTCGTTCTATGTGAACAGAACAGACATTTTATTAAGCTTTATACACAGTACATCGTCTACAGCACATATATGTTTTTTACATCAAATTATCAACGTATAAGAATTATGGCATAAACTATATGTTTGTGTGACAATCAATCATAGATATGAATCATTCACATCATTATACAAACAATGGAGAGGAAAAAAATCAGAAAAGAAAAAATCGGAGAAAAAATCGGAGGATGAACTAATCATTTATCTTTTCAAAATTTAATAAGGGGTTTCTTATACTTAAAGCTTCTTTTTTAAGTTTAATTATTTCAGTTTTGTTAGCTGACTGCAATAGCTGTATAAACTTTTAAACAGAAGGATGTATGCAGTAATAGCGTTTTAAATATTTAATTCTTAGATCAGTATAACACGGTCATATACAAGTAAAATGAAATTCATCTTTAGTATTAGTATTTTAAAAAAAAGCAATGTCTTTCCTCATGTGGAATTCGATGTCTGGCATATCTACCGGTTTGTATTCTTAGTGGATGAACGGAAAGTGTAGGTCTAGTGAAGTATAAACGAATGCGTCTTGGCAAAACATCTAAATAGTGTTCATATTCCAGAAAACTCTCATTTTCAGATCTGAACTTATGGCTAAGTTATCAAACCAACCCTGCTTAAATGTGTCTATCAATCTACATTTAAGTTCGGACAAAAATACATTAAAGTCAATAGTTGTAATATTATGAAATATATAAGAGAACCTATAGTCATCTAACATTTTTTAACATTGTATACCCAATTTCTCTTACAATTTTAAGTCTTATAAATCTATAAATATATAGCGAATATCTTCCCATTTCACCATAGATAATTGCATTGGGTTAAAATTTTAAAAGGGTAAAATTTTCAGAAATTTTTTCATAAATTTCCTCGAGAGAACTAGACATACTGTAATAATTAAAATTGAGCGCAAAATAAAATAAAGGATAATTGAACGCAAAATAAAATAAAGGATAACAAGGATCTTAAAGTACAAACTTAATGCAATATCATAACGTAAAAAAGTGGCATGACACCACACCAAGTCATATGTTACCAACACTGGGCCGACCCAGTTTTGGAATCATATGTTCTAAGCGTCAGGTCCAAGGGATAACTATGGAACGCCATAGCTGTCATATGTTAACGCATTTAAAGTTGTCAAAGCGTCGCTTTATTATGTTAAAAAGATCTGTTATTATGTTAATCGGACATGTGAACATCTCATTGCATCGAGGTGTTATGTTAACTCGCACTGTTGACTTGTCAAAACATAGTCTTGTTATGTCTTCACTCTGTATTATGTATTATTTTGTCAAAATAATGTTTTATTGTAAAAATTAAGTTAAAACGATATATCTCGGGGGCCTCTCCACTATGAGTAGTGGTACTTCCCGAACATTGGAAATTGTGGGTACCTAGGGGTTAAACCCCACTTTCTCAAAGTTGAATTTTCCATAAAAAATATATATTTTTGAATGTTTCATATTTTCACCCTGGCTCGTGATAAAATGGATTGAATGGTATTATTTGATGACCCAGAAAGCTCACTCAGGGGTCAGGCCCCATCCCCTCAATTTTTCTAATGACGTTATATTTCAAAACCGTTCAGATAACTAACCCTAACCCACACATATTCTAAATTCCTATGATGAGTTGAATTATACCATTTTGGGGTCCCCGGGGATCACCCATGTGTCATGCTCCGCCCCCTCAATTTAGTTCCGTTTTTATATCTCAAAAACGGTTCAGATATCCACCCCTAAACCGTATACATGTACATTCTTAATCGTGAGTTGAATGTGAACATACTATTTTTGGTGTGTGTCACCGTTTGTGTGTGTGAGTGTGTGTGTTATTGTTTTAATAAGACATTTCTTTCCAGAGTATAATACTTCTTTCCAGAGTTTAACCGTGTCCCCTTTTGGTGGAATGGAATGCTTGCATATTTCTTGCAATGCGCTGAATTGCAGTACATATGCTGCTTAGATATTTATGTGTCTTGATTTCCCAGGATATATTATGTGGCATTTATACTAAACTTATTATGGTCTATACATTCTGATGAGTTCATCAGCTCAAAACGGAACATGAAATAAGACATCTACCTGTTGTATGGCTTTCAGTAGTAAGGAGTCATAAAATATAACCACAGAAGAAAAATGCGAGGAACAATGTTTTTTCCTGTCTTTATCTGTTGCCCTTGCCAAGTTTCACTAAATATCTCAAGTAGTTTTTCCTCAATCTGCAATTGTTAAGATCTAGACCTTACTTATTCAATCAACTAAATGAGAAATGCTTTGTTTATAATGTACTTATAAAAAGGTTATATAATTGTTAAAATTCATCCTCATATAACAAAAATGCATCTAATCGTATAAACTTTATCTATATAATTTCATATATCATCATCTATTCCTGACGTACACCTTGAAAATTAAGAGTGTTTGCATAGGAAAGTATTCTGATCATGTTTGGATATAATTATATGAGACTGTCAGGCAAATTATGAAAAGTAGAAGGCATTGCACAATGCCAATTGCAGAAAGGTCACAAATTATTTATGAGATTTCATCAAAATGTTGGTGCGAAAAATAAAAGATAAGCATTTTAACTTTAATTTCTGCTCGTATGTGTGTGTTTCAACTCAGATTTTGCCTGCATAATTTTTCATTGATGTCTTAAGTTGTATGATCAGTCTGTAAATATGTTTTTCCCGTTTCTAACTTTAACTTCAGATGCACTTAGATATGTATGTAATATGTTACACTATTTACAGCTCTTTGATACACATTAAAATATATAATATAGCATGTTGAAAAGATGAGATTATGTACAGGCATATACAAATGGCTGATTGACAAGTCATCAGGTTAGTTTAACATAATAAAGTGCATTAAGAAAACCACGTGTCCAGTTGACCTAACAACACATGTATATAACACAATAAGCTGATTGTTTAACAAAATAATGTAAAATGAAGACATAATAAGATAACGGTGTGACAAATTATCAGTGTGGTTTAACAGAACAACACGATGACATAAGAAGTTCACATGTCCTTTTGGCATAATAACAGTAATGATTAACATAAATTTGAAGCTTTGTTTAAAAATAATAATATGGCATGTTCACCAAATAAGTTGATATGACCAATCAAAAGTGTGATTTAACATGATCACACGAGGCAACGATATATTCACGTGTCCCGATGACATAAAAACAGACTTGACAAGTTAACAGTATACATAAACATAACAACACGAGACACTGAGGTAAAAGCGTGTCTAATTGACATGATAACATGTTGATTTAACATAATAAGTTATTGATTCGACAAAACAACATAGAATGTAGACATAACAAGACCATGGTTTGACAAGTCAACAGTACTGGTTAACATAACAGCATGATGCAATGAGAAGTACACATGTTCTATTAACAAAATAGCACAGCCCTTAAACATAATAAAGCACCGCTTTGGCAAGACTATTTGAAATGCGTTAACATATGACATCTATGGCGTTCCATAGATAAAACCAGGATATTTCTTTTCGTAGCCGAGGATGGAACTCACGACCCCAGGTTCCATTCTGACCATTCATTTACCAGGATACAAAAATAATGACAAATAATGTTTAATTACATCTGATCTCAAGATTCATTTTTTTTCTTTTGATCCAGTTATTTTTCTCTGAAAACCTTATAAACAGACCAACCATCTTCTTAATTGGGTTACAGGGAAATCGTCTGGGGAAAATGTCATTTGTGGAACATGGACTTGAAAACTACGTTAAAAATGGCACCGGTGGCTCAATCCTTAGCACTCGGTATAAATATAGGAGGAATGTACTGATTGGAAACAGAAGTATATTATGCATTTTTACGCAAATAATCGACATTTCTTAATATATTTTATGTGGTTGTTACATGTAAATAAAGAAATGTTTCAGCATGTCGAAAAATTCCCCCGAGAAAGGCGCTTGTTACATTGAAGCTTTAAAAAGGTTCTCAAGTGAAAGAAGCGATCAGATTTAAGTTACGTTTGCATAAATCAATTTATGTCTCTCGCACAAGATTTCATCATACAAGTTGTTAAATAAAATTAAGAATTCAAGGGGTAGGAGCTGCTACCCTAATACAAATAATTAAGAAATCTTAAATTTCAAATTACAACATTTCATTATGAAACATATTGCTTCTTTATAATTATTTATCTTTGTTTGTGTAAATCATGCTGATACCTTTGGAAATGAGGGCTCATGGCTCTGGGAGTATGCCATAATAATGATGACTCCTTTGGTAAAAGGAAATTAAAAAGCAAAAAAATAAAAAAATAAAAAAAAATAAAGAAAAAATGTGATTCTTTATTGGTTTGTGAGAAATAACTTTTACGTTATACTGTTACATGTATAGAGAAAATCACCGATGTGTACCAGTCGGTTCCTCAAAGGAGAATGTCCTTAATACAACTTAAGCACCAGAAAAGGGTAGGTTTTTCCTCATAACTAATATTGATGCGACCACCTAAGTTCCTCTCAGTGAGGATGATGCTTCTATAATGATATATATATATATTAGAAACTTCAATAGGAACATCAATTAATCATCTGGGTCATGACTGGTGAATGATTAATGTCTTTTACATGTTTCAAGGAGACTTTTAGCCTTCATAATTAATTTGCGAAACAACACAATTTTCATGAACGATACATTCTTTAAACAGGATATATTTAACGTAGAAAATGGAGCACCTAATGTAATGTATTTCCTTGACTGTTGGTTCGAAAGAAATAATGAGAAATTCTGTAACGCGTTCCATCTTGTTCATTTCTGATTAATTAAAGACCCGAAAACTGGTTTTAAATGTATGAGAGACAATGACGGTACAAACGCGGGTAATAAAGTTTCAGTCAGAGGTGTAAAATGAAAGATAATGTAATAGAAATAAATTGATTAGTAACCATATTTAACCAGAAAGGTGTTCCAAGAAACATGTATGTCGTCTATCGAATCTCTGTGTGAATGATAAAATTTTCAGGAAAAACAATCGTAATTAAGTAAAATGTTAACTCTCACACATTCAAAATCCGAAACAGGGTAAGATCCGTGATTAGTATTTGTTGTTGCAAGGATATTGTTAAAAGATTAAACATGTTTATTGCAAAATAATTTGGCAACGGCATTCTAAAGCAGAGAGAAAACTTCAAGATTCATTGTACATGTAGGTTTCAAGCGGGGTGAAGATATGGATTTTAAAGAGGTTTCTCTAAAATAATTAAGGTTAATAAAGTCAACCTTGAAATTATTTCATCTTTGCTGCCTACAATGTTGTAGTATGAAACAAATACAAATCAAAAAAAGCAATGTGTATGGTTTTCGAATAGGGCAGAAATAGACATTGCTTATCTTTGTCATCGTCTTGGCCTGCGATGCGAGCCATAATATTTTTGGTCATTTCCTTCTTATCCTTTCCAAGTCTTAATATTTATTCACAAAAAGATACAGAAGTTCAAAATATGAACTCTTGCTGAATCATACTGGTGCTAAGATCAACTAGGTCTAGGAATGTTTCTAACCAGTTTTCCATTGAAAACGAAACCTTCATAAGCTTTATGAAGCACTTGGATAGTATAAAACAACTTGGTTTTAGTTTCATTAGCATGAAACAGGTTCATAGTTCAATTGTCAGCGTTACGCTTAGAGGCTTGAAGGTTAAATATGAAAGATTACATTTCTTACATACATAAAACGGTTGTTTTGTGGAATCTTCACATGTTTTGTTCACGTGTTTTCAGACCAAAAAAATCGGCGCTGTAGTTTAATATAGAAAGTGCATATGTATGCCTTATCTTCCGCATAAACTAATGAATTATGTAGATGTAGAAACTGGAACCTCTAACAAAACATTATACTGTTAATTAAACGTAATGCATTTTACGTGTGAAATGGTGATGATTGTAATTTGTTCTCGATGTAAATTTATAGAAGCAACTGTTGAATGTTTCCTTATTCCTTGTACCTACATTGTCAAATCAATTAGTATCAAATCTTGATTTAATGAGATTTGGGAAAGTCAGAAATTTACAAATAAAAAGTGGTTAGTTGCGCATTTTTTTAGCTCACCTGAGCACAAAGTGCTCAAGGTGAGCTTTTGTGATCGCCCTTCGTCCGGCGTCCGTCGTCGTGCGTCGTCCGTCGTCCGTTGTCCGTCGTCCGTCGTCAACAATTTGCTTTAAACGACATCTCCTCTGAAACCGCTGGACAGAATTTAATGAAACTTGGCAGGAATGTTCCTTGGGTGAGACTCTACAAAAGTTGCTAAAATAAAGTTGATCCATGAAGAACTCTGGTTGCCATGGCTACAAAAAGAAAAATAATTTGAAAACTTTAAAAATCATCTCCTTCAAAACTACTGGCCAGATTTCAAAATAATTTGGTACAGATGTTCCTTGGGTCAACCTCTACCAAAGTTGCTAAAATTATTCCGATCCGTAAAAAAACATGGCCGCCAGGGGCGGGGCTTATTTGCCTTATATGTATATAGAGAAACCTTTAAACAACATCTCCTCTGAAACCACTGGACAGAATTTGATTAAACTTGGCAGGGATGATCCTTGAGTCAACCTTCACAAAAGCTGCTAAAATAAACTTGATACATGTAGAACTCTGGTTGCCATGGCAACAAAAAGAAGAAAAAAAATGAAAACTTTAAAAATCATCTCCTTCAAAACTACTGGCCAGATTTCAAAATAATTTGGTACAGATGTTCCTTGGGTCAACCTCTACCAAAGTTGCTAACATTATTCCGATCCGTAAAAAAACATGGCCACCAGGGGCGGGGCTTATTTGCCTAATATGTATATAGAGAAATCTTTAATCAACATTTCCTCTGAAACCACTGAACAGAATTTGATTAAACTTTGCAGGGATGATCCTTGGGTCAACCTTCACAAAAGTTGCTAAAATAAACTTGATCCATATAGAACTCTGGTTGCCATGGCAACAAAAAGAAAAAAAAATGAAAACTTTAAAAATCATCTTCTTAAAAACTAGTGGCCAGATTTTAAAATAAATTGGTACAGATGTTCCTTGGGTCAACCTATTTATCTCAGGTGAGCGATTTAGGGCCATCATGGGCCTCTTGTTTATTTATTTATTTATTTTTTTTTGCCATAGAGTGGCAGCATTTGGATACAAAGCAATTTAATATCTTTGACGTTACATGATAAAACAAGATATCATAATAATCAATTAAAACGGGAACCCATGCATGAAAAACAGTGATGGACGAAATAAAATAAGCGATGCCTTTCAATTCCTATACGCAATCCATATACTCGAGTTAGAAGGAAAACAGATCATACAAATATAATTTTGAATATTCAAAAACTTACATACTACAGAAAATTAACAAAGTGAACATTCTTCTAATTTATTATGTAAAATCGAAAAGGTAAGAATGCAAAATAGGAGGCTAAGTTAAGACCATTGAATATGTTCACCTCTCTCAGAAAGTTGAAAAGCATATTCATTTTTTACGGTTATAGTACGTTAACTTTATAAATATGCAGCAATATATCTGTATGTAAGCCTCAACTGTACATCATATACATCATTTCGATATGATATACATTACGATTTTGCAAACAATATATTATAATGAAAGTCTCGAAATATTAATAAAGATTATATACACATACATGTATATATCGCAGCATTTCCATATGGGTTATGTATTTAGTTCAAACTAATTTATGAAAGGAAGGAATAAAATATTAAATTATACTATTAGAATTGTTTTAAATGTAGATTCCAATACGGGAGATCTACTACCAAGAACACACTCGTCTTGTTTCAGGCAATATATAAGAAGTATTGATACACACCTGTATTCATCAGATGAAAAGATTATCAAAATAAATAGAAATTAAAAAGGTGACAACTTTTGTACTATATACAGTCCAACTTCGGTGACTCGAACACTGAAAACTGGAACACCATACTTTACTTGAACACATCTCAAAGTCCCGGCAATACTGTTCTTTACTCTTCATTGTTCGACCTAGGATGAGTCGAACACTGATGGCTGGAACTCTCGAACTAAATTTCCGACCCCTGGTTGAATTGCTATGTATTTTACACCTATCGGTCGAACCAATTACCAACCTACCTTCGGCGCAGCGTGTTTTTCACACATTGCCCGATTGGCACAAGCATTATTATTCTTTAAATTGATTTCTTATTTTGTTAAATGTTACTTTTTCATATGAGCTGATATTTATGTTGTCTAATGCGACTATATTTGTGAATTATTCACAATAGTTTTTTTTATTTTACTGAAAAAGAAAAAAAACATAGTATGCAGAAAATGTTACGACTTGCACGTAGGCCGATGTATGTGTAAATGTTGAACGTGTAGGAAATGAATATCATCACTGAGGTTTGTGCTGTCATAAATGATTGTGTCAGTTGTCATTTAATGATGTAATATGTTTGTCTGTCGTGAATAGTCAAATTTATTGTCTTTAAATACTTAATCTGCTGAAAAAGATATGTAAAATATGTAATATACTTATTCTTCTTGTTTACATGTATGTATAAAATATGCATTTATTTGCCTGATTTTTAACTTCTCTCTTTGTACATGTTTATGCATATCATCATACAATGGTGGAAATAAAGATATTGAATTGAATTGAATGTATGTTAATCAATTTAACCACGGCTTGGTCGAACCACTGACGACTAGAACAAATTGCCGTTCTCCCTGCCTGTTCAAGTTCGACTATATATATATATATATATATATATATATATATAAGTTATTTTCCTTTTTTAAATTAAGTATTTCGTGCATACATACATGCAAACTATGAAAGCTATTTCCAAACATAAACAAGTACCAAAAATCATATTGGATATTTCCATGCAAAGGACACCTTCACAATATTTTTCTCAATTGTATAACAAATACAATGCTATTGTACCAATAACTGAGGTTAGCGTTACTCAGAGTGTACTGTAAAAACAAACATATTGACTTCTGTAAGAGAATAACATGTCTTAATACATTTGTTGCTAACTATTTGGCACTAAGTGGGTGTGGAAGAAACCCCTTAGCAATAAATTATGTGGCTAGATGTATCAAGTACTGGTTAAAGCTACTATGCATGCCAGAAAATCGTTCCCATCGACTGTGTATAGAATGTTAAGATCACTGAATGACCCCCCCCCCCCAAACCTGTATGACTCACGATAATTTGGCAATCAAGATACTGTTTTAAAACTATTTCTTTCCAGGTTTAAAGACTTGGCTATACAAAAGATGTTTTCTTATATAGACTCATCGCAACAGGCATTGATTTATAGACGCTCTAGAGCGTGAACATTACTTATTTATAGATATCCCATGCAAACTGAATAGACAGTTATCCAATTTTTCATGTTTGGGACACTCTCTTATGCTCGAAAAGGGGCGATATTTAAATATATATCGTGGACTACAATTCTGTCTATATTGTCAAAATATTACATTTGTATGTATGTCATTGAAGATAAATGCCATATGTTTATTGTGTGCTCTTTATATACGAATATGTACATACTTTAAGATGAACTGGTTCATACAAAATCTTACTGGATGTTTTAATAGATTTAAACAAGTTAAACATATACTATATATATATTATCCATGAATTTACATATTTCTCGTGTCTCATTCATCATTTTTTTAAAATCTAAATTTTGTATCAGGTCAAGATTATATTTTATGCTCGTAATTGTTGTCGTTCGTTATTGACATACACACATAAAGAATCTTGTCTAGCTTAGTCTCGCGGTTCAGACAACGCAATCATCGTTGTTTAATTAATTTAAAGGAGGTTTGAACATGACTGTGTTCACATCAATAATTGATTTCTGTCTGATGTATATAGTGGATTTACTCACAGCCGTGCCTCATTTTTGAGTTGGTCTATCTATGTATTAATTATTTTTTAAAACAAACAGAGAAAAATTACTTATTCATATTTGTTTTCTTTTTACATACAACTTTGCCTTTGACCTCACGTTAAGGAATCAACTCTGGAATCAATTCCCGTTTGATTGACGGTACACGTCAATAATGCTGAGTACAATTTACAAAGCTACATGCAAAACATGACGTAATTATCCGCCGCCGCAATAAGCCCTTGGCTAATGCAGACAACATACACCCACCTATTACCCCATATCAAGAATTCACTGATAATTTTTAATCATTTTTTTTTCTTCAAATTTTGAACGAAATGCAAGTATTTTATTGGACGATTAAGTTGGACAAACTATAAAAAACAGAAAGCCATAAAGACTTGCAAGGTACCCAAATTAGCATCTTATTTATTTATCTATTTATTTATTTTTTGCAAATTTAGGCACATATATTTTCTTGTCTAGATACGCCAGTACGTTTTGTAGAAACACATGATCTGCATTTAGTTTGTTTACATTGTAAATAATACATTTTAAGATATATGTAGTTTGATCTTAAATTGCAAGGAACGAATGAACGCTCTTCAATTATATATAACAAAGATAAGCATTGCAGACAATATAAGATGTGTATTTGTTACATGTATTCAGTTTGTGACAGTGTTTACAAACGAAATTGAAAACTCTCGTATTAATAATCAAAGGTGACACATAGGGATCACTTTTCCGTCGTCTGTCTGCCCGTCAGTTTGTCTGTCTGTCCGTCATACTTTTTCCGCGATGCTTCAGCCCGTGATACATGTGTTCGCAAGAACAATTTCTTGCTTTTCTTTTCGTTCGAATTATTCCAATCATAAATAAGAAATGAAATTATATAAAAGAACAAAAATGTGAAAGTGTCCGAGAGATCTCTCTCCCCCCTTTCCGAAAGATATTAAAAGTCAGATATATATAACATGTGATAATTTTTTAGCAAATGTAATTTTTAAGCAAGTGTCTGCCAAAAGTCAGGATCATGCAGTCTAAAACTGTAAAACAGAAATGATCCAATGTGTTCGCAACCTTGAAACGTGAGGGAAAACGTAATCTGCATTTTGCAGACACTAGATAAAAATCTGCATTCGCTGAAAATTCCCATTATGTTTATGCTTGTTATACTTTGGCTATATTTTGCTCGTGTATTACAATATATCTATTCCAAGATTATTTTGTTGACCAAAAAAATGCATTTTACATTGTATTGGCTACAATATTCGAAGAATATTTTTCTTATAAAGGCTTATCAGGATACAAAAAAAAAATCAAATTTAAGTGTGGATTATTGTGTTCATTTTACCCAACAAAGTGGAGTTGGTGACTTTAGGTAACACATCCATTATTAAATTCTGATCATGATCTATCAAGTGATCAAGCACTTGAAAGACCATCATCATAATTAATGATAGATGGATGACCTTAAGATTTTTATTCATTGTTACTCATCCTTTATTAATATTTCTCACATAGCAGCTGCGACTTCGAAATTTTGGGTAGTTGGGTGTAGAAGGAATGATAGCCTTTCTAATAAAATTATGTTATAATCTATATCAAACAGTTCACATAGGTACAATCGTATTTTATGAAACATGTTTCATCATGCAAGTTTCTGAAGTTCTATCTTAGCATTCGTGGTAAGATCGTCCATCGGGAGGCCGTGGACTCGATCCCCGATCACAACATACTAAAGTCGTAAAATTGGTACTGGTATAGCTGCCTTACTTTGTGTTCAGCATATAAGGGTAGTTCCAGGAATGGTAAGCCCGGTGTCAAGATAATTTGACTGGGTGTGGTATCATACTACATATCTACGGCATGCTTCTGCAGTGTGGCAACAATATATCTGTCCCAAGTATACAAACTCTATATACGTTAATCAATAGAATTCAATACAATACAATGTAACAAATTATGGCATATTAGCATAATATAATGTTTAATAGCCATATACAAAACCTCAAAATGCATGATAGTATAAAGTAAATAATCAAGCAACGTGTGTTTCATAATAAAGATATAGGATAGCCTCTATCATTAAAGAGAAAATTTAATTTGTTACTGACATCATGGCTGAAAAATACGGGTTCCGAATCTTGTTTTCTATGCGTCCAGATCTTTTTCTTGAAATGTCTTCTTCATTTTAGATTCCCAAGGTGTAAAGGGAAAATTGCATAAGAATATTAAACATAACATAAAGACTACGAGACTGTATTTTCTGGCAATTTTCTCATTCCTTGAATCCTCACTACTGATTTACTTTTGCGATGAAAAACGGTAATCTCTGCTCCAGGGCATTGTCTGATATATATAAAATGCTTAATATATCATGCTTAATTAAAGTAACACGTTTATTTTCATTCAATGTGCATATGAGGAAAAACTATAAATATGAAATAAGAATTCAGAGTGTTACCATAGTAACCGATATATTCATGATAATACGCACCTCAATTTCGGGTTTGAATTTTGTTTTATGTGTCTTTTTGATTTACTAATAACCACCAGAGAAACACGCGTGATGTAAATTTATTAGAATAAAGGCGCCCGTCCTTGAAGACATTATAGCATATTAGAAACTGACTAATTAAACATCCATGACACATTATATATAAGTTCTAAAATTGGTTTTCCGACTTAAAAATAATGTAAAGCACTCAAAGCAAAACCTTAATAATGCTGTATTATTGAGTTACTAAGTGTGAAAAAAAAGTTCCGAAGATATCAAACCCTCTTAATTCTTAACTGATAAGAAGCACAGTTACCTTAATTTTTTAATAATTCAAATTAATCCTACAGGTTTACATCGACGAGGAACCCCTGCATGTCGTTCTATGTGACAAACAGCAAAACCGTGCAGTTAGGATTTCCACAAGTGACTATGCATTTGACTGATACGTTGAAAGATTACATGATCTGCATTTTTTTCACTTATTTTTAAAAATGATTTCACCTAAATTGTCAACAGGGTCACGATATGTGTCGTGAAACTTACTTAAATTTCATTTCCTGTCAACGGACTAGACAAAGTGATAATTAAAACTGAACGCAAAATAAATTAAAACTTAAGGATTTAAAGTACAACCCTATTGCAATACAACAACGTAGAGAAGTGGCATGACACCACACATCAAGTCATATGTTACTGACACTGGGCCGACCTAGTTTTGGAATCATATGTTCTGAGCGCCAGGCCCAAGGAATAATACCAGTTTTTGTTGTTGTTTTTTGTTTTTTTGTTGTTTTTTTTTTTTTTTTGTTTCTTAGTCGAGGATTGAACTCACACATTCAGGTTCAATTCTGATCTTTCATTTAGCGGGATTAAAAACAAAACAAAACAAAAACAAAAAATACGGCAAATTTTGTTTAATTACATTTGATCTCTGGATTCAAACTTTTTTCGTTTGATCTAATTATTTTCCTCTGAAAACGTCATAAACAGTCCAACCCTTTACTTTATTGGGTAATAGAGCAATCGATAGGGGAAAATGTCACTTTTTAGCACTGACTTGAAAACTTCGTTAAAAATATCACCGGTTGATCAATGCTTAGCACTCGATATAAATATGGGAGGAATGTACTGACTGGAAATAAAAGTGTATTATAATTTTTTACGCAAATTATCGACTTGTCTAAAAATGTCCTATGTTGTTGTTACATGTGAAGACTTAGACATGTTTCAGCATGTCGACAAATCCCCTCGAGAAAGGTGCTGGTTACATTCAAACTTTAAAAAATGGTTCTCCAGTGAAAGCAGCAGTCAGAATTAAATTACGTTTGCACAAAGCAATTTATGTCTCTCGCACAAGACTTCATCACACAAGTTGTTAAATAAAAATAAGAATTCAAAGGTAGGAGCTGCTACCTTTATACAATTCATGAAGACATCTTAAATTTCAAAATGCAAAATTTCATTGTGAAACACATGGCTTCCTCATGATTATCTATTATAGTTTATTTAAATCATGATGATTCCTTTGTAAATAAGGGCTCATGGCTCAGGGAGTATGCCATTATAATAATGACTCCTTTGATAAAAAGAAATTAAAAAGCAACAAAAAATAAAAAAGATATTCGGCGTAGCTAAATAATTGTCAATTGTAACATGTAAAACAGATTAAAACTATTTCAAAGTTAGAAAGGTTTGCAAAAATGTTTATAAATATCAAGATTATGGGAGGTATTGTGGATACTATATAACAAAACGATTTCATTTACAAACTGGAAGTAAGCTAATCTACCACTTTCCATTAAATATTTTGCTGTATGTAAAAAAGCAGAACCAAAATAATATAAATCGCGTATATCCTATAATTGCTCACATATCAGCACAATAAACTGCATAACCTCTAGGCAGTAGTTACCTCCCCTGAAGGCCGAGTCCACTCATAAATTAGGGGATATTCTGGTCTAAAATAGATAAACGCCTGCTTCTTATTTAGTTGTTTTAAATCATATTGCCAAAATATCATTACTACATTGAAAAGGAAGTTTATTTTTTTCATTACTGTGTTACCTTTCATGTTTTAACTGAAAAACAAACCTGTTATAACTAATAGAAAGATATACACAACCTAAATATTTTAATTTGAATATCCTTAATATCCTAATATCCTATTGCATTTACTCTTCATTTGCATACTAACATTTGATTGTTTAAGAAGTATGTCAAAATCAATACTGTACAGGTACGCCGAACAAAATAATTGTGATTCATTATTGGTTTGTGAGAAACAATTTTCTATGTTTTACTGTTACATATATAGAGAAAATCACCGTCACCGATGTGTACTGGTCGGTTCCTCAAAGGAGAAGGACCTTAACAAACCTTAAGCACCAGAAAAAGGTAGTTTTTCCCCTATCGGATATTGATGCGACCTGAAGGTTCTCTCTTTGGGATGATGCTATTGTTTCTATATATATATATATATATATATATATATATATATATATATTAACTTCAATAGGGACATTAATTTACCAATCTTGGACAAGCCTGGTGAATGGTTTATGTCTTTTACGTTTCAAGGCAACTTTTAGCCTTCATAATAAGTTTGCGAAACAACACAATTTTCATGAACGATACATTCTTTTAACAGGATATATTTAACATAGAAAATGAAGCACATGAAGTAATGTATTTCCTTGAATTTTAATTTAATACTCGTACTGCTGGTTCGAAAGAAGCAATGAGAAATTCTTTAAACGCGTTCATCCTGGTTCATCTTTGATTAATTAAGGACCCGAAAACTGGTTTTAAATGTATGAGAGACAATGACGGTACGAACGCGGGTAATAAATTTTCAAACGGAGGTGTAAAATGAAAGATAATGTAATTGAAATAAATTGTTGAGTCACACTATTTAACCAGAAAGGTGTTCCAAGAAACATGTAGGTCGCCTATAGGAACTCTGTGTGAATGACAAAATTTTCAGAAAAAAAAATCAGAAGACAAATGTGAACTCTCAAAAATTAAAAATCCGAAACATCGCAAGATCTGTGATTAGTATATGCTGTTGAAAGGATAAAGTTCAGAGATTAAACATATTAAATGCTAAATAATGTAGCAACGGCATTTCAAGAAAGAAAAAACTAATTTGAGATTCATGGTACATGTTAGCTCTCCAGTTGAGTGAAGATATGGATTTCAAAGAAGTGCTATAAAATAGTTAAGAATTATAAAATTAACCTTGAAATTATTTTATCTCTATTGCATACAATGCTAATCAAATTAAGAGAACGGTAATATTGGCAGTACGGACACATACGAGTCAAAATCGAATAGCAATGTGCCTGAGAATAGGGCAAAATAGGCATTGCTTATACACATATAAGAAATATGAATTCATGATGAACCACACTTGTGCTAAGATCAACTAGCTCTATAAATGTTT
>CM037786.1:34381429-34431429 GCA_021229015.1 Solen grandis
CCACACCATAAAAAGATTCCGTATATTTCTGACATATATATAGATATATATTTCCGTATATTTCTGACATATAGATATATATATCCGTATATTTCTGACATATAGATATATATATTTCCATATATTTCTGACATATAGATATATATTTCCGCATATTTCTGACATATATATATAGATATATATTTCCGTATATTTCTGACATATATAGATATATATTTCCGTATATTTCTGACATATAGATATATATTTCCGTATATTTCTGACATATATAGATATATATTTCCGTATATTTTTGAGACTGGGGTTTAGGTTAAGTTTTTAAATTTTAGCACTCTTTTTTCCAACAAGTCAGATTTCCGCTAGAAAATTTAAACCAGTCCCGATTTAGAAACCCAGATAGATGTTCCCCAAGGGAGAATAATCTTATATACGAGGGGTGTTCGTAAAGTATCCGGAAAAGTGCCATAACTTACATATAAATATGGGTATTAGGATGAAATTGTACAAAAACATAGTTTCCCTCTCACTACCTGGTAACATATTAAAGTCTTTAATATTCCAGTATTTCTCTGCTTCTTCTAGTTTCAATTTTATTTATTGCCAGTGAAGATGAAGTTATTGTATTTAGGTCCTACCTAACTTATAAAATTAGAAATGTTTGGCAAATTCTAGTCTAATCTAGTTCGTAACAAATCACATTGCAACAAATTGTTTACGAATATGATCACATGTGTTTGTAAACGGCATCAAACTCATTAATCACTAAATATGTCATTATTGTGCTTGATTTTTGAAGAAAAAAAAAAACTGTTGTATTATAGATTACGAGCATGGGAAATTTTGGACTAGTCCAATTTCACCAAATGACAATAAAGTTCTAGGTCTGGGTTAGAGTTAGGGTCATATTTGCGTGTGATGGTTTGGGCACTGGATCAGTTTCTACATTCTATATTTCCTGTATAGACGAAGACATATTTTGAGTTAATATTCATGGAAATGTACCTCTTACCATGTAATGTACTATTATACCAGTCTTACGCAAAGAGATGCGCATGCGCCAACCAATAATGAGGAGACTCAACTTTATTCGGGTTTCACTGTCGAAAAGCAAGGGTATTAACCATTTCCCTCATATAGACTCATTCTGACGCACTCAATAGGTACCACATAAAGCCTGATCTGCAGAAAGCCAAACTCAAACCTTACCAAATTTAATTGTAAAATCCTCATTACCAGACCACTGAGGAGCAGCGAACAGCATAAAACCTGATCAGCCTGCGAGTTACTCGCAGGCTGATCTGGTTTTATGCTGTTCGCATAGGTCTTTTCATGGTATCCTCTATGAGGGAAAGGGTTAACTAGATTTTGGAGCACAGACGCATGTTACGAGAAACAATCTTCAGATATTTTGATAAATAAAAGATAAAAAACACATTATTAACTGAAATAAGATTTCTTCTGTGTCATAAATCAACCAATTACCTGAGACACAAGAGGTTCCGTTCTCGTGAAGGTCAAACCCCAGAGTACAGTCACAAACAGCCGTGTCTTCGCCCGGTATACAGATCTGTTCACATCCGCCATATTTGGCAGTGTTTCCACATGGACCTGCGGCAAGACACACATTGATATAATACCAGAATCCTATTCTCCATCGATTACCCAAATGAAAGAGGCTTAACTAAACCTGATACAGAAAACTAGTATAGCTTCATACGTGTTTGTTCACGGCAAAAAAAACCAACAGCCAATTCCTTGGCCTTTGATTGGTCCTTATGAACAGAGAAAGATTTTGCCCTCTACACGCAAAACCTAATCATTTGGATAGGCTTTGAGGAACTGAGTTTTTCATGTGATTTCTTGCAGGTGTTTCAATAGATTAATGTTTTGTTACTATAAAGACACCTATAACAAACTACAATGTTTTCGATTATTCAATAGTTTAGCATTTTCTTAAAGAAACACTTAGAACGTATGAGCTATTTGGTCAATATTTGGCTACATGAAACATAAAGTACTTCACGTTGGTCGATACACTACTTGAGTCCAGTCTCATTTACCTGATATCGCAATGCGAACCAGTCCTGAAACCTTTCTTATATGCAAGGTTCCAAACTAGGTTGTTGTGTTAGTACCATTTTCCTGACTTGCTGGCGATCAATCCAACAATCTTACGTTCCCGAAGCTGACGTCCTGACCGTTAAGAAAACTGGCCGCCTGGGCGTCAATGACGTCATAACATAGCCAACAGTGTGCCTGTTATTGGTGTCTGATATCTGTTACGGCTCCGAGATCAAATAGAATTTCGCGGTCATGCGATAACGGCATTTGTTGAACTGATATACTTGCTGTATAAGTCCTCAGACTGAAATTTGTTTTTAGTTTGATCTAGTTTTAACGAGGGCGAATTCGGCGAATTTGTTTCCCCTGCCGAATAATGCGAAATTAGTCTGTATATTAGTCTTTCTTCGAGGTAATCCCTTAGTGAATTGAATTGTACATGTTCTTATGCATTGCACTACTCCTCAATGACGTCTATGTAGTTAAACATTTATACCTTAAATACTTTTTGGGTTATATTCTAAACAAAATTAAGTAAGAAAAATAACAAAGGGCAATAAGTGAAGTTATCAAGTGAAGTGTTAAAGTTCCTAGCACTGCATCGCTCCTTAATGACGTTTATGCACCTTTGAGGTTTAACGTTGATATCTCAAATACTTTAAGAGTTGGTCCAAACACAAATTTAATAGGAAAAACAGCGAAGGTGAATAACTCAAAACTTATAAAGTGAAGAGTTACAGTTTCTTTGCACTGCACTTATTCTCACTGAGATGTAAGTACATAATGAAGTTTTGGGTTTATTCTTAAAATTACGTTACAATTAAGAGTTATGTTCCACTCAAAGGCGGCTTTCGGCGGGGGATAAAAAGACGTAAATCTAAGTCGTAAAGGTTTAATATTCTGCAAACAATGCAAATGATTGGAGTTGGTGAGCAATGCCGAGAAAGGCGCACAAGTACTTACTAGGGTAATCTAGCTGGAGATCTGGGTCCAGCACTTTAATACCATACACATTTTTAATGCCCTTCACTTTGCCTCGGTCCACAGTCGATACCAGGTTCAGGTTGGATGAACGCAATATTGTGTCCTCCCCTGACTGCTGCAGGAATACCAGATACTCCTGAAATGGAATTAAATATCATCATCATCATCATCATCATCACAAACATTATCATCAACCTTAATACCAACCTCATCATCATCCTCATGGAGACCACCACCAACAGCTATCATCATTAACATCATAACTATCATCTTTCTCGTCGTCATAAACTTCAACTTTAACATCATGTGAGAAAGCCTTCCAGCTGGCTTGCGGTAAGGTCGGTGGTTCTACCTAGATGTCTCCGTGCATTCGGGGTCTTCCTCCACCTGTAATTAGCTGGACGTCGCTATATGACTGAAATACTGTCGAAGCGACGGTAAACTCAAATAGTCATAGTCAATCTCATCATCCACCAGCAACTAAATATCTATAACCAAGGAATGACACACCTTGTAAACACTTATGTCGTAAACAGTGGTATCCAGCCTCAGATAACTGTTGTACGATCCGTTGTAAGTAAGCTTTGTAACTGTATGCTTTCCAGTAAAACCAACGTCTAGGATGTACAATCTGTAACAGAAACATGTCAAATAGGTGACGATAATTTGGGAGTTTAATCTGTTGTTTTAAGTTGTCTAATGGCAATAGTCCACTATGTTAAGGCTATTTGGTCAAATATGAAATGGTACATTTTTCATATGGCGTGTTTACTTTCTGTTTTGTTTAATCACATAAATTATATAAAATAATCAAATGTGTTTACATAAATAGATAGAAACGAACATTGAAAATGCTATCAATGCGTCTCATTTTTCAGTACACAAAGTGGATGTTTTGCTGAAAACCAATGTTGAGCGCAAAACTAGATACATGTAAATTGTATAAGGCTGTTTACACAGCTTAAAACAGGTGATCGCTAATTCCGGTTCAACTGTTTTATAGTGATAATCCATTACAAAAACTGCACATAAAGTTTAACATCATTTGTCAGATACAGTAGTTATGATATCGTCCAATCTAAGACTTTGTCTCCAAATAGAGCATTATAATAGTTTTACACTATACACACTACTGACCAGTGACCACAGATAACAATATCCAAAGACACTTGGGTGGGGTCTTTACAGGAAATTACATTTTTGCCATTTTTCACAAAGTGTTTCCTCATTTAATTATTAAACCAACATATATTAACAAAGGAAAAGCAAACACTTCTATAGAGCAGAATAAGAAACATAAATTCGTTCTGACCACACCCGGAGTTTCTTTACTACTATGTATAATGACACCCTGCCTCATCTCAAGCGTCTATGGTCTTTACCATTGAGTTTTATACGTTTCTGAGATATTGTTTTGTAACTGGTTTAAACTAGTCTGAACTTTACAGAGGGTTATCACTGCGCGACTGCATTGTTATGGAACTTACAACTCTTTCTTGGTGTCATGTATCACCGAGAGGGGGTCGATAAAATCGCTGTCGACATCAACTGTTCTCATAGATCCAGCGTTAATACCCAAGTCAGCTTCGTACAGCTCAGATTTATTACCGAGCCAGAAAACTCTCCTGAAAAATAATAGAATAACACCAAACTACGAACTAATACGAGTTTCGTCACCTCAACCTTTAACACCCAAATAGCAAATATCCAGTATTCTTCATTTGTCAAGGTTGGTCATCTTATCCCAGTTGACAATGTTTCAAGTTGATTCTAGTTGTTCAATAAATTTCGAATATAAGGTATTTCATTAACATTATTCATCTATCGCGTGTTATAGCTTCTACATAAACAATGGTTATAATTTTCTACTTCGTTAATTGCATAACATACTATCAAAATGCTAAATAATAGCTGCCTATCGGATAACACGCGTAACGTGGTTCTAAACACTAATTGTACGTATAACATGTTTTCTAAATATTTTTCAGGTTAGGCCCTCTTCACATCAGCCTTACGGCAGCCGTACACCTGTCTACGGTTTTTTGTTGTTGTTTTTTTTTGATAATATCGTACGTTTCTAACGACACTCGCAGGTTATCGCAATATCGCCAACTAGATTTTCAACATGCACATTTCTTATCAATATTCTAGCGATTTATGGAGCTCGCAAGGCCCGCAAGGCAGCTGCACGGCAGCCTCGAGACACCCGTATAATCAACATACGGTTTCCGGCTAGGGTTGGTGTCAGTCACTTATTGCGATTGACTTGCGAATACCACGGGGCAACCGCACGTAAACCTTGCAGCAGCCTTACATTTTATTGCAAAGTTGTAATTAGACTGTCGCGAAATGTACGACAATCACACGAATTTGCACTGCAGTTGCACGACCGTCTTGTGGAAGCCGTGCAAATACGTGCGTTTTGTTTTCCTACGCTCAAGCTGCCAACATCGTGCGATCACCGTACGAGAGCATCGTTTTGCTGCCTGCGACTGATGCGGCCAGTTGTAATGTGTTCCCTACATATATTATGTACTTTCTTTTATATTTTGTAACTCTTGTTGTCTATCAAGTTACACGTGTAGGTGTTAACATTGAATCATGTTAAAAAGATATATCAGCAACATACAATAAACAGAACAACCACGTGATGGCTTGGATCATGTGATAGTCTATACATAATGAGATATTTTGTCTATCAATTGTTTAATTGCTGTTTGATCTAATAAGAAACATAACAGAATCGAAAAACAAACTCATAATCAACACAACAATAAAGGAAATACATACGCCTCGTGCGGCACGACAAGCAGACCCCTGACTGAATCCCCGGTCTCTTCCTGGTGTTTTTGTGTAAAACCGGTGTCTGGATCCATAATCCATATACTATCTGAGGTTCCCTCAGTCTCGTTGATCGAATAATACAGGTGGTTGTTCACCCAATCGTACGACAAGCCTGTCGAAGAAACAGGGATATGATTGCGTGTGTACGAGGTATCGTCTAAAGGGCCAAATTTATCTAGGTTCAATACAATGAACAAAACAAGGCAGTCCAAAGGACAGCTATATCCCCCGCCGCTGGCCAAATATTAGACTTTGTTTAGTCATAGGATTATGTTCACCTTAACCTGGCATGGTTGTAGCAGACATAGAAGATCAGTTTAAGACAATTTTACTTTCCGGAGTTATGTATGAATCTCAGAATTCGGAGGCACATATATTAAAAGTTTACTGACAAGTTTTACATGGTAAACAGTACAAAAAGTGAACATCAATGAAGTATAGGATGTGTTAGGTAACCACAAAATACATGTGTAACTCAATTAAAAACTTTATATATCATGACATAATTTGTATGATTGTGAACATGACATACTATTATTTACCGAGTACAATAAATCACTATGGAAGTGCAATCCAGGTCAAGAAGTGGTCTGTGTAAGGCAAGGGGAACACTCCTGAATGAGATATGGAGCGGACATGAAATAACATTTGACCTGCAAGTATGACCTTGACCTTGAGCCAGCATGACCGCCTCATGCCTTCTGCATATCAGCTCAATGAGGTTAACATTTTAGCCGAGTTTGAAGAAAATGTGTCCATGTGTCCAAGCGTTCATGAGATATGGAGCGGACACGAAAATAACATTTGACCTTCAAGTATGACCTTGACCTTGAGCCAGCATGACCGCCTCATGCCTTCTGCATATCAGCTCAATGAGGTTAACATTTTAGCCGAGTTTGAAGAAAATGTGTCCAAGCGTTCATGAGATATGGAGCGGACACGAAAATAACATTTGACCTTCAAGTATGACCTTGACCTTGAGCCAGCGTGACCGCCTCATGCCTTCTGCACATCAGCTCAATGAGGTTAACATTTTAGCCGAGTTTGAAGAAAATGTGTCCAAGCGTTCATGAGATATGGCGCGGACACGAAAATAACATTTGACCTTCAAGTATGACCTTGACCTTGAGCCAGCGTGACAGCCTCATGCCTTCTGCACATCAGCTCAATGAGGTTAACATTTTAGCCGAGTTTGAAGAAAATGTGTCAAGCTTCATGAGATATGGCGCGGACACGAAAATAACATTTGACCTTCAAGTATGACCTTGACCTTGAGCCAGCGTGACTGCCTCATGCCTTCTGCACATCAGCTCAATGAGGTTAACACTTTAGCCGAGTTTGAAGAAAATGTGTCTAAGCATTCATGAGATATGGAGCGGACACGAAAATAACATTTTACCTTCAAGTATGACCTTGACCTTGAGCCAGCGTGACTGCCTCATGCCTTCTGCACATCAGCTCAATGAGGTTAACATTTTAGCCGAGTTTGAAGAAAATGTGTCCAAGCGTTCATGAGATATGGCGCGGACACGAAAATAACACTTGACCTTCAAGTATGACCTTGACCTTGAGCCAGCGTGACCGCCTCATGCCTTCTGCACATCAGCTCAATGAGGTTAACATTTTAGCCGAGTTTGAAGAAAATGTGTCTAAGCATTCATGAGATATGGAGCGGACACGAAAATAACATTTGACCTTCAAGTATGACCTTGACCTTGAGCCAGCGTGACTGCCTCATGCCTTCTGCACATCAGCTCAATGAGGTTAACACTTTAGCCGAGTTTGAAGAAAATGTGTCCAAGCGTTCATGAGATATGGAGCGGACACGAAAATAACATTTGACCTTCAAGTATGACCTTGACCTTGAGCCAGCGTGACCGCCACATGCCTTCTGCACATCAGCTCAATGAGGTTAACACTTTAGCCAAGTTTGAAGAAAATGTGTCCAAGCGTTCATGAGATATGGAGCGGACACGAAAATGTTTCGGACACACTGACGGACTGACGGACGGACTGACGGACGGACGGACGGACGGACGAAGGGCATTCCTATAACCCCCCTCCCGCTTCGCGGCGGGGGATTAATAAGGCAACAATCCTTTTTTAAGTTCTTTGGTAGAAGGAATAGCAGTCGGAAATCGCTGAAAAGAGGAGAAGGGTGCGTCAACACGGCAAAAATTAAGAAAGTTTTAAAAACTGTAAAAAAGTACTTCTGGAAGAAGCGTAGGTAACCCAAAGAAATTCAAAACCCTTGGGATGGGGTCTCATAATAACATATGTTGTGAAGAAATAAGCTGCTGAATTTAGAAGGGTCCGTTTAAGATAATGAACGGTCTTACGTCCTAAAGTGGTTTCCACATATGAAAACACTGGAATTGTGCACATTCATGTCATGTCAGGTGAATCCTGCGAGATATCGCCAGCCAAGTGGCATACGGTTTAGTACAGCCGACATCTTAAGAATGTCCAATGTCTCTCCTAAATGGAATCCAAGAGGTTTGACAGAAGATCTAACGAGAACATGCTCATCTATTGTCTCGCTATGAAGGTAACCTTGAGGAATTTATGTAACCCCAGGATGAGATCTGGGCCAATCCCTTTGATTCAGAATCTAAAAATAACAAAGCATGAAGTGGAAGCACCCTGACTCAGAGCCTCCTAAGAAATTAAAAAGATTTTGTTCGGCAGGGGAGGTGACTTGAATAACTAGAACTGTAAGCCATGGGCTAAAGATTACCCCACACACACACACACACACACACACACAAACACACCACGTGCTCGCGCGCACACATACCCCATTTCCCCACAGGGCTTTTTCCCCCTTCTTTATCAGGGGCTATTCATAAGTGCCTTCCTCTCTGAAAAATTCATAAATTTTTGCAGTTTTCCCAAAATTGCATTTTATTCCAGGATGTTTCTTTCCCCAATGAAAAAGGTCATATTTTTCCTATAATACGATAATAAGGTCCCTTCCCCAGCATCTGAAAAAAGGCTTGCCCCACTAGCCCGAACAACCAGAATTAATGCATGTGAGCAGTACTTGCAAATAGCTATTTCACATGAATATTGAAATGCAGGGATACATATAAAAGGCATATAGATGCATATTTATGCATTTATATGTCATTATAAAAATACAGGTACCCTTCAACTGTTACAAATGTAAAGGAAACCAAATCAAGATTCAATGCTACAGGCTATAGTAAGTCAGGAAATGTTTATATTATTTATCTATTTTTGCATAAAACCTGAAGCAATTTTAAAAGGGACGTATTGCAAATTCAATAAAAAAGGCAATACAGTTCAATAAAAAGACAATAACTAACTCCTGTATAATTATTACGAAAAACTCCTGTAATAGTTGATTATTCATGATTAAGAAAAGCAACACGTCAAATGACGCGAAACCATGTTTTTATGAGTTGCCCCAGGCAAGCCAAACTATTTTTGTAACATTGACTTGACCCTAGTGACCTGAATATCAATCCCGATCTTCCTCTTCCCATATGGTATCTATAAACTAAATTTGATCATCATACCCCAATCCTAAAGGAAGCCATTTGATGAAAACAAAACATCTATTTAGTAACGGTGACCTTGGTCTTGACCCTTATGATCTGAAAATCAATCCCAAACTTCCTCTTTCCATAAATTATCTGTATACTAAATTTGATCATCATACCTCAATTCTAAAAGAAGTTATTTGATGGGGAAATCTATTTTAGCAACTGTTACAGTGACCTTGACCTTGACATTATCATCCTGGAAATCAATCCCAAATCTTCTTCTTCTTCCTATAAAGTATCTACCTACCAAGTATGAAAACAGTATCTCAATTTTAACAAGAGGTATTTGACGGAAACAAACTATTCCTTATATATCATTTATTGGAAGAAAATTCAAAGGGCATTAACTAAGGCTTAAAATGCTAACAACAAAATTCCCAAAACACATGCACATCTTCACATATATGTTGTCCATTTGTGAAAGTTTCAGGTAAATCACAGCAATAGTGTGAGAGGAGTTAGACACACAAGACATGTTCCCTAATATATTCTGTAGAGGGAAAAAATCAAAGTGGCATAACTCCTGTAATGGTTGATGAATCGTAATGAAAATCGCAGGTGCACAAGTTCCCAAAGTTGGAAGGATTCCTGTGAAGTTTCATCAAAATTCAAAAATAAACTGCAGAGGAGGAAGAAGAATTAGAAGCGCACATAAAATTGTGTCTACCGACAGACAACCTGATTCCAGTACACCCCACCCAAACCCCCAAGCTTCGTGTAATAAGGGAATAATCATGGTTGATTCTTCTGAGTAAGGTCACACAATTGACGGTGTATGGTATGCAGAAGAACTGAGACAAAACTGTCAGCAGATTGTGAGAAAAAAGGAAAGGGACAAGTTTAGTGTTCTGCTCTTTCTGGATAATGCACCAGCTCACATGTCGCCATTACCATGACTACTGCGATTGAATCCCCCCTCCCACCCCATATTCTCCAGATTTAGCCCCCCTGATTTCCATCTGCTGCAAAAGCTAAAAACTGGGTTTCACCAGGATGAAGGGATAAACAACCTAGAACAGCGATGGAGAAAGTACAACAAGATGATCGGAGATTATATTAAAAAACAAATAGCAGCAAACTTTCATTCCTGGGTTTTTCGTAGTACATTAGGCTGAGAACATTTTAATCATACCTCGTAATCAACCCAATAATTGACTCAAAATGGACTAATTATTTATTCATGACCAAATATTTATTTCAATACCGAGTTATAAGGACTATATATGAGGACTAGTACGATTGTTCAAGCAAATGCTGGTCTGAGGACCACAAGGTCTGGCGGACCCCGTGTTACACACCTGTAATGTTTTTGTCTTGCTCTGTTAAAAGAGTCCTTGTGTTCTGTCCTCCATCGATCTTCACCCTGGAGGTCAAATGGAAAAAAATAGATACACAGTACATTGAATCGTTTGATACCCCCGGCTGACTTATTCCGTTTCACTACATGAAATCACCCATACAGGAGCTATCGATCGGCCGTGGGTATTCGACGATGAGAACACTAAAGTAAGTTAGGTAATTAACACATAAGCATTTAATATTACGTCGACAGACCGGGTGAAATATCATAACAATCCTCAATATTAAAAGAAAGAAAGAACTGTATTGAATTTAACCAACTATCATTTGGTGGTGAGAATTTATGGCAAATCAAACAAAATTTAATAATTCTAAAAATAAAAAGATTTCTGGGGAACACTGTGTGGTGGGCTCTACGTAAACACGTCTACATTTCTGGGGAATCTCGCAAGGACTAGCAGTGTTACAAACCACGAAATCGGTATTGTATCCCCATTTTACTACATAGCTCCTTTTATTTAGATTTGATTGTTACCGAATTTATTTTTCGAGTTTTTGTGTGGCTTGACGTCATTCTTACCTATCGGGCCATCGGGTAACATTGGCTAATATTACTAGAATCTATTCATTTACCAAAGTTTAATGGCCAAAGTTTAACCTATGTTGTTATGTTAGCACCATATCATAAGTCTGATTTATTTTTTCAATTCGTTTGCCATTCCTGTAGAATGTTTTAGTTATGTAGGTTGCAATAAAACTATTATTATTCAGAGCAGTTGGAAGTTTTCATTAATTAGTCAATTCCAAAGCTGCAACTATTATCTTCCCCTTTGAAATTATTAACACTCACCTTTATATACATGGCAACTTTGTTTCCTTCTTTATCTTTTTGTGCGTTTGAATAGCTTTTAACTTAATTTTTTAACGTCATTTTGTCCAGTTGCCAGTTAACCTAACAACTCTTTCCTGGGATTCACCAGTACATGTACTTTAGAACGCATCTCCGCAATTAGCCGACAACCGCCAATCAAGTCAAATGACATTCAGAAACGAAATGTAGGACATTCATCACGGAGACCGTGCCGGGCCCAAGTGTGATTTTTTCTATGTATTTCAACCTATATCAGATTTTGAGTTTTTCTCCAATCCAATAAATGAATTTGAAATGCAATCGATGCTTTCACAGAGGACGATATCGTAAATTTATTACAAGTGAGTATCAATCTTTTAAAGTATCAGATCCTTTTGGTTCGAAAGGTTTTATATATGATAGCTGTCATAAGCTATAAAAATGATTTTTGTCTGCATATTGTTATCAGTGAGGTTCCAGCTCTTCAGTTGACAAATGTACACGCAATATGGACAGGCAAAAGTGTCACCTATAAATGTTTCCTTTCACGGAGAAGTAGACTTCACGTGTCTTCATGTTCAGATCTATATGTGTGATGTTTTCGTTCTCCGTTCCATTGTAGAAGCAGGTCGGCATGAAGTCGTGATGGTCCACAAGAACCCGGATGTCCACGATACACAATTCCTGTCTCGTGTTCAACACGACTCCGCGATAGTGCTTCCCTTCTGCCTCTGTGAATGGGAAATCAAAGAGCGAATACTATATAGAACCCATCGTCGAATACCCCCGGCTCATTTATTCCGTTTCACTACATGACATCATGACCTATAGATGATCTATCGATCGGCCGTGGGTATTCGACAATGCATAGAACCATGCTACTAACAAAACATATATAAAATAAGTTGTATCACACAAGTTAGCGCGTTTAGTATCATTTGAAACGCTCTTTGTTAAAGTACTTAAACAGTATGTCGCCATTTCTATACGTGAAAAGGTGTGCTGGTCAAACTTAATTGTACCATTAAGGTATCATTTGATGTCATCATTTGCTAAATAAACTTGATGACAAATTCTTTATTCGATTACTTTGTTGTGTTGCACTAATGAATAGTAAAATATACTCATTCAATTTAGTAGCATTTATGCCAGATAATTTCCATTGATAGAATGCAAAATACAGACTGTAAACCTGTAGAAATTCTGTTCGGCAATGTTTTGAACGGTGACAGAGCTATTTAATCAGTGAATACCGGTACTCTAGGAACCATATAGATCAGCCCATATAGACAAGAACTAGTTATGTTCGGTATGCCTGTGTTAAAAAGTAGCATCATATGTATGATCAACGTCTGAGAGTAAATAAACAAGAGGGCCATGATGGCCCTTAATCGCTCACCTGAGAAATATTGCTTTCAATGGTTTATAATATGAACATACTTAAAGTGGGACCAATTTTGACACAGGGCCATGATTTGAAAAAAAATCTTGATAGAAATGTAATAAACAATGCTACACACTAAATATCTTAACTCTTGACCTTGTTGTTTCTGAGAAGAAGATTTTCCTTTCTTCCTCTATATAAGCCTATGTAAAATCAAGTGACACCTGGGGCGGACCCAATTTGGACCCAAGGGCCATGATTTGAACAACTTTGGTAGAGATCCACTAGACAATGGTACAAGCCTTATATCTAACCATGTGGTGTAATTTTAAAATGAGCCCTGGAGCGAGGGCAATTTTGACCCAGAGGTCATTATTTTAACAACTTTTGTAGTAGTTCACAAGACAATTCTACATACCAAATATCCAAGCTCTAAGCCTTGCAGTATTTCAGGAGATGATTTTTCTATTTTTCCTATGTAAAATAAAGTGACCCGTGGGGCAGGGCAAATTTTGACCCTAGGGCCATGATTTGAACAATTTTTGTTAAGGTTTATAAGACAATTCTACATGCTGTAGAGGCCTTACAGTTTTGCAGGAGAAGATTTTCTAAGATTGCATTTTAAAATCTATTTTTAGCTCCTGTGACCTACTTTTTCAACCAATCATAATAATTTGTACAATTTTGTTAGAGGACATCATAAGGATGATACCTGTGAAATTTTGTCAAAATCCCTTCAGCGGATTAGGAGGAGATGTTGTTTAATGAAAAAAGTTGAGCAAGACGCACGCACGCACAGACAGATGGACGGACGACAGACGCCGGACAAAAGGCAATCATAAAATCTCACCATGAGCATGTTGTGCTCAGGTGAGCTAATTATCTAAGCTCTAGGCCTTATGGATTCATAAAAGAAGACTTTTAAGATTTTCCTATATAACTCTATGTAAAACAAGTAACCCCTGGTGCGGGGTCATTTATCACCATAGGGCTATGATTTGAAAAATCTTGGTAATGAACCATTAGATGATGCTATATATCAAAAATCTTAGCTCTAGGCCTTATGGTTTCATAGGAGAAGATTTTTAAAGTTTTTCCTATATAAGTCTATGTAAAACAAGTGACCCCCGGGGCAGGGCCAATTTTGACCCCAGGGTCATGATCTGAACAACTTTTGTAGATGTTCATAAGACAATTCTACATACCAATTATTAAAGCTCTAGGCCTTACAGTTTTGCAGAAGAAGATTTTCTAAGATTGCATTTTAAAAATCTATTTTTAGCTCCTGTGACCTACTTATTCACCCAATCAAAATAATTTGAACAACTTTGATAGAGGTCATGATAAGGATGATTCCTGTGAAGTTTGGTCAAAATCCATCCAGTGGTTTAGGAGGAGAAGTCGTTTGAACGAAAAGTTGACGACGGACGCACGCACGGACGCACGGACGCACTGAAACACGGACGATGGACGACGGACAACGGGCGATCACAAAAGCTCACCTTGATCACTTTGTGCTCAGGTGAGCTAAAAATCATTTTGTATGTGTCCCTTGTTAACATGAGTTACGAATTATGCAAGAAGTGTTTGTTTGTTTGTTTGTTTGTTTGTTTGTTTGTTTGTTTATTGCCTTTAACGTCCCACCTACAGTATTTCAGGCATTTGGAGACGATATCTACTTGAGACAGATATAGTGCTGCCCGAACCCTCAATCTCCCGATTCCGGGGCGGACACTAACCATCCGGCCACCGGGACCGGTAGAAGTGTGTGTGTGTGTGTGTGTAAAGGGTCAAATGAACAAATATTTATCGATTATGTCAACGTCAAGTGCTTAAAGATTAGGCCGGGTAAATCATGTCAATATGTAAAAGAAGTTATCCGAAAAAAAAACCTGATTAACGTACCTGTTTCCTAATTTGGAATTTATATTTGCAATATACTTTTTCAAGTTATAATAATGCATTGTATGTTTATTGTCTTTGCCACAAGTTCTTTTGTAAATAGCCAAAGGTAACATATGCTGATATGTCAATCAACAATGAACAATGAACTTGAAGATGACCATATCCCTCGGGAAATTATCACATAACCGACGCAATGATCAGGCTAGTCGTAACTGATTTTTACGCTGTAAATAAGACGCTATCACAGACGGCGAATTCATCCCAATTAAAAAATGTCCATATCTGCAGTATCTTAGCAGAAATATTTGGACCTTCACAAGTAAATGTATGCGTATACTGAAAATCATGTCCAAAGACAAAGCCGGGGATCGAGATGGAAAGCATTTTGAAAGATAAAATTCTAATTACATTAAAAAAGATACATATTTATGTTGAACACATACTTAAAATCACCTACCTGTGCAAGTTTTTCCATCATCATTCAGGGTGAAGCCCTCTTTACACAGACACGTTGATTTCGTCGGCTCGTTCACACAGATATGCTGGCAGCCATGGCTCTTACAGCGGTCTGTGGAAATAAAGCGCCATATACGCAAACTAATCATGGTTCTGGTGTACAAATTATGTTAAGTATCTTCCTGTGTGTTTCCAGGGATATGCGTCTTTAATGGTTTAAAAAAGTGAAATGGATCATAGTATATAAAAAAGTAGAAATGTAATGTACGCGAGTATTGTAAGACAGGCACGTTTATGGCTGGAAATCAAACTCCGGCGCTGTGGATTGGTTCTGAATCACTCATAGCCACACTGAGATGGTGTATACCTCTTGCCAAACGACCACAATCGATATTGTTTACTTTCGATATACCTGAAATACAGCTATTTTCAACTCACTGTTGCAGAGAGATCTGCATGTGATTTTTCTTGCGTGGAGATTGGTTGGAACTAAGGAAAAGGGTCATAAACACACAATGGTGCAATATGGAGGCCTGGGTCGATCAATGATTTAACAAAGAAATCTCCATAACCTTATTTTTGTCTCAGTGAAACCTTAAATAAAAAGGGAGCACCTACGTTTCCTTAAAGTTAGGGTTAAATATAATGAATTACAGATGTCAATATTTTCCCTAAAAGTTAAGGAAAATCTTACATGTACGAGTCAAGGAATGCCAAACGGAAACTTAATTTTAAGGAAAAGTTTAGCTAAATTGTATCGTTAATAACTAAAACGGACTATTAACATTAAGAGAGATAGAGAGAGAACCGTAAGGGGAGATAAATACTAGCTAGTGTCAGAGACGGAAATATATATACCCAGTAATCCGCCTTATTGCTAACTACTATTCACCTCAATCCTCGGGCGTCTCCCGATCTCACAAATTTACCAAACGCTACGCAGCAGTTGTCTCCCCTTACAGTTGTAGATAACCACTGCCACCACAAGTAAAAATTTACAGAATTTAGCTATTTTTTAAAAAAGAAAATTTAATTATTTTACTGCGAGTGTCATTTCCCTAAGTATGTTTTCTTTAATAACATCAAATATCGCCTCGTTGTAAAAAAAATCATTTTAGAAAATATTTTTGCTGTTGTGACAGCAGACATAGACGCCATTTTGTTAGTTTACCATCATCACGTGACATTTGTGACGGCAGTGATTTTTGCTTGCAAGGGAGATCCCTGTGTGGAGATTGATGATTTACATGTAAAGAAAATTAGCTGCTGTGTTTATATAGATGAGTTACTCACTTTGGCCCGGCGACGTTGGCTGGTTCTTACTGTGGTACATACATAGGCCAAGATACGCCTCCTTGTCACTGCCTATCTTCGTCGTTACGGTGGAGCCGTCCGTCTTGTTGAAGAAATAAAGAAACAGCTCGTTAACATCCGTTGTCATGAGGACGTCCTGAAAATAGGTAAACATTTGAATGGAATGAATCTAGGGGTAAGTAATGATGATAATGATTGGTACAGAGATTTTTCAAATAACAATATAATAACAGAAAAGCAAGAAAAAACTAGAAGTCGTTTGTTTAAGATACAAACGAAGCGGCTTTCCGTTTGCTTATTTCAAGGGTATTGAATATATAAGTTAATACAAAGAAATGGAATAATGATGCATTATAATGTAAGATTAGATACGTAAATCATCATTATCATAAATTATATATAAATATGTTTAAAAAAAAGCTTTAAATCTTTTTTTCTATTTATTTTCATTTTCTTAAGAAGATATTGAGAAAGCAGATATATGATTACACAACCGTTTACTATCATTCAGAAAATAAAAACAGGAAATTTTAAGATAATACTATCCTCAAAAATTGTTTTCTTACGTTATTCAATCGATTTTAAAAGTTGTTTTTTTTTATTCTTTATTTAATATCTATTTCTTCGTAAGCATATGACTTAACAAATAATCATTGCAATTTGATCCACATAATTGAAATTGTAAAAAAGAAAAAAAAAAAAAAACAATTCTTTGAAATCCATGACTTTCAACCTTGAAATTGATTGAGTTTTTTACATTTGCCAAAAAAAGATGGAAACAAAGGCAGAGGTGTAAGCAAAATCATGAAAATAATTTCTTATTTTTATGTAATACACGTTATAAACGTCTTGAAACTTTCAACAATTCATTTGCTTTATATATTTCCTTATTTTACAGATTTAGAAAAAGAAACCGTTAAACCTTTAGAAAAGATAAAAAAAAATCGATAGGTAGAATTACATGTATTTGTCATTTTCTTCAGGTTTGCGGAAAGCCGTGATAACAAATGCAATAAGATATCAGTATGGGTTTTCTGGCTCTAGTATAACTATACTAATTCATCGTAAATGCGACTCATTAACTCAAAAACGTATCACAATTCACTATTCAACACAGGCACTTTTTACTGCAAAAGAACAATCGGATCTTGCTGAACCAACACAATGACCACTTTCGTTTCTTTCTTCAAATTAATATATTTCCATGAATAAGCCCTTTTACGAAAAAACATGAATAAATCATGTTTGATAACGTAATCACTTGAAATTCTTGACTTTTTGCGCATGTTAAGATACGGCAATATTACTTATCTAAAGTTAATATGTCCAATCTTTTGATCTTTTTAATATATTTTGCTTATAAATCAATGTTGTCATAAACAAGTGGTAGAACATAAATTTCTTAAGGTATGCTTAAGATTGGCATCAATACTCATGACGCTGGAGCGCGAATACATATTGAAATAAATGATTTTAATATTTCAACGACGTCAAAATCAAGTGACTAAAGAAAAGTATCTTTTTTGGAATGACATGTTCAGCTAACGTTCTATTAATACAGAAAAAATATCTTCGAGAATGCGAACAGGTTTGTTTTCATATATTTAAGTAGGCATTCCAGTAAACATTAATATCTGACATGTTTGATGACGTCATCACTTAAAATTTTCAAAGACTTATGAACGTACGAAGTTTCGACATTCTTGAAAATTATAAGTTCATTGGTCTAATTGGCGATTTTATATGATTTTTTAAAATAATTCTTGCTTAAGTATGCATGACGTCATAATCACGTGACAAACAATTTTTGCAGTACGGATCATTTCAATTTTAACTGTATGAATACTGAAGATAGAATTAAGATTGACTCAAAATTGATGATACCAGAGCGAGAGAAAACTTTAAAAAGAAATGCTTTTTGACTTTTTGATGACGTCATAACCACGTGACTTAAGAGAAAATAATTCAGAAAATAGAATGTAAACTTTTATGCCGATATGCTGTCCAATTTTCATGCTTCTAACGCATCAGGGCGCTTTGTAACATTTAAATTTAATTTTTGGACCAAAGTTCGAAACTCGGTATTGCCACGAAATCATAACATTTTAGAATTTGGAAATTTAATGCCAAACATCCTAAAATACATCTTCTGTAAAAATATCAAGATAATTGGACCAAAATTAAAGGCTCTATGGCGCGAACAACCTTTTGAAGCTGACGTCAAATCTGACGTCATATGACGCCAATGAAAATTGAAAATGATTGAATGTATAAAGAGATACTTTTTTATTACTGCAATTTCAATTTAATTAAAACTGACTCAAAATGCATCATGCCAGAGCCAGAGAAATCTTTGAAAAAATAGGATTTTGCTTTTTAAATGACGTCATAACCACGTGACTTAAACGGAAATCTTTTACAGAAATGAAAGTAGACCGATGAGCTGTCCAATTTTCATGCTTCTATCTCATCAGTAGCCTTTGTAATGTTAAATAATAGTTTTAGGACCAAAGTTCGAAACTCGGTTTTGCCATAAATTCTTAAATTTTTCGAATTTGAAAATTTGAAAGACAAGGTGCACATCTACATCATAACATACTTCTTCTGTGAAAATATCAAGATAAAACGACAAAAAATAAAGGCTCCAGAGCGCGAACAAACTTTTGATGCTGACGTCAAATCTGACGTCGTTTGACGTCTTTGAAAATTTAAAATGATAGAATTTAAAAATTTGAACGTTTTTGTCGAGGCAATTTCATTTTCATTTTCCTCAGACACTGGCAACATACTGAAATTAACTCTTGGATTTGGTTGGAAAATGAGGAATAATAATAATAAGAAGAAGAAACATAACAAACCCTATACGTTTTCCGCAGGTTTGCGGAAAGCCGTAATGATAAAAAATGATTGATAAATGCATGTTATTACAAAATAGTTACAAATAAGCATTGGATGATTTCATCCAAGTCACAGAGTATTGGGCAATAGTATGATTGCATAATTACATAATAATTCAAAAGTTCATTCCAAAATGACATTTTAAAATGATAGAATAATTCCAAAATGAGAGAATTTAAATATTCACCTCAAACACGGCGATGTCAAAGAAGAAAGAGTAGGTACTCCGGCGGATGTGTTTCCGTGCTGTCCCGTCGTAACTGGCGCTGTCGATGGAATTGCTGAAATACAAAAGAAATGTGATATTATTTAAATGGCAAACGTAAGTGACTATACTCTCGGTATACAAGATACATTTACTTGCTCATTATTTGTACAACCAGTTTGGTAACGCTATATCGAAACAACATGCACTCCCTCTTTTCTTTATACAAGAAACAGTGAGAACGAGTTCTTTCATAACGCATTTTAAGGTAGCACTTGACATTTAATATAAATTTCCAAAGCTCGAGCCCCTTTTCCTTCTATCTTTTTTCCTGTATTTTTTTTTGTTTAATTCAGCAGGTACACAGTGTCATATTAACTGACTGGTGATCATGGATGATAAACAGATAACAATAAGAAAGCGATGAGTAAATGTTTCATTATCAATTAAGACTTTACTGGTACCTCTTGGACGATGTC
The DNA here is from genome assembly GCA_021229015.1 of Solen grandis. NCBI lineage: Eukaryota > Metazoa > Mollusca > Bivalvia > Adapedonta > Solenidae > Solen > Solen grandis. The sequence goes on from CM037786.1 coordinate 34,401,678, forward strand.
CCTTGTCTGGAAGTTTGGAAATTGAATTATAATATTATACATTCACAGTTTTCAGAAATATTCATTTATATTCAATGCTCTCTAGGTATAAGATATAGTATATTAAGATGTCTATATCAAAAAAAATAAAATTAAATAGAAAAATCGTTGATTAATTTACAGAGCTTCTGATTGACCACTTTAGTATGACTTCTAATACATGTTTGTATGTATATGTACATAAAACAAATGAAATCACAATTCCATATCTTCTAGCAAAGAGTCATTGCTCTTCATGACAGTATAACTGGCACCAAGAACTTGTGTAGTGTAAGCCTGATCCACTTCTGGTGTTGTTTTTCTTGGCAGATTATTGACACAATAACATTTATTTTCCAATTTTCACAAATTATCACCCGGAAAATATAAGCTAAGTTAAGCCAATCAGAAAATGTGTTCCATCATATGTGAACTTCCAGACCTCGATAAACCGCCGCTTCGGACGTTATTTTCTTAGAAATACTAGGGATAATGAAGTTAAAGTTGATATTTTTGGAAGGAAAACTGCTCAAAACCTCGACATTTGTGTTATGGGACCATTCAGAATCCGTCGACAGGGATTATTGTAAATTATAGAAGAACGTTTTGCTTTAGGATTTCAGCTGACCGGTAGATTAAAAAATGTATTTATTGGTATGCTTGCAAGTCCAAGTGCGTCAAAAAGGACGTGCGGACTTACAAGGAGGTCCAGAAGATCCGTTTGCTGGCTGGGTCGGCCACGACAGAGTAGACGTTCCTTGAGACTCTTGGAGACCAGGAGCTGCCGCTCGTCACCAATCAAGTTGGATCGTTCGATCTTCGGTGTCTTGCCGTTATCCGTCCAGAATAGATACCTGCACGTTGAGAGGGAGGTAATAAAGTCCACTGGATAGCTTGATAAGCTTGTGACAAGTCACGATTAAGAATATGTAATGCTGAGGTTGAGTGGAAAATACAGTAAAACATCATATAAAGACCACATTAATATATTAATATATGACCACGCCATTTCTGTGTCTTATCAGACCACCTCGACATTAATATCACTTGAGCTATTTGGCTTCCTTATTAAAGGCTTGCTGCACACCAACAGGAAAAAAGATAATCTTTGCCTAAAATTCTTCATGTTAATTTTGACAAAAAGTACATATAGTTACTGATTTCAATGTAACTTCGTCCACACATCCTCTCTGCGATATTACGCCATACATACGTGGCATAATACCATACCCAGTCACATTATTCTAATTTCAGGACAGCTCTGTTATTTTTGCATATGCTGATAGCCAATCAACGGGAGATAAACTATTGATTTTTTTCGCGGTCTGAGAACCTAGGAGCTGCGGACGTTGGACCAGTCTGATAGTCAAGACAAACATACAACAGACAGTTTAAATCATATATTTCGATGATGAAAAGAAAAAAGAATATCATCTAACAAAGATGCCCCACTAAATTTAATGACAATTGCATTTTCCTGATAATGTTACCATGGAAATATGACTGGGCGAGTTGCGAATACGTGAATTGCACGATGACACATAAGTGTAAAAAAGCACGAGTCATGAACAAATTTGCCTTTCTTCTATCAGACCATTGTTGATACGTGAAGATGACGTCACAGAACTGAATAGCCATGCCAAGTCTACTTTTTCATATCGTATATTTTGATAGCATTCTGGTCGAATGTTGTTGTTTTTTCTCTATTACTGTGCTAATGTCGGGTGTTTGTATATCCATTTTTTAACTTGAACAAGGATCAAAGACGTCACGTTTAAAACGACACTGCATGTGGCCGTTCCTGGGTTCGTGTACTTGTGGATTTATGTACTAGAAAATTAATAGCTTATGTGAATAAAATTGATATTGTGGTATTTATTTCCATGGATTTTTCTATAAATTAATGAATATTGATTGATCCCCACGAAAATGCGTGGTCTTCAGAATCCATGTTATGTGCAACGCCCAAAATGTCGTTTTAACCGATTGATGTTGTTATATATACAGACATACTGAGGTCTCCTTTTATAACAGCTTTGATAGAAGATAATGATATTCAATGAACGTATGTATGGCAACTGTCGCAGCATGGTACTCTCAGTACTTTTAATGTTCGCTTATGTTACAAATAATACGACTTTCTATAGCATGGAGACGTGCCGGGTATTTAGGAGCACCCAGAGTACACAGTCAATAGAAAATATCCACACGGGTGATAAAATATCTCGTCGAATAGAGAAGAATCCGATTTCGTTAGTGGAGGTGAAGGAGGCCAACCTACATGTGACTTAGGTGTACTAAATTTTAACCTTTCATAAATGAAATGATTAAATTGTTGGTATTTATCAAAGCTATTTATGATTTTATTACAAATAATTTGACACAGATTAAGATAATATTTTCACGCAGATAAACTTTACTGATACGGGAATATCATAAATGCACACACAATAAATTAAGGGAGCTAGAGATACGTTTGACTTAAGAAAGCTAGAGATACGATTGACTTATGAAAGCTAGAGATACGATTGACTTATGAAAGCTAGAGATGCGATTCACTTAAGAAAGCTAGAGGTACGATTGAGTAACACCTACTGCAATATGTATATACAGAGCTTTAGATATTTTTTGTTGAAATGGGAATTTAGCCTATAACTTTTATATGGATTGGGTTTTTGTGCAATTTGATTGGGTTTTTAACAAATGTGAATTAAGTATTATGTAGATTTTGTATACAATTACAAGCAATTAAGTGAGTGTTCAATTTTTATTTTTGCTTTTATTTTTTAAAGTTTATTATTTTAAAATGTCATTTTTTTTCTATTATAGAGACCACAGAAACAAATATCTGTATGAGCGATAAAAAAAAGTTATACAATGTGCAACTTTCTCTAGGTTTACCATAAAAATGAAGTGGCATTCAACTTGCAATTCCCTGTGGTCGAGTCTATATGTAGTCATTAGGTATTTAAATTGTTTGAGGCACCTGCTGTATCGGTTTAACCTATACAAACACATTTTAGAGACTTATAAGGTCAGAGTTTTCCGTTAAGTCAATAATAGATTTAAATTTCAAGTAAAATAATGAATTGATCCATTATCGATATACAGTTCAACAGGTATAGGGGTAAATATGTTCACACAGGAATTTTTCCTTTTTTTCTGTACGAGTAGATGATATAATCTAGCTGAGCCTCAGAGACTGAAGCGCGTAAAAGTTTAACACTAAGCAGCCATTACCAATGAACTATTTTATCTTATAATACATCACCTGGAATTGAGTTCCCAGTATCAAGATGGTAGGTTTTGATTGAAGTTTGTACAGTATGACTATTAAGCAAAATTACTGTATGGGGGTTGCCTCAAATAGACTCCCGAGTCTAAAAACTTTGATCTTCAATGACCGACTTGAACAGCGGGATAGTAACATACAACCAGCCCTGATTCAAAACTAGCTAGGGAGATAATCTACCAGAACAAAGTGTACACTGGGCACAGTTAATAGTTATGAACATGAGCGTCACTAACTGCATAAAGTTTGTGTGAAGAATGTCTTTTTGAGTGTCAATGCGTGAGTCGTAGTGTCAGTCACACAGGTAACTAGATCTGCCACAGGTCCAGCTGATAGTCTCAGGTGACCAGCACGTACAAAGGAGTGTTCTGATTAAGCCACTATAAACACCACGTGTCCAGGTTGAATTTCTGATCTAATTAAAATTATTAACAAAATATATATAAAAACGTTAGTGAAGGTATTGCGAACGTTTCTTTGCACGAAAACTTTGAAAGCAGTTGTGTCTATAACAGAAGTAAAGGCGAGGCATCCAATCATGTCTCTCACATACTAACTTGAGACTTTTCACCAAAACGTAATTGTTTACCTTTATTATAGGGAAATAACCCCACTATTAGAAATCAAACGCTGTGTTCTTCTCTCTCTCTCTCTCTCTCTCTCTAAAATTAAATAAGCTCAATATATTTTGCTTATGTAATATTGTTTATCATTGCCTTGTAAACGTTAACGACAGGGTGTACCGTTGTGTTACATGTGTTTTTTAATATCTTAAACATTTTTTTTCTTTTCCTTTAAAATATGTATTCATATAATTTCATATATTTACAGTTTGTCCTATTTAATCGTCCGTTAAAATGCTTTACGTCGTTTGCGAAAAAAAAAAGAAAAACAGAAAGAAAATAAAGAATATAAACGATAATTTATACATACATAATTTTTAATTTATCTTATATATTTATATTCCTAAATAATCTTGATGCTATATATTTAATCTCTTAATGCAGATATAATTTAAACCTTGATTTTTTTCTTCATATATAAGACTTTCAAATATATACTTATATAATAATTTATTTAGGTAGCAAAGTTTGATTTATTTTTATTAGTTTGAGGTATGAAAGACATACCCCCCCCCCCCACACACACACACTCACAAATTGCCAATTTAAAAATACTGCTACATTATCCTAGCTTATAAGTGTGTATAAGGCTAATCATTGGATTTTCAAATCATAGACACTTAATATTTCAATAGAATAAATTCTTTAAGAATGGATATTATAGCGCTCTGCTAAGATACTGTCATGGTCAAGATACTGTCATGGTCAAGATACTGTCATGGTCAAGATTAAAGTTTAGACCAGGGCAGACTTGATATGTGGGTCAACCTTTACGAATTTTTTCCGAATGTTAAAAATAATAATGTTGCTCTATCCGGAAATACAGAGACGTGAAAAATATCATTTACATGTCAAAATTATCCTGACTGCATTACTTACTAGGGTAAAATGTCGTAGATCTGAAAATACGGATCGACCATCTCCAATTGAATGTTATTGAATGCTAGTAGCCTGTTGTTCATTTCTATTCATTCATGAATAGGATATGTAATAATTTAAAAATAATACGAAGGAATACATTGGCTATTGGGACGGAGCCCGGTCCATAAGTGTACAGACTTGGATACGATATTTAAATTCGTTATTTTAAATTTGTAATGCACTGTATCTTATGAACAACATTGCAATGTCGACCATTTAATATGCTTATTGTATTTAGATTGCATAAATAATTTCGTTACAAAGTTTTAACATACATATGTGTTGATACAAAAATCATTCACGGGTCCGAACATGTAGCTGTAGACTGTAATATTCATCTGTAAATATGAACCAGAATGAAATATCATAATTTTATCGTACGTGTTATGAATATAAATTATGGTTTACAAGCAACACTTTCTGAAACAATTACTCATACGAGAAAGATACGAAGAACTCACGAGACTAAATATAGAAACAATTTGGCCTATTTCGTTAGGAGCATTTATACTGAAATATGAGTTATCAGGTTTCGGAGCAATGAGACTGAGAATTCAGATGGATGTAATCTAAAAGAACGCCGCATTTTCCCTAGTAAACATCTATGTATATCTTTAATTTCAAGTCAGTACCTAATAAAGCTTTCGTGTTATGTAGTCTGCCGACAGACAAACAGGCATGCCTCGATCTTTCGATTCGGGTGCATAAACATAGCGAAAGATAAAACTTTGTATTTAGCCTTTTGATTATATAAGTTATATACACATGCAACTAAGAGGTCTGTTGCAGAAGTTTATGTACGAATAATTTTTAGATGCCCGTAAATTCTGTCAAGCACGGCTAGTGCGTCTGTCGCATACGAATTATTTCTACTAAGACATACGTGCCATAATATCTTTTTTAAATGTAAACAGAAATCAAGGCAAAGTCAATTAATTAGATACTGTCATAAAAGTGCGTGCACTTAGTCACAAATATTCATGTAACTTTAGGGGTAGATTCAATAGTTTTGTAACATCTAGAATCATTTTAGAATAACTTCCACTAGTCAGAGGACTCGAGCTCTCATCCTCAGGTTTACATTTTACGATCACTAATGCTTCGTCATGCTGTTCTTAATCCTCCCTGTTCTCTACAAATGTACATAGATAATGTATACGAACTTATTCCTCAACATTTGCCAAAATGTAAGTTACATGTATCGTAATTAATGTTTATTCTTTTCTCATCAGTGCCACATTGTGACCTGTATACACGTATCTATGCATTTTGCCTTATCCGCTGCTGCAAGTCGGGTCTGATTCAGTTTAAGGTCTGCAAGTTAGATTAAAACCATTTTAAGATGACTGTTGATTTCATCAAAAGGTACAGGTGGACTGTCTGATGTTTTGTGCACACCAGTTTATAAGTATCTAATGTCGGGACAATCCGTGCCCGGGGTGTACCTATCATAAAAGTGTAATGACGGGACAATACCGTGTTGCCGCTCACGGATATCACGGTTTGAAACGAAACGAAACCAGGTGACTGAATTCACTTACAAATTATCTACGTCATGTGGTCTGATTTACCACAGTTAATATTTTTTCTTCTTTTTTCAAAATAAGTCAATAACTATGACAACACATTTCGTTTCAGTTGCATCGGACCGGCACAGATTGATATAGGCTGATAAATAATAATAAAAGAGACAAGTATGATCGTTTTTCTGTGATCGGGGGCATATTGTTTTTGCCCTGTCTGTCTGTTTGTTGGTTTGTCAGCAACTTTAACATTGGACATTTCTTGAAAACTATACAAGGTATTGACTTGAAACTTCAGATATAATAGATTTTGACTAGGAGAAGTACATTGCCTAAGAATCATAACTCTGTCTGAGTTTCGAATTATCTCCCTTTATTGAATATTACAATAAATTTCTGTCCAGAGAATAACTTACTTGCTATATACTTGGAAACTTTACAAGGTGTTGACTTGAAACTTCATATAAGCAGATGACAATTAAAAATTGTGCAGTCACTGAGAACATAACTCTACCAAGTGTGATTTTGATAACCTCCCTTTATTTTATTTTTGTTACCAAAACTTAAAAACAAAAGACGTTAAGAACATAATACGATAGCAAGTAAGTGCGTAACTAAGAACAATAACTCTGACTTGTCTGATTTTCCTTTTATCTTCCTTTATTGTACATATATATCAATTTTTGTCAAGGTGTGTGAAGTTAGCGCGTAGATCGTAGATCGTAAATCAACACTATAACTAATTTTCTTTGTCGACCTGGGTCGTAGATCGTAGCTCAACCATTCAAATAAACCAAAATAAATGGTTGAGCTGGATCGTAGATCGTAGCTCAACCATTGAAAAAGTTCATGGAATGGTTGAGCTGGGTCGTAGATCGTAGCTCGACCATTCAAATAAACCAAAATAAATGGTTGAGCTGGATCGTAGATCGTAGCTCGACCATTGAAAATGTTCATAGAATGGTCGAGCTGGGTCGTAGATCGTAGCTCGACCATTGAAAATGTTCATAGAATGGTTGAGCTGGATCGTAGATCGTAGCTCAACCATTGAAAAAGTTCACGGAATGGTTGAGCTGGATCGTAGATCGTAGCTCGACCATTGAAAACTTTCATAGAATGGTTGAGCTAGATAGTAGATCGTAGCTCGTAGATGGGAAAAAAATGCTTTCGTCGGGAAAAGAGTTTCCTTCGAAAATCTTTGTACTTGTCGGTAATATCTCATTCGTCGGAAAAGTTTCCGTCGGGAAATTTTCTGTTCGTCGGGAAAAATTATATGTCGGGAATTCCGACGAAGATAAAAATATTAACAAAATACAATTTTCACAACTAATACTAAATTCCCGACATATAATTTTTCCCGACGAACAGAAAATTTCCCGACAGAAACCTTTTCGACGAATGAGATATTCCCGACAAGTACAAAGATTTTCGAAGGAAACTCTTTTCCCGACGAAAGCATTTTTTCCCGACAAATGCAATTTTCCCGACGAGTACAATAATCCCGACAAAATACAATTTTCACAACTAATAATAAATTCCCAACATATATTTTTTCCCAAAAAATTTCCCGACGGAAACTTTTCCGACGAATGAGATATTCCCGACAAGTACAAAGATTTTCGAAGGAAACTCTTTTCCCGACGAAAGCATTTTTTTTCCGAAAAATGCAATTTTCCCGACGAGTACAATAATCCCGAAAAAATACAATTTTCACAACTAATACTAAATTCCCGACATATAATTTTTCCCGACGAACAGAAAATTTCCCGACGGAAACTTTTCCGACGAATGAGATATTACCGACAAGTACAAAGATTTTCGACGGAAACTCTTTTCCCGACGAAAGCATTTTTTTCCGACAAATGAATTCCGTGAACTTTTTCAATGGTTGAGCTACGATCTACGATCCAGCTCAACCATTTATAATGGTTTATTTGAATGGTTGAGCTACGATCTACGATCCAGCTCAACCATTCTATGAAAGTTTTCAATGGTCGAGCTACGATCTACGACCCAGCTCGACCATTCCCTGAACTTTTTCAATGGTTGAGCTACGATCTACGATCCAGCTCAACCATTATTTTTGGTTTATTTGAATGGTTGAGCTACGATCTACGATCCAGCTCAACCATTCCATCAACATTTTCAATGGTTGAGCTACGATCTACGACCCAGCTCAACCATTCTATGAACATTTTAAATGGTCGAGCTTCGATCTACGACCCAGCTCAACCATTCCGTGAACTTTTTCAATGGTTGAGCTACGATCTACGATCCAGCTCAACCATTTATTTTGGTTTATTTGAATGGTTGAGCTACGATCTACGACCCAGATCGACAAAGAAAATAGTTATAGTTTCGATCTACGATCTACGATCTACGCGCTAACTTCACACACCTTTTTTGTCAAGAACATAACTCCTGAACTATTCGAGATATTGATTTGAAACTTAAAATATAAATAGATAGTTAGTAGCAGAAGTGTAATAGTTAAGAAATAGAACTCTGTGAGGTTCTTATTTTTTTAATTTGTTCCCTTTATTTTTAGTTTAAACTTATTTATTTTACGTCGATTGAGAAACAAGTTCTTACAACTTATACTAATCCCTCTCGACGGTTCCAGGGTTGGACCAGTACTTTGCGCCTGGGAAGGTCATGAATAATTCTTGCCTCCAACGGGGTTCGAACCCACAACCTTCGGATCCGTATTCGGATACGTTACCACTGGACCACGTCGCCCTTCGATTTTTTTAATGTTATTTTCTCTGGAGCTTATATGGAGTAAAGTATATGCATTTGACATACTTGCTCCATTTGACATCAATTATTTGAAATCTGATCTGCTCAGACGGGGCATAATGGTTTTCGAACATATCTTGTTTTAAAGAATGATATTTTGTGGGAAACAAAACCAATGCGATGTAGTGCTTACAGGGCATGTTATGACCACCAATTTAAGTATCATCTACAATATAAATGCCGTGTATGTATAGATAACTGGAGAGCTACATTACCATTGCGTGGGATATATTGGGCTTCTGATTGATAAACTACCCAGAAGTGAGCACTGAATATTTGTTAGTAAACTGTTAGATCTGACTTACCCGGCAATAGGATCGACTGCTATCCCCACAGGATACTCGAGACCCTTGTTGACGATGACCTTGTACAAGGTCGTATCGTTAATGGGGCCACCAGGCTGCATGGCGATCCAGGCCATTAGAGGCTCTGTCCAGTAGATGTTGTGAGACACCCAGTCCACTGCGATCTGGAACACGGACACTCGCACGTACAGACAAACATGCATATACTACTTCTGTGTAAGCATGAGCATTTCTCTGACGAACATGAAGGCGAACTTACACTACCAACGCACTAAGTTATGACACATTATATTCACAAAAAGATACAAAATGTCAAATTAATATTTTCTTTACATAACAATGGTGTTTTTCATATCGACTTTACAGTTGTAGGGCCATAATAGAATAAAGCTCGTAACGTCACGTCTCGTAACGCCACGTCGCGGAACACTCACGACAAAGTTAGATGCAAGGGCGTTAATTACATTTAGTGACAATTCTTGTTTATGTAGATATCCGCGGATAACAAAGTAGGAAAACGCTGAATCATAAAACATAATGCAGCTGGTGATGAGCTTACCTTAACATAATCGCTGGACACCCCATAATGCTGTTGCGTAAACGTCACTTCCGACAATATGGCGGACGAATTCCAGTTCTCGCCCAGTATGATACTCCTGGCGTCGTAGTCAAAGAGATAAAGATGATTCATGTCGTAGTCGACGTCACACGCTACCAACTGCTTGTTGATATTCTACACGAGAAAATACGAGAAAACAATCTTTTGACACGTGCATATGCACCATATGGAAAAACAGTTATTGTTTTCTTTACAAAATGACACGCCCCCCGCATGCCATGGAGTGCAGCAAGTATTGACAACTATCGAAAGTCCATATGTCAGGCATGGACATAAAATATACACAATAAATGATGAGCCAAATTTACTGGGTTGCCTTCCCATCACTAACATCAAACTTAGGTGCGAATAGAAATAAAACCTTTAACCCTTTCCCTCATATATACTCATTTTGACGCACTCAATAGGTACCACATAAAGCCTGATCTGCAGAAAACCAGTTAAACCTTACCAAATTTAATTAAAAAGTCCTCATCTTCCAGACCACTGAGGAGCAGCGAACAGCATAAAACTTGATCAGCCTGCGAGTTACTCGCAGGCTGATCTGGTTTTATGCTGTTCGCATAGGTCTTTTCATGGTGTCCTCTATGAGGGAAAGGGTTAATGTTAATTAGAAGGAAATTGCTTGCTGACTGATTGAGTTATACACCTTACAGAAAAGTGATATACTTACGTTAAAATTGATGCCATTGAATTCGCCGGTGTAGTTCGCGAGCTCGAGGGGAGTGGTTGGTATGACAACGATGTCCTGGTATCCGTCCAACGTGACGGGTACAGCAGTTATTGTTATTCCAGAGTCACCATAGACTGTGGACAAAAACAGGCAGGGAAGGTTGTAATGACTGGCTGATAAAAGGCTGTAAAATTCCATTCACGTGGGTTTATCCGAAGTCTATCATCACCAGTGAGTTTTGAGCGGACATGGAATTCCCATCACAAAGTGATACAATATTTTCACGAGAGCGAGTGAAAAATTTAAAATCATATCACTTTGAGTTGAGATGTATTCAAATATCCTCTATTATTTTGAACATTTTGGTTATACATGTATATACATTGAAATTTCACGATAACACGGTATCTGGGGTTTAAATCTAGATATCACGATATACTGGACGGGGTTAATACAGAGACGTACAGTACCCGTTACACTGTTTTCACGTGTGTAATGTAAACATCCCTTCTCTAAATCGTCGAATATTTAAACCAGATTTCAACGTTTTACTTTATAATCATGTGCAAATAGTTACAAAATCCTACTTGTATTGGTGAAGAAATCAGATATATTTCCATACTTTTCCCGAAAACGCGTCAGATCGCACCATGTTTGCATTTTCCCGGTGTGGATATCTCACCAACTCGGCACTATGCCTCACATTGTGCATAATATTTTTAAGGCAACAAAGCATTATCTTTAAACCAAAAATAAAAAAAAAAAAAAAAAAAAAAAAAACATTGTCAGCATGAATAGACCGATCCTTGAAACCAGGGACCCAAATGATGCTTACTGGAAGATAAACGGGTTCGAAGCCCGGCCAAAGTTTAAACAAAGATTCTGATATATCTCCTTATGCTTGGCACTCAGCACATTAGGATCTAACCAGGAGAGTGCAGGTTGTGCAGGATCATTTGATAGGGTCTGGTATCTTCCCCCCACCTGTAATTAGCTTGACGTCGCTATATGACTGAAATACTGTCGAAGCGACGGTAAACTCAAATTGTCAAGTTAAATCAAGCCCCTTGTCTAGGAAGTGATATCTGTCTCATGTCGGGGTGTTAAAAGGAATAAGAAATCAATAGGCTTATAATACAGAAAAAAAAAAGAAATAAATACAGATGGTATAGATGGTGAACATGACGGGCGATATATTGGAAGTAAGTGGACCGCATTATAAAGGAATCTCAGCGGATTCCACACTTTTCTATCAATCAAATTAAGCACTAAATCTAAAATGAAATTTCATATACTGACACATAATTTAGTTTTTATCAAGCAACGGCAGGCCTAGTTTGAAGCGTATTCAAAACGCACATTTTATGTACGATAAGATTTATTTTTGATGTTTACTGATTTTAATCACGTGTCATCTAAAAGTGTCGACTACAAGTAAATGTCTCTTAAATCTCACGTTGTCACACCGTACGACCAGGCTGAGGTAGACACGTATTATACTGAATAAATAACAACTGTCTCCAATTCCCGTGCCACCTCTTTTCACAAAGCAATTCATTGCCCATTTGTTCGGGTACACATGTACTCGTATATTCTTCAGTCCTCCAGTTACTGTTATTGCTTTAATAATGAAGCTAATACAGATACAAGCTATTAAAATATACAGAAAATAATTATATAAAGACTCAGTTTGTACATTATGACTTGATTTAGACAAGTAAGAAAATATTGGTACATGAAATGGGAAAATTGGAACATTATCATAAAGGAATATGAGAAATATTAGATAAATGAATAGTCAATTATACAAGTAGATTACAAGGAAAGAAAGGCATTCATTACTGATCTCACATAAAACCAATTATACACCTTTACAATTAACACTCTATATATATAAATATTTATTAGAGTCTCATCATGGTTACAGCATAAAAAACAAATACAAGACTATGTAATAACATAAATATTAATAGACCATGCCATTCAATTATGAATTATAAGACACTATCATATATATATTTTTAAAAAGACCATGTTCAATGTACAGTATTGCACTTGTTACATTCACTCTATAAGTGGTCAAAGTTTCCACCTGTTTGTTTAGTAACTTTCAATGACACGACTGGCTGTGAGTAATACAATAGATTAATGACCGATTCTGATTGTTTTCTGTGACTTGCTTTTGCTGTTGTTTTTTTATATTGTATGTTTGTACCAGATGAATCAAATAAAGATGTAAATATGATATGTACTTTTCAGATATTAGTCCTATAACGTGACCTTGCCATATTTGTATAGAAGCATGAAATATCGTATGTCCAATTACAGGACATTCCTAATTATACTTTTCCTCACCGTTTTATTTGTATAATTTCTAATGACACTAACGATCTAAGAAACCAGTAAATATAGTGTGTTTTATTCGGACAAAAAAAAGTAGAGGAGTCCTTTATTCTTATATTTGTACGACACACTCTCTTGTGGGCATCGCCCTCTGAGATGTGTGTATAAAAGTAAAACTGACATTTGGTATGTCGAATTCTAAAGAACTTAATCTTTATCAGCTATGTATTCATTGGTTATATTTCAATATGTTTTGCGCGACACTGCTTCAATTCACGAATACTCGTGACACATAAGTGTTTTGACCTGAATTCAATGTACTTTTATTCTGCGTTTTATAGTATCCAAAATTATAACCGATTACTGTCACGTTTTCAATAGCTGAAACGCTGGGCAAACAGTGAGCTTGAACATTTTGAACAACTCAAAAAATTGACGTACGCTCTCGTATCTTTACCCGAAAGATTTTGACCCGGTCGATATGTCTATTTCATAGTGAAAGTTCTAAAAAAAAAACACTTTTGTTGTTGTTGTTGTTCCTCATTCCTCTACATGCATTTTAACTTATATGCATTAGTGTATCATACCCAAGGCAGAACCTCTTACGCTTCACGCATATTGTACAATCAATTCGGTGGACTAGTTGTTGTGATTCCATCATATCAGCTGTAATAATTAGCATAAAGAATTTATATAATATTGTTTTACTTGACATCCAAAACTTCTGCACCTTGACAACAGAGGGAAACAGAAATTCAATAGAAATTTTTCTATATTAACTGAGCTATTTAAGAGTTAACAGGACATTATATTTTAACATTTTTAACCTTAAGCGGTCTTTTTATATTTATTCATTTATAACTGATATCGGCTTTTATAATACTCCATGTTTTACAACGTGTTTTTTTTTTTATTCTACTTACTTTTCTACTTTTGATATATTTGTGTTTGACCATTTTTAATCACCATCAATGATATATTTATGTTGGTTCATTTGGTTGTTTTGGGCAATAAAATCAGCCTTCTTAATCATGGTATTAAATTATTTAGCAAAAAATAAGTAGTATATTATGTTGTTGTATTGGGGTTTACCGTCGCTGCGATAGTATTTTAATCATATAGCGACGTCCAGCTAATTACAGGTGGAGGAAGACCCCTAGTACACAGAGGTACCCGGGTAGAACCATCGACCTACCGCCTTCTTAATCATGGTATTATTCGCTTCATATCGTCAGAACATGATACACAAGCTCTGTTTCATAATGTTCTTAAGGTCTCGGGATTTAATTGTTCTAGAAATGTTTATACACGATATTACTGGGAAGACGACACAACTACTTCAGTGGAAAGAGAAGAAAACAAGAAAAGGCAGTCATTCAGATAGGTTTAAACTTACATCTGTATTTGTTTTACATTGATTAGAAAACAAGTTCTTAAAACTCGATGGTTCCTGAGTTGGACCAGTACTGTTCCATGGGGTCATAAAAAACCCTTGCAGTCGGGTAGCTTACCACTAGACCACGTGATCAAAGATTAGTTGAAGAAAGAAAGAAGGAAAGTAAAAAATTGGAATCCCCATATCTAGTCGCATCGTTTGTAACAGGCGGTGGATATGGAGAGGGCATACAAAACAGTCAACGAAGATCCTGTTTTCACACTTAGATATATAGATATGTGATATTTTCCTATTTATTTATTTATTTATTTATTCATTCATTTTAGAAAAACTGAACAATCAAAGATGGTTCTAAAGTTGCTCAGACAGAAGTTTGCACCTAGTTGCCGCATGTAAAAACCTATCATATGCGTATGTCTTATACAATTGTGTTTCATACGTTTTTTTGTTGTTTTTTTTTCAACCAATACTGAAATCATACAGGCTTACCATGCATCCAAAAGATTGATTAAATACATTAAATAATTAAATTTACAAAACGTAACAAAATGTTCTAATAAAGGTTCAAGACGTGACTACTCACTGTTCTCGGATACGGCTATTCCACAGAACGTTAGGACTAGGAGTCCAGTCAACATGATCACTGCTTTACACATGTCCGTTGTATATAAGGTCCGGTGACTTTTGACCACGCACGGGCATGTGACAAATTGCTTTTTTTAATCCAGCCTGACAGTGCGGGGACTCATCAGACGAGACTCGAAATCTGAGATGACACCCTCCGTAGGTCTGCACTAACTGTTTACATACCCCTATATATCCTCAAATGACACACACCTGTGACGTCTACCTAGGGATACGGTGAGTAAGCGCCCTGTATAAATGAGGTAGCTTGCCGGACTACACATGCCTGGTTCTTCGGAACAACAATGATTATAAACTTCAAATCCGAATGGCATGTGAAAGATATGATTTTCAGTTGTAAAAAAAAAACAAAAAAAAACAAAAAAAAAAAACAAAAAAAAAACTTATTTTTATGGTTAACTTATTACCAGTTGTTGGCTGTAAAGGCTTATCCTTCAATAATAATTTTCACTATATATACAAAGAAGGAAAATTGAAACTAGCGCAGATAACTTTCCTTAACTTTGCATGATTAGAGAAAATCACACTAGAAACACATTTTTTTTGGGGGGGGGAATGGGGTCCGCATTTTAATCTTTGAGTTATCTGTCCCTGAAAGTGAGTTTTATGCTGTGTTCTGTTTCAACGGCAGACACATAGATTGGCTCGAGTAACCAACCGCCCGCACACACGAACTGTAAAATTCAGAGCTAGGTATGGTAATTTTCATATTTAGTCAACATTTCCTGTCGGAAGAGGAAGTGCGAATCTCTCTATTAAGTCAATATACTTCCCCTGTCCATTCATTGAAATCATTGAAATCGGACACTTACATCTAGAAAATGTGACACAGATAAAACGTTATAATGGTTTCTGACGTGGTACCGTTCAACTCGTTTCTATTTTACGTAGGAAACAGTATTTCAGTCATTTGGAGACGATGTCTACTTGAGACAGATATTGTACTGTCACACTGCAGTATGATACCATAGACATGTGATATGATACCACACCCCGTCACATTATCCTGGTACCGGGTCAACCAGTCCTTGAACTACCCTAATATGCTGTGTAACAGCAATAAATTTTCACCGGCTGTTACTTTACGCCTTCTCTCTTTGTTTCTCTTCTTTCACTCTTCTTCGTCGCACTGGGGTATTAGCGAGACTGTAAATAGCTTAATAGAATATTCTTTATTTCAACTTATATTACAAATATACAATAAACATGTCCATGAAGTTGGCAGCTCAGCAGCGCAGCAGCCTGGCAGCGTGAACTTGACAGCCAGCTGCGCAGCAGCGTGGCAGCGTGAAGTTGGCAGCCCAGCAGCGCAGCAGCCGGGCAGCGTGAAGTTGGCTGCAGCAGCCTGGCAGCGTGAAGTTGACAACTTAGCAGCACAGCAGCCGGGCAGCGTGTAGTTGGCAGCCCAGCAGCGCAGCAAGCTAGCTAATGACTGCAAGAAGTCCAATCCCAGGAATGCAAAACGAGGAAAAAAATCGATCCCGCTTATATTTTAATGAAAAATGCATGTGTACTCATTCTTGAGAGCAAAAAAGAGCAGATTTCTTTTAATTTCAGAAATCATTTTAGCTTATTTATGAAAAAAGACGCGAGATATATACAGGAGCGGAGCTGGGAGAAAAAATAATCTCGCTTAAACTCTCAAACATGCATTTAAATCAATTCAGAAGTCTAAACGATACATATTTATAATATTTTCAGACTTCACTTACGTTTATCTGGAGAATAAAAACTTCGCGCTGCTGTAAGTGAGAAGAAATAGCTCCAGCAGCGCGAGTATGTGATAGAAATCAGTCTCGCTTAAAATCTCAAAAATCATTTAAAATCACTGCAGAAGGCTAAATCTAACATAATGATATAAATTTCAGACTTTATTTTCGATTATTTGAAGAATTAGAACATCGCGCTGCTGCCAGCGGGAAGAAATAGCCCCAGCAGCGCAGCAGCGCGAAACAGAGAGAAAAATCGATCTCGCTTAAACTCTCAAAATGCATTTAAAATCACTTCAGAGGGTTAAATAATACATATTTATATCATTTTCAGACTTCATTTTCGTTTGTCTGGAGAATAAGAACTTCGCGCTGCTGACTGAGAAGAAATAGCTCCAGCAGCGCGAGTATGGGAGAAAAATCGATCTCGCTCAAAGTCTCAAAATGCATTTAAAATCACTGCAGAAGGCTAAATTCAACATATTGATATTATTTTCGGACTTCAACTTCATTTATTTGAAAAATGAGAACTTCGCACTGCTGCCAGCGGTAAGAAATAGCTCCAGCAGCGCAGCAGCACGAAGCAGAGAGAAAAATCGATCTCGCTTAAACTCTCAAAATGCATTTAAATTCACTGCAGAAGGCTAAATCCAACATATTGATATTATTTTCAGACTTTATTTTCGATTATTTGAAGAATTAGAACTTCGCGCTGCTGACTACGGGATGAAATAGCTCCAACAGCGCGAAGCAGAGGGAAAAATCGATCTCGCTTAAACTCTCAAAATGCATTCAAAATCTCTGCAGAAGCTAAATCTAACATATTGATATCATTTTCAGACATCATTTTCGTTAATTTAAAGAATTAGAACTTCGCGCTGCTGACTACGGCATGAAATAGCCCCAACATCCCGCTGTCAGCAGCGCGAAGTTCTTATTCTCCAGATAAACGAAAATGAAGTCTGAAAATGATATAAACATGTATTATTTAACCCTCTGAAGTGATTTTAAATGCATTTTGAGAGTTTAAGCGAGATCGATTTTTCTCTCTATGTTTCGCGCTGCTGCGCTGCTGGAGCTATTTTTTCCCGCTGTTAGCAGCGCGAAGTTTTCATTCTTCAATAAACGAAAATGAAGTCTGAAAATAATATCAATATGTTAGATTTAGCGTTCTGAAGTGATTTTAAATGCATTTTTAGAGTTTAAGCGAGATCGATTTTTATCACATACTCGCGCTGCTGGAGCTATTTCATCCCGTAGTCAGCAGCGCGAAGATCTAATTCTTCAAATAAACGAAAATGAAGTCTGAAAATATTATAAATATGTATCGTTTAGACTTCTGAATTGATTTAAATGCATGTTTGAGAGTTTAAGCGAAATTGATTTTTCTCCCAGCTTCGCTTCTGGATATGTCTCGCGTCTTTTTTCATAAATAAGCTAAAATGATTTCTGAAATTAACAGAAATCTGCTCTTTTTTGCTCTCAAGAATGAGTACAAATGCATTTTTTAAATTTAAGCGGGATCGATTTTTTTTTTCGTTTTGCACTCCTGGGATTGGACTTCTTGCAGTCATTAGCTAGCTTGCTGCGCTGCTGGGCTGCCAACTACACGCTGCCAGGCTGCTGCGTTGCTGAGCAGCCAACTTCAACGCTGCCACGCTGCTGCGCTGCTGGCTGTCAATTTCGCGCTGCCAGGCTGCTGCGCTGCTGAGTTGCCAACTTCACGCTGCCCGGCTGCTGCGCTGCTGAACTGCCTTCTTCACGCTGCCCGACTGCTGCGCTGCTGGCTGTCAAATTCACGCTGCCAGGCTGCTGCGCTGCTGAGCTGCCAACTTAACGCTGCCACGCTGCTGTGCTGCCAACTTCATGCACATACAATAAACTTATTTTGTTTCTTCCGATGTTTCACACGCGGTTCCATATATCCAACTGACTCTCTCACATGCAACCAAATCCTGCTCGAAGTGACACGGATAACTGAGCAGATAATTAGTACATAAACGACTGGTTCTTAAAATAACATGTAACAAATACAATCATATAATCAAACATAGAACACTGTTAGGAAAACAAGATTAAGGATGTCTAGGGGAGATAGCAAGTCCAGTGTTATTAAAGGTGAAGTAAACAAATAAACATCAAGCTGAAACTATTATGTACCAAACTACAACACAAACCTAATTATCATAAATATAATTATTGATATCTGAAAGTTATTAAAACATGGTAAATAAAAAATACTGTCATAATGTGCCTTGTGACAGCTGAGCGTCAAGCAAGGAGCTACCGGTACCATTTTTTACGACTTTGTTATATCGCGGTCGGGTAGAATCCACGACCTCTCTCGTTTGAGTCTTTATAAATGTTGTTCTAATAGCTTTATGTTGATATGAATAGACTACATAGTTGTTATGGACTTCATTAATTCTAGATTAAATACCACTATGATCAGAACCTAATATAGCGTCATCCTAAGTTGCATACATTATGACTATAACTACGATTCAGGCTGTGATGAATCATATATTAATGCAACCTTGTCCGTCGTACGGCATAAAATATCAGCAATATTTGATAGCCATGAATACTTAAAATCTATTTCAATAAGTAATCATAATGATAAGTAACTTTTGGAGTGTTTGTGGCTCATTGTATTGTAGGTTGGTTGATAAAACCGATAATATATTTAAAATACAAAACGGCTTTTTAGCATTTTTGTCATTTTTAAATCTTTCATAAATTTAAAATCCTTCTTTTATCAAGAAACATCATTCCATTTGAAAAAGTTTAATTTCATGCCAATAATTGCATATCTGGGCAGTTTTATTCGTAATTATCTACTAATTATGCAGATATAATTTCTCTTTAGTTTTGATTCCAATCAACGATACAATCTTATTTTATCTATTCTTCTATGTGTACGGCGGCATAAAAATTGTTGACAACTGAATGTACGGCATAATAGCTTTTGTAATGTACTGATTACTGTATTGAAATCAAACAAAAATGACATTGTTTTTCAGAAAACGAGTGTTTCATTGGTGTGCAAAAATGTCAAAAAAAAACAACAAAAAAAAAAATGTCAGTTTCACATTACGTTCAAATTTACGTTTACATACGTTATGTCTACGTAAATATTTGATATTTTCAAAAATCTCGATTTATTTATTCATCGACCAAATTATAAATATTTTTTTACACTTGTATTGTATTTTTTATGCAATGAAATTTCAAACGTCAAATGTGGACAAATGTTTTTGTTTTTTTATTAAACATAGGAACAATCTCAAACCTTTTGGTATGCTATTTTATCCAGAATTACATCATCAAATTTCAAACAAAATTGTTTCAAACAAATCGTAAGAAGACAATTTTGAAAATATATTTTCAAATGAAACTATGATTAGCTAATACATGATAACGTTATACTTTCGCCTGATGTTTTCCTCTGTTTTAATCCATCTGTTTTTTAAGGAAAAAAAAATGATAGGCCATTGTCATCACTATGGAGTCGTCTCCTCTGGTTAAGTTTTATGTTTGAGTTAACTTTTCACCTACCTTAATTTTTATCATGCTTACTACTTTGAAACTTTGGACTTTTATTCACCATCAAAAGGTGACTGGGCTGCAAGAATCATAACTCTATCTTGCTTCTTATGGTCCTTATACACTTCGAAAATATTACACACACACACCCAGAGAACAGAGGGATTTTCCTTAAATGCTACATTTCTTATTGGTTTGGCTTTGGGGTATTTCCCAAAGATCTTGTTACTCCCACCACACCACCCTTATTCTATCTTTAAAAATTATTTTACCTTTTTAACTTATCTCGCCTTATTCAAATAAGGAAATTTCAAAATTTGTTCTACTCATATGCAGGTTTAGCTTTTCTTTTTTTTTACAAGACGGCGAAAACATAAATTATGTTTATTTTTCAAAATGAAACACAAATTAGTTCCAGAATATCTTACATCTCTTGTTCCAGCTACGGTTGGATCTGATAACTATCCACTCAGGAATGCCCTAATTTCACAAACAGTTTTTGCTAGATCTTCATCATATTATTCGTCTTTCCTTCCGTCAACGGTGTGAGAATGGAATGAACTTCCCCAGTCTAGAAAAGAATGCCATTCGTTTTCCACTTTCAAATTGTATCTTGACAGGGGGTCCAACCAATGTCCATCATACTTCTACTACGGTGACCGCAAACTTCAAGTTCTACACACAGACAAGGACACACTGTAGCTCACTTAATTCTCACGTCCATTCAAAAATATTGTTCTATCACCATTATGTTCTTGTGGAGCCATAGAGAACAATTATCATTATTATTTTTTTACTTGTCCACAATGCACAAATATGCGTCAATCACTTCTATATAATATAGCAAACATATGCGAAACAAGTCTAGCTGTTATCTTATTTGGGAATCCCAACTTAGAACATATAACCAACTGTCAAATATTTGACTATATTCATAGATTCGTTCCAGATACTAAACGATTTTCTTACATAACACGTCCTCGCTTAAATTCAAATTTGAATGGTTGTCACGATAAAGGTACCCGATTTCTTTCTTCACCTGTTTCTCTTCCATCTTATTTCTTTACCAGTTTTTTTATCCAAATATATTCATTCTTATTTATTTTTTTTTAAAACAAATTAAATATTTAATTCTCGCCAATTGCATTTGAAATTTACATTTGTTGGAGAGAAGTTTTTTCACTTCAATCCAGTTATTTCACAAATTATGGCACTATTCTAATTGTTTGTACCCTTTATGTTTGTATAAATGTGAATAATGAAATATGTTTAAAAAAAACAAGGTACTGGTAACCGAAGGAAAATTAAAATGTAAAGTGTCTATTTGATACATGTATCATGTTTACAAGAAGATGTGTAGGGCAAGATGAGCGTCTGCATCCGCATGACGGTGCTCTAGTTTCTTTTTGTCGCAATAATATCAAGTTTTAAGACACGTGCTATTAAAATCTAAATATGTCTGAAAAATGGGTCCATGTCAAACGAATCTAAGTGAACTCTCTATAAATAGAATATGTAAAAATGCTGAGTCGATTTAATATTTATATATGTACTATTTTCTTTTCTTTCTTTCGTTCTTTCTTTTTTTTTTTTTTTTTTTTTTTTTTTTTTTTTTTTTTTTGAGACTATAGATTCACTTTCATCAGAAAGTTCATTATTAGTTGAAAACCTCATAGAACATTAAGCAGCTGGCATCCATTCTCATCTTGTTACAATGCTACCAAAAGCTGTTTGTTGCAGTTTTGTCAAGATTTGTCTTCGTCAGAACCTTGTTTTTGTTGTTGTTGTTGCTTTAAGTTTTAAAAGTTCGTATCATGATGTACATGTGTACCAATTAATTTTCATGATAATGTTAAGTCATCTCAATAGAAAAGAAAAGGCTTAAACAGAAAAATAAACCTGGGACAGAGCAACAAATTTTACCAAAGCAAACCATTTAATCTCTTGAAATAAACGGATATAATTTTGCCGGTACTAGTTGTTATGGATAAATACATATAAGATCATATCAGATTATAAGACATATACTTAAATCGATAATATATATCCTTTGTATACGGCGAGATACTGCAGTGTCGTACTATGTAAAAGGTAAAGTGTTTGTTTCTTAATATAGTGTCACCCCTACTGAAAGGGCCAGCCAGTTTTGACTTATGAGACACCTATGTGCTTTCACAAGTACCTTCCCAGTTCCCTCCTATATGCCAGGCACCAGGCAAGAAAATAACCGGTACCCAATATTTAACTAGCTGGCGGCTCACCAACCGGCCATATCAGAACGATCCTATGCCAGGGATCGAACCTTCGACCGCCCCCCCCCCCCCCCCGAAGAGGATGCCTAAACAACTAGGCCACGGAGGCATAATCTCCAAATGACTGATGTGATATTAACATCCCGCCTCCTTTTTAAGCTTTGTTTCATTCATCTAATCAAATGACTAGGAAAGTTATAAGTAAAAAGTATCTGTTATATAATAATTCAGACCACTCGGCACCGTACGTTACAGAACATTCTTTAATGACACGTTAAATAATTTATTTGAATAACTCGTAATTGGCAAACATCTATTATGAAGTCGAATGTATTATTTACTTTACATAAGAAGTGGGTACAATTAGACGCATTATCGAAAAATCGATGGCAAAAACTAATTCTTTTTCAGTTCCGTCTAGAAATATTAATAAGTGGCAGCTTGGAATAACCGGAAAAAAATTACGGAAATGGTTTATATATTTCATGTAATAGCTTTCAATTATACGTAAATCAGGATTTTTTCTCGTAAAATGTCACTTTTCTTCAAACTGCTGGTTGTCTCCGTTTTCGTCATTGTAGGTAAGTCTTTAAATATTCTTAAGTCTTTTTTAATACCTCCACGGTAGGAACCATGCAGATTTTACATGTACTTTAATCTACTTGTAACTGACAATAACTATGTATTAATGCCTATATCGTTTAATGTTCAAAATTCTACATTTGAATTAAATGCATGTAATAGTTTTAAATCTTTTAAAATGTTTAATTATAAGATCATAACATATATATTCTTTGCGTATAGTATCTGACATGAATTGTTATTTCATAAGAGTCCATGGTACTAATGTTATTTAGCGAGCCTCTGGAGAACTTAATATTTTTTTCATGAACGAGTTTAGTGAAATTTGGTATGAAATGACAATTCATGTCAGATTAACATATGACCTTGACTCAAAAATTATAATTTTAACAGAAACAAACAAACAAACACACAAAAAAAGCCTTTGAAACTGGGCGTTGGGGATTAAAGATGGACTAGTTTCGCTTTTAACCATTATTACTGTATCTTCAGATCAGATATTTTATGATGTTTAGATATTTATTTGATAAATTACGATAACTTTAATGACAATTATGGTACCTGGCTTATCCTACAATAATAGTTTTTACTATATATACAAAGAAGGAAAATTGAAACTAGCGCAGGTAATTTTCTTTAACTTTGCATGATTATAGAAAATCACACTAGACACACATTTTTGGAGGAAAAAAATGGGGTCCCCATTTTAATCTTTGAGTTATCTGCCCCTGAAAGTGAGTTTTATGCTCTGTTCTGTTTTACCGAGGTGGACTTTTTTACGTGTCATGTCTATTTATGGTTAAACAACTCTAATACCGATCATGTGCAAATCGTCCGTTGTCGGTGTTTCAGATATCTCAGATATTCATCTCGGGGTGTATTTTTCATATTTTATTTTCATTCAATTTCAAAGAAAGGGGAACTTTAAATCTATCTTTTATACCCGTAAATTTGAGAAACAAAGAAAATATCAATAAATATCACTACCAGACTAAAATCTCATCTAGAAAAGACTGCAGGAACTAATGTCTGGCTCTGTGTCTTATCGTTTATATATTCATAGTTATAAAAGTTATAAAAATAATATTGTCAACCAAACAACCTGTTTGTACACTAACAAAATGACAAATCATATTTTGCTAATTCTAGTTTAGAGTGAAAGTTTAGTGTGTCATTTCAAGTTCGAAATATACCTGTAAAATGTATTGATAGTTTGCCTAAATGTTGCTTAGAGGTCAAAGATAATTTTGTAAATTAAGGAATGTTGTTTCAGGTAAAGGGAACACATTCTTGAGTAAAAAAACATCAGTTATAGATATAGAATAACATGGAAAAAATTATGAAGAAAATTATGAGCACATTTCTGTACCATATGTAAAATATTTAATGCACAGGGTTTGATATTTGATTTAAATACACTATTTTTAAATACAATGTATTATTGGTTACACTTGTAAAATTTAAAATTTGGTGAAAAGGAAAAAAAATTTTAAAAAGGTTTTTTTAAAATTATTATGTAATTAAAAATAAATATTTACAAAATATATATATATATATATATATATATATATATATATATATATATTCGTTTTGCACATTTTTAGGTATAAGAATGTATAAAGGGATAGAAAAGATATAACAAAACTAATGGTCTCCCCCTTCACAGCCTTGTTTCTGTATGATATATTGATAAGCCAAGTTTTGGTAATAAAATAATTTACACATTTTAATTATTGTATTTTTCCGTTCTTTTGGCAATTCTTCGTTTTTCGGCATCATGCTAGACATTTGGGTTAAAAAATGTTATAACTCAAGTTACAGATGGCAATATCATTAAAGCTTTACAGTTGTTTATCATATATATTTTTCTTTCGGGATTGATTTTTTTCGTGATTTTAAATAACCAGCATGAGCGTCCCGGAATTATTTTCTCTGAGATACACTATTGATGTTTGGGTACGATGTCTGTTTAGGACAGATAGATATTTCGTCATTATGTACCGTTATTATCATCGTTCTCTCTCTGTCTCTGCAGGTGAGTGTGTGACGTCATTTCGCCAGCCCCGGTACGTCAGTCCCTGGCACACCATGAACGTTAACGACATAAGTACCACGGCTGTGACATTTACACACAACTTCGGGGTGAAACCTGCAATGGCAGAAATACAGGTACATAAACATTGCAACTCTTCCTAACTTTCAAATGTTTATTTTTCCAATTGTTTTGCTACTTTATACCTCATTTTTACTTTTTCAAAAGAGTTCTTTGTTTGATTGGTGAAAATGAAGGTCGTACGCTTGAACCCAGATTTTGAGTCAAAGACGTTAAATAACCTTTCAGCTCTAACTCAGGCACCGTTGGGAAGTATATGCATAACTATTTTGAAGATTCCAAAAAGATATAAAATAATTCCTCTCAAACAATATTTGTTAACATCAAATAACGTGTCTTTGTTTCCAGGTTCTCTCCCCATCTGGCTTCATATATCCCGGGGTAGGCGGGGCCCAGGTGGATAACGATGGCCACACTCGAGGGGGCGTGTTTTGTATCTACTCCAGTACCGCTGTGAAGATAATCGGACCGAACCAGAGTAGCAACGGACAAGCTTATACAATCCACACAGGTCTGTCCCCTTTATCACCGGGTTTTCGGTCGTCTTATCAAACTGACCCTTTCTCTTCCCTCTATCACACGGATTCATTTTCTCTATCACAAGTATGTCCTCTTTATCAAAGATCCGTCCTCTTTGTCACTTGTCCCTCCTCTCTATCACTTGTCGTCATCTCAATCACAAGTCCGTACTCTCTGTGACACAGGTCGTTTTTCTCTATATCTTACAGATCAGTCCTCTTCCCCTTTTATTTTTGTCTGTCCTTCCTGTTTCTGTTTAAATCAGAACAACTGAAGAAAAAAGAACAAGTTTTTTTTTAAGTTCTATTTGTTAGAGTTCATTAAAACATAGTGTTCCCGTTGCTTATATCGTTATAGGCGGGTCGTCATGGACCAACTCAAATCAGGAGCAACATACCAGTTCTGACGTTAGGGTCCGTCTCTGGCATCCAGATGACCTACCTGTCCCCTATACCACATCATTCAGTATGGACAAGACAGCAGGTAATCTACCGTTTGCCATTTTCATGATACGCCAACCTAACAATAATGATAATGATAATAATAGAAATAATGATACTTATATAATTAATAATTACACTGAAAAGCAACAAAACCTAGTGAAATACTTTTACATTTTACAGACTTTGTCTATCAATTCTAGACCATATGTATATCTTTCTGTGTGAACTTTGACTTTTGATTACCTTGATCATGACCCAGTGAATTATTTTTGATTTTATTTATCTATGGCTTTCAAATCTTGACCATGGTTGGAACTGAACTTTGACCCTCAATGTCCTTGGCCATGACCTACTTTTTAAGCAACAATTTTCAATTTTGGACCACATGTTCCGTGTTTCTTATTCTTTCTTTTTTTATTTGTTTTGTGGAAATGATATTAAAATAGAGAAATGCCCTAAATGATACATGTGCATGAATATTTTTAACGCGTATATGGTTCTTGTCATGAAAAAAAATTATCTTGGTTATTCAGTTGTCGAATGGAACCGAAATTGTGAGATCCTGATTGCATCCTATCGAAATCATGAGAAATCTAAAATCGTAAAAAAATGGTAGCGGTGATTTCTTGCTTAGAACTCAGCATAAACAAGGTCTCAACGACGAGGATTTGGTTTGCTGGTGTAAAATGAGTCTCCAAATCTAACTAGCAAAACTGCATTACCTATTTTGACCAGCGCTGTCCTACCACGATGTGCCCCACTACCAGACAGGTGTACCGGAGTTGACAGTTGTACAGCACGAGAACGGCGGCTGGACAAGCCAGGGTCAGGGTGGGTGAATATCTCTTAGTCTGTACTGTAACAATCAAACAAGCTCCACGCAGTGACCTCCCTTGCACTTTCACCTAGTAAACCTGTAATGGGGGTAAGTACCGCGTGAAGTTTGCTAAAGTTTCAATGTGTCCTTCACTAGTCATCACATGAAGATAATCAAAGCGCTGATAGTGCTGAGAGAACAGGGGTTGTGATGTGTTCGTATTAATAGTATAATGACTAATAAACAAAGACCAAAAAAGCAGATTTTATGTGCATAAACATGGTCACAACAAGAAAAGATTAAAACTTAATCTGTTGTTATTTTTTGGCCGGCTTAAGCCCTTGCATTTACAATATTTGCGATAACATATTACAATAGACTTCCGTCAGTAGGATACAATTACACATTTACACAAATACACCAAGCATTCGCTTAGTAACTGGTTTCTTATCTACAATTTAGTTGATTATATAATCATAGATATGCATATATGAAAATATATATCATATATATGATATATATTTTCATGTATGTATATACGCATAAATATACATATCCACATATAAATACATAAGTGCACATACATATACACATACATGCACACACCCTTACATATGTATGCACCTATATTATAAATGTCACATGTAAATTATTCATTGCTAATCGTATTATTATATTTTATTTAGGATTTCACACAAGTAAACACAGTTTTTATTTTATCTGATATCTTACCTCTAACCGCCAACATCAGAAGTCACTATCAAAGAATAAAATCAAAAGCTTTGTTAAATCGAAAAAAGCAGCCAAATAGTTTCTTACCTTGATTTAAAATCCGTGTAATAAGACCATAATATATTGTCAACAGTGCTCTTTTTTTCTAAATCCTGCTTAGCCTTCAATATAATTTATATACTATAAATTTCTGCACAAGCATTTAATCTATTGTTTATAATTTTAATAAAAATATTTACTATACGGACTGTTTCTCTATAATTGCCAGGTTCGTCAACATCTCTTTTTAAATAATTGTAAAATAAACCGTCATTCCACTCTATTCTTTAAAATTTTACAAGCATTAACAATATTTTCAAGTAGAATTTAAGTATTTAGTTCTTCAATCTTTACATTAAATTCACCACTGAGTAACTTTTCATTGAAATATAAAATATCTTCGTCTGCTTAAAAAACACAGAGTTCGTGTCATAAATTGACTTAAAATACTTCAAAGAAATGTTCGTCTTTAAACTGTTTGACTTATTTTGTATTTCACTATATTTAGATTCAAGTAATCTTTTGCATTTATCAACCTTCCTTCCTCTAATTTGTGTGTTTCACATTTGTCAAAAATAAACTTCTTTTTCCTAATGATATGTTTGATATATACTGCGTTCGGTCATCATATCAATTCTCACATTTATATATTATATTATTTCTGTAATTATTCAAACTTTTTATTCTCACAATTACGTTTAATGTTTTTTTCCCTAAAATTTGGTTCACAGATGTCATGTATAACTTATTATATCTGTTTAACATGTATGTTTAGTTTCATCGTAAACAGCATATATAAATATGTATATAAATCAGATGTCTTGACTTGACATTTTGAGTTTACCGTCGCTTCGACAGTATTCAGTCAAATAGCGACGTCCAGCTAATTACAGGTGGAGGAAGACTCCAAATGCACGGAGGCATCCGGGTAGAACCACCGACCTACCGCAAGCCATCTGGAAGGCTTCCTCACATGAAAATCCGAGTGACGCTGCCGGGATTCGAACCCACGCGGTGAGGGGCTGAGTGAGTGTTTAAGTCAGCGACTTTACCCTCTCGGCACAAAGGCCTCTTAAATTACATTTCTATGAAATGCAAATGCAAAAAGTACATTATTTTTCTGAGAAACTTTATTTGCAGTTAATTAATTTTGACTTATAATAAACAATTTTATATATCCAATAACCATTTTCTTCAATTAAATTGACACAACACTAAAAAAAGAAACACGGTATATATTCCGTTATCACTGCCGTATACGAGTAATAAGGGATCACGCGTACTATTTTGTATACTCCTCAATGAAGTTAAAAAAGGAAAGGACTTTCAGAATCCGAACAACTACAAATGTATATGTAACACACCGTTTCATTGGTCAAATTATCCGTGCTGTCTCCACTAGGGATCAAACGAGATTCATGCCTTTTATCCAAACATCACCCATTACCAGGAACCGACTCCCATTTTGATGATACATCCCTGGTAAATGCCAACTGGGCAGCGGTTGTGTTCGGCGTTAGTTCCACCCATGTACGTGTATGGGCCCCCACAAACACCGACACTAAAATTGGTAGGTACTGATTTGTTTGTTTGCTTCTGTTTTAAGATGGATGAATGGATGGATTGATGGATGGGGCGCGAACCGAAATGTCACAACTTGGAGGCTAGATTTTAAGGCGAATGACTAAATTTCGCCCCGTCAAGCGATACATTATTTTGTCGTCTTTTCGCCTTTCGCTCCGAAAACATTGCTGAATCAGCCATCATTGCTAACCCATTTAAGGTTGATTTTTCTGTTAGCGCCCGCGATAACACGCTTTATCTTTTTATATTATTCTTTGTA
>CM037786.1:34431529-34481529 GCA_021229015.1 Solen grandis
TTCCTATCTCCGTTCTCACCCCTCGATATATATAATAAGTCAGTGACATAAAGCAAGATTATATTTTCTCATTACGACAAAATAAAATAACGTTCTAGAAAGATGTATATAGAGGGAGTTAACAGTTTTATTTAGATATATCTTTTACCAAATATAGTTCATTCTGTTTCAATAAAGCCAGAAATAAATTACGTAACATTTTATTATTGCATTATGGTATTTGTGGAAAGTGTCGGAAAACTCCTTAACCCTTTCCCTCATATAGACTCATTTTGACGCCATCATTAGGTACCACATAAAGCCTGATCTGCAGAAAACCACAGTTAAACCTTACCAAATTTAATTTCAAAATCCTCATTTCCAGACCACTGAGGAGCAGCGAACAGCATAAAACCTGATCAGCCTGCGAGTTACTCGCATGCTGATCTGGTTTTATGCTGTATCGCATAGGTCTTTTCATGGTTTCCTCTACGAGGGAAAGGGTTAATAACGTGAATCTTCCCCAAACTTTACTGTACCCTTTTAATATTTTGTTTCGTATGAAGTAAACCTGTCCCCTGGAACCTCAGTATTCCAGACGCATATTACAGTCCTACTTGGCATAATTAAATGAAACTCTATAATCGAAATAGGAAGTCAGTTATTATATGTGTAAGCTATATTTTCATTGTTTTTCAAATCTGTTGTGCGTGAATTCAGTTGGAGGAAACGGTACGGATAAAAATGTTACCTTTTCTTACTACCAAGTTGCAAAGTAAACAT
The DNA here is from genome assembly GCA_021229015.1 of Solen grandis. Taxonomy (NCBI): domain Eukaryota; kingdom Metazoa; phylum Mollusca; class Bivalvia; order Adapedonta; family Solenidae; genus Solen; species Solen grandis. The sequence continues at coordinate 34,432,292 of CM037786.1, forward strand.
GTCTTGCTGTAGACACGGCACGATGTTCCACAAAAACATGAGTAAACTGAATCTCAACCTGCAATTTGATAACGATAAATATGTAAGGCAACTAACCATAGCCAATCGAATTTAAAGGAAGTTCCAAAATACTTAAGCCATTTTCCTGGTTGTTTAATTGGATTTAACGTCCCATTGACGATATTTCAGCCATTTGCGAACTAAGGCAGGTTTTATTTTCACCCAGAATACATATGACAATATACTGAAATATATATGACAATATACTGAAATACATATGACAATATACTGAAATAGGCCAAAATGATATACGATCATTATAATTAATATAAACAATTGACTAAAATTTTTATTATAATTAAACAACTATGACCAATTTAAAGTAACAGACATAAAAATGCATAGTAATACACCACACTATTGCAGTGTTACGTTTATCTATAATATATCATGAGATAATATCTAAGGACCTACATGTACACTGTACTGTTTTGCATTTTAAACAGGAAAATGATAAATCATTCAGCGGACTAAATGAAAAAAATACCCGTATGTCAATGTACTCGTAAGCGAATCTTGGTTTCTCCTATTCTTTAAAAATGTTTTAATGCGCGTTCTGTACATATTGTAGATGATAAAAATCTTCCTAGTTCTCCCAAAACTGCTATATTGAGAGATTGTGATTTTACGTCTTAAACAGATTTACAATATTTTACATGTATACGGTCAATATAATCAATGACATATATCCCCCAACACCTCTGAACAATAGGTTAAAATAGGTGTTATCATTCTGGCTAACAACTTTAGTTTTGTTGATACATGTATATCAAAATTCAAACGTTGAAAAAAATAAAATAAATTTGACAACCCTCTCAATGCTTGTCCAGACAATGATTTAATTGCATAAGACATATTTCCATTATAAAACATATTAATACCCAGGTAACAGAACTTATCCACAACTTCAATAAGCTGTCCATTTATATTTCACTGACAATTTTTTCACTTTTTTCTTTTTTCAAAAATGCATAATTTTGTTTTCTTTGCATTTATTTTAATCCCAGATTATTTGAATAATTATTAATTGAATTAAAATGTGACTTTTATGTTATAGAATTAGTTGAAAACACTGCTATATCATCTGCAAACAGCAATATAAATGTGGCTTAAATCTTAATATCATCATTCAGGTCGTTAAAATATATATTTTTACTTAAATCATTAATGAAGAGAATAAATAAAAAAAAAAGCACTGACAGGCTAAATATAACGAGTCTAAATATCGTATCCGCGTCGCGCCGTCCCAATAGCTAATGCATATATCAGATTCTACATTTTACTCTGGTAAGTAATGCAATCAGATTAATTTTAACATATTTATAATATTTGTCTTTGTAACTCCGGATAGAGCGATATTAATAATGGTGTATATATTTACTGCGTATTAAAAAAATGGAAAGTAGTTCGTAGAGGTTGACCTGCCCGGTCTAAACTTTAATACCGAAAAAATCTTAATCGAAAAAATCTTAAACTTAGCAGAGCGTTATAGTATCTGTTCTGAAAGATTTCATTCCATTGAATTATTACGTGTCTATGATTTCAAATCCGATGAATTGCCTTCCTCAAACTTATAAACTATGGTATTGTAGCAGCATTTTTTATTTGGCAGCTCTCAGGACTATCAGTCCTTTGATTACATTTAAAAGCTCAATAGTTTTAGATATGTTGGACGCTGATGAAAGTATTTATGAAAAAAAAATTTGCTTAATGTCTGTGAACAGATCACACTCAAAGAGAAATGTATGACTACAGTTAGGACATGCAAGATTACGTCCTATACAAGTAAATTAGTAAAAAGTAATTTAACTTGAGAATAAGGCCAATGACCATAATATCTCGGTCAGTATCGATTAAGTCTGATACCAGACAGATACATTTGGATTGAAATCTCTAGAAATATCAAAATCAAGATTTTGCTGTTTACACCTCAGCACTTCTAAATTGTTTAACTTGGAGACAATTTTATGGCAACTTTCCTTTGGCTTAGTCTGATTATGGTTGACATTTTACCATATGTTCGAGAATATCTATGTGTCCAGGCTATCTAAAGTAGATTATGGCCAAAAATAACCATTCGACCAGTTATAGTCCTTGAATCGTATGACGAAGCAATATTTTATTTGGAATACATACTAACATTTAATTTTTTACACCGAACAATTTTTATTTATTAAGCAAATATTGATCAAACTCAAACACTCTGATTATGGTCATAATCTCTGAGTCAAAATTGAAATTTCATGGCTGAAATGAGAGTATAAATTAAATACTGACTTTGGTCACAGTCAGTGGTTATCAGGTGAGAGAATTGAAGCCATCTTGGCCCTCTTGGTTTCTCTTTAGAAACAGAAATCTGATCATGGCTAGACATGTCTAATTCACAACACTCATCGTCAGAATACAAAAATAAATCTTACTCACTCGCTTGGCACCAGTGTAAGTCGTTGTTTTGATCCTTTCTGCTCAAACGTCTGGTTCACTTGAAACACTGAAACATTCCATAAAAATATAGAGGACATCTATTTAAAAAAAACGAAATTTGATCCATATATTTTCATATAAACCCAAAATATGCTATTTTCTGCCCCCTTTTTTCTCACATTCCTGACACTCATATGTCGATTGGATCTAAACAAAATGAAGTAGACCAATGTGTGTACAAACTACTGTAAATCAATTGTATTTGAAATAAACCATAAATCATATTAATAACTAATACAATATGAAACATTCAACAATACAAAAACTTGATATTTCTTCTTTTTTGCGTGGTTAAATATGCTACACCATACGAAATATTGTTATATTCATTAAACGAACTTTACTTATGTTTTCCATTTTACTGGTATGTACATGTATGAATACATTTCATTATTCGATATTATTAAACTGAATATTCAAAATAACATTTAGAACAAAAGGGTGCTTAAAACTTCTTACCCATGTCTTTCATTGTAAGCTCATTAACACTGCTCGGGTGAAAATTAAATACTTCCGGTGTCCTGGGTATGCTACTTCCGGTCTTGGTACCCAGTAACCAACTGATTCCTATGATAGCATTCGTACACAGATCTACGGGTACCAGCTCAATTGGAATATCCGAATGGCCTAACAAATATCTGAGTTTTCCGTCTTGTATCTGTGTTGAAATAAATCAAGACGACAACATGAACAGCAGCTGGCATTTTTTAAGATAAACATTCATATTATCCCCCCAAAATATCCGCTATGTTCATTGAAATATAGATATATGAATTTAGCGGATACGTCTGTAAAACAAAAGAGTAAAATAAAGTGACTGTAGCAACGTTAAATATCGTATCATCGCTTAATGTCGCACTTGACGTTATATATGTCGCAAGGCTGACGCTAAATGTCGCAACCAACGCTAAATGTTGCAAAACCTCCTGATGTTCTTGTCGCATCTGTAACGCCAAATGTGCGAGTTTGAGATACAGAAATTGTTTGTTTTGAGTAGATATAGAGTATATCTCACCGAAAAAATGAAATTATGTCATTTTGAGTTTAGATACATTCTACATCTACGAAAAACAACACATTTCGTAGTAGATCATGGAAACAACAATTACAACAACAACGGTGGTAATGAAATAAATACTTTTGCACATAAAGCACAATACAAGACAGACTTTTAGATTTCGTTCTTACAAAATGAATATCCACAAGGCTATGTTACGTTCACAAACAAAACAGTTATACTGGTTAAAAGTTTTCTTTTCTGTATTTTTTTGCTGCTCACTGATAATGGAGTACGATTACAATTTTAGCCATTTCGACAAAATAATCGATACCAAGTCATCGATCTTATTTCAACAAAAAGAAAATGAATACAAATACTAATATTGTGATTTTTCTTAAAATTGGCGAAACATAGCCAATTTTCTTTCACTACAGCAGACCGGTGATAGTGGTGATATGAAATATATCACTCACTGCACGTGCGGTGATGATATGAAATATATTCAACTGATAGAACTAAGTACTTCATTTGTTTGCATGAAATAAGTTGATGTATCCGGGATCGATGATCCGGAATCCGGCATACAACCCTAACAGCATCGTGGACCACCAAAATGATTTAAGTATCGAGCCACCGAGAACGATTTACCTTTTTTGACATGCAATAAATTAGGATTTCTTGGCATTTAGGTAAAGACAATTCTGTTGTTTCACGGAAATAATTTGAAATCGAAATTTGTTATCTGCTAGGGTACCTTGGTTATCTTGGTAGAGGTTAAGTGGTCCAAGACGTAGCGGGACCTTTACAGGGACTTTACCTTAAGTAGCTTACACATTTCATGCAAAAAATTTTCTCTGTGTTTGTTTTTAGGCGGCACGGCTAGCTGATGATAGCGGTTCAAAATAAAAAAAAAAATCATATTTTCAGTTAAAAAATGGTAAAAATCATTAATCATTACCATTCTATGTCTCATATATTATACTTTAGGTGTGTTATATAGTTTTTGTCTTTCTTATCATCATGCGTTCCCAGAATCTTAATGCATATCGAGGGGTGAGAGTGAAACTATGCTAAGTGCATACAAATATATAAGCACTTTGCCTAGTTTCGTTCTCACCCCTCGATATATATAATAAGTCAGTGACATAAAGCAAGATCATATTTTCCCATTACGTCAAAATAAAATAACGTTCTAGAAAGATGTATATAGAGGGAGTTAACAGTTTTATTTAAATATATCTTTTACCAAATATAGTTCATTCTGTTTCAATAAAGCCAGAAATAAATGACGTAACATTTTATTATTGCATTATGGTATTTGTGGAAAGTGTCGGAAAACTCCTTAACCCTTTCCCTCATATAGACTCATTTTGACGCCCTCAATAGGTACCACATAAAGCCTGATCTGCAGAAAACCACAGTTAAACCTTACCAAATTTAATTACAAAATCCTCATTTCCAGACCACTGAGGAGCAGCGAACAGCATAAAACCTTAGATTTCTTGGCATTTAGGTAAAGACAATTCTGTTGTTTCACGGAAATAATTTAAAATCGAAATTTGTTTTCTGCTACGTCTCCAATTTATGCACTAGTGATTCGTTAACGGATCCATACGGAGTGTCTATGGAAAGTTGACGAGGATATGCGGAATATTTAGTTTTTGTAAACAATTGAATGAACTTCAGTAAAAGGTTCTTCATGATAAATATACAGAATCAAATGAGGACTGAGGGACATTATCGGGGAAAGATGAAATGTAAGCTGAGACTTTGAAGGAGAATGCGTGTGAAGAGATGGATGTAGGACTTAATTTCAATTTGAAATCTGGCCGCTCAAAACAGGTCGGTTGCCCAGTTCAGTTGGTCGCTAGCACGGGTTCTTATTTAACTGTATTAGAAATCGGATGTGTGATGCTTAGTTATATGAATGGTATATATGTATTGATAAACTTGTACCGCATGCGTAGAAAACGCCAATCACAGAAAGGAGGAAGCTGAGTGAAAATGAGGCGTGGCATTCATTGAATATGTTGATCCCATTTTTTCAGCCAGGAAAACAGAAAACACCCAGTGCATTTATTAATTTTATATCGTCCATGACAACTCATCCCCTGGATACAAGAGGCTATTTGTGAAAGAATGCTCGGGCATTGGGAACTGACATTGAGCCAATACTCATATTGGATTGGCATCAAGGCTTTAATCAAGTTGGATATGGAAATTGTGTGCCCAGCAGATTTTTGTTAAAAGCTTTAAGTGGCATGATAAATGAATCACGCCAATGGTGTGTACATAGAAATAATAATAGTTTATTCTATAGATAGATTATCAGGTACATTGAATTCATTTTGTCAACTGTAAAATCATTAATTATCGTTGACATTAAATTTCGATGATTATGTACCTGAAGAACTTCGTGGAAACATTTATTCGTGGATCTATGTTCTAGAAAACGTGAGGTCTATATAAGAGACAAGCTTTCGTGGGGATTAATATTCGTGGATAAAAATCACCACTAAATCGACGAAATTTAGTGTCTCACGAAAATTAATGATTCATAGTCTAGTAAACAAAATTTGTTTATAATCGGACGTGACAAGTGACACATCGGTTTACTAGAATATTTGGAAGGAGTAATCTCGATCAACTCATATAGCATGCTTGTATAAAATACTTACTAGATACACTACAGCTGTGTATCTACCTGTGAAATCAAGTTGATAAGAGCGTGAATAGATAAATACAATCGTGAATATATATAAATGAGTTGTTCAGATAAACGACAGACTTTGTTTAAGTGATGCTTGCAGAGGCTTACCTAAATAATTTTGAATGTTTAGCCAACTATAAGCAGTAGTTATAGAAAGTTTTGAGACAAAACTTTATCCTTAAGATATATATTTCAGCACTGGTGTGGCATTTCATGCTGCAAAAGGTTTATGCATAACTGAATATGAGCATGCAAACGTATCTTTCTGTTATTCATTTGAAAAAAAATCAATTGTTATATAATGTTTAATTTGCTATTTTTGTTTTGTTTGTTTGTTGATATTTTGTTTTGTTAATGTTTATGCCCTGTAATTAACTTCCGGTAAAGTCGACAAACACCGCTACGTCTTGGACCCTTTAACCTCTACCAAGATAACCAAGGTACCCTAATGAAACATTAGGAAACACTATAATCTCCGTGAAAGGCCATGAGGTCCGAAATGTAGCGGAACCATTACAGTTGAAGGTGTGATATCATGTCACATGTCTACAGCGTGATACTGCAGTGACGTAGCACTATATCTGTCTGAAATGGGCATAGTCTCCAAAAGACTAAAATACTGTTGGTGGGACGTTAAACCTAACAAACAAACAAACAAACTAACTAAGGCAAAATTCAATCTGAGTATCTATACCCACTGCTTTAAAAATCCCACAGAATCCTGCGATACCGCTGGACCAACCTGGGTACGGTTCGTGTAAGGACGGAGTCACAAGCGCGGGACGAAACACGGCGGCAGGGAGCTGGTCTAATTCTTCAGCTACCATTTTCTCGGCAATCTGTTTGCTGATCGCATAAGTTGACACATTCTTCCAATCTAGATTAGTGCTGAATTGCTTTTCTCTGGAGATAGTAAAAAATTCAAACAATGTCACAATTGAAAATATTTGGTGACTGAATGCGTCACTCTTGTTGAAACAAAAATAGTCATATGTGAACGAGCCTGCTTTAAGCTTATTATGTAACAGTTTACATACTACAATGTATACAATGTATATGTTTTTGGGTACTAAGAGTTCTAGAACAAAAAGAGTTTTCCAACTTTTTACCTTAGAATGAAAAGTATATCATACATCTACAAATCTATACTTCGACTGGCGGGACAATTTTCGCGACAAAGTCTTGCGCCCCGCTAAATCAGTATTTTTGCACTCGATAGGAACTCTCGCACCATGTACAGCGGTTGAAATCAGTCACCGTAAGTAAGGGATGCATTTAGTTGTTACGAAACGTAAAACCTGTGGATAATCTGAAAAGTAAACGATCCTGTCACGTGTTTAGCAAAATGACATCTAGTATTGACATTTTGTTGTTATAAAAGAATCGGAAAATATATAGTAACTCAAGTGTAGGAAAAGGATCTCCTTGGCTTCGCGAGTAGAGTAGCTGACTTAAAGTCCCGGTTTCTTATATTTGTTTGAGCTATATCCGAATGAATAATTTACACCATAAAAGTCTCTATGAGAATTTAACCCCGAGAGACCCGCAAAAATGCATACAGACATGAAGGATACAATAAGGAAAATCACAAGTTGTAGCTGTAACATGCGAGGTGTATTTAAGAAGTTCGTGTATTTTCATTATATCTCTTCTACCTTTGTTTATCAACATCTGTTTATAGTTATTATTAAAAGTCCATGCACTTTTTAAACACCCGCGTACGTCGATACATGCAGCCTTGCCCACTTTTCTCACTGTATTAGCATATAATGCCCTGTCTGAACAACTAAGTATTCCGGGGGATTTCCCATACAATTTCGTTAGATATTTCATTATATGAACTTAATTACGGCTGTAGAGGTTAATAAATCATAACTGGAGGATTTGCTATTTTGAAATATGCAAACATATAGCTTGCTGTTGAAATTTTTAAGCTAAAACATATTAAGATTTTAATATCACTCAGCCCCTCATCGCTTCAAGTGTTATATTTTACAATAGATAGGTGCTTCCACCAAGGTTACTCTATACACCCTTGGTCTCCCTTCATCTGTTTTTAGCTGGACGTCGCTATGTGATGTAAACCCCAACTCAACAACGTAATATTCAATGAAAGTGACCGTTTGTAAAGTATTTCCTTGAATATAAACAAATTAATTAAGTGTTAACCTGATCATTCGCTTAATGGCTTCCATCGGCACTTGAGGTTCTGTCACTAACTCTTTGATATATTTTGCCGACTCGTGTGAGTAGGCCGACGATACGTACACGAATGCCTATAAATATAAACATTTTACATCTTATCTATAAAGGACTGTTTAGCAAAATTTATTTATTTACTTGAAACAGAACTCAAATGTTGGGTCGGAGTTTTGAAGAAGGCGAGCTAAGAACAGTGAAAACAAACAGTTTTTTTTTAGCTTAATGGGAAAAAGCAAACAGGTTTTTAACTTTGTTCGAGGAAATCGTTCAATATATATTTCTCCATTTTAACGTTTTCACATTGTCACAAAACAGCATCTCATAGAAATTATTTCTTATTCAGTGATATATCAAAGTTTGTACTGTTCTTCTTGTTAAGTTTAAGCATGAAAACACAGACAAGACGTAAGTCAGAAATAACTTAAAATGCTCAAGTTACGATTACTTTATTAATATTCTCAAATATCTTTAACTTTAAAATGTGAAAATGACAAAACGATTTATTCGTACATTCTTTAAATCTCGGCATTTCTTTGCAAACGCGCACACATTCGCAGTGGTTACCACGTTATTCGTGAGGGTATCCCTGCAAGAAAAGTTGAAGTTGAACTACTGTAAGTTCCTTTTCTTTTTTCGGAGGCTCTTATAATTCAAAGAATAATCATAATCACTTAAGTCTTTAAAGAAACGCTTCTATGTTGTTGGGGGTTTTTTGGGGTTTTTTTTTTGTCACAATACAAAAGTTCGTCTTGTGTAATTGCAATTTTCAAATTTATTTCAATTTCATTATCAACAAAACATAAGCTGTTGATATATGCATTCATAATATATTTGTAGTATGGGGTCATGTCAATGAAAAATGACAGAACACACACATCCGGGTATCCGATATATTTAAATATTCGACGGATGATATTGTTGACATAGAAAGAAAACCTTTAAAGAGATATACTACATAGATTATCAACTTTAGTTAACTACATATTGGTGTAGATCTTAATTCTTTACACACTTAGTATAATTTGGAAATGATTGATTTAATATTTAACAATATGAAATCTAGTAAACACAGTAAACAAATACAATCTGATAAGTTTTAAAATATAAGTTTGTTACAAAGGAATAAATAAAACATATTTACCAGATCCGCTCCTTATACAAACGCTCAATGGTAAGAGCAAGCTAATATGAAAATTCGTTCAGATCTACACAGACTGAAGTGCTACAGTGATGTGAAGAAATATTACTTTCAGGGTGCGGCAAAATGCGCGGGGGTAAAATAAACTGACCAATCGCTTTCATTCAATCATTCATGCCTAACAAACAATTTTGACAGGTTCTTGACACGACAAAACTGGACAAAGGACGATCGTGGAACACCACTCATTATGAACTATATTACATAACGTAGCGACATGACATGGAGTAACAAAACAGATACACAAACACTAATACGTGGATTTGGCATTCTCTGCATATTGATCAATAGCGATATGCCGTGGTATTTTATAAGTCCCCACTGGTGAAACCGGTTGAGGATTATAGGTTTACGCGCGTCCGTCTCTCTGCCCGTCATTCCGTTCGTCCGCCCCGCTTTCGTGTCCGCTCCATAACTTCGATATTTATGGATGGATTTCAATAAGAACTTCACAGAAGTGTGTCGCGCGTATCAACCATATGCACCCTTGAAAGGTCAAGGTCACAGGAGTTGTTAGAAATTGTTTTCGGTGTTCATAGGCTACATCTTCGTGTCCGCTCTATAACTTCCATATTAATTGATGGAATTTCATAAAAATTTACAAAAGTGCTTGTAATAACACAAAGGTGTGTCGCGTGCATCAGTCATATGCACGCTTAAAAGGTCAAGGTCACTTATTCTGTTTTTACTATACATACATGACATAACGTCTCATATTCGAACTAACATTCGCCTCTTCGCTGATGACACTTCTCTGTTTGTAATAGTAAATAATCGTGTTTGTGATGCCGAAAAGTTAAATTCTGATTTAAAAAGTTTAATTGAATGGGCAGACAAGTGGTAAGTAAAATTTAACCCCCTTAAAACAGAGTCACTACTTATTAGCCGAAAGCTTAATAAACCTTTTCACCCACCGTTGTACATGGAAAACCAACTAATTAAAGAAGTAACCGAACATAAACATCTTGGAATCATTCTGTCTAATGACTGTAAATGGCATTCACATATAGATTATATTTCAAATAAAGCTTGGAGTAGAATACATATAATGAGACGATTAAAATATACTCTTGACAGAAAGAGCCTAAAAATAATATACATATCATTCATTCGCCCTATTCTTGAATATTGTGACATACTTTGGAGTAACTGTTCTCAATATGAAAAAGATCAACTCGAAAGTATTCAGCTTGAAGCCGCTCAAATTGTTACAGGCGCCAGTAAACTTATTACAAAAACTCATTTGTACACTGAAACCGGTTGGGAAACTTTAGAAACTAGACGTCGTCAACATGCATTATTTCTAATATATAAAATGACGAATAACCTCTCATCTTCCTATTTATCTAACATGCTTCTTGTTTCACCTGAAAATGACTACAACCTTAGAAATAGTAATGCAATACCTCTCCCACGATGTAGAACGGCCCTGTATTTGAACTCTTTCCTTCCTTTTAGTATTAGTAGTGGAACACGTTAGACCCGTCATTGCAGACCTCAAGATCGCTCTCATCATTCAAATATAAAATCAAGCCCACAGTGACAAAGTTACCCCAGTATTATTTCCATGGTGATAGAAGATCTCAAGTACTTCTTCTCCGTATCCGCACAGAAGGTAGTTCACTAAAAATATGACCTCTTCCAAAAAAAACAAAGTAGATTCACCCTTGTGTAGCTGTGGCGAAATTGAAAACGCTAGGCATTATTTCTTTCATTGTAGCAACTACCGTCACATTCGCCAGTCACTTCTCGACATTATCTCTTTTTACTGCCAACCATCCTTGGAGGTTATTCTTAAAGGAAATCCCTTGTTCGAAAATCGAACAAATATTGTAATATTTGAAGCTATCTTTATATCAGATTATCCAAGCGTTTTGATTCTTGAATTCGGCCTTCATTTTACCCTCTATATACCAACAAATCTTTCTCTGACAATCCTTTACTTACCATTTACCCAGTACTACTTAAATTCACTTTTACTTATTATTCTTGATACCACCCTATTAATGTACCATGTTCAATTATTTGTAATATCTCCAATATTTCTGTTAAATTTATTTTCCAGGATAAGAACTACAATAAGCTTTTAGCTTTCAGTTTAAATCCTGTTTGTGTATCTTTGTAACTTGCAATATCACTTATTTTGTAACATGTCATTTACAAATAAAATATGTTTAAACTAAAAGGTTTTTTTGGGGGTTTTTAAAAAGTGTTTGTCATTACATAAAGTTGTGTTGGTGCAACAACCATATGCGCTCATGAAAGGTCAAGGTCACAGGATTTGTTAGAAATTGTCTTTGTATTCACAGGCCTTATTTTCATGTCCACATCTATGGATTTTCATAAAACTTTACAGAAGTGTTTGTCATAACACAAAGATCTATATGCACGCTTGAAAGGTCAGTGCAGTTCAGGTTCTATTATTTTCCTGTTTTTAACTGGCACAAATTCTTCATGGGAGGGGGGGGGGGGCTTCTCCGGTGGGGACTCCTTGTAAATAAGCCTTTTTGTTTGACAAATATTACTAGAAAGCTTTATAATGTTTGGTTGATTCGGGTTATATACCTCAAGGGGGGATTCAACGCCACGCTGGCCGCCAGGTGGCAAACGACAGACACATCACGACACAGATCGTTGTACACTGCGTCTGTTAGACCCAGATCTGGCTCCTTTAGGTTGACCCGCAAAAATCGGATCTTCTCTGCGAAATTCGGACACTCTCTTTCGTGTTTATGGAAAACCTGATGACATAAATCGACAAACATTGAGGACTCTTACAAGTGGGGAAGATTCAATGTAGTTATATGTCATTTTGACCGCTGAAAAGGCTGTAAAACTGACATTTTTTTGGAAAAAACACATGAGGTTTTATCTTTTAAGATAATCTTATGCAACATATCAAATAAATTCTATGTAGTCTATTGTAACGAGAAACTCTTTAAATAGAGATTTAAAGTTAAATAAAAAATATTGAAGATGATAGATTGGTAATTCAAGACAAACACCACACTGTCGGTTTGATATAAGTGTTTTTTGTATTGCTGGTTTCGTGAACCGCAGTTTCTTTTATGAACGTTGACAGTCTATCAAATGAACTGACATCTTTAAATAAGTGGTTAGTTATTGATTAAATTGTTAATGAGTATCTTTACCTCTCATTTTGAAACTAGAGCCAGTGCGTGTGTATAATTGAAATAGAAATTTGTCACAGGAAAGGCAAAACACCCAGAGTGGGAATTTTAAAAATAAATCTTACTGATACTTTATATTATTTCTTATTAATGTTTGTGATTTCATTTCAAGTCATTATGTAAATTTTGAAATCAATAGATCTTATAGAAGTTCTGTCATGTTTAAAGCTGTAAATATATTGCAAATGGGAGATAGTTTGAGAACAATTTATATATATATTTGCATGAGTGAGTATAGTATAAAATCTGTCGCATAGAATTTCTACAAATTTTGTACAGAGACGGGAATAAAATACTGAATATTGACTTTGACACCTTATGAGGTGTTGTTTGCCACTTTGAGTTATATATAGGGTGTTGAACTCGAACAGCTGATTAAATGTGTTTGATGCAACTTTCTTTGATCAAAAAGATGAATATTAATCAAATGGTGTTAAAAAATATATATATGAGAAATACACACGTAAAATCTTTCTTTTTTTTCATTTATTATTTTGAAACTATTTTCCTGATGGTAAATTACGAATTGTTATTCATTCAAGGTCCGTTAATTCATATTATTGTTTGTTTTCTAAATTAAATTATTTCCTGTTATATACTGTCAGTATAGGTCATATGATGAAAAGAATCTGACATAAATTGTCATTACATATCAAATTTACTAACGTATTCATGAAAATGTTATTAAGCTCGCAAGAGGCTCGCGTTGATATCCGTTAATATCATGTCAGATACTTTACATATCAGGTAAAGTAAAACTTACCTGCCTTTTACACTGGCTCAGATTCCACCAAGTTTACCTATAGCACTAAATACTTAAAAACATAGCGGCGTTTTTCATCTGATAAAAATACCTAAGTGCTTTATTTCATAACAAATATTGCAAACTAGTATTTCTATATAAGCTAAGACATTTACTTAAATGTTGCGTAATTCAACAAAAGTGTGATCAATGATCCATTGAACATCTGAACGGATACTGACGACTGGAAACCATCATATATGTGTGTGTATGTTTTGTGTTGGATCGAGTCAGTAAAATGCAGTCAGAAATAAAAAAAAATGTGTTCTCAGATTCAAATTTGATTATTTTACTGTTATTTTGTTTGTAGTCATACAACTATCTTATAAACCCTGATGTAAATCAATCAAATAGCTATACATACACTTAACGAAACTTGTATACATTCCGATTTCAAACTTGTAGAGAAGATATATTTTCCAAAACATATGCCCAATTAATATTAAAATGTGCATTGGCTCAATCTGTTGTCTGCTTGAATAAATTTGACGCATAATCAACTCTCTGAAACCAATTTTCGTGAAAAGCTATAGAAAACCACATATCTGTTATTTTGAATACAACAAATGCTATAGACAAAACTTTAGTCGGAGTACTTATAAGTTTCGTCTAGTACATAAGAATTGTAAATATCAGAGCTAATTTTACTGTGGTTAAGACTCATGAACTACGTGTATAAACCTCCCAGTACAGATGACAATGTTGTGATAAACTAAACGAACATTTCTTTTGATAATTACATCAGCGAAACTCCCACATAAAATCAACTATCTTAATTAATAGAATATCACAGTTAATCCGTTTGAGCCAGCAAGATACCAAAATATAACAGATATAGACGATACGTGATACATCATGGAATATCACTGACCTCTAGAGATAAAAAATCTCGAAACTTTTCCTCCGCCGATATTTTCTTGCCGTGTCGCACAGCCAAGATGACCTGATCTACTTCCGGACAACTTCGTAAAAGTTTTTCTACCAAATTTTGTCCCATAAATCCAGTCCCTCCTGTTACTAAAACTGTCCTCTTCTTGAAAAACTCTGGCACAGAAACGGGGTTTTCATTGATAGTAATACAACGCGCCCACGTATTTTGGTAGCTAGCAATGTTTTGTGTCCTTCCCCTGAAAATTTGGTAAGCCGACCGGGATGTTGCTAAACGGAAAGCCATCATATATATGTTGTAAATTTACAAAATACTTTAACGTGTTACTTGCCATGGTCTACTTCACACCATGAATAACGTCTTCATAATCGGGTGGGAGACGGGTAGTTACTGACATAAGGGTGTATGTTGATATCTGTTGTTGGTGCTGGTGATGGTGTTTTCCTCTCATAAATAGATCTGTTCAGTATTTTCAAATGTATTCATATTGGTTATAGATGCTGCCATTCAGGACGTGAACTAGCACACAACCGACGAACGCGCCAATAATCTTAGCAGCTCTTTACCAATGTATTTGACTCGATAAATGAGTCGATCTTTACATCTGCTATCCATCAGGAAATATATATCATTACACAAAACAGATGACTACCTGGGTCATTGTGCTCTTGCAACGATGCCTTTATATAAAGTAAAGTATGCAAATGCAATGTGCTAAATATCGCAAAAGCAAAACAAAAATTTAAAACACAAAAAAACATGCAGAACCATACTGATATGTAAGTCAACACACCTTGTCATACCACTTGATACTCTAAAGGTTTCCACATTAATTTCCACTTTAATACTCTTTTTTGAGTCACTTGCATCCATAGAACGGCTGACAGAAGTTCAGAGAGGTCAGAATATTGCGTTGTCGACACGACGTCAAAACAGGGCTATACGTTTTGACCATCTGCGAAATACAATATAAAATCATAATTGTCATATTTCCCCAAACTGTATAGAATCGATTGCGTTTGCGGTTAGATTAAAAAATAACCAAGGAAAAGAACTTAAGTCTACATGCTTCATACAACACAGTCACGGAAACATATTAAAAGAATGTCTCATAATAGTCAGTCTACAATCATGCAGCATCCGGAGTATCGCGAAGAAAGGCGGATTAACACGACTGACTTGGATACTCGATGTTAACAATTGTAGTCTTTACAATTTGCTTTTTATTCTGCTTTTCCCTTTGTTGACAGGCAGTTTTTTTGTCGAATGATTTATAAACCCAGACAGGTGTTTAGCAAGCTGGGTAGCGTTTGATCTTGACAACACCCCGGTGGTAATGTTCTTGAAATCAACGCCAGCTGGTTCATGGTGTCAGGTTAACTGCTGATTTATGGCACGAATTTCATGACCGAAACAGAGCGAAATTTTCGACAATGTTAACCTGTGTAAATAATTTAAATCTACTGGACATTTGTCAAAACCGTTTGCGGTTAGATTAAAAAATAAACATCCAGATGTCCATGGCAACAAAAATTAGATCTAAATCATCTTCAAAAGCGGCAGGAATTCGTATTCCTTCAGTGATTCTCAGCATTTTGTTATACTTTTATTCTTAAATAAGGTTTAAACGCATTCCGACGTTCTTATTTTACGATTTAATTGACATAAATGTCGCGAGGTAGTCCTGGGGAATTGGAGGACTCCTCGGACCTCTATTGATCTTAGGGATTCATCTGAAAACTATAAGACGAAATACCTTTTCAGCATCTTTGAACTGAAAATATTTTCGCCTTTGTTTATATACTGACCGCCCGCACCGCGGCAATGAATTAGGTTCATGGGTTCAGCGAACTGGTCTGTGGTTCTAAGAATTGCCTCCCAAAAATGGTTTGCCGCCTGCAGAATCACTTTCCACAAATGGCCAGCTCGTATTGTTTGTTACTTTTGTACCATGCAAACTCAGCGTAGTCTAGACAGTGGGGTATTCTATTTTTTCATATGCGTGCTGCCCCGGCCAACCAGGAATGTGACCTTATCTCTCTCTACCCTGTGTATACGGGGTCAGTTTCCCCCTGATCTAGTTTCATTCTCATTTACCTATTACCAGGGTTGAGGCTACGTGCATACATACTTCTTGTATGTTGCTATTGGATTGTGTGTTACTGTAGGCAGAGTATATATGTGTCCTATTGTGTATAATTTTCCGTGCTACGCTTTAAACATTGGCTCTTTATTGTATTTGTATATAAATGAAGTATTATAAGACCTATCATCTCCCCCTGTGCCTATTTGAAAAAAGTCCCTTTTTTATTTTGTATATAATGTCTTTAATATAAATGCGTACTACAAAATGAGTACATAACAACAATTATGATATATAATATATAATGAAAAACTAAAAAATTGGTTAAAAACTTTCCAATACAAATCAACTTATAATAACTGCCAGAAATACAATTCTAAGGAAAACAAATGGCATAAAAGTATGGAATATTGAGTTGTCAAAAACAAGAGATATTGTTTTAATTATCTAATGAACCATATTCAAGCCAAAAATATCAATTATTTCGTTTATGTAGTATTTTTTTTTTTTAAGTAGCTTGAAATATTCAGAGTGTTCCGTAATTTCTCAAGATTCCATTGCTTTTTTTTTTTTTTTTTACAAAGGCCATTTCTACAATATATATATATTAACAATAAATAATAAAATGAACAAACAAAAATACATCATAGCATTGCACACTTCCCCACACGAGAGAGAATAATTATAATCGCTTTTAATGCAATTCGCAGAATTATAGGACAAAATTATTGTCATACTATAATCCAATAACATCGGTCTGCAATCTTTGTTACACATATATGTAGTCATATTCTCTCTGGTGCTTAGAAATAAAATTATCCGGGGATTATTATTCAATATTTGAATAATATCTGACATAATAAAAAGCATAATACAGCAGTTTTAACAATTGAAACCTTCATGTCAATGAAAAAAAGCAAACCAAGCATTTCGATTGTTATCTTAACATAAATGTAGCTCAGTCTGTCCGTAAGGTGTAACATAACACCGTTGTTATCTCTGTTTCTTACTTTTGGTGCAGTGTGTGAGATAGGATGGTCATCGTAATAAAGATAATGCTCAATTCCATGCTCACATTGTATGGATTCTTTAAAAAAAAATAAGAAAGATACCAGAAGGCGATACGGTTTTTGGATAAGATATTCTAATCTTGTGGCAACAATAGTATTCCATATGATAAAGTGTTTATGACAAGAGCGTATCTACGGTAGTAGTAATTGTACTCATGATTGTTACAACATGGATGTTATCCTCGTTCGTATCGGTGTATTTCCGCTATAAATGAACTGGTTAAAGTAGCAGTTTTTTTTTTTCTTCTCATTCTTTTCGACTTTCAAGCAAAGTGAATTAATGAGAGTTAATCCGTTCCTCATTTATCTAGTATTTCCCTAGATGTATGTTCAAACATTTCGTATTTTGGAAGTGAGATAGCTATTTGCTCCATTATATTATTACTTGATAATACATTACTATTATCATGCCATTAAAATATGATCCTAAGAGAGGTACATTAATTAGGTGAAGGACGTTAACTGTCCTTTCCGTTTACACAATTCTTGAAATTGTGATTTGTGATTTGATTAAAACCCCTTAAATCTCAATGACAAGGGATTCTCACTAGTATTATACCAAACTCGCGATTATGTTTTTTTGTTTTTTTTCAATACAATCACTCACGTTTGATTGTATTTATGCTATTACCATCTTGAAGCACGGTTTCAGCATATTCTTTACCATTACCATAGTTACATATGGTGTTGATATTCGATTTATCGTCGTAGCGATATAATTTCGAATAACAGTTTGACTCATTAGCCGAATACATTAGATTTCCTTTTCTTATATAAAATAAATTGTCCAAATTCTTCGCAATCCTTTGAGGAAATCTTCACCTGATACCATAAACGAATGATCAATTTCGTTAATAATGAAATACCTAGGATTTGATGTTAAAATATTGGCATCATTGTTCTTGATATCCTCATTATCGGGAATAGGAAATTGTTCTATCTCATATATTCGAAATTTTCCTTTGCGAACTATTGGAAAAATATTGATATATAAACGGAATCTTTATATTGGCCGTAGACACATTTTCGTAATTTCGTAATAATACGAAGCTTCATGTGAAATCAAATGGTAATCATTTGAAATTGAGTCAATCTTCTCACAGATACATCATGAATCATTTCATTTTTATCTGCCGTAATTGTATATAAAGACAATTGTCATTATTTAGGTTATTTATACCTATTACTTTATTTATTTGTATACGCCATCATCTCGGCGAACTTTTCTGTATATATCATATTTACTCTCTCTGTTTATTCATGCGCATATTTTTTCTTTAATTATTTCCTGCTATGATTGACTATTTTTCTTACGAATTCGTCAACCTTTTTTTTTTTTTTTTTCTCCTCATTCAATGATGAGTACATAAATGGCTAAACACGTTTGTAACGTCGTTTATCTCTGCCATTATAGCGTATTCGTGTTCCATAGGATAGCTCACTGGCTTAATAGCTATGCTAAACACCTGTGTACCTTAATCTCTTACATATGATAATGCTTTTGATTTGGAGTATCAAATGAAACCGCCGGAATATTAACGGTTCTAATCAAATAGCGTTTCAATATTTTGTATCATCTGCAGTAGATGTGTCTCAACTTCCACTGCTAACGGATGTCCATTAAATGTCTATTTTATTAGCAAAATGCTACTTAATGTTCCTTCATTGGAGTTTGTTTTTTTTTCTTTGCCGCGGTAACCGACGAGTACCCTATTGATAATACTATCATTAATTACGCTTGTCCATGATAGAATATAATATCATATTATTTCTTCCCTTTCTTTTTTTGTTTATTTGATTTGTTGATATAAAATTGTCTGATCAAAGCATCACTTACGTCTGTATGCTTAATCCAAGTGTCTTTATATTTTTTGTTTGACCACTGTACTAAGAAGTATTTTTCATTATCTATGAATTTAGCCTTCTTCAATCTTTTCGCTCTGTACCATTTTTTATTATCTTGTTTATCACTTTGGCTAGTTTTATTACTAGTATCAGCCGTATGGCTGTGCGAATTCAAGTTTTGGGTCTGTTGTTTTTCAGGAGTTGTATTTTGCCTGTCCTGAAGTTCACCATTTTGTAAATGGAAATAACCCTTGTCCTCAACCGGTTGCCTAAGATCTCTAGGATCTATGAATTCCTTTAATCGGTTTATATGTACTGGTGATTTGATTTCTTTGTTTGTATTTATATTTCGTAGAATAAACGTGTTTTTGGGGTAGTACTTTAGTGATATAGTATACGTCCTTAGAAAATTTTCCCTCCTAACTTAAAATACCGTTGTTTAGATTTCTTATCATAATTCTGTTTCATTTTAGATTTTGCTTGTTGTATGTTTTCGTTGCACAATTTCCATATTAACTTTAATCTATCCGTTAATGCTTCAACATAATGTTCTGTCTTAGGTTTTGGTTTATTTTCAGTGAATATTAAGGTTGTGATTGGTGAATTCATATGTCTACCAAACATAACCTGATATGGAGAATACTTTGTAGTATCTGCACATATTGTTGAGTTATATGCTATTTGAACAGAAGATAATTTGTCAGGCCATTCTTTTTCATCTAAAATTGTTGTTCTTAACATGCTTAGTAAAGTTCTCTGAACATTTTCCACTTGTCCATTTGTCATGGGGTGAAAAGAACTTGTGTTTTTCTTCTTTATTCCGAAAAAGCTGTACAGAACTTGCATTATGTTTCCGATAAAATTCTGACCTCTGTCACTTATTAAAATTTTAGGTGGGCCTAAAATTGAAAATATATGATGAAACATTTGTTCCGCTATCTCTTCTGCATTTTGTGTTTTTAATGGTAGAAAAATTGCATATTTAGAGAATGCGCAGATAGTTGATAACACATACTTGTAGCCTTTGCTTTCTTTGGCAACGGTAATGATATCAACATGAACTACTTCCCATGGTTCTGATGGTATCGGCATTTCAGTAAGAGGTGCTGGTTTGTAGGTTGCGTCCCTTTTATTAACTTGACAAGATGTACAAGATATTATGTAATCTTTGATATCTTGATACATTTTTGGCCAATAGTAAAATTGTCTCACGGTATAAAATGTTCTATCAAGACCAAAATGTGAATTATCATGTAGGGAATACAAAATATCATTACGTAACACTTTGGGTAAAGCTAATTGCTTAATAATAGATGTATCTGCTGCTTTCTTTCGTCTCGGTTCATAGAAATGCCAAAGAATTTCATCTGAAATTTGGTATTGATTGCTTTCATATACAATTCTTTTGGCTTGTTTTGAATCTTCAGGTAAGATTTTATTTAAAATGTAATTATAAATGTCTTTAAAGTCTGGGCATGACTTTTGCAGTTGAGCCATATCAACATCTTTATCATGATTTGGCATATGGCTAATGAAGCTGTCTAAGTTATTATTCTTGTCGATATCGTTGGTAACGATACCCGATTCATCAGATTTATCTTTATCTGATTGATTGATATCTGATTGAATAACATTTGGTTCGTTGGTGTCAGTTATTGTCATATCTGTGGAACTGAGGTGTTCAGTCTCTTTATCATGTGAACTATTTTTTAATTTGTCTGATTCATGCGTTTCCCTTATCTTTTTACTTTGTGCTCTTGTTAGGATTGCTAAAGTGCCAGGTGAAGGGGTTGTGTCTTGGAAGAGGTATTTAATATCCTCAAGACCAATATCTATGTCAGCGTTGACATTTTGAATTTTGTTATGGACTATTCTGCTAAGATAGTCAGCTGGGTTGTTGCATCCTTTATTGTACATTATTTCATAATCAAAATTTTCTAGTTCAATTGCCCATCTGTACATTCTACTGTTCGTATTTTTCATAGTATGCAAATATGTTAATGCTTTATTATCCGTTAATATTTTTACTGGGACATTCCAAAGGTAGTGCTTACAATCTCGTAGGGCAAATATAATTGCTAATAATTCAAGTTCTGAACTGCCATATTTTCGTTCGTTATCTTTTAATGATCTTCCTCCATATTGTATAACATGCATTTTATTTGACTCTTTATTCATTTGACATAAGATATAACCTGTTGCTATGGTTGATGCATCCGTAAAAAGCATAAATGGTTCATTGAAATCAGGTAATTGTAAGATAGGTTTTGAAACTAGTGCCTTTTTAAGCTTGTTAAAAGCGTCATCGTGTTCCTCTGTCCATTTATAAATTGAGTCTTTTTTCAATAGATTGTTCAGTGGTGCGCATATTTTAGAATAATCTTTTATAAAACGTCTTAGGAAAGTTGTCATTCCTAGAAAGCTCTTTAATGCTCTCTGATTTTTAGGTATTTGACATTTTTCGATTACCTGTAACTTTTTAGGATCAATTTGTAAAGTATCTTCCTCAAATACCATTCCTAAGAAAGAGATCTTAGATTTCGCTATTTCACATTTGTCCAAATGAAGTAGTAGATTAGCTTCTTTTAATGCGCGGAAAATTTGTTCCAAATGAAATACGTGCTCTTCTATTGTTTTTGAAAATATGATTATATCGTCCATATAACCAATGCAAAATTTATATAAGTACTTTTGAAGTACTTTGTGTAAGAACATGGACCAATACGCTGGACTGACAAGTGTTCCAAATGGCAGACGCGTGTACGCGTATGCGTTACCACTACTTGTTCGAAATGCTGTGTATGGTATACTATCTTTACTTAAAGGCAGTGTGTGAAATGCATTTTTAATATCAATTTTGGAATAAATTAAAGGTTTTGAGTCTGAAATAATATTTTTGACATCTTCCAATGTTGGTAATTGAAAATATAACTTCTTTGAGATTTTATTCAACAGTCTATAATCGATACACATTCTATATTCTTGTTTCTGTGTTTCTGAAACTTTCTTTTTCTTCACTATCACAATTGGACTGCTAAATATAGAAGATGATGGCTCAATTATACCTTTGTCTAAAAGTTTTTTAATCTCTTTCTCTTCAATTTCTCTCATTTTGGGATTTAATGCGTATGGTTTACTTCGAATGGGCATCGAATTTGGTAACAATTCTATTTTGCATTCAAAGTCTTTGACTTCCCCTACTTCTTCCTCTTTATTTGAAAAAATGCTTTCATAATTTTGCAATACTGATAACAAATTTGGATTGTTTTTATAAGAATCTCCTATGTTGAATAATTTAGATATTCTTGGAAAATCAGATTCTAAAGTCGAATTGATATTTTTGGTTTTAGGTATTGAAAAGATGTTGTCTTTCCCCTCAAGTTTCTCGAGTTGTGCAATAATTGTGCCCTTTGTAATTGCCTGTCTTTCCTGTGAGTTGTTTACAAGAGGTAACAAAATGGTTTGATTTTTATTTTGTCTACATAGTATGTCTGTCGGGCAAGTTTCGCTCTTGCTAGTTATTATGAATGTATCATTCCTAAAGTTATTTCCGATGTGAATTGGAATTTTACGAACTGAGTTAACTGATAGCTTTATCTTTTTGTTGGCAGTGATGTTATATATCTTATTATTTTGCATTTTAGTTTTTAATACATCCGGAATACAGAATTTGCTTTCTCTAAAATTTATAAATGCATTAAAGTCCTTGAAAAAATCTACTCCTAATAGAACATTATGAACTAATCCTGAAATAATATAGAAATCATATTTGATAATTGTTTTATTAATTTGAATTGGTATGTTTACTTTCCCTTGTACTGTATGTTTTGATCCTGATATAGCTGTTTTAAATTGGAGAGATGTCGGTTTAATTTTAAAATTGGCGTCATTTACAGTTTCAAGAAATTCGAGACTTATAGCAGATATGTTACTTCCTGAGTCTAACAGAATAGCTGTATCTCTGTTGTTTATTTTGCCTGTTATTAAATTTTCCTGGAAAGACGTTATTAAAGATATCGCGTGATTGTATCTTTTATGCGTTTTGTTTATTGTATTTCTTTGTTGCGTTTTTTCATTTTTTGTATTAAATTTCTGTTTCTTGTGCTTACATTTGCTCTGATCATTGACACCGTTCCGTCAACTTCTTGCTTTTAGACACATTTTTCGGAAATGACCGATTTTCTTGCAAAATGTGCATTGTTTATTCAAAGCTGGACAATTGTGACCTTGATTGAAATTTTGTCCGCATCTATAGCATGGGTTAAATCTTTGAACCCTTGGGTTAGCAGTGTATTGATTTACCAATTTTGGCCTCTGGTATTCAAAAGGTATGCTTGTTTGTCTAAAAGGCCTTCTAAAGTTATTTGCAGAATTTTGTGGAGTCATGGTGTTGACATAAGTCCTGTCATTTTTTGAATGTACTTCCGTCTTCAGCCCCTTAATTTCGTCAATCAAAACCTGAAATTTATTATCAATAGCATTTACTGTCAACGCGTTTGTCATTTCGCATAACTTGATGTATTTGCTTAATTCAGACAGTGATGTAGGTTCTTTCAGTAATACTTTTGTCCGAATATCATCATGAAGTCCATTGACCAATAGTGAGATTAAAATTTTCTCGTCCAGTTTAATGTCAGTTGCCATTTTTAATCCCCTTGTCATGTATTCGTCTGCAGTTTCTAACGGTTTTTGTTTGATAGAGATAAGATTATAGTCAAGTTCCTTAGTTTGAAATCGTTTGGCTAAGGCATTGACTGTCTCGTCAAAGTTTGATTTAACAGTTTCGGGTAAGTTATCATAGTACGTCTGGGCAGGTCCCTCTAAATAAAAATTTAAAACATCATTTTTGTGTTCCTGAGGTACTCCATTTAACAGACAGAATTTATGAAATCTAGACAGAAAACTAGTTAAACTCTCGTTATCTCTACCTGTGTAAGGGATTAACTTAATAAATTTGTGAGGATTAGACATATTACCTCGAAAGCTCGTTGGTGCTGAAGGTTCCGGATAATCCATTCTTGAAAATTCCATTTTATTGTCAATTAATTGTTTTTCTACAAAACGTTCACTGGTTTCCTGTACTGTCACTGGTTCCAGTGTTTTGACGGTACTGTAATCTTGTAGAGGTGGGCGGTCTGGGCGTGTAGACGGTTTCCTCAGTAGATTATCTGCAGGTGTTTGAATGGATTGTTTGTAGGAGCTGTTTATCAGCGTTTCTGTAGGGTGCCGATCCGTGAATGAGGTAGTGTACGGGTTATCTTCCTCTCGATCTTGTAGCGGTGAAGTAAATGTTAGTTTCTTAATGAACGTATCGTCTCTCACAGTGCCGTCGATATGCGGGGTTAGTTTAGGTTGGTCATTTACACTTTCGCTTTGTGGAGGTGTTAATAAAGTACCCGAGTTTTTACTCCTAGAAGAGCCTAGAGTTCTGTAAAAATCCTCTCTAAGCTTTTTATGGCGTTTTTTAAGGGTTTTTATACTGTCTAAAAGTTTCGATTTTGGCTTATTTCTAGGTGACCCGTTGTTGTCATTATTTCCAATATTGTCTATGTCAGACTGCATCTTAATGTATTAATTGCGTATTTGTCCATTTCTCGCTTTTTCTTTGACGGAATACACAAAAATTAGCTAGAGGATGTCGGTGACTGATAATAAAGTTTGTAGCATTATATTGGTATGTGTAATGAAAGCGTAGTACCTTTGTTAGCCATGTTCTTTGTATTCGTCATTATCCATTTAAGTTAAAACACGATGTTGCGTCCGGGAAATATCCATTGTTGCGTTTCGTCCGGTAAAAATCACATTCGCCACATGATGCGTTAATCCGTGATTTTCCACCATTGTCAATCCGGGATTCTCCACCATGTGTCGCGAGGTAGTCCTGGGGAATTGGAGGACTCCTCGGACCTCTATTGATCTTAGGGATTCATCTGAAAACTATAAGACGAAATACCTTTTCAGCATCTTTGAACTGAAAATATTTTCGCCTTTGTTTATATACTGACCGCCCGCACCGCGGCAATGAATTAGGTTCATGGGTTCAGCGAACTGGTCTGTGGTTCTAAGAATTGCCTCCCAAAAATGGTTTGCCGCCTGCAGAATCACTTTCCACAAATGGCCAGCTCGTATTGTTTGTTACTTTTGTACCATGCAAACTCAGCGTAGTCTAGACAGTGGGGTATTCTATTTTTTCATATGCGTGCTGCCCCGGCCAACCAGGAATGTGACCTTATCTCTCTCTACCCTGTGTATACGGGGTCAGTTTCCCCCTGATCTAGTTTCATTCTCATTTACCTATTACCAGGGTTGAGGCTACGTGCATACATACTTCTTGTATGTTGCTATTGGATTGTGTGTTACTGTAGGCAGAGTATATATGTGTCCTATTGTGTATAATTTTCCGTGCTACGCTTTAAACATTGGCTCTTTATTGTATTTGTATATAAATGAAGTATTATAAGACCTATCATAAATCATAACCTTAATAGAAGAAATCAAGAGTACCCCATCGTGATTTTATACAGTGTTGTTACACCTGGTAAGCTCTTTTTAAGATTTGAATTGATAATTAGGCAGTTAACCAACTTAAGGCACAGGTATTTGACACTCACTAAAGTATTTCTTACGCTATATATAATACAAGGTAAACAACGCAAACCCAACGATGTTCCGACAAAATGAAATTGAACGGTGTTAAGAAGTGTTCAATTCATTCACTAAGAATGTTGATTTCAACTTTCAAAGGTTTATTTGTCAATGTGTATCTTTTATTTTTCTGAAATACCGCGGATATTTTAATTAATGTACTAAGCTTCAATAATTCAACACGAAATTTATACCTATGTCGTTTTCGACGTCCACTTGACAGGTAAATGTATAGACGGAATTCAGGTCATTTTTCATTCATTGAGTCAACACGTGGTTAAATATTATAAATAATCAATCAAAAATAATATAATACGTATATCCGTGAACCAAATTTATTCCATTTTGACCGTGCGTGTTTTTAAGTCGGCATTTAAATACGTACGATTCAGTTTTCGGTTGATGTCATCGCCATATTTCACTTTGAATGACGTGCGCGTATGCTGCCTTCTGATTGGTTAAAATTAAATAAGGGTAAGTTTCATTATATTTATTTTTCAAAATTGTTTTTTCAATAAAAAACATTTTTTTTGTAACATATTAATTTTTTGAAGCAAAATGTAACATATTAATTTTTTGAAGCAAAATATAGTTGTAAAAATTTTTTAAATAGCTTGACGAAATTCATTCTATATTTAGAATGTTGGATACTTATGCGTGTATTGCAAATGTAAACAAACTTTGACAGCGGCATTTAAAGTGACGTCCATTATAATCATTATTAAATTGGATCTCGATCAGGCTGACAATAAGCCATGTCATGGCACTGGTAACATGGTAATATATAATTATGAAAAATCGGTATTTGTCCAGATTTTTTTTTAAATATAGAAAATCATTTTTGCTATGTTATCATTCATTTATCATTAAAAAAAAAATTTTTTTTTATGCACTTATATATTTAATTATATTTATGTTTTCTATTTAAATTATCATATTTTTTACTCTTAATAATTTAATACTTACCGATTTTTTTTTTTGATTTTTTAAATTTTCCCAAATGAATTTTTGAGAATTATGGTTTTTACTCCGTTCTTTATTATTCTTATATTCATTATTATTATCATTTCACACACCGGCAACTTTGTATGTTCTATATCTCGTATTCTGGTCGACTTGTCTTTACAAAACTTAATACATGAAAATTTGTGCCTCTCTTATTTTTGTAAATGGGGAGGGGGTTCCACGAATGATTTTTAATGTTAAAAAATATATGTATGTTTAGATTAATAATTTCACAATTTCCAACACTAAATCAAGTGTTTGACCCAGAGTTCAGGCCCCACCCCCTAAATTTTACTTATGATCTTATATTTCAAAAAAATTTACAGGTCCCTACCCCTAAACCATATATATTGTTTTTTTCCTCATACTGAGTTTGGTACCACCTTAAATTATTATGAATTTTTAAAAATAACCAACACTTTTCAATGTTTAATAAGTATTACATGTATTTTAATGTTCTGTGAGTTTCAATAATACATACCATTTTCAAATGATAAATAAAATCTACAGAACAACATACATGTTTTTACAATTTAAAACAATAAAAATATTAAAGAAATTTTTTTGAGTAATCAATAGTAATGTAAACTTGAAATTAATATAATAAAAAATATTTTAAATAATTAAATTAATTAAATTTAAATCAATTCAAAAAAAATGGAAATATCACTTAACCTCATTGTAAAAATTAATAAGTGATTAGAGAATTTATGGAATGCAGAACAATTGAAATTTAATTACCTTAGCACCTTTTTTCAACCAAAGATTTTTTTGAACTGTGATAGGTAATAGGAGCTTGTCATCACCCTCATCTATCGACTCAAATTCATATATATCTCCATCCAGTTTTAATAAACAGTCCCTGTTAAACATGTCTGTGAGAACATTACTTGAAAATAACCTTGTAATTTCACAGGGACTGGCATTTAATGGTCTGTTTAATTGTTTAACATAGTCACTGGTAATATGGTCTTTCTTTCCAAGAGCTATATTATGAATTATTTCTGAGAATGACCTATCCTCTTGTCTTATCACTTCTGTCAAAATGATATTGTGGCATGGAAATATTTCAGAGAGAAAACAAAATTCTCCAGGGTCATTATATCTCACATTTTTTACTGGAGGGAGTTGCAGAAAGTCTCCAACGAGAATAACTTGTATACCACCAAACACTGTATCTTTATCTCTCACAGATCTTATAAACGCCTCTAACTTATCAAGCATGCACTTGCTGAGCATACTAATTTCATCTATAATTAATATATCACAGTTCCTTATCCTTTCAATTGCAGAAGTGTAGCGGTCATCACTGATTAGATTGACCATTTGTTGGACTGTCAACCTTC
This sequence comes from Solen grandis, assembly GCA_021229015.1. NCBI lineage: Eukaryota > Metazoa > Mollusca > Bivalvia > Adapedonta > Solenidae > Solen > Solen grandis. The sequence goes on from CM037786.1 coordinate 34,460,822, forward strand.
CGTCTCCTACCCCACTCCATTTATGAACAGTCATAGGATTATATAACTGAAATGTAAAGACAATCTGATAATTTCAGTGTGAAAAAATACATGTATGAAAAAAATATTTATAAATTTAGAATGGACAAAAAGGTAACTGCATGAACTAATAACATACATACTGCATAGTACATGTATGATACATGAAAATACAAAATGCAGGCACTGTAACTATGTCAAAAACAATGTCACACAATTGAGATAACCATGCCATTTTTGACTATTTATGAATATAAGAAAATGCTTTTTTAAATCCTATAACGAGACTTTTTATGTTAATTATGTGACATTATTCATCTATTTTACAACAAAACAAAAACGTATCACCTACATACACTTAACTGTTCTAAATGTTATTGATATGCCAAGTTAACACATACATCAATTATTATGCCATGTGAATGTAATAAAATTTGTATTGAGATGTTCTGATTTGTGTTGTTATTTTCCTCTTCTGTACTTAATAAAATTAAATTAAAAAAAAATCTAATAGAATTCAATTTAAAAAATCATGATATCATTTCTATATGAAAAGATGAGAATAAAAAAAAAAATTGATTGTTACTGAAAAATAATGTTAATATAAAAAAATGAAAAACTAATAACCAACATAACCTGCACAAAAAAAAGTTAGAAAAATATATAATTAACCACAGAACCATGATGTTCAATCAAAAAAAAAAATGAATAAAGAAAATAAACCTCTCTGTATATAAAAGAAACAATTTTATTGATATAGAGAGAGGTTGATTATTTATATCTTTTAAGTTAATGTTGGGGTCCTGTTATATATAAAGGAAAGAATGAAATATCTTTCTTATATGAAATTTCCTTAAGGACCTAATTATTTCCTATATACGTTATCATCCATTTAGAGAGGCAAATTGGAACCTATTCTGAAAACATAAAAAAAATTTTCCATCCATGTAGATTTCAGAAAATAACTCTGACTTTGTCAACTTTTGAAAATAGACAGAATAAAAAACGGACGAGTAATTTGGTAAACATGATTTGTCGCCCCTAATCCAATCTTCAAAAGTTACATTTTTATCGATTAAAAATTTCAAATATGATCATGTAAAGAATGATATTCATATTATAAACACTTATAATTTATAATATTAAAATGATATATTAGAAATAACAATAAAAATATTACAATTACCTTCGAATAAATTGAGCATGCAACACCTGTGGTGCAGGTAATGGCAACCTTTTTGCCAACACTTTTCGCCCATTCTGCGACCTCTTTGACAACATATGATTTTCCAGTGCCTGCAGAACCTCCAATATAGAGATTGTGTCCCTCCTGAGCACAAACAAGGACATATTTCTGCAATTCATTCATGTCTTTAATATCACATTGTTGACGAAGATGATGATGTTGATGAAAAATTCCCGCGATCTGTCAAATTCATTCAAAACAACCGCGGATGAACGCTATATAACGATGAAAACCAAGACCTCCGAATTGTTGATCCGGCCAATCAGAAAGCAATATTTAATTCAGTGCAGATTTGGTCGGTTAAGGTCGTCAAGTACTGAAATTTGCAAGTATCAATGACTGTTTTTCCAATTATTTAGGTCAGGCTGCATGCATTCATAATATTTTCACGGTAAGCCGTAAGAAAAACATTTTTTCCTATAGAATTCCTATAGAATTTTCCATTTACCTTATAATGGTATTGATCGTGCCAATAGATTATGTAAACTTTGTAACCAGAATGTTATTGAGTCAGAATATCATTTCGTGCTGTGCTGTACTAAATACAATGAAGTTCGTATTAAATATTTAGGCCGCATGGCTTGGCCTACAGTAAATAAATTTATAGATATCATGTCGTCTAAGAATGAAAAAATGTTGTACAAAATTTCAAAATTTATTCAAGAAGCTCTTGTAATAAGAAAAAATACCCTTGAAAGTATGATTGTTTCGCAGGATTAATGTACATGTGATGTGCTGTTATTTGTGTAATGTTTGTTTTATATGTTTGTTACAATATGTATTGTCTTTGCCATATTTCTTTGTAAAACTTTGTAAATGGCCAAAGGCATTATTTGCCGATTGCTGAATAAACTTGAAACCTATCGGTAACGACATTTTATATTTCTGTAATTAGCGTTTATTGTAATAAGCAACCTGATAACGACTTGTTGTTTACATGTACCGTGGACGTCGAAAACGACATCAATTATTTTTGGTGTCGATTTTGATAAATTTGAACAATTTTTGGGGTTTCAAGATCGATGAAATTGAAATGAACACTATAAACCAAACGAAAAAAACTTAAAGTTGACATCCACAAGTTGGAATAAATCAAAAAATCAATTTTTGCTTTATTTTAAAAATTTTATTTAACAAGCCTGTTGAACCTACGTTACATACCTTGTCTTATTAATATATACAGAGTATAATCTGTGTCAAGTACCTGTGACTTAAGGGACATGAAATATATTACCTGTTGTGAAACAGCATTATTTGACATTATTTACTGTTACAAGAAATGAATTTTTGCTGTTAATTTTTCTACTTGAAAGAATTTCCCAAATCACTTGATTGATTATTAGACAGAATGATTATTAGAGATATTGATCTTGTAATTCCAGTTACAATTCAGGCTATCTCGTTTTGTAATGTGTAGTACTAAAGAGCAAAACTATCCCAAACAGTAGCGGACTTTTCAAGTGTGATAAACAATTTTGATTTAAGGCGCAGCGAGTAAGGGTGAAAGGTATTTACAACTTTTGGTTCAGCTTCTAAATTAGCACCGTACCCGGTGCCCGAGTGGTTAGAGCACCCGCTCTTCAGCATTTATAGGTAAACATTTATTTCATTATTAGTCCAAAATTGAAAATTGTCAAGGTACTTATTATTTTTTTTATGAAAATTTTAAGCCGAAGCATATAACAACATCTATGTTTCATTTCAATTTATCGAATGACTTTGTTCACGCGGGTATCAACGTGACAACACATGTTAACTGGTAAAGGACACAGCTGGCTGTAACTGATATACATTATCAAGAATGCTTGATGAGAGGTAAAGGCGACTTAAATAACAAAAGTGAAATCGAGATTATGTACCGATGAACTACTGGTCGCGTTGAATAATAAAATAGAGGTATATATCAAAGAATGTTATCAAAATACAGTGAAGTCTAAGCTAGCTGTTATTTATTCAAGCTTTTTGGTTATCCTTTTACACGAACATTCTACACGTCCCATCAATTCTAAATACATCATTATATACACCTTGATGCGTGATTCATTAATCCAGCCATTTCTCAGCTAATATCAGAGTTTCCCGGTCCATGAAGCGCTTCTCCGTGGCGCATCTTCGCCGAGCACATTTCACGTCCGGCCGGGCGAGAATCTGGGAGATGAGAACCTACGCGGGATGTTAGCGTCCCACTGAAATAAACAACCAAACTGCTTTGAGAGGTCCATTTTTTGGTGATTATATAATGATAATAATACAAACACATTTTGAGTATGTGTGACAATCACAAATGGTAAACATTCACTTCCTTTCACTCTGTTATGTGGCCCTTTATTATAGTTACATTACTGACTTTTAATATTCATATATATCAGTGAACATAAAGCAAATATTGGAGGACAATATAATTGCCTTAGTCATTATGGAAGCGCTAGTTGTTTGCCGAATGATATCATTTGTTTATAAACAATCAATACCAAAATAGTTTTCCTAAAGATTATTTCTGGAAAGAGGCCTTTTCTTGTTAATTTTTCAATCCTCCGGAGTGCCTAATATGATGCGACTAACAACAAAATAGATAATATATTTTGAAACATGAATGCTATATATTTAAGTCTTGAGCGATATAACAATGTTGCTTTACAATATCGTATATCTGAGAAAATCCATACTATCGAATATCTGCATTTATGAGAGAAAACAACAATAACAGACATCAGTATATATGGGTTTGCAATTGTCCATCATGTCTTATGTCAGTAACAACCTGTCATACTTTTCCACGAAATTAAAGACGTAGTATGCATATCTCGCCTCTGTCCTGTACAATACTGTGAAATAGAACGGGGGAAAAGAAACCTTTAAAAGTTTTGTAATGATAACATATGATGGCTATCCGTTCAGCATCTTTCCGTTCGGCTTACCAAATTCTCAGAGGAAGGACACAAAACATTGCCTGCTACCATAATACGAAGACGCAATATATTATTAACGATGGAAATCTCGTTTCTGTGTCAGACTTTTTTAAGAAGAGGACAGTTTTAGTAACAGGTGGGACTGGATGTTTAGGACAAAATTTGGTGGAAAAACTTTTACGAGGCTGTCCGGAAATAGATAAGGTCGTCTTAGCAGTACGGGACGACAACAAAAAATCGGCGGAAGAAAAATTTCGAAATTTTCTATTTCTAGAGGTGAGTGGTATCCCATGATGTAATACTTATTCTCATTAATTCTTGCGTCTATTTCATATTACGTTATTTTGCTTGCTAAAGCGGATAAACTACAATACATTTCTTATATATGTCACTGTTTCGCTGATGTAATTACAAACAAATATACGTTCAGTTTATTTCAGTTTTCTCATTTGGTTAATGTATTGTATTGGGGTTTACCGTCGCTGCGTTAGTATTTCAATCATATAGCGACGTCCAGCTAATTACAGATGAAGGAAGACCCCGAGTACACAGAGGAACCCGGATAGAACCACAGACCTACCGCAAGCCAGCTGGAAGGCTTCCTCTCATGAAACATCCGAAGTCCCTGCCGGGATTCGAACCCACAGCGGTGAGGGGCTGAGAGATTTGTAGTCCACGACTGTAACCGCTCGGCCAAGGCGGCCCCCATTTCTCATTTGGATTGGGAGGTATAAATTCTTAAACGTGTAAAAATTAAATGAATATGTATTGAAGTCGTTACAACATGCATTTATTTCATATAATGTAAACTCTGATTACACATCTAGTATATACATTAATCAAAGCACTGTCAGAAGGAAAAGTTAAAATGTGTGATTTATAAAGTCAATCCCTTTAATCTTATGTAATGCATGTAAAAAATCAGGGAAGTTAAATCTTATTAAAACTAAAATGGATAAGGAATAGTGGTTCTTAGTTGTGATCCTCTCAATACCTGTAATACTTCATGAATTTGCTGCAGACAGAAATATTTTTAATAGAAAAGCAAGGAAATGGGACAATATAAAGTTATTGTTCTTTGTCACTTCACATCCTTCCCATGTGTAAAGAATGATATCCATGCCTTCAAAAATTTTCAAAATGCGTTCTAGAAAAACATAATTTCACCATACAAGTTAGTAACAGAGATGAAGCAAGGCAGAATTATTGTTCTTGGTAAGTTAAGTTTGACCATTGTATAAACTCAATCCGTATAATAGCCGTATTCAAGACAAGTAGCCTTCTTGGTCTTTATACACTTTATTTAGTATGACAGGTCATGGCCACCAGACTGAGCGCTGCCATGTAACACTTAGCCCATGGTCGGGTCTCGAGGCTCTAACAAGTTCTCCTCCTAGGTATCTAACCAGATCTGTCTCCAAGACCCTTGACCGGTCAGCTTATATATTGGCTGGTTACCAGCCAATCAGACAGTAAACATGTGTATTACATAATGTCAAATAATAATATCAAATATTTGTGTTAACGTCAGTCACAACTGAGACAGACGTTGCATAACTAATGCAACGGTCCTCTCTAATTGTATCTATAATAGGCTAGTAACAATGAAAATGCAACAATAGCGTCCAGCTAGAGTCCAATTACATTACAAGCTCTTTCTGAGTTGTGACATACAGATGCAACTAGAGACACTACAGTCATATGAGACTCAAACAAGAAAAGATTAAAAACAAAACGCCCCCTCTCATCTCTACTGTTTTGACCTTATAATAGAACCTGTCTATGCGCAGGACCCTCATATTAGAAAAATCGACCTCTCTATAAATATTTTATATAAAGAGAGGTCATTTTTCTTGACTGAATATCAGGGTCCTTTGGTCTATGATTTAAATAAAAAAAAGTTAATAATCACAAAATAATGGAAGTATAAAAACTAGAATTAGAAAATTCTAAATATATAACCCAAGAATTTAAAAAATAGTATTACAAAAAAAAAAAAAAAAAAAAAAAAAGAAGAGAAAAAACGGTCTAAGCTGAACTAAAACTCACGACCCCTTGCAAAAACAAAAATATTGAACGACGTTCTTACCAGCAAATAAGGTGTGGTGCAAATAAGGTTATTTATAGGTAGTTTAATGAATGAAACTGCGGATGAACACTAAATTATAAACATGCTTCTTTTACAGTTTTATGTGCACAGAAATTGTGATTATATTATTGCCTTCATTGCTTGACAAGTTACTATAGTATAGCACAGTTGTACCGAATACAAAATCTACGCAAAAATACAACACAATTATTTCAATTTCACAAACCAAACAATACATGAGGTCTAAATTTGAAAGTTGAATCATATAAAAATCCTACGTAATTTGAAAAGGGCCATAACTCCTGGCCTAATTGGCCGAAATCAGCCATAATCGAATTTGGCCGAGGGAATATGGCTATAAACATAAATTGTCATAAAGTTTGAAGATGATTGCTGAAGAAAAGAAGATGCCAGAGAGAAATCTGGCATTTTTTCAATAATTATTAAAAGCACAGGGACTCGAATTTGCATGAGGCGAATCATTTCGTACATAGTGGTAACATTAAAAATAGGAAGGGAGGACACTATTTTATGAATATGTGGGCACCAGACGGATGGACGGACGGACGGACGGACGACGTACATCAATCGATCCTAAAAGGTCATGCTGAGCACATGTACTCAGGTGAGCTAACAAGATGTTCGTGAAGTTAGCAGCCTAGCGGCCTGGCGGCGTGAACTCAGCGGCCTGGCGGCGTGAACACAGCGGCTTAGCGGCCTGGCGGCGTGAACTTAGAAACCTAGTAAACTAGTGTTCTTATATCATCAATTCGTGTTTCTGATGTAAATATAAGTATTACAAATATTATTTCTTTTCATGTATGACGCTGATTGAATACTAAAGACCTTGCAGCCTTTAAGGATATGACTTGCTTATTATCATATAGGGTGAAAAAAATATGAGAAAATGTTCAAATTCGCATTTCAGTGTTGAATAACGGTTAAATTGCGCTTTTTCGACATATTTCCAACGTAATGCAACTGAAAGACTGCTAGTGAAATGGCGCCGTAGTACTTAATATTGATAAAAAAAGAAAATCTTAGTTTTCATCCAAAATGAATGATGTCTGAACCCCTATAAATATGCATTTTATGGCGGAATACATGATTTTTTATGTCTTTCTGTCAAATATATATTTTCTCCGTAAGGCCGCTGAAAGTCTGCCGGCGGCGTGTCGGCGTGGCGGCCTGAAACTAATATGTATATGAATAAGAAAATTCCTGTCCCGTCTGAACCCCTCAAATATGCATTTTACGCCGGAATAAATGATTTTTGATGTCTTTCTTATATATATTTCTCTGTAAGAAAGCTGAAAGTCTGCTGGCGGCCTTCAACTAATATGTATATGAGTAAGAAAATACTTATTATTTGTGAATGAAAATTGTCTGAACCCCTCTAAATATGCTTTTTACGGCGGACTAAATGACTTTTGATGTCTTTTTCTCAAAGATTTATTTCTTCCATAAGGCAGGTGAAAGTCTGTTGGCGGCGTGGCAGCCTGAAACTAGATAACCCTATAAATATATATTTTTTTATGGATGAAAACAGTGTGAACCTTTCCAAATTTGCATTTTTTATTTAAAAATTCTCCATAGACCGTTGAGAGTCTGCTGACGAGTAATGGAATAATATAATGATTTAAAATGGAAAAAAATACGACTGATAATTTTTGAACCTCTCTAAAGATGTTTTTATGACATATACATATTAATCTCAGGACGCCAGCCCGCCAGCAGACTTCAGCGGCCTTACGATTGAAATAAATCTTTGACAGAAAGACTTTAAAAATAATGTATTCCGCCATAAAAGCATTTTTGAACGGGTTCAGAGACCATTGAAGTCAAAAGAAAAAAAACACCTTTAATGTAGGTTGAGGTTTTTTCCTGTCGATGACAAACTCTGTATGGGAAAAAAAACTCTGTAAAACTGGGTAATGTGATGGCAGTGCCTAAATTGTCTCCATGATGGCATAGTTTAAGAGTTGTTTTTTATTTATAGAAGTGAATCTTAAATCTTATAATTACACTTTTTCTGCACCTGTTTGGATTTTTTTTTTCAATATTTACCACATTTTTATCGATAACCTTTTATAAAACTCATCAAAAATAGGTCTTGCAAAGTACCGAATAAAACCATGCTTTAATATCGACTTAAAAAGAAAAGAAAGGTTGAATATTAAAACACACACACACTGAATTTCTTACAGTAACACCCTATTACCATTGGTATATATGACAAATCCTGTGTTTTGTTTTACCCTATGACTTTTGATATACTGATTGAATGTCATCTACATGTATATAATGTATATAATTTTCAATACCTAAAACATCCTGATAAGATTTACTACTATGATTTATAGTCAAAGTATTGAGGGAACTTTTTAGCGGATAGTGGATACTTACGAGGATAGATTAGGTGATTCAGTGAAATATATGTAAACTTTCATTTCTCAAGAACGCTTTTGAAATTTAAAATGAATGTGTTCATAGTCACAGTATTACATGAAATTTGTTCTGGTATAAAACTTTACTATATTTGTGTACGGATACATTGTTTGTTTTGGCATAAAACTTTACTATATTTGTGTCTGGATATATTGTATTGTAAGATTTAGTTACGATATTTGGTTAAAGTATTATGAGTTTTGTTTCGCTTTTTTACTACCAAGGTGTATAAGCATTTTTCAACGTTAATCTTATTTTTTTCCTCGAATAAATTGTTCAAGAAAATTACTGTATTTATCTCCAGAATATTAAATGAGGTTTGTTATGACTTAAAACTTGTCTATATATGACTGTGCTTTCTATGTAAGTTTAATTTCTCAAGAATGATGTTAATAATAATTTATGGTATTATTACGAAAGAATTATATGAACATTGTTTTGGTGTTTTTCGTACCGAGGAGTGTAGTCTTTTTTCAATGTTAATGCTACATTTATCTGAATTAGATGTTGAGGAAAATGTTAGATAATGTTTTCTGGTATGTAGGAAAATTATTTTCTTTTTCAAAGATTTCCACGCTGGATGAATAATATCTTCCAGACAAAATTCTAGTTAGTTTATATCCAAATTGTAGTATGAGCCAGTTAGATAAAATAAATTTAAATATGAATTGTTGCATGTTCATACGGGATTTTAATTTTGATAAAAATGTAAAAAAAAATCAAGAATATCATATATCCCAAAAATTGAAGCGATATTTTGAAGAAAAAAAAAGCATCTATTGTAACAGATATGAAATGGTCATATTTTATACATTAAAGCACAATAATCATCTCTGCATTAGAATTTTCAAAAATGCGTTCATAATATAATATTTATTGCAAAATGAAACTTTATCATTGATTTCTCGAAAAGTGCAAATAAGTATGACAAATCGTTTTCAAGCCAGCGATATTTCATTGTTTTTAATTAGATATGTAAACTTAGAAAACATGTCTTTGATAATACTAAAGTCATAACATTTTCAGAGGAATTAAACTTCACAGATTAAATAAAAAATCTTAATGTATGCTAATCCCAACAAAAAGGAAGTACAGCCATTTTGCTTGCAGTTTATCTGTTTCTTTCTTCTTTTTTTTCCGGTTAAAAATTACACTTTTCATTTTAATCCACATTGTTTTTCATTATGAGGTTTTCCGAAGACATAAGAAAGAGTGCCCGAATTTTGCCGAGAAGATCCGATTTCTGCGAGTCCAGCTAGAGGAGCCAGATCTGGGTCTCACAGAGACTGTGTACAGTGATCTGTGTCGTGATGTGTCTGTCGTCTGCCACCTGGCCGCCAGTGTGGTGATCCATGCCCCTTTACGGTATATTACCCGAACTAAACATTTCAATAATACTGTAATATTTTTCATCAGTCTACTGTGAAGGCATATATATAGAACACAATTTAAACCTTTAGTATATCGCTTTTCGTGTACATATGCGTTTGCGATTGATCCTTTTGTTGATCACAAATTTGACGTTGAATATTATAATTAAACCAAGACGAATATGTTTATAGTGCAAAATGAAAAAAAATGAAAATCATGCATAGACTCGTAACTTCCAAGGAAGTCGCTTTTTTGTTCCAAATTATTAGAACCTTTTAGCAAAACATAAGGTTATGACAAAAATAATCCCCCTTTTTTACAGGGACAACCTCACGAATAACGCTGTAACTACAGCCAGTGTATGTGCGTTTGCTAAGAAATGCCGAGACTTAAAGGTAGGACAAATGGAATAAGTCAGTTCGCCCTTTGAACATCTTAACTGTGTTATTACCATCTGAGCATATTGATTAAATTATCATCGTCTTAAATCTATGGTATCAGACTTATTCTAATCTGTAAATGGAACAGTACATACTTTTAAATATGACTGGATTGGAAATAATTTCTCCACATCTGGAAATATTACATTTTTGACAATGAGAAAAAATGGAACGGAGATATTTATTGATTTTATGATTATCTCTGTCATGACTTAAAGGTATGATCGAGTTGAAATTGTATTACATATAAGTAAATTACTGGCATTTCATTGGTGTATATTATATTAGTTATATAGTTTCTTGACATTACATGACTATTTATTCTCGGCTGAAGAAAGTCATAGGAAAGCCAAGCGGCTTGGGTGACATGACTTTCATCAGCCGTGAATAAATGGTCCTGTACCCTGTCAGGAAACTGTATAGCGGATTTATTATCTGACTAAAGTACAGACCTTCCTTATGTAACGTAGCGTATATATAGGAGATGACTTTAGTCAGATTGCCCAGTGTACATGAAGGTATGTACACTGCTTATTGGCCAGTCAGAAGAGAGAATGTACATTTTACTATACGATCTAATCCTGGATTACTAATGTAAATAAAGCATACATCTTATGCCATTGCCTCAGCCCCTCGTCCCCAAAGCATTTTCTCTTTTGGCGTTTTCCGGAATACCGAGCTCGAATACCACCGACAGTTATATTCATAACTATGTGTTACAGGCATTCGTGTATGTATCGTCGGCTTACTCTCATGTGTCGGCAAAGTATATCAAAGAGGAAGTGATCGAACCTCCAATACCGACAGAAATCATCAAGCGCATAATCAGGTTATATCATGTTGTTGAAGATCACATATTATGTTATTACAGGATTATGACAACTAAAAATGCATTTAAATATACCTGTTTTCAATCCATATACAATATCCTTGAAAGTAAACAATGGTTTAACGAGTTTACAAAGTGGGTGTTTTTAATTTGATATATGCATGTAACTATTAAAAAAGAAAATCTATGTTTACTTCCAGTTCAAAATTTACTCAATCTTTCATTAACCCAGTTTATCTATTTGTGCCTTTGTTGTGTTCTACAGAGAAAAAGATTTCAGCGTCAATTTAGATGATAAGATTGCCACAACTTACACGTTTAGCAAACAGATAGCGGAGAAAATTGTAGCTGAAGAATTAGACCAGCTCCCTGCCGCTGTCTTTCGTCCCGCGCTTGTGACTCCGTCCCTAGCTGAACCGTACCCAGGCTGGTATAGTGGTGTCGTAGGATTCAATGGAATTTTTAAAGCAGTGAGTATAATATATGAAACAAAATCATATGCTCATAGCTTCTTGTCCTCTCCTGGGAAAGAAATGGATGTAAGTTAAGACCCTTGGAGAAGTTATTAAGAAAACCGATAGTCTGTAGTCTCTAAAAAATCAATCTGAAAGCTCTGGGTAACATTACCAGGGGTATTTAGTTGTTGTGGGTTTTTTTTTTTCTTCGTACTCAGGATTTTTGATGAAGCTGACTTATCTTGAGCTGTGGAAATTAATTATCCAATCAGATTTCTGTTATTCTATACGTACATGGTTTACAATTCTCCATATTTCTCTTACTCAGTACTCCTCAAAATTTCACCTTTTCTGAATCAAAACTAGTTTAACATCTATTGATTAGTTTCCACATTATTTTTGAGTGATTAAATAATGTACTTTAATAGTTTCTTAATTACATACTCAGCTTGTCAACAAGATACTACAGCTACGTATTTCTTTTTTTTTATCTCACGCATGTTTAATACCAACAATTAGTGCCGAATGTATTCTTATGTTTAAAAATATCATAGATCATAAATTGGGCCGGATGGTTTCAGAAGATTCTACTCGTGTTGATATTAAAATAATATTATGATAGTTTACATGCAAATAGAAATGTAAAAACGTTTTACTGGAACTACTTTTAACTCGCTTCAAATATGCTATAGGAGTAAATAGGTCATGGGTTATCCCCACTTCATCAAACACACACAGATGACAGGCAAATGTACGTTTTGGGGTTAAGTGATGAAAACAATCAACAATCAACAAACTCGTATTCTTTGATAGAAAAAAAATTAGAGGCTCGCAAAATATGAAATCAAATATCGTTTCATTTTAATATCAAATGAATACTCGTGTAAGATCCTCCATAAGTGCACCGAAAAGATTAGGAGGAATTTTATATTCGTTATTTGGTAGAGTTTCAGAGATGAAAGAGTGGAACAAAACAGGGTAAATATCACGCAGGATAGATTCCAAATATGTTCCGGCAAGTTCTATGGGTGTCTATGTTTACTTGTCGGTTGTTGCTTCTCACAAATCCATGTTCCATCAGTGTTGAAAATGCTACTTCGCTACCTCCGGTTTAACCAGTATAAAATAGAAAGTTAAGATTTTATTGGTCAAATTTATACCATTTTGACATGTCAATGGTATATTTAATGAGAAAAAAAAAGGCAAAAACAAACGTTTAATGTCCATTCCCATGGGAAGGTAATTAGAATCTTCTCTACAGCTCTTTGTTTTCCTTTTTATTGTGCGTAATACGTGGACATTCTCCAATCATTTTACCAGGTTGTTTTCTCGAATATGACATTCTTTTCTTGTAGGCTCTGCCTTTTCAAATGGTCACATAAGCAGTTATATTTTTCTTTGTATATTTGTTCACAGATCGTCCATAGAAATAAATCATTTATATACTATAATTATTTTCTCCTAAACAATTTCATGAAACATATTATAACATTATTACAAGTTAAAATTTTAAGTTTGTAATACTTGTTTTATTTTCATTCAGATACAGAGCGGAAAGTTAAGATACTTATTAGGCAAACCGGATATCCCTATTGAGCTGGTACCCGTAGATCTGTGTGCTAATGCTATCATAGGGATCAGTTGGTTGCTGGGTACCAGGTCAGGACTGAAGACACCGGAAGTGTTCAATTTTCACTCTAGCAGTGTAAACGAGTTAACGATGCAGGACTTTGGTACATTATACATTACATCAAATATCTAGAATATATTTATATTCATAAGTAAAATTATGAATCTAATTAATGAGAATTTAGAACACTGTTTACGGTTAAAACAATATATGTATGATCGAAATTGTTCTCCAAACAGGACATTAAATGGCTTGAAGTATTAATGGGTGACAAATACAAGCGGATCTTGTAAGATTTATTTTATTTTAGTGCAGAACAAAACGTAACCTTTCAATGAATGCCTTGTACAGTTAATTTGATTTTTATGCAGCTTTTCGTGTGAACCGGATGTTCGAGGAAACAGGCTCAACCCGTCGACTTACTGTGGTACCAAGCGAGTGAGTTATATGTTACATGCATATATAGCTGTAGTTAAACTTATTATTTTCTGTAATTTGAATTTTGTAATACGAATGTGAAATGGCGCTGGTATAAAACAGTCTAGAATTCCGCCTAAAACATATCATTCGTATATGATGAAATGAGAAGCAAGGTAACTTATAGTATATATGTGAAATTAAAACGATTTTGATCTACCAGTGGTCAAATGCGCGACCTGGACGCTTAAACCACGTAACCACTGGGGCTGTATTGTATATTTTATCTACATTAGCCTTTATCGACTTGTTTGGTTTTAAACCATTTGTACATATTCTTTACAGATTGAGGTTCAGTCTGCTCATGTTTTTGAGATATATCGTGTCGTGTTTGATGGAAGACCTAACATCCCTACCTCATGGTAGGCAGAACAGGTAGATCTATAATTTTATGATCACCAGACGTAGGTTAGTTGTCGTGATAATGGTATATCCTGTTATCATGATACATACTCACAAGGCATACAGCAACTTTGTTGACCCATATTTATTCTGAGTTTTATTTAATATGATATATGCCTATAAGTTTCCTGTTTTACTATATGTTTACAGCAACTAACGTCATTCCTTCAAGTTTAGTAATAAATATCTCTCTCTCTATTTTTGAATTCCGTCGTTGTTTGAAAAAGAATTGTAGCCATAGGATAATACTTATATATAGTATAATACAGTGAAACACTTAATTTCAGTCGTGTGAAGCAGTTCATTTTGCAGCTTCGCGCCATCAACAGTATTGATAAGGCCCTGTTGTACTACAGCGGGAGAGAGTTCCAGAACATTAACAGACTATATCACGTGATGTCTGCTGAAGATCGAGAGGTAAGGGAATGAATAATGCAGAATGAAGCAAAGAATTACAAATACAATATAATATACCGAAAGTGTAATATATTTGAAAACAATGATACAGTTCTAATGTTACTGGGTTTTTTTTAGCTCAGGGTGAGCTTTTGTGATCCCGTGATTGTCCGTCGTCCGTCGTGCGTCGTCAATACTCTAGCACCTTCATTTCTTAAGCAATCATCTTCAAACTTTATGACAATGTTTATGACCATAATGTCTCAATTGAAGTCGATGGTGGCCGAGATCGATCAATTAGGTCAAGAGTTATGCCCCTTTTAATATCAAAATATTCCAGATTTCACTTTGTTTACACCTAGCATCTTCATTTCTTAAGCAATCATCTTCAAACTTTATGACATTGTTTATGACCATAATGTCTCGATCGACTTTGATTATGGCTGAGCTTGGTCAATAGGCCAGGAGTATGCCCCTTTTAATATAAAAACTGCTGGATTTCACTTTGTTTAACTTGCATCTTATCTTTTGAATTTAAACTTTACATTTTATGACATAATTCAAATGAGTTCGATTATGGCTGAGACCGGTAAAATAGGTCAGGAGTTATGCCCCTTTTAATATAAAAAATGCCAGATTTCACTTTGCTTACACTTTTGCATCTTTATCTTTTGAGCAATCATCTTCAAACTTTATGGCAATGTTTATGACTATAATATCACAATTGAGTTCGATTATGGCCGAAATCAGTTGATTAGGTCAGGAGTCATACCCCTTTTAATTAAAAAAAATATGCCAGATTTCACTTTGTTTACAATCTTACATCTTCATTTCTTGAGCAATCATCCATAATGTCTTGATTGAGTTATAAGGTCAGGAGTTATGCCCCTTTTAATATAAAATAAAATTCAAGATTTCACTTTGTTTACACTCTAGCGTCTTCGTTTTGTAAACAATCATCTTTAAACTTTAAGACAATGTTTATGACCATAATGTCTCGATCAACCTTGATTATGGCTGAGATTGGCTTGTTAATTAGGAATTATGCCCCTTTTACTATAAAAGATTTTACCTGTTTACACTCTAGCATCTCTCTTTCCTAAGCAATCATCTTTCTCATGTGAGCGATTCAGGGCCATCTTGGCCCTCTTGTTTTAGTATCTGGAAATTAAGTTGTGGCATTTTATTTCATTTTATTTTAAACCACTATATATCTGGCTTAGTAACGAAAAACAAAAGTGACTAAAAGAACAGCAGAGGCGCTGGTTATCGCAAAATACGCCTGTCCTGCAATTTTATCAATATGGAGGTCGCAACTCTTGAGTGTCTGGGACATTTTGACTTGTTCTCAAACTTGGTCGAGAAACTCTGCCAATACACATTGTGACAAAGTTTAGTAAAGATTGTTTTTGTTTGTTAGAGTGTCTGGAATTTGATTTCTAATTTTTTTTTTTTTTGGGGGCAGTTATTTTTTTTTATCACGAATTCAAGGGCCGTTACTAGATTATCGAACTTGGCAGAGACAAAAGCCCATACACAATATGACCAAGTTTAATAAAGATTTTTTTTACATACTCGTAGCTATTTTAACAATGTTAAATTAATACATGTATGTTAACATTAAGAACTTTTACCGTGGCGTTTAGAAAAAAAAACAACATTAAATGAAGTTAACACATGTACCTAAAAGTAAAAATATAATTATACCTTGGTGCATGAACCTAATGCATTTTTATACTTAAATACTTGTACCAATTATAAAAAAAATGAAAATTCTGAATGTGATCTGAGTGATACAAAAATAATGGTCAAAGAGATAATAGAAAGGAGAACTGATATTAAAGGATTTTAATCCACTACCCTCAGTTTCAACGCATTTGACAGTAAATTTAGCTTATCTAGAGATGCCCTTTAATCTTTAAATAGATGTAATGCATTAGAGTCCAAAAAGACCTTAATTACTATCAGCGCAGGCTGTCAAATTGTAAGGATATGTACGATTGTTGCTTTTCTTTTGTTTAGTGCAAAATACTAATTCTACCAAAGAGCCGAGTTTTAGAAATGTTTATCAGTGTTTCTGATAATCAGCTTCTAAATTTACATAATTATTGGTAAAAACTAGAGGTAACATTGAAAGTGATGATTACCCTCGATACATCGCCTTAATTTTACAATATGAAAATATATTCAACCATCTGAAAAACACAAAGGGGCGACGACGCGACAACGCTTGTTCTTTCTAGATTACCTCCCTTTTCACACTGTTAAACATAACATAATTAAGCTTAAATATGTTTTTCAGAAGTTCCCTATGGACCTAAAGCAGATTTCATGGAACAGTTACATCCGCATCTGTATGGGACAGACTAATGAAGAAATACTTAAACATAAAAATGAACTCTGAAGATATTGAGGTCACCATGGACGACCCAAGTCCTCTAAGTCTTGTCAAATCAAGTACATCTGCATTGAATCAGAAGCCGAAACGTATTATTTGTTCTAAAAACACTTTGTATACCTTTCATTCGAAGTAGCAATCACCATGTTTCAACGGCGTAATTGCTGGCTGTATGGGCGCCGCCATTTTCTTATCATGTGACCGCAAGTAGTCCCAATGGCGGCGTATATTGGTAAAGCCTTCATCACCGTCGACGTAGCAACTAACCTACAGTTAGCGACCGATTATCAGTTTGTTCGTATTATAGGTTTTTGTATTATACAGTGCACGGTTATATCCACTTATAGATAACCTACAACACCGTCTCACCATGTGTCCAAGTGTCCATAACAATCATCTGTTTCAACGTCCAGCTGTCATTCCTCCGATACTGTTATGATTTTAAACCGGTTCTTGAAGTGCATCACTTATTTTCGTGATTGATTTGTTAACTTGTCTGACAGGTGTTTTATTACTATTTTCTTGATTATGTTTAGACATATCGAGGTATTTTACTACTTTTTTTAAGAAATCAAGCATAACTACCACATCACAGTTGCTGCCAATAGGATACTTTACTTATCTTTAAGTGACCTTCTCAACAGGGTGAATCAGACGTTTCTGGCCTGACTTGAAATTATATCCCTTATTTTTTCAACATAACCAACCTTCAAACAAATGCATTTGTTCCAACGATGCTATAATTTAATTGTCAGCATTGAAGAACAGGCCCCGTGACCTCGAAAATAAAAATGGTACTTAGGTATGAATTTCATGTTTATACTCTAACAATCCCCGTTAGTTTAAATGGGGATTTGAGTAAAATACTTAAATTTGAGCCTGAAATCGAAAAAGCGGGACCTGGTCATCTTAACTTTCTCAAAATATTTTAACAGCCACAGTGACAGGGTATTGATAAATCGAGAATACGGGGGATGAGACAGGATATCGAAACTTCACTTGTTGCTGCAGCTACTGCAATTTGTGAGGTCTAGGCAGGGGCAATTCTCTTTGAAATTTCTCCCTCGCTTGCTTGATTTTTAATACCTGAACAACAAGAGTATTCTGTGTGTTGTGTGTGTGTGTGTGTGTGTGTGTGTTTAATTTCCTTGCTTAAGAAAAAAGTCCAAGTTTGAAACTTTCTGATGTACCCTCATACATACTTCAATTGCTCTCTCTTTAGTGACCATCTGGCATATGCAATCACTTTCTGTTATTCCCTTGCCTCGTCGCTTCGGACTGGTGCTACTTGTTGACTAATAAATATATATTTATCAATAAATTTCTGATAATGAAAATTAAAAACGTTATTATGTTTATATGTTTATCCATTTGGCTCTTCGAAAGTATGTTAAATTTTACTTCATATTCTGAATATGTCAGTTATTTTGGAAATAGTTTAACAACATGCAAAATTGGAGTTCCGCGCAAATGATTGACCAGAAAAGAATACATGTACAAGTCATTTTATTTTAACGTTTTTTAGCGTTGAACGAAGCATTGATTTTATCATAGTGTTGCTACTTTATGTATCTTATTCGTCTCGAGTAAATTGGAATTTCCTGAAAATTCGGGAAGAAAAACAAAAACTTAAAAACAACTTTGTCTAAATTTCTAACGTGCCCTATATCCAAGTTATTATGTTGATTTAGTAGGTAACAAAACTATGTAATTACATTGTTATTTAGCTATTTCAAGGGATACTCTGTATGAGTACATCATTAGAACATTCATTTTGATGTTAAAACAAAATCTGGATTCGGACAAACCATTTTGAATTCTTCCCCAACATACATACATACATATATACATATTTCTTTTTAACACACACACACTTTTAACGGATATTCGCATATAACTATATTTTGTCTAATTAACTTGGGGTGCGCTTTTCCAAGGACCATGGCTGTGCCGAGGCGTATTACACAAATGAAAGATAAGCTAAAGAGCAAAACAACTCTCAGTGTTTATCCGAACATTTCATAAGACTACCCCTCCCGTATGTGCTCGAAAAATCGCGAGTTGACTATTTGTTGTTTTCTATGTGATAAATACAAGTCATATAAATTCTTTAAAAAAACACTTTGTCTGACTTTGCTTTTTTATTATTATTTTCATATTCGCCAAAGTAAATATGAATAAATTAATACTATCAAAACGTTTGATTTTTTTTTCTTTTTTGATCAGTAGCAAGCCTATCGTGGCTACTGATTTTTTTCCATATGTAACCCTAGAACTATACAGTTGCAGACGATAAGCAATGACTCTACAAAAAGAAGAAAAACTACTCAATTTCGACATTTGGCATCGACAACAAATTCCCTTATGTCAGTTGTTTTATGATAAACAAAAGCAGACATTATTGATTTGCATAAGTAGCTATCAATTCAATATAGTTCACAATACTGAAGTAAGATCATGACCTTCTTAGGTATGCAATGTATGAATGGATCAATATGAATCAAATCAAAGTGCTCAAGGCACTGAGAGACTGCCGGCGGAGTTATCATGAAACAAAAAGCGAGTTCAACTGGCTTATAACTAGTAACCAGAGTTGTAGTAAAACGTGAGGAGTTTTTGATTGCCTCCATCGAGTTCAATCCTACTTGAACGCTGGAATTAGAATTATAACTAGTTGATCATATATATCCTGCCGGCAGTCTTTTAGTGCATAGTGCGCTTTGATTTTTATCTAGACCAAGATCATGTTCACGTGTGTGCAATTAGTAAGTATATAACGATGTGTTTGAGTTGAATTGTATTGTAATGTAAAAGGTTCTTCTACCTGCTTATATTCTCATGATTAAAATATGTTGTAGTGCATTAATATTCGAATGCGAGATTTTCTTACCTGTATTTAAATCTCATTGGTAGCGAAGTTACATTACTAATCCCCTTTCTCCAAGAATATATTTTAATATAGTATGGCAATAACTGCCATGGCAAAGACAAAGTACTTTAATTCAATTTCAGTATGTTAACATGGTTCAAATATCCAACAAACATTTTGTTGTACGAGTTTCATTACTTTGTTTACATGACACACGGAAGTGTCACTTGTTTATTCTGCGGCATCCTATGTTCCAGGAACTATTTCTCTATTTTAACCTGCAGATAAGTTAAAAACTATATGAACCTTACGCTAGTTTTGGTATGGAAATACTTTGTTAGGGTAATTGTGATGCTTCATATTAATTTATACTTGTGGGATGTGCAGAAGTGGATGTGTTAGGATTTCCGCACATAAGATGCACTTTTATATGGCGGAAGTACCCATTTTATGGATTTCTCCGCACGGCATCTGATTGGTGGAGGATCCCCGATTATGGGAATTCCCTACTCTGATTGGCTAGAGGGCAGATGACTCAGTGTGACCTCATCACAAAGTATCCCGGCTCGCGAAAGTATAAATAAGGGAACGCAAGGCAGTTTGACAGCTTTCCATTTCGGACCAAAACATCCAAAATTCGTCAAACGTAAGAAAACCAGAAAGAACGCCGCCCGCAGCAATGTAAATATACATTAACTTTATAAAAGAATATATATCTATCAAGAGTATTT
>CM037786.1:34481629-34531629 GCA_021229015.1 Solen grandis
TCTCAACAATTAAAAACATTCAATAATTTTTGATCTTCCTGATCCAAAGATTTAGCACTTTTAACTATTAAATTAAAACACAGATTATTTACTGGTTAACTGTAACATGTTCTGTTAAAATGGAATTGGATGCTATCGACTCTACCACTGTCATGTCTTTTTTGTTTCTAAACAAAGTCCAAAACATTGTCTAAATCCCTTTGACAACCTTGGTGCTGCTACAGACGATCTCAACTTCCAGATCGTCAATTATTGCGCGACAAATACCTGACGTTTGGTTCGCATGCAGTGTTAGGTATCCGCTCAAAGTGTTGTTTTTAGCTCACCTGAGCACAACGTGCTCATGGTGAGCTATTGTGATCGCCTTTTGTCCGTCGTCCGTCGTCCGTGCGTGCGTGCGTGCGTGCGTGCGTCCGTCCGTCGTCAACAATTTGCTTTAAACAACATCTCCTCATGAACCGCTGAAGGGATTTTGACCAAACTTCACAGGAATCATCCTTATGATGCCCTCTATCAAAGTTGTACAAATTATTCAGATTGGTTAAAAAAGTAGGTCACAGGAGCTAAAAATAGATTTTAAAAATGCAAACTTTGAAAATCTTCTTCTGCAAAACTGCAAGGCCTAGAGCTTAGATATTTGGTATGTAGCATCATCTTATGGGCCATTACCAAGATTGTACAAATCATAGCCCTACGGTGATAAATGACCCCGCACCAGGGGTCACTTGTTTTACATAGAGTTATATAGGAAAATCTTTAAAAATCTTCTTCTATGAATCCATTAGGCCTAGAGCTTAGATATTTGGTATGTAGCATCATCTTATGGTTCATTACCAAGATTGTACAAATCATAGCCCTATGGTGATAAATGCCCCCGCACCAGGGGTCACTTGTTTAACATAGAGTTATATAGGAAAATCTTTAAAAATCTTCTTCTATGAATCCATTAGGCCTAGAGCTTAGATATTTGGTATGTAGAATCATCTAATGGTTCATTATCAAGATTTTCAAAATGGTGGCCCTTTGGAGATAAATGACCCCGCACTAAGTCTTCTCCTCTGAAACCATAAGGCCCAGTGCTTATATATTTGGTGTGTAGTATTGTCAGGGCTAAAATGTTTAAGATTGAGTTATATCAGAATTCTTGTCTGTTTAAAAACCTTGTAATCAGTTGTAGCAATGGTACTCAGGTGAGCGATCCAGGGCCATCATGGCCCTCTTGTTTTTTAAACGTTTACCCGTTTCTTCCTGCCATGTGTAACCATATTTGAAGCAAACAAATAGAAAATCGTCAGATAAATGAATAAGACAAGCTGGATTTAAGTTTTATTTGAATGGAACCCAAAGTAGGAAATACCGGAAATCGCTTGCAGTCTATTTAGCAGTTTCGCAAGTAACCACTCAAAACATATACGAGTATTTATAAACATCATTCGGTTTCATAATGTTGCGTACCAATACGCTTTAATGTTTTGGATATTTGAGTAACCTAATTTTTCATTGCTTTTTGATACCCTAGAATATGAAAAGAATTGGGTTTTTATCTATTTCATTTGCGTAAGTACGCAAATACACACCTTATCTGTAACCCTGAAGACACCTGAGATTTGTTTTTGCTGTTTCACCCAATATCATGATTATGTGCATGCTAATGGCCATTGAATTATTGAAAAAAATATGTGTTGTGCACATCTTTAAAACTGTATGAGCCAGTTTACAAAAATTAACTGGAATATACTGCAGTAGTTAGGTTGTACACCTTAAGAATATTGCTTTACTCAGTACTGCAGAGTTATTAACTACTTAAACAAGACCGCAACCCTGAGATAAACTTAATCTTAATTTGAAGATCACACTCTGATAATATCTGTGGAAGCATATCTCAACGTGTGTTTACGCAAAATCGCAGCACTGAGCTGTATTATGGGCGGCGCCACTTTAATTACCTCCCATGAAAGACACCGGAGAGTTGGACAGTAACGAGTCACACATCATTTTGAATATCTCGGCAATTCATGGGCCAGAGATAGCAGAGAAGATACAATTGAATTAGCTCTAATGAATAATAAATGAAACAAATACCTAAATCGTTTTAAATAATCTAAAACAAAATGAGTGTAAATACAGCTTATGTAAAGCGTATGTTTGGAAGATATGTGGTATCTTTGATAAAAAAAAAGAAAAAAAAGCATACTATATACATTGTATATCAAATGCATAGCCTCTACGAGAAAAAAATATTATGGTGATTTTTTTAACTTGTCATTTTTATAACCATGAACTTTTCAAGATACAGTGGTTAATATAATCAAAGTGTAAATATTAATCTGATAAGGCCTCACAACGTGCTCAAGGTGAGCTTAATTGTGACCGATGAATGTCCAACGTCCATCGTCAACATTGAACTTAAAACGACATCGCCTCCTAAACCACTGGGCCATTTTCAAAGAAATTTCACAGGAATGTTCCTTGGGTGAAGCCCTTTCATAGTTGTTCAAAGAATTTTATTCCATGCAGAACTCTGGTTGCCATGGCAATGGAAAGAAAAAACATATGAAAATTTTGAAAAACTACTGGCAAGATTTCAAAGTTATATGGCACAGATGTTCCTCTATCAAGATTGTTCAAATTATTTTGATTTGTTAAAAAACATGGCTGCCAGGGGGCGGAGCCTGTTTCCTTATATGTATATAGTAAAAACTTCAAATATCTTCTCCTCTGAAAGTCTAACTGGATTTCAAAGTTATTTGTCACAGATGTTCCTTAGGTCACTCGCTACCAAGATTGTTCAAATGATTTTGATCCGTTGAAAAACATGGCAATCAGGTAGGCTAAGCCCGTTTTCCTTATATATATAGTACAACTTTGAAAATTCTTCTTGTCCTAATGTACTCACTCAATTTGGCTGGCAGAGGGCAGAACCCATTTTCCACAATATCATAAGATATTTGCTGTTTCTTTTCCTCTCACTAATACCTGGTTCTCAGGTGAGCGACCCAGGGCCATCATGGTCCTCTTGTTAAGTCTAAATATAACACTATACCGGTGACTGTTAGTTGTGGTAAGAGTGTCCACCTCGAAAGCGAGAGGTCGTTGGTTTGATCAGATCATTGAATAGCTAAATATGGTTCTGGTGCAGCACACGTGATTAGGGTAGTTCCTGACCTGTTAGCCAGCTGCCAGGATGAAGTGATTGAATGTATGAGTATTGTAGTATCTTATCGCTTGTATACGACCAAATATGGTATGGAGGCCAGTTTGAGTCTTGCTTGTTAGAAATGTTGGAGATAGACAATGCAAGTCACTGTCTGACTAACTAAAACTTGTATATATGATAAGCGGGGCAAAATGTCCATAAATGCTGATTGTCATGTGTAGAAGGACATATTAGGCAGTATAGGTCTATGTCTGCTTGATGTCGGTATACTGGTGCACTGTAAACACTGACATTTGGTACATTTCCATAGGAATCAACAACTTCTGTGATTCAGCCTTTGCTGAAGAAGAAAGGTAATCCCATGGAACAACAAAATAATAGACTGCTCCCAAACTTTTCATTTTTTTAAGGTACTTGAAAAAGCTACCCTATAACAAATTGTTGAAGATATCGAAAGTAAAAAAGAAACGTTCTTCCTTTATTTCAAAGTGAATATCACAAAAACCATGGAGAAGAGATTGCATTGATCAAAATGCAGTGATAATTATGTTAGGCACCGTATGTGCAAGTAACAATAGAAGTCGTGATTGACCTCAGCATCCCTTTCGATACAGTTGACATTCCAATTTTACTGCAGATCTTCACTCATAAGTAATGAATAAATGTATATAACAAAAATAAATGAAGTTTTATTTTTGAGTAAGACTTCTGAAACTCGACCATTTATATGCATGTTTAACAAGTTTTGATGTTAATCTACAGGACAAATAACAAAAACATGTAATGCAATAATGCAGCCAAATGGTCCATATACACACAATTTTTTAATATAAAACAGATTCGTGGATCAATTTGTGATTCGCATTGCCATGTGGCTTGCAACCACAGCCCTACAAATAGGGGTATTTGTTGATTTTATTTCAGTGACCTTTTAGCTCTCTGAGAAAGGGGTCTGCTCGGCGAGCTTTGTTGTCTTCTGACAACTCTTGTTGTCAACTTCTTGTTGAAATGTTTTATTCAATATTTGCCCAGTTTTTTTCCTCTGTTTAACATTCTTGATTTGGAAATTGAAACCAAGTTTTTCCATTTCTATAAGTGCAGATTAATGCCTGACCCTGTAGAATTTTACCACTTACAGGATGTTCAGTACAACAGAAATGAAAAAGAAATACTTTTTGTTGTGTTAATCAGGTTTTAACGCCAACATATTGATATTATTTGAACGTAACAGAAATTCTCATGCTATCGGCACCGTTACAATGTGACATCACAATACCAAGAATGATACGAAAATGGTGGCTCCCATTAAGCGTTCAAGGTCTTCCAACCCTAATAGCCATATTCCATATCTTGCCACTGGATGGTAATATTTCTATGAAACTTTGTCACTTTGAAGACTTTCAAAAATACAAATATTTCACCAAAAGTTTTTCAAGTTTTATCCAATTTGGGGGAGATAATCTGCAAATAAGTTAACATTGAAGCCTATGGGTATAAACATTTTCTGTAAATATGAAAAACTAAATTTGATTTATGAGAAAAATTCATGGTAGAAAGATGCATTCTATGATTATGTAACAATTTTTGTGGAAAAAAAAATCTTAACTTTACCATAGGAAAATGGAGAAAGTCATTTTTCACTTTTTTTTTCTTTTTTTTTTTAGTTTACAGGGCTGATAACTCATGGCAACAAAATTATCAAGGGGAGGTAATAAAAGAACTTCTGTTACTTGTCTTAACATGTCAATTTGCCCTTAAGATTAGCATTGTTTGACATTTTAAAATCTTATACATATGTTTTGATAAGTTGTATGCATGGCTTTGATGGAATTGACCGCTATTATGGTTGGAATAGCATAGTAGCATATTATATGCATCGTATGTAGTACATATTTCTATTGTTAAAACTTAGCAAATGAAAATGAAAATATTGACTATGGAATGATGCATATCCACTTATTACTACAATATCTTTCTGGTTCTTTACCACATGTTTTGGATAGGCATATTGTACAACTAGCTTCTAACATCTTCTTTTATGTAATTTACTTTATTTGGTAGTGGATATCTTTTACCAAATCAACAAACTTGCTTGTTTTTATACTTTCAGGGAGAGTTAATGTTAAAATTTCCTCAAAGAAAGCCCTCTCAGTTAAAAGAAAGAATGACAGAAGATATCAGGTAATATTTATTTTACAAAAAAGTTGAAAATGATATATCTAGACTTAATTGATTGGTGTCCAGGGTTGTAAAAATCCACTTGTCCGCTCGTATTTACAAGTGAATTTCAAAGTCTGACGAGCATAATTTCTCTGAACACTAGTCCGACCGGACAAGTAACTTTTTGCGGACAAGAAAGAATTTCATATTGTAATGATATGGAAATCATAAAACTCTTTACTTGATCAGGGGAGCTAATTTTGACAAAATATCACCATAGCGACGCTCAATTTTGTGAAAGATCAGTAAGGTGCTAGCATAGACTGGTTCACAATATTCTACGGTGTTTTTTCAATATATTTTTTTGTTACTTTGCGGCACAGTCCGGGACAGCAAATATGTTTTGTTTCCGGGGGTCAAAATGCCGAAACAATTGTCAATGAAGGCGCTTCTTGGTGGCGGAGACGATGAAAATACAAAAAAGCGAGAGTTAAAATATAGGAAGCAACAAAAGTGCCTACGATAAAACAATATGCAAAAAAAAAGCCCTGGATCATTGGTTTTCTGGCTTTCCGTGGTTGATGAAAAAAGAAGAAAAATTGTTTTGTGGTGTTTCCGCAAAATTTCAAAAGCTTTATACAACTTTATGGGAAGCAAAAATTAAAATCATTTTAGGACGAGCTAACTTTGTTTAAGGATAAGTAAGATTTTTCACCTACTCGACCTACAGGACGAGTGACCTAAAAGAAAATTTAACACCCCTGGTGTCCATCTGAAGTTGTTTGAACTGAGAGTTTTGGACTACATGTGTAAACTTGAATATGTGTTGAAAACAGCAATACAATTGTAATGATATAAATGAATAGGGCCGTTTCTGTTAATTTTTAACAAGGTGAGAAAAACACGTGTCCCGTTTCTGTTAATTTTTAACAAGGCGAGAAAAAAATGTGTCATCAGACAAAGACATAGATGAGCTTCCAGGGCTGGTGCTCTGACAACTGAGCTACTGCATCATTTACGCAAATCTCATACTTTTAAGGGTTATATTAATACGTCATAAGAAGGATGTGTAAAATTTCATGTTGCACTCAGTTGGTTCCCGCTCAAGTATTTAAAGTTAAGCTCTGTAACTTATCTTTCAACAAAGACAGATATTTGAAGAGATGTTCCATAAAGTTTCTGAAATAAATTACATCATATTTTATTTAGTAAATTCTTATGTAATGATTTTGTTGAGTGTGTAGTCAATTTCTTTAAGGTAAAGTCCCTGTAATGATTCTGCGTCTTGGACCACTTAGCCTCTACCAAGATAACCAAGGTACCCTAATATGAAACCATGGTTATCTCTGTGAAAGGCCATGAGATTAAAAAAGTATAGGAACCATTACAGGGACATAACCTTAATTTAATGTGAAGGGAATTATTTTATCAGTTTAATTCATGATATTACACATGTTTAAGTGAATTCATTTTAATACCAAATGTATGTTATTAAACGATTTTTTCATTATTTAAGGCCCAACAACTTAGAAAACAGAAGCGCGAGGAGGTGATGACAAAGAAACGTAGCATTGGTGCATCTGGCACGCCTCCTCATTGTGTGGTATGTTTTGTTTTGAGGGTTTAAATATGTGAATTGCAATTTATATTATGCCCCCATGTAAAAGTGGCTACATATAGCATTGCTGCTGTCCGTCTAGCCGTACATGCAACCAAAACTTATCTGATCATTAACTGGAGAACCGCAGAGTTTTGGGTTTGTGAAACTTGGTAGGGACATTGGCCATGACCAGCAGATGACCCCTATTGATATTGAAGTCAATTAGGTCAAAGGTCAAGGTCACTGTGTTGTATGAAACCTTTGTTCGATCATTAACTGTACAACCACAGGGCCTGGGTTTGTAATACCTTGAAGGAACATTGGCCATGCCCAGTAGATGACCCCTATTGATTTTGAGGTTACATTGTATTAGGTCAAAGGTCAAGGTCATTGTGTACAATAGAATGAAATCCTTGTATGACAAAAACTTGTCTGATCATTAATTGGAGAACCACAGGGCCTGGGTTTGTGAAACTTGTAGAGACATTATCTATGACCAGTAGATGAAACCTATTGATTCTGAGGTCAAAGGTCAAAGTCACTTTGTACATTAGAATGAAATCCTTGTCTGATCATTAACTGGAGAAACGCAGGGCCTCGGGGTTTGTGAAATCTGGTAGGGACATTAGCCATAACCAGTAGATGAACCCTATTGATGTTGAGGTCACTATGTCAAAGGTTATGGTCACTGTAACCTTTAGTATGAAATCTTTGTCAGACTGGATGAAGGTTCTTTACATGCTATTATTCAACAAAAAAGCGGTTGTGGGGGCATCTTTGTCCTATGGGCACATTTCTAGGTTATCCAATAATGTTGTCTTAACATTCAAAGAATAAACCTGTGTAAATACAGCAGCTGGTATCTTATGTTCAGTCATAAACATTCAGATTTTTTAAACAAATCCCTGTATGTCAGTACTGTGTGATAAAACTTGCAACAACCAAACAATGTGAAATTTCAATTTTTACCTCACCTGAGCATAGCTCAGGGTGAGCATTTGGAATACTTGATTGTCCGTCATCCGTCGTACGTCGTCAGTCAACCATTTTGATGTTTACACACTAGAGGCAACAATTTTGATCCAATCTTCCTCAAACTTGGTCAGAATGTTTGTCTTGATGATATCTTGAACCGTTTCGAAAATGGGTCAGGTTGGATCCAAAAGTAGGTCAGTAGGTCAAATCTTAGAAAAATCTTGTTTACACACAAGAGGCCACAATTTTGATCCAATCTTCCTCAAACTTGGTCAGAATGTTTGTCTTGATGATATCTTGAACCCTTTGAAAATGGGTCAGGTTGGATCAAAAAGTAGGTCAGTAGGTCAAATCTTAGAAAAATCTTGTTTACACACTAGAGGCCACAATTTTGATCCAATCTTCCTCAAACTTGGTCAGAATGTTTGTCTTGATGATATCTTGAACCCTTTTGAAAATGGGTCAGGTTGGATCAAAAAGTAGGTCAGTAGGTCAAATCTTAGAAAAATCTTGTTTACACACAAGAGGCCACAATTTTGATCCAATCTTCTCAAACTTGGTCAGAATGTTTGTCTTGATGATATCTTGAACCCTTTTGAAAATGGGTCAGGTTGGATCAAAAAGTAGGTCAGTAGGTTAAATCTTAGAAAAATCTTGTTTACACAGGAATTTTCCAATTTCAAACTTTTTTTGATATCTTGAACCCTTTTGAAAATGGGTCAGGTGGATCAAAAAGTTGGTCAGTAGGTCAAATCTTAGAAAAATCTTGTTTACACACTAAAGGCCACAGTTCAGGAGTTATGTCCCTTTTAATGTTTAAATTTGTGTGTTAAAGCCATACTATCTCTCAGTCAAGTATGACTTTAAATTTTAACCACAGGCACTGTTTTGTTCATTGAACTGAAATGATGTCATAGATTATATATTCTGACAGTACAACTATGCTATAATTTAGTAACTTGTACAGGCAATGAAGGCAATTTTTTCAGGTGAGCGTCTTTAGGCCATCTTGGCCCTCTTGTTATTTTATAGTGACTTTCTTTTATGTTTAATTGTGCAAATGAGAAATTAATAGACACAAATAATACCTACTTATGAGTAAGATAAGATTTGTTCATACAAAGTGAAATGGGCCCAAGGTTTCGCAAATTTGTGAAAAGTAACAACTGATTACA
This sequence comes from Solen grandis, assembly GCA_021229015.1. NCBI lineage: Eukaryota > Metazoa > Mollusca > Bivalvia > Adapedonta > Solenidae > Solen > Solen grandis. The sequence goes on from CM037786.1 coordinate 34,490,697, forward strand.
TGAAGTTAGGAAAACTTGGTGAATATTGACAACTTTGGGAATTGTAAAAGAACACATTGAAATACATTTATTTAGTCATCATATGTATGGTTTAATTTTTTTAGCTGTTTTATGATACCAATTTCTGTTTCATCAATTTTATACTCTTTTTTTTTTGAAATTCTCACATTTAGACAATTTCCAATGTTGAAAAAGGTCCTTATTCATTAATCAAATTATGAAGGAAAACAGTTGCTGGATATGAATAGAATTAATGTGTTTAAACAGTTGGTAGTCCCCCTGCACAATGCAGTCTCCAGTGCAGAAGTCGTTAAAAATATCACTGGATGTGATGATACAGCCACAACTAAATCCACTGACACAGGAATAACACACATGAGGTATGTGTACTTTCAGCTTATATGAATTGAGATAAGGCATCCAAGCATTGTAAATTTAAAAGTTGTAATACTGTGGCTCAAGGTGAGCTATAAGAATGTGTCAGTGTCTGTCGTCCATTGTCCGTCGTCAACTTTAAACAACATCTCAACCTAAATCACTGGGCCAATTTTTAGCTCAACTATTCGAAGAATATGAGAGCTATTGTAGTCGCCCTGGCGTCGGCGTCGGCGTTACAGCTTTTGGTTAAAGTTTTGCGTGCAAGTTACTATCAACCTTATATCTCAATAACCATTGATGGTATTGACTTGAAAGTTTATAAATATGTTCAGGGCATCAGACAACCAAGTTAGTAACTCTTGACTGAATTGATATGAATTATGGCCCCTTTTTAACTTAAAAATTTTGGTTAAAGTTTTGCATGCAAGATACTCTCATGCTTATATCTCAGTATCCAGGCATGCAATTGATTTGAAACATCTTTAATATATTAAGGGGTATCATACTTTCATGGTAGATAACTATTGATGGAATACGTTACAAATTATTGCCCCTTTTTAACTTAGAAATTTTGGTGAAAGTTTTGCATGCAAGATACTCTCATGCTAATATCTCAGTATCCAGGCATGTGATTGATTTGAAACATCTTTAATATGTTAATAGGTATCATAGTTTCATGGTAGATAACTCTTGATAGAATATGTTACAAATTATGGCCCCTTTTTTTACTTAAAAATTTTGGTTAAAGTTTTGCATGCAAGATACTTTCATGCTAATATCTCAGTATCCAGGCATGTGATTGATTTGAAACATCTTTAATATGTTTAGGGATATCATACTTTCATGGTAGATAACTCTTAATATTTACAAATTATCCCTTTTTACTTAAATTTTGGTTAAAGTTTTGCATGCAAGGTACTTTCATGCTAATATCTCAGTATCCAGGCATGGGGTTGATTTGAAACATCTTTAATATGTTTAGGGGTATCATACTATAAAGGAAGATAACACTTGATGGAATATATTAAAAATTATGACCCCCTTTTCTAACTTGGATTTTTGGTTAAAGTTTTGCATGCACAGTGTTATTGTGCTTATGTCTCAGTAACTAGGCATGGGATTGATTTTAGACATCAAAAAAATATTAAGGGGTATCAGACTATCAAGGTATATCATTTTTGACTATTATTATATACAGAGTATGTGAAGGGCAAGAATTGAAATAGATTTCTTTTGATTTACCAACAAGCATTTTGAATAGTCGAGCGTGCTGTCCTCTGACAGCTCTTGTTAAGAAACTTAACAGGAATGTCCCTTGGGTGATGCCCTTTCATAGTTGTTCAAGGAATTTGATTCCATGCAGAACTCTGGTTGCCATGGAAATGGAAAGAAAAAACTTTGAAGATCTTCTCCTCCAAAACTACTGGCCAGATCTAAAATTAATTTGGTACAGATATTCCTTTGGTAACCCTCTACCATAATTGTTCAAATTTTTCGGATCCATAAAAAAACATGGCCACTGGGGTGCATAGCTCGTTTTCCTTTAATATATGTATATAGTACAAATTTGAAAAATCTTCTTTTGCAAAGTACAGGCTGGAATTTAAAGTAATTTGGCACAGATGTTCCTAAGGTCACTCTCTACCAAGATTGTTCAAATTATTTTGATCTGTTGAAAAACATTGCCGTCAGGCGTGGAGCCCGTTTTCCTTATATACATATAGTTCAAATTCCAAAAATTCTTCCTGTCTAAAGTACTGGCTGGATTTTAAAGGCTTTTGGGACAGATGTTCCACAGGTCACTCTCTACCAAGATTGTCAAAATTATTTGGATTGGTAATAAAACATGGCTGCCAGGGGGCGAAGCCCATTTTCTTTATATGTATATAGTACAAATTTGAAAATTCTTCTTGTCCAAAAGTATGCATTGGATTTATGGCTGGCAGGGGGCAGAGCCCATTTTCCATAATTTCATAAAATATTTTCTGTATATTTAATTTCATAAAATATTTGCTGTTTCTTTTCCTCCCATTAATACTTGGTTCTCAGGTGAGCGATCCCAGAGCCATCATGGCCCTCTCATTTTGTCAGCTATAATGTTTCTCATTTTGCTTCTAAAACTGGTAATTTTAAAACTAATTACTTTGAAGTGTAGCTACTGCCAGGGTTCGAATTTAAGCTAGCATACTTGCTAAGAGTGAGTCAAAATTTATAAATTTATAAAAAGTTACAATTTCAGTTACTTGCTTTGTTTTTTTGAGTGGAAATAGAGTAGCTAATGTTGAGTTAAAGAACTATAATCCAAAGTCTGAAGTTACAAGATGGTGGATGTCTGGAGAGAGACAGAAAGACACACCACTCTGCCTTATGGGGCCCGAAACTAAAATTACATGCTCAGTTTGTTTTCACTATATGCTATGGTTCATAGTTTTGCACTTTGCCGCAAAACTGACATTTGACTCTTTACAAGTAAAGAATTCAAAACTTTAAAATTGCGAGTTGATTTTTCATATAGCAAGAAAAAAAATTACTACTTGCTAAAAATAGCAAGTGCAAAATCTGGCTTAATCAAACCCTGTACTGCTGCAAATGATGATGCTGCAGCTACTATGGCTATTGTTACTGCAGTTGTAAATATTTTTCTTAATGATAACTTTGAAAATTGTTTGGAAAATATTTAATTTTGGTGAGCATATTTCCTATTGTACTTTGTAGAATGTTTATTACTAATGTATGTTCAATTATAATTGTTAAGCAGTGATTAATAGTGTTTGCTTTAGGTGCTAAGTTCTTGTCTGTCTCAGTATCCTCTGAGAGGGATAAGTATTATTTGTTATAACTTGTTTTGCAATCAAGGTGTAAAGAAATAAGTTTATATATCAAATGATAATAAAATACCTAGATTTCCTATATTTATATATAACTGCATTTTTTCCTTTCATGAGAGAACATTTCCCACTGTTCCCCAACAACAAAAAAACCCTCTAAATTTTGCATTGTTATATTTACTCTTAGTGTCCCAAGATTCAAGCAGCGTGTGGAGTTCATGTGTGTAGAATACGGCCACCTGTACGACCTACTGGATGGAGTGAAGGTGGCCGACTCCCTCTTGCTGGTGTTGGACGCAGGGGACGGAGGGGTGGACCAGTACGGGGAGTACTGTCTTTCCTGTCTCCTGGGGCAGGGACTGCCTGCTGTCACACTGACACTTCAGGTGCTGAGTTTTTTTTATTTCTTATTTTTAGCTCACAAAGCTCAGGGTGAGCTTTTGTGATCCCGTAAGTGTCCGTCGTCAGTCAAGCATCGTCAGCATTTTAGTGTTTACACTCTATCACCTTCATTTCTTATGCAATCATCTTTAAACTTTATGACAATGTTTATGACCATAATGTCTCGATTGAGGTCGATTATGGCTGAGATCAGTTAATAAGAGCTGGAGTTATGCCCCTTTTAATATAAAAAAAATGTCAGATTTCACTTTGTTTACACTCTAGCATCTTCATTTTTTTTAGCGATCATCTTCATACATTATGATAACGTTTATGACCATGATTCTCAATAATAGTTCAATTTGGCTGAGATGGGCCTATTAGGTCAGGAGTTATGCCCCTTTTATTATAAAAGCCAAATTTCACTTTGTTTACACTCTAGCATCTTTATTTCTTAAGCAATCATCTCTCTCAGATGAGCGATTCAGGGATAAAAAGAAAAGTTCCAGGAAATGTGATACACATGCATATTTCATCTTTTCTATTTGATATCATAGTTTTGTGCTAAAATTTTAGGGTTTGAAAGAAATTCCACAGAAGAAACATAAAGAAGTGAGAAAACATCTTCAAAAGATCATAGAAAAATGGTGAGTATAGCAGGGAATAGATAGCCCGAACTAAGACTTTTCTGTTATCTGTCTGTCCGTCACACTTTTTCTGTCACACTTCAGCAGGTGACACCTGTGTTCCAGAGAACACTCTTGTTAAAATATAATCATGGTCTTTAAATGCTAAATGAAGACAACTGTTTAGTACAAGCATCCACTGACTTGGTGTTATAGGTGCTTTTGCCTAAAGTCTATAAAAGCTTGCATCCCTCAAACCCTTAATGGATTATGATCACAGTTTAATGATGGATGGATTACCTTAAGTTTTTATTTATAAAACAGCATTGTCTATTTGGATGACTATGACTGCAGTGTGGGTGCATCAAGGAATCTCTGTCCAATCATCATACCAACATGTTACTTAACTTAGATTTGATGCTACTGAAATACAATTGATAACTTCCAATATACAAAAATTAAAGAACAGTTGTGTTATTTTACAGGATAATATACTCTGTACTATAGTATCTTAAATGATTTCTTGTTATATAATACAGCACTGTATACTTAGTACAAGAAACTCAGGCTATAGTGAACAGATAAGTGTGGTCCCATCAAGTTCGCTATAAGCAAAGTTTACTGTGCATAGCCTCTGACCATGATTATCTCTTTGGTCCCATACAAAATCAATATATCTGAATAACACCATAATTATGCGAAACTGTCGAACATATGCACCCAAGGTGATTTACCATATACATGTGTCAACAACAAGTCACTTGCCTGCATCAGGATTGGTAATTTTCACATGTGAAAAGGCATTTCCTTATAAGCAACTAAAATTTAGTGGAAATATGGTTTCTAGGGACCAAACATAGTATACTATATAACAGCTGATAATTGCTATAACCAAATTTGTTATAAAAATAACTTATCTATAAAGATTAAAGAAGGGGACAAGTCGGACTGAAAATGTTTGCTTTATCCGAGAATTTGTTTAACTGTTCCTTAAAAGTGAAATTTACTGTATATGAATAATTTCATATCTCAAACCAGTGCTGTTTGTTGCATTTTCATTTTCATGCCCCAGCTTCACATTTTTCAAAGAAAAAATAAATGAGGTATTTTCATTATTCTGATGTTGCAGTTGCCGATGGCTGTCATGAAAAACTTAAATCTTGGTCATAACCTCTAAATTATTAAACCTTCTGTCGTCAAACTTCACATACTTATCACTATTGCAGTGACTACATTTCCCATCAAGGGCCATTATCTTAATTCCATTTTGACAAGATTTATCTCCCCTTTAAAAAAAAATCAAACAAAACAGATGAGCATTGACATCTGCTTGTGATGCTTTAATCTGTTTCAAAGCAGTATGCAGAGGATATAATCACCTTCAGTGATAGTTTTACAATTTCCATTTCAGTTTTGATATTTATTCATTTCCATCACGTTAGTTTTATGTAATTGAAGGTTCCCAGACGAGAAGCTTCACAACCTAGACACATGCCAAGATGGCCTGCTGGTATTGCGCAATATCACCTCACAGAAGCTGAAGCCCGTGCACTACCGGGAAAACCGACCCCATCTCCTGGCAGAGGAAGTGCAGTTTGAACTAAAAGATACAGCAGTATGTGCTTCTTACTTGTCTCATGTACAGCTGTTAATCAGATAAAAGTTTTGGTTTTTAGCTCACCTGAGCATAGCTCAGGGTAAGCTTTTGGGAGACTTGATTGTCCGTCGTCCGTCGTCCGTCAACAATTTGATGTTTACACACTAGAGGCCACAATTTTGAGACAATCTTCCTCAAACTTGGTCAGAATGTTTGTCTTGATGATATCTTGAACCCTTTCGAAAATGGGTCAGGTTGGATCAAAAAGTAGGTCAGTAGGTCAAATCTTAGAAAAATCTTGTTTACAGAATAGAGGCCACAATTTTGATCCAATCTTCCTCAAACATGGTCAGAATGTTTGTCTTGATGATATCTTGAACCCTTTCGAAAATGGGTCAGGTTGGATCAAAAAGTAGGTCAGTAGGTCAAATCTTAGAAAAATCTTGTCGTCCGTCAACAATTTTGATGTTTACACACTAGAGGCCACAATTTTGATCCAATCTTCCTCAAACTTGGTCAGAATGTTTGTCTTGATGATATCTTGAACCCTTTCGAAAATGGGTCAGGTTGGATCAAAAACAAAAATCTTGTTTTAGAGGCCACTTTTGATCAATCTTCCTCAAACTTGGTCAGATTGTTTGTCTTGATGATATCTTGAACCCTTTCGAAAATGGGCAGGGCCGGACCGAAAAGTAGGTCAATAGGTCAAATCTTAGAAAAATCTTGTTTACACACTAAAGGCCACAGTTTTGATGCAATCTTCCTCAAACTTGGTCAGATTGTTTGTCATGATGATATCTCGAACCAGTTTGAAAATGGGTGGGGCTGGATAGAAATGTAGGTCAGTAGGTCAAATCTTAGAAAAATCTTGTTTATACTCTGAGGCAACATTTTTGGTCCAATCATCCTCAAACTTTGGCAGAATGTTTGTCATGATGATATCTTCTGTGGATGGGGTCAGAAAATTCCTGAACATTGTTTCACCTCATCATCTTAATTCTAAAGAAATCTGTTTTGTACAGGCAATGAATGATACTTTTCTCAGGTGAGCGATCTAGGGCCATCTTGGCCCTCTTGTCTAATTTATATATGTTATGTTCAGGGGTTTCCCTAGCATACAAAATTGCCTATTTTGACTGCAGATTTTCTTAACCCTTTCCCTCATATAGACTCATTTTGACGCACTCAATAGGTATCACATAAAGCCTGATCTGCAGAAAACCACAGTTAAACCTTACCAAATTTAATTGCAAAATCCTCATTTCCAGACCACTGAGGAGCAGCGAACAGCATAAAACCTGATCAGCCTGCGAGTTACTCGCAGGCTGATCTGGTTTTATGCTGTTCGCATAGGTCTTTTCATGGTTTCCTCTAAAGGGAAAGGGTTAATGACCTCCAAGTATTGTGCAATTTGCCACTTTATCTATATGACGAGAGTGTCACTTGACCCCCATTTGAAAAAAAGTAAGGGAAAACCATGTATATTGCATAGCACCTGTGACAAAGGTTCTCCATATTTGATGTTAACAACATATGAGTATTGATTCTTCATTTACATTGGTAAACAATAAACAGCTGACATGTTGCAGATATTGACTGGATGCTTTAGTTACAAAAATCATTATGTGGAATGTTAAGAAACATGACAAAGATAGTTGTATTGTGTCTGTCACCTTGTTCCTTAGCTTCTGTATTCATCATACAGGTTTCTGTTGTTAAGATCCTGTGTTTCACTAATTTACCTCTTGAAAAGAAAGTTTGTCAAAAATATGCAAAGAATAAGAAAAACATTTTATTTGCACCTTCTTTGCTTTGCCTTGATTATGGTACATTGTATCAGCTATGATTTCTTAAAATTACAAACATAATTTGAAGGGTTCAATTTTATTGTCACAAATTATGGTTTGATTTTTTTAAATGTTAGGTTAATCCATTCAAAAATGTATGATTATGGTCCTTCAAATGCTTAAAAAGACTTCAGATGTTAGGTGCAGATGCAAGCATCTCTTGATTTGAATTTTGGAGTTATAGGCACTTTTGCTCTTAGTGTATAAAGGCTTGCATTAACGATAAAATTCCCACGATCACTTGATGGATCATGATCACAATTTCATGATGGATGGGTTAGCTAAAACTTGGGAAACACTTCAAGGACAGGAAAATTGCTGCCTGTTTACAGTTCCCAAATATCGGATATGAAAGTCTTAAGTTGCTCATCTGATTGGCACAGGACACTCATGGCACTCTGAAGGTGTCTGGCTATGTGCGCAGTCAGACGCTGTCGGTCAACAGACTGGTTCACCTCCCGGGGTGGGGTGACTTTCAGCTGTCTCAGATAGATGTCCTTGAAGACCCAAACCCCCTGCACTCTCGTCCTCAGGACAGACAGAAGAGGAAAGGAGCTGGTCCTCAGGTGGGTAATGCATAGATAAATGTGGCATTTATTTATATGGTACTAATTGATCTATAAGCATGGCTGTAATTAGCGATTCTTTATTCTGAAATCAGAATCCAGTTCGGACCAGTTTTTTAATGAAAAATTCTGTCCTTTGAATTGTTGATGGCTGTGGTCAGACATCGGCAAGTGTCGAGCTTTGCTCAAGTTGACTTTTTTCAAACTGCTATAACTTCTATGTCCTTCATTGGATTCTTCAAATTGTTGTCACTTTAAAGACATCAAAAAATAAAGATGTTTCTCTGAGAGTTTTTAGCTCAAGGTGAGCTTTTGTGATCACCCTGTGTTTATCGTCGTCCCTCATGCGTTGTGTGGTGTGCGTCGTCAACAATTGGCTTTAAATGACATCTCTGAAACCGCTGGACAGAATTTGATTTAACTTGGCAGGGGTGATCCTTGAGTGAACCATGTAGAACTCTGGTTTCCATGGCAACAAAAAGAAAAAAATATAAAAATTTTAAAAATCATCTCCTTCAAAACTACTGGCCAGACTTCAAAATGTTTTGGTACAGATATTCCTTGGGTAAACATCTACCAAGATTGCTTAAATTATTCCATTCCTTAAAAAAACATGGCCGCCAGGGGCGGAGCTAATTTGCCATATATGTACATAGCTTCTGCTCCAAAACCACTGGTCAGATTTTAAAATGTTTTGGCACAAATGTTCTATGTGTAACCCTCTACCATGATTGCTCCCTTAGAACAGTGGTTATCAGGTGAGCGATTTAGGGCCATCATGGCCCGTTTGTTTCAAGTTTTGTCAGATTTGGGGGAGATCCTATGGGAAATAAACTCCATAATTGTGAAGAAAAAAAATAAAATGAAATTGAATCTTTGAGAAAAACTCATGGTAGAAAGCCACATTTTGTGATTCTATTTCAAATCCAAATTGTAGAGAAATAGAGAATAGAGATAATCACTGTTTCTAAGATTTCAAGGGGAGATAACTCATATTTTGAATAGGAGAATTCATGAAAACAAAATTAGGGGGAGGTAATTAAAATAACTTTAATCACGTTGTATAGTTTAACTTAAGCTAATATTTTCAAGTTATATTTATATGTTTTGGTGGAATTTTTGGCTTTTAGGATGGAAAAACCTCAAGAGGATGGACCTTTACATCATGCACTTGACCTTGTGACTTTGACCTTTGACCTACTTAAGAGAAAAAAGTGGCATCTGCTTAAGTGATGGACCCCTCCATTATGCAGTTGGCCTTGACTGTAGACCCACTTTTGATAAAAAAAAAAAAACACCCCTTCCCCCCTCCCCCCCCAAAAAAAAGGTCCATAATACCATTAGTCTTATTTATCCAAATGTAACCAGACTTGGCAGGAATGTTCATTTAGTGGTCTTTTTTTGAAATTTCCTCAATTACAATTTTAAAAAATCTTATCACCCATTCATATCCAAGTATCTCAAATAAATATTTTCCTAAACTCAAAATTCGCAAATTCTCCATCTTAAAAATTGTGAAAATCTAAATAAATCAAAGACCATCCTCTGTAAGAGAATATTAAGAATAGCATACTTGTATATGTAAAATTTCTAATTTTTCTATGTAAGTGAATATGTAACTTATGTATGAAAATACTGTCTATTAGGCCTAAGTTTAAGATCAAGGGAGATAATAGCCTTAATCATATAGTAATGTTGCACAGGGAACTTTTTGAAACTTAACCATCTTCACTGACTTTAAAAAAAAGAGAGAGATTTTTAATTTAGATTTTTAGGTTTTCGTGGACTGCAACGCAGCCGCGAAAACCTACTGTTCTTCTTGTGTTTCTTTTTCCCTTTTTTTTTTTTCCATTATTATTATTCTTTGCACTTTTTTTGTGGCCGCTGTTGCGACATGATTAGAAGTGCTACAAATATGAAAATTTCCATGCATACTCACATGTATCTGAAGTTGTGCACCACTAAGTTTGTTTTTCATTTTAGTACTAAGTTTTGCCGCTAGGTGGCGTTTAGCATCAAAACATATAATTGCCGATAACTCTGTCATTTGACATTTTATTTGTATGCAGTTTTTTGCTTCTGTTCTCTGTCAACTGCCCGTTAAAATATGATGAGTGGCAATATCCATATCTTTGAAACTTTTGAGCTAGAAGAGGTTGAATGTTTGAATCTTTGAAAAAATCTGGCAAATTAGGGTGTGTCCACGAAAAACATGCCCATTTTTGTTAGAGATTAGATACGCTCATTCTGTTTTTTGAAATTGATTCCGAAGATCTTTGCGCACAAAATATATGGGGTGGCGATTTCAGAAAATGCATAAAATGGCTTTCAATAAGCGGTCAAAGTGCACTAAAATATGGAGGAAACAAATTTTCGAGAATAGGCATTTTTTTAGTTTTTGGAGGATTCTGTCATTATTTTTGAAGCAATCTTTATGAAATTTTCACAGATTGTATTGTTTGTTGTTTCAAGGGACTTCACAGTTTCAAAATTTCAAAAAATGCAAAGGTCAAGGTCATATTGCGATTATTGGTTTTTTCTTTGACCTTAAATATCTCAAAATCTAAAAATATTTTATCGAAAGAATATGGGTAAAATCAAAAGCCTCTAAAGAGTACTTTTTGAAGAATTTTAGTTTTTTCAGATCGGGGTTGATTTGGTTGTTTGGTGGCAGTTTGAAGATTGGTCAAACTTTGAATTGATTTTAAAGCCTTTAAAGTTTAAATGTGTGATATATTTTGTCATCATTGGAAAAAAGAATGTCTTACCTCGTCAACAAAAAAAGAATTTTGAAAATCTGTTGAGAATTGATGAATTTATAGAGAATTTAAATATATGACACAGAATAAAAACAGAGAAAATTTGACAGAATGAGCACATCACTTGTTATCTATGTTCTATAAATAGATGCAGGTTCTGCTAGCTGTAACAGGTCATGAATGTATGTGTACTAGCCTACTATCTCGCTTCCATAGTAGCAGGTAATTTAGTTATGCATCAACCCATCAGAGGTTTTACCATATAGCTACTATATTGGCTAAAGACTCCCTGCAGTGATGACCAGCAATTAACAGGTCTGATCACAGCGGATGGGGGCCTGGCTCAGTGGAAGATCTCATTCCATTCGAGATGCTTTTAAGTCTTGGTCAAAGCTGAATTCACCAATGAAGGAAAAAACTAAGATATATAAACGTTTTGCATTTTGTTGTTTTTCTGGTATTTTAACTTGGCTGATCAGGTTTGAAACTGTTGATCATCACGAAAACCGTTGCATTTGCAGTATGCAAATCTAGTTTTTCCTTGTAATGCCAGGATGTGGAGATGGGCAGTACAGACCTGGATGGAGAGGTGTTGTCAGTGGAACGACCTGACCCCACCCGCCAGGAGCCCCTGGTCAGCGAGGTGACCCCTGACCCCATGGAGGGTGAGCAGACCTGGCCCACTGAGGAAGAGTTGGCAGAGGCTGACGGTAGGTTTATGTCTTACAGCCCACAAACATTCTGTCGGTCATTGTGCTAGTTGGATTTAGCTTAGCCATTTGGAGATTGAAGACTTGTCTTTGCTTAGGAGAAATGGGAAGCACATTTAGAATGATAGTTTTCTTGTTTTCATTTTGATCTGAATACAAATTTAAATCAAAAGGTTGGTAAGCTTGTGGGTCATTTCTGCCCTCTCTCATTAAAACTAGACAAGTTATTTGGGAATATATAAGCACTTAAACTTGATAGAAAGTTAGTTTGCGTCATGTCTGAAGTTAATTTTTATGCCCCCACAAAGTGGGGTGCATATAGCGTTGCACTTGTCCGTCCGTCCGTCCGTCAGTCCGTCAGTCCATCAGTCCGTCAGTCCGTCCCGAAATCTTGTGAACGCAACTCCTCTTAAACCGGATGGCAGATTTTGCTTAAACTTCCAGGGATGAACAACCTTAATGTGTAGATGGTAGTAAAGAAAGGAATTTTCGCGGCGACCAAATTTAACAGAATTATGGCCCTTTGTTGATTTGTTCACTATATACCATATAGAAATTTTGTGAACGCTACTCCTCTTCAACCGGATGGCAGATTTTGCTTAAACTTCCAGGGATGAACAACCTTAATGTGTAGATGGTAGTAAAGAAAGGAATTTTCGCGGCGACCAAATTTAACAGAATTATGGCCCTTTGTTGATTTGTTCACTATATACCATATAGAAATTTTGTGAACGCAACTCCTCTTCAACCGGATGGCAGATTTTGCTTAAACTTCCAGGGATGAACAACCTTAATGTGTAGATGGTAGTAAAGGAAGGAATTTTCGCGGCGACCAAATTTAACAGAAATATGGCCCTTTGTTGATTTTTTCATTATATACCATATAGAAATTTTGTGAACGCAACTCCTCTTCAACCGGATGGCAGATTTTGCTTAAACTTCCAGGGATGAACAACCTTAATGTGTAGATGGAAGTAAAGGAAGGAATTTTTCGTGGCGACCAAATTTAACAGAATTATGGCCCTTTGTTGATTTTTTCACTATATACCATATAGAAATTTTGTGAAAGCAACTCCTCTTAAACCAGATGGCAGATTTTGCTTAAACTTCCAGTGATGAATAACCTTAATGTGTAGATGGACAATGTACAGATCTTACCAGCACAGTATACGATACGCAACCTGACATAATCCTAGGTGATTTCAACATCAACGTTGATTCAGTTTGGTACAGAAGACTATCTGAATCTCTGCTTAATTATCGCCAGTGTGTGACATTACCAACACACTTAAGTGGATCTATTATTGATCTTGTCTATGTAAAAGATGAGTTGCCACAGCCAAAAGTAACTGTATACCCAACATATTTCTCTGATCACAGCATTGTGTTCCTGCAGTTTTAGGAGACCAGACATGTGTTTCAAAGTTTTGTTTTATTCAGACACTAATATTGTATTCCATCTGTAAAGAAACCAAATATGATGCCTCAAGAGTTAGGTAACTTTTTTATCATTAATACATAATTGAGGAAATTTCAACTGAAACGCTATAATAAGAACAGAATTTTGTAGACATTAAATGAAGCTGCTCTTGTTTACGAGCACATCTGCACAGTGGGGGCATCCGTGTCCTTTGGACACAGTTCTAGTCTGAAGATGTTTCGTAGCAACCCACAGTAATATATATATACTTACTAATAACTTAAAGCTGACAATTTTCTGTGAATTTCCAATTTATCAGCAAACATAACCAAGTTGTATATTACATTGAAAAGTTGTGATTAGATCAGGATCTTTATTAAAATCTCAATGAGGTCAAGACACCATACCCCCAATTAAAAGAAGTGTAGGCTAAATAAAAAACACATGTTACATCCGTTGCATCATGTCACGTCCAATACTCACATTACTAAAGACAAGGCGGGATGTTGTCGTAAAAATCACCTGTAGTGATTTTGCTAGTTATAAAGTAAAGGTGCATTATGAGTAAAGTTCATTTCAATAAATAGGTAAATTGCTTATTCCTTTCCATTGCAATTTTTTTAACTGATGAAAGTATTCATCATAACAAAGGTATTCCTTAAACTTAAATGTGTATTTCTATCTTTGTTTCTGGTGAAGAACAAGCCAAGAAGATTGTGAGGCGTGTTCCAAAAGGGACGTCAGACTATCAAGCTTCCTGGATCATTGATGACCATGATCAAGAGGTATATTTAGCATAAAATATTTCGTCATTACAAAATGAATGTTAAAATAGGAGGGGTGGGCTTGAGAGGTTGTATAAAAGATTTGCCTTGGATTTCAGTTGATCTTATCCTCAACACTGTATGATTAGTATGGGTTATGCCATAAGCCCACCTGAAAGACAGGCACTGTGGCTCAGTGGTATTGTTCAGTTTGTCTTAGTCCAAAGGTTGAGAGCTAGAGCTTATTGAGGCAAGGCTCTCTAACATGACCATCACAAGTATTAACATAGAAGTTTTCCAATAAAAGGAACACTTTTTGAGTCACCTGCTGTAGGCAGAGGTGACACATAGGAATCACTTTTTCAGTCGTCTGTCAGTCTATCTGTCACAGATTTTCTGTCGTGCTCAGGAGGTGACACACATGTTCCAGAGATTACTTTTGTGTTTATGAAAGACTCACTTTGACAATTTTCATATCAACACCTTTTGCTACTGTTTATATGATTTGAAATATTTGTTATGTATATGTATATGTTTAATGTATGTGATTTTTTTTTTAGTGATTATTTCTGTGAAATGAGAATCAGCATGTTGTTCACAAATGATGAGATGGACTACCATAGTCAAGTCTACATATAATCATATATAAGAAAAGTATAAAAATCTGTCTCACAAATTTTTTTGAGTTAATTGTTTAGACATTTCAAATGTGTTAGAATATAAAATTTTGTTTTTAAGATAATTCTTGTGTATCTTCACCCATTCTGTACTTTGGTGTCAGGAAGAAGAAGATGAAAATGAAGAAGACAGTGATATAGACATGGAAGCAGCAGATGATGAAGATGAACTCTCAGAAGAAGGAGATGATGACGATGATGAAGAAGATGATGAGGATGAGGAATATGAAGATGTAATTTGAAATTTTAAATGCCTTTCATTTTTAGCTCACCTAAGCATAGCTCAGGGTGAGCTTTTGGGATACCTGATTGTCTGTCGTCCATCAACAATTTTGATGTTTACACACTAGAGGCCACAATTTTGATCCAATCTTCCTCAAACTTGGTCAGAATGTTTGTCTTGATAATATCTTGAACCCTTTCGAAAATGGGTCAAGTTTGATCAAAAAGTAGGTCAGTAGGTCAAATCTTAGAACAATCTTGTTTACACACTAGAGGCCACAATTTTGATCCAATCTTCCTCAAACTTGGTCAGAATGTTTGTCTTGATGATATCTTGAACCCTTTTGAAAATGGGTCAGGTTGGATCCAAAAGTAGGTCAAATCTTAGAAAAATCTTGTTGATACTCTGAGGGCAACATTTTTGGTCCAATCATCCTTAAACTTTGGCAGAATGTTTGTCATGATGATATCTTTTGTGGATGGGGTCAGAAAATTCCTGAACATTGTTTCACCTCATCATCTTTATTCTTAAGCAATCTGTCTTGTACAGGCAATGAATGATACTTTTCTCAGGTGAGCAATCTAGGGCCATCTTGGCCCTCTTGTTTCTCAGTAATATGGTTAAGAACCCAAGATTTATGTTTAATTTAATGAATATTGAAGTTTTCTGAAGAAAAAATTCAAACAGAAACAATGTTGAGTAATGGTAATTTTTGCATTAACCCTATACCTAATGATTATTATATACAAGTAAAGCCTAACTTTTATTATAAAGGACAGTTTTGTGAATTCTGAAGAAACTTAATTATAAGGGTAATATGAAAGCATGAACACATGTGATAACATGTTATACATTCTCACTGTAGGTGACAGTAAAGGAAGATGAAGATTTGAAGTATGATGAAGGGATGGACATGGAAGAGGACAGACAGATGTAAGTGATGCTGCTAGAGTGCAGGTGAACACGTCAGGTGGACCTGAGAGTTGTCCATAACTTATACCACTAAACACTCATTCATTATACCCCCCACAAACGTAGTTTGGGGGGTATATAGGAGTCACCATGTCGGTCGGTCGGTCTGTCGGCCGGTCCGTCTGTAGTTTTTTTGTCCACGCTATTTCTCAATAACTACTGGATAGATTTCAAACAAACATCATAGGAAGCTTCAATATCAAGCACAGATGTGCATATTATGAAATGGTTACGGTTGACTGATTTTCTTTTGAGTTATGGCCCTTTGCTGATTTTCTGGAGTTTTCTTTGTCCATGCTATTTCTCAATAACTACTGGATGGATGAATGCACTTTTTGGCTTATTCTTCCACATATCAGCTTTCATTGATATCTTTAATTATACTACTCAGTCAAATTTTATGGGAAGCTTCACTAGCTTTTCACTTAGAAACAGCCTTTTGGTGACACACTTGTTTTTTGTTTAATTCAATGTTGCATTTTTGGTATGATTTGGGCTTCATTAAAATAAGAACAATTTTGATTTGGTATAAAAAGATTATTATTGTGAAATAGTTTTGTGTAATATGTCAATTGAAAACATCAATTCATTGTGACTTACCTCCTATAGCTGGGCACTTGATTGTAAACAAAGGCTGAGTGGGGGGTATTCATCACCTTTAGTGATAGCTCTAGTTGTTCTCAAAATGGGCCTTATTGTTGTTGTATTGGGGTTTACCGTCGCTGTGATAGTATTTCAATCATATAGCGACATCCAGCTAATTACAGGTGGAGGAAGACCCCGAGTACACAGAGGTACCCGGGTAGAACCACCAACCTACCGCAAGCCAGCTGGAAAGCTCCCTCACATGAAAAATATCCTACCGGGATTCGAACCCACAGTGGTGAGGGGCTGAGAGATTTGTAGTCCACGACTGTAACCGCTCGGCCACGGCGGCCCCCAAAAAATGGGCCTTAATTTAAAATGATAATGCAATTGGTTCAGTCAGAAGATTGTACAAGTGTTGATGTTGGTGACATTGATGATAATAAAGAACTTGAATCTGGTTGCTGCTGAAGGTAACTAGGTATAGTCAAGTGACTTAAATTGTTTTAAATAAGCTTATGTACTCTGATGAGTGATCTAGGGCCCCTATGACCCTCTTTTTAAACTTTAAAGTTTAGTTTTTGTGGTGATAATCATGGTGATAACTGTATAGTAGTTGTGTTGATGATTTTTATTCTTGTTATGCTTATGATGATAATTTTGAGGAGAGATATGCTCAAATATAATGACATACAGTTTAACTGTCTTATTCTTAAAACCTGTTACCAAACTATATAGCTACAACCTTCATTTAGCAGCCACCTCTGGTAAGCACATTCTCTTGTTCCCGACTGAATGCTTAAGAAAGGCTCAACTGTACATAAAATAATTGTTCATGACTTACCATTCTACAGGTTAGAGAAGATCAAGAAAGAGAAGCTACATGTGATGTTCCCAGATGAGATTGACACACCCATGGATAAGACCGCGAGGACACGGTTTCAAAAGTAAGATACTTACCACTCACTTTTCTTACAACTGTAACTGCTGTGAAACCTTGCATGATTGAGTTCTGTTGTCTACCGAATTTGGTCTTTGAATGCAAACTTTACGTCCTGGAAAATGGGGTTAACATTTTTTTGCAATGAGATTTTGAGTCTTTACACTAGGGTCTTTGTATTAGTGTTAAAAGTCTTTGTATGGTGTGTAGTATTTGGAGTGGGAACAAAATACTATGAAGAAAGTACCACAAATAGTTCTTTGCAGTAAGAAAACTTCTGAAGATTATACTTTTATATATTTCATGTCATGAATAACTTAAGTTTAAGTTGGTCATGCCTACCTCAGTTGTTAGCTAGACCATATCACCAGAGGATCGGCAATACCCGGTATAATTCGCTGATTTAAATAGACCAGTCAGTGACTAGGGAAAATTTCAAGTGTATGTTTATTTCCCATTTAACAATGTGTGAAATTATACACCAGCATGTAGTTTAGGTGTTTGGGAAGTGCTTGTTGATTTATGTAGGTTTATGTCTCATTTTAGAGTGAAATGGTCAATAAAGTAGGGTATAATGTTGAAAGGTAAAACTTTCATGGCATGCAAATCTGTAGCTTGACTAGTTATTAATGACACTGAACTACCGGTGTATCAGGTATCGAGGACTGAAGAGTTTCCGGACCTCGCCCTGGGACAGAAAGGAGAATCTGCCTTTAGACTATGCCCGCATCTTCCAGTTTGACAATTTCAAACGTACAGCCAAGAGGATCCTTGCAGGGGGCGATGATTTAGAGATGGATGGAGGGGTGCCTGTAAGTTTGCACATTTAATTGATATCAGAAAGTGTAAAAGGTTCCAATGAGAGAATTAATTTGAATGTTATACATGTAATAAGAGAAAAATATATTTAATTTAGAAAGAGAAAAGTGATATTTTCTAATTTTAATGAGAGAGCTTTATTTTATTTTATAAAGAGAAATGGCTCTAATTACAAAGCAAGAGAGAAAGACAGATGATAAAAGTTGAAAAAAATATTCATGTAAATAAACTCCATTTTCTAACCTTCAAAAAAAAAAAGTTAAGATATGAAAACTTGTTAATGAACATAAGATAAACTTGTTCCAATGTTATGAACAATTATTTTCATGGGGGACAAGTTTTCAATTATTTTGTTGATGTTTTTTTCCATAAATATTGACCTCACAAATTTGTTTCATAAACCCCACTTTTTCTTGGTCAAGAATCATTGTAACTTCGATATTGCTCTTTAATACTATTTCAGTAAGATTGTAATTTTTGATAAATAATAATTTTACAATAGATCTCAGACTGCATTATATGTATTTTGAAGGTGTTACATGGAAATGTTGTTAAATTTCAGGCCTGGTCCTATGTGAGACTACATATTGCTGATGTACCCAGGACAGTGATGGGTAAGATATAAGGCTATATACCAAACACTTCCATACAATTTTTTTATTGCTGGTTTCTGTAAGAGATTTTTTTTAAAAAAAATTTGGGGGGGGGGAGGTAACATCCCACTAACATTTCAGTCATTTTGGAAAGTCTACATGAGACAGATATATATAGTACTGCCACACATATCAAGCAGTATCACACCGTAGTCATGTGGCATGATACCACACCCAGTCACATTATCCTGACACCTGGCCAACCAGTCCTGGAACTACCCTTATATGCTGAGTGCCAAGCAAGGGAGCTATACCAGTACCATTTTTTTTAATGACTTCGGTAGGTAGTAGCCTGGGATCTGAACCACAATTTCCTAATTCTGGGGCAGGTGCTTTAACCACTCAACCACAGAGTTTCATATATCAATATTAAATATGCACTTTGTTTTTACATGGCAGAGTCCCACAGACCAGGTGCTCCTATTGTGGTGTTTGGCTTGTTGCCTCATGAACAGAAGATGTCTGTGGTGAATATGGTCATACACAAGGTGACTGGTCAGTCCCGGCCAGTCATGTCCAAGGAGAGACTTATGTTTCACGTTGGCTTCAGGAGATTTGCTGCATGTCCCCTCTTCTCACAGCACACAAATGGCAACAAACACAAGGTAATGAAGTCATTATGATAAACATTTATTTGCAGACAGAGTGAATGTGCTGGCTCTGTGTTGTTATGAATACCGGTAGGACTTATTGTTAGATGACTGCTGGATATTTATTTTACATGGTTTATAGGAGTCCCCCACATCTTTATATCCATTGAATTTCCCTAAACAGTTTGATGTGCAAAGAGGAAACTGTACACATAGGTCCTTCACTATCTGTGCAATGTTAGCAAGGGGAGGTAACTAGGTTTCTATTTCTAAGACAGATTGCAATGCTTGGTTATGGGTATTTCTCTGTCAGCCTTTTATGATAGCTTTAGTTTTATCTTATACACTCAGGGTTTTGTGAGACTCATGCAGTGCTACATAGGGCAGATTTAAAATGAAAATCTTAACTGTTTTTAAGTATTTTTTAAGATGTAAAATTGATAGAAAAGTCAAGATAGTTTGACAAAAAAAAATCATATTTTACATTGTTTTGTCTGGCATAGCAAATTATGGCTACCAAAAAGTTTTATGAGCTGAAGTGTGCACAAAATTCTTTACAGGTTTTTTTTTATTTGTTAAAACAAAATCATGAGGATAACAACAGGAAAGGCATACATTCAGTGGTATATTTAAGTTTAATTTTGATTCTGTTTTCTCCATTCCAGTTTGACAAGTATCTGCCACAAGAAGGAGCCACTGTGGCCACTGTGTTTGCTCCCATAACCTTCCCTCCTGCCCCAGTATTGGTCTTCCAGGATAGACCTTTTGGTATGTTCAAAAGATAAATGCTGAAAAATTAAATACTGTTGTACACATGTACTTTCATCTATAGAGTCTGTAAGTAAAGGTAACATATAGAGACCCACTGTCTGCCAAATTTTTTCTGTCTCCTTCTTTCAGCAGGTGACTTGTGTTCCAAGGAACACTTCTCTTTATCCTTATAATTTTATTTAACTGCTTATTGCTTTTTTATCAAACATGAAAAATCTTCAGTCTCGGGATTCACATTTGTATAAGAGAAAATATTTACGTTGAATGATTAAAGAAGCTTTATGATGCATCTCAGTGAACTACTGTCAGATTTATGTTATATTACATAACTACAACCAATTCTAGGCAAGATACAGCTGATGGCTAAAGGTACAGTGTTGTCAGTGGACCCTGACAGGATCATTGTGAAGAGGGCCGTGCTGAGTGGGTACCCCTTCAAGATCAACAAGAAGTCCTGTGTAGTGCGATTCATGTTCTTTAATAGAGGTATAGTAGAGAGTATGTGCTGAACCCTTACCATGCATGTTATCAAACTGATAACCTTTGTTGTTCTCAACATTAGCATTATCCGGCATGTCATGGGTTTGTTCTTCAGATGTGACATATCAAAATCTTAAAAAAAAAGTGCTGCTTTGCTTTGCGCTTATATGCGCTCTACTGTAGAAATGTCAAATATATATAAATGACAAAAAGCCAAAAGTTACTGAAATGCAATGGAATGTTTAAACAAAGCAAGGAAACATTCAAGACAAATCTGTTGAATAAGTATTAAATGAAAGAAATCTGCACAATTTGACACTATCATCTTGAGGGAAAAGTAAAAGAAGAGCACATAAAAATGTTCCCACTGAGTGTAAAGTAGATATATGTAAGGGACTGAGTGTTAAGTAGATATATGTAAGGGACTGAGTGTTAAGTAGATATATGTAAGGGAACTATTTGTGTGTTAATTTTATGAATATGTTGGTATTATTTATAAGAAAATGAGACATTTCACTCCTGTTATCAATTTGCTTGTTTTACTTGTTTTCAGAGGATATTAACTGGTTCAAACCAGTTGAGTTGAGAACAAAGTGGGGCCGCAGGGGACACATAAAAGAACCACTGGGTATGTCACAAACTGCTACCAAAGTGGCCTTGTTGAATTTCCCTATGTCTCAAAACTGAAAATTAGCAGTATAAAAAAAAAATCACAAACTCTATCAGTATCATTTAAAAGACGTTTGGACAATATTTTAGTATTGTAACAAAGTGAGAAAAACAAGTGCTGCCAGAATGGGATTCAAACCCAGGATTCATTGTACTTACAGGGCGATTGTTCTATTGACTGAGCTACTGGACTGCTCTCACAGATCTCTTATTAATAAAGGTTACTTATGAGACTAATACAGTAATAAAAGTCTCAGGTATACAAGATCATTCCTCTCTTAAGTGCAAAACTAGATGTATTTGAGACAGTAACTCATTTTGATTAGTATTATCAGTTACAAATTTTGACACCCTACTTCTTTTCGCAATAAAATATTGTAACCATATATGGAAACTGTATGTACTACTTAAAAGTTTGCTAAGCACCTAAAATATCCAATAATCTGTTTACCTTTTAGATGAAATTTTATGTTTACAATTTTAATATTAAAATTTTGATTTTCTTTTCTTTTTCATCATATTTAGTGCATAGCAATCTTTAAGTTGAATATGTGGCATCAATGTCAAGTTTATAGCACTTAAAATGGAGACAGTTTAGCTTAAAGGTCTCTGATGATTTTTCTTGGCAGCTTTTTTCTCCTATAGTTTTTGAAAACACTTTCTGATGATCAAAATAATGAACTTCCAAGGTTTAGGATTAAACCATAAAAAAATATGAAGATTTACATTCTTTAACAGTAGTTAATTAAGAGTAAGAGCTGGACACATGCCCAGAAACTTTATGACCATAATTACATTGAAAGTGTATGTGTATGTTTCCAGGTACACATGGTCATATGAAGTGCGTGTTTGACGGACAGCTGAAGTCACAAGACACTGTGTTAATGAACTTATACAAGCGGGTTTTCCCGAATTGGACCTATAGTCCTGTGGTTAGTCCACCAGAGAAGGTCAAGGTCACCAGTAATCAAGTTACCATGGATACAATAGATGAGGAGGAAGAGGATGGAGCAGCTTACGCTATGTTTGAATAAATTATCTTTTATTTACCTTGTTATGTAGAATGAAATAAACAAATGAATTACACTTTCTGTCTATGCATCTGTTCGTGATTCTCCAACATTTTTTCAGTATCCCATTCACAGTATGGAAAGTCATTTCATTTTCAATATAATTTAATTTAATAGCACAATAACAGTGAAGAATTTTATCATAGGTAAACCCACTGGATATGTGAATAGATGATACTGTGCCTATCTGACAAATTTAACTTTGATAAAACTCAATCAGACATCAGCATAAAGCGTGAAAAAATAAAAACACATTGACTTATGTCTGTCACATTAGCTGATAATGCAACTGAATATACCATAAATCGGCATATCCAAGTCAGTATATCTATACTTTAACTTATGCTTTCTATGTCAATTGAGAAGCAAGATTTAACATCATATACATATTCCCTCTCAACAGTAGTATTTTGTGATTAGGAAAAAAAAAAGTTCAGTTTCTGGTTTCCCAACAGACCCTCTTTTTTCACGGCTAACCTTAAGTTTTTTTACATTTCACCTTTAAAAAATCTTTACTTTCTTTTTTATAGGGTAAAAAAACAAACATCTCACCTACCGACCCCCTTTTTTTCTGGCTGAAGACCAGAAACGGAACTGTTTTTTATATACTACTTAAAGTTTGCTACCGGCTATTTTCCCATAGATTTACCTGCTAAGACAAGCAACTTTAAAGGCATGCTACATTAAAGTTTACATTAAAACAAATCTTGCTTTTATGCAGAAGTATTGTTTATGTACCAAACTTACTACCAGTTACAAAAAATAAGCCTTTTGGATCCTAATACTGGGAATTAATCATAATTAGAAAGTGCGAAATTTTGAGAAAACACCTTAAAATTTAAAGTCAGCTAAATTCAGAACTTTGATCTTCAAATATTCCTGTTTTCTAAATGGAATACTTTTAAGGATATTTGTAATGATGTTGACCTGTTCATGGTCATTTTTCAGCTCACCTGAGAACGTGTGCTCAGGATGAGCTTTTAGGATCGATGAATGTCTGTTGTCCGTCGTCCACAATTTGTTCGTTTGCACTCTAGCATCTTCAGTTTATGAGCAATTATCTTCAAACTTTAAAACAATGTTTATAACCATAAAATCTCGGCCAAGTTCGATTATGGCTGATATCGGAACATAAGGTCAGGAGTTATGCCCCTTTTAAAATTCAAAACCGGATTTCACATTGTTTGCACTCTAGCATCTTCATTTCATGAGCAATTATCTTCAAACTTTATAACAATGTTAATAACCATAAAATCTCGGCCAAGTTCGATTATGGCTGATATCATACCATTAGGTCAGGATTTATGCCCCTTTTAAAATTCCAAAAAAGCCAGATTTCACATTGCACTCTAGCATCTTCATTAGTCCCCTACCGTTCACACCGGAGGGGACTATAGGTTTGCCCTCCGTCTGTCCGTCCGTCCGTCTGTCCGCTCAAATCTGGATCCCGCGATAACTTAATAACTAAGCAAGCTAACTTGATGAAACTTGGTATATGACTAGATGGCAATGTGTAGATTATGCACGTCATTTTAATAACTAAGCAAGCTAACATGATGAAACTTGTATATGACTAGATGGCAATGTGTAGATTATGCACTCATTTTATTTTTGTTCTGACTAAAATGTGGTTGCTATGGTAACGGAAATAGGAAAATATGGCAAAAATGGGATCCCGCGATAACTAAGCAAGCTAACTTGATGAAACTTGGTATATGACTAGATGGCAATGTGTAGATTATGCACGTCATTTTATTTTTGTTCTTCAACTAAAATTGTGGTTGCTATGGTAACGGAAATAGTGAAAATATGGCAAAAATGGGATCCCGCGATAACTAAGCAAGCTAACATGATGAAACTTGCTATATGACTAGATGGCAATGTGTAGATTATGCACGTCATTGGTAATGGAAATAGTGAAAATATGGCAAAAAATGGGATTGATTACCATATTGAGTCAAGGTGGAGCCGGTAGGGGATTTTTAACCTTTTTTTAATTTATTTATTACAATTGAATGGGGACTTTATGTGTTGCATACAACACCAGTTACTTGTTTCTCTAGCAATTGCATTCAAACTTCATGACATTGTTATTAACCAAAAAATCTCAGCCAAGTTCAATTTTGGCTGATATCGGACCATTAGGTCAGGAGTTACACCCCTTATATTATTTAAACAAGAGGGCCAAGATGGCCCTTGGTCGCTCACCTGAGAAAGATGATTGCTTAAGAAATAAAGATGCTTGAGTGTAAAAGTGAAATCTGGCTTTTTTTATGGTGAAATGGGCATAACTCCTAAATTTACAAGTCAATATCAGTTATAATTGAACCCAATTGTGAGATTATGGGCATAAACATTGTC
Organism: Solen grandis; assembly: GCA_021229015.1. Classification (NCBI taxonomy): domain Eukaryota; kingdom Metazoa; phylum Mollusca; class Bivalvia; order Adapedonta; family Solenidae; genus Solen; species Solen grandis. The sequence goes on from CM037786.1 coordinate 34,515,383, forward strand.
TTAAAGTTTAAAAATGATTGTTAAAAAAATGAAGTTGGTAGAGAATAAACAATGTGAAATATGGCTTTTTTTATATTAAAAGGTGCATAACTCCTGACCTAATTGACGGATCTCAGCCATAATCGAACTCAATCGAGACCTTATGGTCAAAAGCATTGTCATAAAGTTTGAAGATGATTGCTCAAAAGATGAAGATGCTAGAGTATAAACAAAGTGATTTCTGGCATTTTTTGAATATTAAAAAGGGCATAACTTCTGAACTAATTGACGGATCTCAGCATCAATCGAACTCAATCGAGACCTTATGGTCATAAACATTGTAATAAAGTTTGAAGATGATTGCTTAAAAGATGAAGATGCTAGAGTGTAAACAACGTGAAATCTGGCATTTTTTTATATTAAAAGGGGCTTAACTCCTGACCTAATAAACTGATCTCAGCCATAATCAAACTGAATCGAGACCTTATGGTCATAAGCATTGCCATAAAGTTTGAAGAGGATTGCTCAAAAGATGAAGATGCAAGAGTGTAAACAACTTGAAATATGGCATTTTTTGAATATTAAAAGGGGCATAACTCCTGACCTAATAGTACGATATCAGCCATAATCGAACTTGTTATGGTTATAAACATTGATATAAAGTTTGAAGAATTGCTCAAAATGAAGATGCAGAGTGAAACAATTGAAATCTGGCTTTTTTGAATTTTAAAAGGGGCATAACTCCTGACCTAATGTTCCGATATCAGCCATAATCAAACTTGGTCGAGATTTTATGGTTATAAACATTGTTTCAAAGTTTGAAGATAATTGCTCATAAAATGAAGATGCTAGAGTGCAAACGAACTAATTGTGGACGACGGACGGACGGACGGACGACGGACATTCATCGATCCTAAAAGCTCATCCTGAGCACACGTGCTCAGGTGAGCTAAAAAGTCAGATTGCACTTTGTTTGCACTCTAGCCTCTTTAAATTTTATAACAATGTTTATATCCTCAAATTTTGGCTAAGTTGGATTATGGCTGAAATTGGACCCTTAGGTCAGGAGTTACGCACCTTTTAAAATTGAAAAAAGCCAGATTTCACTTTGTTTGCCCTCTAGGTCACCAGGTCAAATCTTAGAAAAACCTTGTGAACACTCTAGAGGCCACAGTTTTTGCCCAATCTTCATGAAACTTGGTCAGGATGTTTGTCTACATAATATCTCAGATGGGTTTGAAAATGGGTTGTCTCTAGGTCACCAGGTCAAATCTTAGAAAAACATTGTGAACACTTTGGAGGCCACAGTTTTGGCCCAATCTTCATGAAACTTGGTCAGGATGTTTGTTTACATAATATCTCAGATGGGTTTGAAATTGGGTCATGTGGGGTCAAAAACTAGGTCACCAGGTCAAATCTAAGAAAAAGCTTGTGAACACTCTACAGGCTACAGTTTTAACCCAATCTTCATGAAACTTGGTCAGGATGTTTGTCTACATGATATCTCGGATGAGTTCGAAATTGGGTCTTGTTGGGTCAAAAACTAGGTCACCAGGTAAATTCAGGTAGGATCAAAATGTAGGCCACTTAGTCAAATGTTAGAAAAACAATTTAGATGCCAGATTTTTTGTCATTTTGCCTAACACAGCCATCTTAATCAGGTGAGCGACACAGGGCCATCTTGGCCCTCTTGTTTCTGTATTGATCACAAGATTTAACTTCCAATTATAAAATGCAAAAAACACACTTTTGTGAATTTGCCAACTAATGACAGGAATTGGCTAAATTGTTGTAACTCATTTTTGAGTCTCTTTTCTATCATTTTGACAAAAAAATGATGCGTAAAAATGATGGTCAGATAACGCTTTCCTTTCAGGTACATAGCATTACATTAAGCATGTGTTTTCATGTGACTATGGGAAAATAGCCGGTGGTGCTTAGCAAACTTTGAGTAGTATATTTTTGGCCATAGGAAGATCTTGAAAAATTTCCCTTCAGAGGGAATCAAACCTTAGTATCCTGTCAATAAACACAAACACAGGACCACCATACCTTGCATTTTGTCTTAAGACATTCCTTAAACATTATCAAAAGACAATGTGACACTTGGAACAAAGGCTTTTCAAAATGGATGACACATAAGACTGATTTGTCATATTTCAAATTTAACTTAATCTCTAACACCAGAATGCCTGGGAGAAGAAATTTCTTCCTCTATCTCGGGTAGCTCATTCCAGACAGCTCTTCAACCACTTGTCCAAACTGCAGATCTGTTCTGGTCAGGAGTCCGTCATTTTTTTTTCACTAGATCTTCACTGCTGAGAACATCTGTGTGACTGAAATTTCCCCAGATTTCCTGCAATGCTGTCAGAACTAAGCTGGTTTATAAGGGTTGTAAACTGTATCCGGCACCAGTCAGTTTTCATAGTTGAGATTTCTCTCATAAATGTCCTTTAAAATGTTCATACTCTCTGCATACTTCATCTCATTCTGTTTGGCAGCATCACACCATCTGTAAAGTCAAGTAATTCTTGAATTATAAATATGAACAAGTCCTGTATGACTACATAAAAAGCTGATTTCAAATTTTCAACACTTTTTTGTTAGACTCCAGATTTTTAGATCTTTTATGACCAGGAGTAGTGAGAACCGAACTTATTGAATAAACTTTTCTCAGATGAACAATTTTAAGGGTTATCTGCAACTTGGTGCCAAGTTTTCTTAATATCACAGTGTTGAACAGGATGTATTTCAGTGTCACTTTCCACTTAAAATGTTTATTAATATTATCTTTTGTTTTTCAAGATTACCAATATAATGATTTTATTAGTAGTTAGAAAACAAGACTCACGAGGCCCTGATCCTTTTCCAGCGGTCCATATGTCTCAACAGTAGCTCCTCTGGTGGGGGGCCCCAGATCTGGGTCCTGAACACATGGACAAACATAGTACAAACATTTACATACCCAGCATGAGAAATAGCAATATTCAACAAGTAATACATGTAACAGTGAATTGTTACTAAGTCTCACAAACAAAGTTTAAAAAAAACCCCAGTCATAAGTAAAAGAGAGGGGGTGGGGCCTGACCCCTTTGAGACCCATGTCATGTGTACATCAAAAAAGTACCATTCAGTCCATCTGATCATGAGGATCAAGTATATATATATGGTTTAGTGGTGGGGATCTCAATTGTTTTTTAAATAAATGTCAGAAATAAAACTGACAGGGTGGGGCAAGACCTTCTGGGGATACCAAAGAAGTACCATTCAATCTGTCTCATCATGAGGAACAGGAATATGTATGGTTTAGGGGTGGGGATCTGAACAGTTTTTGAGATATAAGGCCATTAGTAAATTTGAGGGGGTGGGGCCTGCCCCTGGGTACCGGGAACAAAAGTGCCATCCAATCCTACATGAGGAACAGAATATATATGGTTTAGGGGTGGGGATCTGAACAGTTTTTAAGATACAAGGAGATATGTAAATTTGAGGGGGCGGGGCCTGCCCCTGGGTGGCACCAAAGTAATACTATTCAATCTCCTCATTTTAAGGAACAAAAAAATGAATGATTCAGGGTTGGAAATTTGAAATATTTAACCAAAATACATTTTTTATGTAAAAATCCATCTTTGAGGGGACAGGGCCTGACCCACAGGGACACCCATTTTTCAAAAATCAGGGAGGCCCCACTACTCATTGAGGACTATTAAGTGTGTTAATTTTTGTAAAGATAGGTCAAGTGGCCTCTGAGATATGGCCCATACAAAGTTGCTGGTGCGAGAAGAATAATAAGAACTAGAACCGCAAGCGGTATCTCGGTTTTCGCTTTTAACCTAATCAACTTGAACACTTTATTTCAACTCAGCCACAATTTTCAATATGAAACAGAACGAAAAGGTTTTTTGAAGACCTACTCTCATTAGCACATTTTTTTTTTATTTATTTTTTTTTTTTTTTTGCAATGTTAGAACATTCAAACTCTTCTAGCGCAAATATTTTCCCATAACCTATCCTTTGAAATCCATCACATTTTTGGTGCTGTCAACAAGGAACAAAATGCTGAAAACCGCATTTCAATCAGACTTTAACGTTTTGAGTTATAAGCAAAAGAGTGATTTTAAGCAAAACGCCCTCTAGCGGCAAAATGAGAAACAAAATTGCAAAAACAGCAAATAGTTCAAACAAGTATATAAGTCGCACTAGTCGAACATTCTTTTTCTTATATATCACAATTTCAAGCATAAAAACTGATTAACAATTATTCCAAAAAAGGATCAAACTTTGGACTGCCGTAAAATGAACAGATCAAGTCCGATCTTCAAAAACTAAACATTATACGAAAGAACTATTTAGAACTAAAACTTTTGTTCATATACTCTCAATGAAATATTTTTTAGATTTGGAGCACTTTGTGGCCGAATAAAAACACACTTATCATAATATGACCTTGACCTTTTCAATGTTTTGTTAACTTTTTAATTGTGAGGCCCTTTCAAACTTAAAAACTAACGTGTAAAAATGTCATGACGAATAAACAAAACATTAAGTCATCAAGTCTCTAACAAAAACGGATAGGTTTTTTGTAGACCTACCCACATTTGCACAGTTTTTTTTATTTATTTTTTTGTTCTGCGAGGTTCGAACATTCAACCTTCCGTAGCTCAAAAGCTTTCAGCCACACGGACCCTCGAATCCTATCATATGTTATTAGGCTATCAACAGGGAACAGAATTCAAAAAACCGCATTCGAATCGGACTTCAACTTTTTGAATTATCAGCAAAAGAATGATTTCAAGAAAAGCGTCCCCTAGCGGCAAAATGAGAAAGAAAATTGATTAAAATTTTCTGTTAGGTACCTAGCAAAGCAGCAAATAGTTCAATCAAGTATACTAGTCGCACAAGTCAAACTTTTTATTCTTATGTATCAGAATTTGAAGCATAAAAACTGATTTACAATTATTCCAAAAAAGGATCAAACTTTGGACTGCCGTATAATGACCAAATCAAGCCCGATCTTCAAAAACTAAACATCACTTGAAAGAGCTCTTCAAGAACTAAAACTTTTGTTCATATACTCTCAATGAAATATTTTTAGTTTTGGAGCTATTGGTTGCCGAATAAAAAACACAATAATCGTAATATGACCTTGACCTTTTCAATTCTTTTTTATATTTTTGAATTGTGAGGCCTTTTCAAACATAACAATACATATCGTCTGAAAATTTCATGAAGAATGAACAGAAAATAAAGTCAGGAGCGACAAAAACATGTTTTTGAAATTTTAATTTTTCCTAAAATTTAGTGAAGTTTAACCGTTTCTAGAGGACAAACCACGCATTTCCTTAATTCGCCACCCCATATATTTTGTGTGTATACGTCTTTCAAATGGTATGCCGGAGACAGAATTCTTCTATCTGATCTCTAACAAAAACGGATAGGTTTTTCGTAGACCTACCCTCATTTGCACAGTTTTTTTTATTTTTGTTTTGTTTTTTGCAAGGTTCGAACATTCAACCTTATGTAGCTCAAAAGCTTTCAGCCACACGGACCCTCGAATCCTATCATATGTTATTAGGCTATCAACAGGGAACAGAATGCAAAAAACCGCATTCGAATCGGACTTCAACTTTTTGAGTTATAAGCAAAAGAATGATTTCAAGAAAAGCGCCCCCTAGCGGCAAAATGAGAAAGAAAATTGATTAAAATTTTACTGTTAGGTACCTAGCAAAGCAGCAAATAGTTCAATCAAGTATACTAGTCGCACAAGTCAAACTTTTTATTCTTATGTATCAGAATTTGAAGCATAAAACCTGATTTACAATTATTCCAAAAAAGGATCAAACTTTGGACTGCCGTATAATGACCAAATCAAGTCCGATCTTCAAAAACTAAACATCACTTGAAAGAGCTCTTAAACAACTAACACGTTTGCTCATATACTTTCAATAAAATATTTTTAGTTTTGGAGCTATTTGTGGCCGAATTGCCCTTTAAATGTGAAAATTTATGAAAAAAAAAAGTCAGGAGCGACAAAAACATGTTTTTGAAATTTTAATTTTTCCTAAAATTTAGTGAAGTTTGACCGTTTCTAGAGGACAAACCACGCATTTCCTTAATTCGCCACCCCATATATTTTGTGCGTATATGTCTTGCAAATCGTATGCAGCAAACAGAATTATTCTATCTGATCTCTAACAAAAGTGGGTAGGTTTTTCGTAGACCTACCCTCATTTTTCCACTTTTATCCAAGGTTCGAACATTCAACCTCTCCTAGAACAATTTTTTTCCAGTACTCGATGATAAGATATCCATCATATTTGATTGGGCTGTTAACAAGGAACATTATGTAAAAAACTGCATCTAAATCAGGTTTCAAATTTTTGAGTTATTAGCAAAACAGTGATTACATGCTTTGCGCCCCCTAGTGGCTAAATCAGAAATAAATGTGAAAAGTTTGACCAATTAGGCACATGTTCAGATAAAGATGACTCCATGCACAAAATTTCATAGCTGTAGCTTTTCTCATCTGGCCGCTAGGCTGGACACAAAAATGGGTGGAATTGGAAAAATAATAAAAATAAAAAAAAAAAAAACAAATCAACAGAAGAAGAACAATAGGTTTTCGCCCAGCAGAGGCGAAAACCTAATAATTATAAGAAGAAACATAGTAAAAAAATAAGTCTCCAAACTTCGTTTGGGAGACTTAATGATAAGAAACAGAGTAAAAACAAAAACTTCGTTTGGGAGACTTAATAACTTTTATTTACAATTTGTTTTACATTCTTCATTATTTCTTGAGATTCTTACATATCTTTTTTAATGCTAGCCCTTATAAGCTAACAATGTGGCAACTAGGTTTGGACACACAAAAGCAGTGTCATAAGATATGCATGGTCTGAATGGAATAAACTAATGGGGGGAAAAAACGACTAGGCCAGAATTTCCCCACCATCACGCACAATATATAAGATAGGGGGGGAAAAAACTGACTAGGCCAGAATTATCCAACCCTCATGCACAATCTAAATAACAGGGGGGAAATAATGACTAAGCCAAAATTTCCCACATTCAAAACCTTAAAGAAAGAGGGGGGAAAAACTGACTGGGTGGGGAAAAAACTGACTAGTTAGTTTCTTCCCTGGGGAAAAATCTGACTAGTCCGTTTTTTTTCCTAGGAGAAGAAACTGACTAGGGTTTTTCCCCATGGAATAAAACTGACTGGTCAATTTTTTCCTTGAGCAAGAAACTGAATGGGGGAAAAACTTGACTGTTACACCGGGACGCAGTGGTGTGAGGCCAAGTGCATTACAAACAAACTACATTTAGATACACGAGTCCTACTGACCGCATGAATATCCAAGGCTGGATCTGTGTTGGGGATGAGTTCGGGGATACGAGAATCCCTATCCATCTCTAGAAACTCTGATTTGAACTGAACAGGGGATGGCAGATTGTACACGTTTGGGTAGCTTGGATCTTCCTACAAAAAACATGGTGTTATAATTGTCCATTGTGCCAAATTCACACAGAATTCATCATTTTAGACAGACATCAATAAAACACAGATCTAGACAGGTTGCTTTTCCAGTTCCTTGTATACTTTATTTAATCTGTCTTTAAAGTAGGTGAAAAAATCACAAAGTCCAAAACAAAAAGTGCACATCTTCAGTATGTGTATAGTCACTGTGTTAAAGTTTGAACAGAGGCAAATAAAAAACATCTTGAGATACATATATCAAATAGTAGTCAAATGCATGAAAAATATTTCCTTAAGAATCAGAGTAGAAGGCTAATTTTAAATTGTAGGGGGTCTGGGGTCCTACGTTTTCTGAGGATTCTTTTACATACTTTGAATTATTCCCATTATTTTCTTTACAATTTAGCAAATTTAAGTTGGCCAGGAAAAGATTTGAGGCAGTCTACATATCTGCCGCCAGCCAACCCTTAAGGAAAAACCCTGAAAGGGAAAAAAATGCCTCCCAAACCTAAGATTTTTTGTTGAAAATACAAATTTCAGAAGGTAGTAACAAGAATGAAACCATTCTTATGTGCTCACTGCTAGCGACTTACATCAAAGAAGTCAAAATTAGCATAAGCTTGCAGTAATATTTGTAAGGCATAAACATTTTTTTTGTTAGGCAAACTACAGCTTTTAATGACCAATATAGAAATATAAGGATTTGGGTTGTTGATCTTATAAAGAGATCTTGATTTCAATGACTAGTTTTTTCTGTTCAGAAAGAAGATAGAAGTACAGTGTTTGACTCTTTTTCCTCTGCACTGATGTTTCTGTCTGTACTGAAAACACAAGGAGTTTTTTTTTTTTTTAAATTTTTATTTTTGTTTTAGCCATCTTTATAGCTGTTATAAGGTTATGTTCCAAAGGCCAAAAAATATATGTTTCCTCCCAATTTCAGAATAAAAATTCGCAATCTGAGGTTCTGAAGAAAGAAAAATCACTTCAAACTCATAAAAAATAAGAGCTCTGTTGACTACAAAGTTATCAAGTCTGGTGTATTTTTGTATATTGTTCAGACAAACTAGAGCTATCACTGAAAGTGACTGATACCCCTGCAAAATGCTTTCATTCTGGAGAAGCTACACTCCAGACGGAGCATAGATAAGAACTTGCATACATAGTATATTGGTTATGATAAAAAGTAATTAATAGGTAAGTAAAGTTTTTATTCAAAATGGATAGAGAGACAGTCATGGTTGTTTGGCACTGTAGTTTAAAAGTGTAGAGTTACAGTTCTTGGACACTGCACTTTTCTTAGTTGCCATCTGTTTACATTTAAAGTTTCAAGTAAATACCATGTACAGTGAAACCCCATTAATCCGGACACTTTGGTCCTTGTTTAAATTTCCGGATTAATGAATTTTCCGTATTAATGAATCAATCCATATCTCTCTTCTTCTTTTTTCTTTCTTTCTTTCATACTTTCTCATTGTACACTGTGTGTGTGTGTGTATGTTTGTTTTCCATTAATAATAATTATATTTAAAATTATATGCTTAGGACTATATATGATTATGTATTTAAATTGATGTTTACAAATGATGGTTTAATTTTATTTAAATCCATCCTTGACATCAGCATTCTTTGAGAGAAGAAAAAGACACCTTAAGTAGGTGACAGCATAGTTGTGACCCATTTCTTGTTCTGCATTTGTGAGCAAAATGAATTGGATTTAATTATTTTAGCCAAAACAGTCACAAACAAATGAATATTAAATGTACGCACTGAAAACAAAACATATGAACAAAAGACAATCTTAAGGATGGTTGGCTTTTCTGTCTCTTTTTACAGCATACATCTGCAGCTGTTACTTCTTCACTCGCTAGTTATATATGTTGCTTGCGGCTATACAATGTACCAGCCCTTAATTGCCCCCTGTTCTCTGGACTGATTAGTGTGAAGCGCTCGCGGCTATGTGTAAACAATCTGCAGGTGACACTTCTATGACAGTCACGCGCAAAGAGTAGTCCGAATGATGTCTAAAAATAGTAGGTGGGAAATCCAGTCTGAACTGGTACCAGGATTATCGAGTCATTTTAAATAGCAAATGGAAGATTGGTTCCCAAAATGGATGTCCGGATCCGGAACGCGAATTTCCGTATTATTGAATCATTTTTACGTTGTGGAAATCCGTTCCAAGAGAAAAGTGTCCGGATGGCGAGGTTTCCGGAACAATGGAGCCCGGACTAACAGGTTTCACTGTATAATATTAGAGTTCTGTTTGGGGCCAAAAAAAAAAAGAAGCAATTTAACAAAGGGAGATAATTAAAAATGGGACCAGGTAGAGTTACAGTTCTTGGACAATGCAATTTTCCTAGTCTCCATCTGTTTACATTTTAAGTTTCAAGTCAATACCTTGTATAAATTTCCAGTTTTGTTTCTGACAAGAAAAAACAGAATCAAACAAAGGGAGATAATTCAAAAATGGGACCAGGGCAATAACTCTGCCATTCTTAAGACAACTCAAGTGAAATTAATGCCACGCACCTCTCTAGCTGATTATCAATGCACACACAAAATTTGAACTGAATTGGTTAAGAACTGTAGAAGAAGTATGTGTCACAATATATTTAGAGTCGAATCAGAGGCAATAACTCTGTAATCCTTGAGATAACTCAAGTAAAATTTATGTAACACACCTCTCCACCTGATTATCAATGCACACACAAAATTTGAACCAAATCAATTAAGAAATGTAGAAGAATTTGTGTCACAACTTTTTGGGATGAACCGACTCCCTTATACCCCCTCTCAAACTTCGTTTGCGGGGTATAATAAATCTCAACTGTTATTTAGAATATATAACTTGCATGATTATTTATGTAAAAAAGAAAATCACAATTTTATCAAAACCGATGAGAAAATTCTAAATTTCAGAGGTCATATTCTCAAAATAATAAAAAAAATCTCTGATATGAGAACTATACCACTAATTCGTCCTCCTTTAATGGTTCCCTGTATGTGTCAGTGTCCTGGGCAGACTGACTGTTGATCCAGGCCCTTGCGATGGGATACAGTGGTGTGTTCTCATCAAATCGTGCTAAATCAACACTCCGATCAAACAATTTCATCACATAGGTTGTATCTGTGGAATTAAAATGATTATATCATTGTCTGGCAGCAAATAAACACTATACATCTAACATGATAAATGCACAAAACTCTATGGCCCAACATACCAAACTATCACACATCATTTACTTAGGTCATTGGTTTTCTTTGGTGAGGTTTCATTAAATTTCGTAATATTTTGAAGTATACATTAATTTAGAGCATATAACTTAGATAATCAAATGCATTAAAATCTGACCTTTTTAAACCCCATATAGCATGATTATGAATATCAATATGAATATCAGTTTTGTTGTGGGTATAGGATATTACAATACATATGATTATTCAGATTTGTTAATGTCGGGCCACCAAATCAGATAAATGTATCGGCTTTTGATCCTGACAATGAAACATTAGTGAAATTAATAGAGAGTAGGGTAATCGACAGCTATAGTTTATCAGACAATTACATAAACTACTATTCCTGTTCTGTAAAATGGTGGTATATTTGTTACATACGCTGGTAACCTCCGGACAGTGCTGAGCTGCCGGACCCATCATCCTTTCGCTTTCGTTTCTTGCTGCGGTGGCCGTGTCGTTTGGTAGGTGAGGCTGCAGGTGATCCGGAGCTGCGCACCACCTGGACAGATATTGGCAGGGGCAAGTCGGGTTCATCATCACTCTCTGCCGTGCTGTGATTGGTAAAAGTAGGGCATTGTCAGAGAATCGATGAATATTAATTGTATTGATGTATTTAAGCTATGATAGAATTATTATAATTCCAGGCTGGCAAGAGCTGGCACAGTACCCGATACATTTTTTAAGTGGTGAACAGTGTTATGCATTTCTCCATGCCTGTCTTTACATTATGTAATTTTGTAAATGAAAATAAATATATAGATATGATTATATCACTCATCTTACCTTGAAATTGTCCATGATAATGATTATTAAAGGTATCATTTTGTTTCCAGTATTTTAAAATTAGTTTAACTTTTTATGTTTTATCTGTGGAGTGTTATACTGTACTTACACAAAATCAAGTATACACATACTTTCTATTTTCATACTTACACTTTTTCTGCTAACAATAATAATAACATTTGAACTTGGGAACACAGGTTGTAAAACAGATTACATCACATTATTATTTGAGCTTTTTGTATTATTAGTTTTAGATCTTCAATTTAGTGCTATTGTAACCAGGGTTCGACTTAACTTTTTTGAGAGCTGGACCAGTGGTCCAGCAACTTAGAAAACCTACTAGACCTGACTTTAACTGAATAGTCTGAAGTGTAAAACACATACATGTCATACTTAGATCAATATACTTACTTCGTAATACCTAACAGTTTTTTTTGTTTTTTTTCATGTTTACCTTTAAATATGAATAAAGGTCTACAAAGATAATACTAGAATTACTCTTGCATTACATGCTTTTCATTAACATTGCATGAATACCTTGAGTGTACTTACATGGAAATCCCCATATATGCGAGTTCCAGATAATGTCTACTGTTTAATGATTTTCAAGCAATTCTGTTTAAAGCAAAATAATCTGTTTCCTGTCATCTATTCATACAGTTTCTTTGATTCCCTTTTACATTTTTCGTTCATTACTGACATTGTCTTTTGACAGATGAAAAGACTATTTGACATTTTTCGTACTGGCTGCACATTGCAGTAAAACAAATTGTAAAAAGATCTATTGTCGTCATACATGGGATCCCAGCATAATAAAAATATTTGTGTTCATGCATTAACTTGCATATCTAGCATTTTTAGATTAATTCTATTCATTATAATACAAAGATATCGTAAACATTATAAAATGAAAAGTTAGATGAAGAAATAAGCATTCTTAGCTTAGTATTACAATATTGAACTTGGCAAGTGCGTGGGGGAGAAAGCCTCGTTCTGAAAACACAGACCAATGAGTGAACGGGTTTCAAGGTTGTTACTGAAAATGCTGCTAAATATAGCACACAAGGGTTTTCAGGAACTTGGAAAGAATTTTTTTCAATGGGACTATGGCCCATCACTTGCTAAAATCAATGGAACATTTTCAAATCTAATGGGACATTTTGAATTACTGATGTGACAAATTTTAGAGGGTTAAAAATAAAACATCAATTTTTATTTTGTTTCAGAACATATGTACTAAGATTAGGTAAATAAGATTTTTTCACATATCCTTGTTTATACAGAACAGTATCTTCAATTAGCTGAAGCAACTATAAAATAAAGCTGTTTAAATAAAACATAGGCCTGATTAAAAGTTTTAAACTAAAAGTTCAGCTCCTTAATCTTAGTTCCACTTTCTCGTATTTTTATAGACTTATATTTGCATGGTGTTACTGGTAGGTATCGAGGTATCTTGAGGGCGAGGGGAAGATTGTGTCAATGAATCAGTCGAAACTTCTCGAGGGGGGAGTGAAGCAGGGTTCGTAACTTCCATGAGAGGGAGACTGCAATAAATCAGCACTTGACGCCATTTCATTATTATCATTTACAGTTTTCATTTTATTTCTGGATTGTAAGCCCAAAAACGATGAAATGACGATGAAATGACCTATGTCGTTCGGACCTTTTAATTTTTATTTTGGGAGGCATTCTTGTTCTTTTCAGATAATATTCAATGCGTCTATTGATACGAAATTGAATGTAATATCTCGGACAAGCTTTTCCGAGATATTAACTGAGTATTCCAATTGCGTCATTCTTTATGGTTTAATAAGCGTCCAGTTCAGTTGCCCATATGATATCTTACCTTAATAAGCATCTGTGAATATACCGCTTACTCAGAAAAAATGCGATTTGTACTTAATCATTAATGTATTTCGATAGGAGAAAAAAAAAAAGCAAGACGGACTAGTATGATTCAATGAATTTTATACTCAATTGGGTTCGAAGCAAAAGAGACAAATGGCGCATGGGAATGTGAAAACAATGGGACATTTTCAATTTTAATGGGACTATGGCGCATGGCGCACAGGTTTCCAAGTCACTGGTTTTCCAAGAAAAATGTTTCAACAAGGGTCAATAGTTTGGCCATTACAGTTATTTTTGTGCTTTTGATTTGTCAGTAGATAAAATTTCTGCAACTTTGACCAATTTAGAACGCGACCAGTCGGTCCTGTTAGCCTAGGACCTAGCTGGACCGGACCATTAATCTACTAGTGAATGTCGCTCGGTCGGGCCTTAATGTCGAACCCTGGTAACCAAAAGGTATGAATGTCATTTACAGGTCCATCTCAAAATGTAGCCTTTTTAAATTCTGGCAAGTACCAGAAGAGCATCGAAATGAATATTAAATCATATTTCTGAAATGACAGAGAATAATGTCAACACAATAGTCCTTTGACCTGATTCTTTGATGCTTGTGACAAAAATTTCTTGTTAGTCTATTTTAAAATTTACTTTTATAATCATTACATTGGTAAACTTATTTAAAGGCTAATTCTGTGTAGATTTTAATAGCTTTCTTTAAAAAAATCAATACACAACAATGAAAAACTTGAATGATCATACAATATTATCTGATAAATGAGGAAAGACTTCAGAATTATGAAAAGGAAATGTCTTTCAATGCAGATATATCATTAATAAGAATTCAGAACTAACTCGTCATAACTGTCCTCCTTCTTGTCTACAAGGGACTGCAGTGTAGCATCTAGACGAGTTCTTGCATTGCTCACCTCTAAAATAGACAAAAAATCATATAATGTAAACGCGATGTACGGCAAGGGTAGGATGATTTTTCCAATTTGTTTGATTACTCATATATCAAATTTTAACAGACTTAAAAGCTGAATAAACACCATTTGAACTCAAGTATGCTCCAGGACTGACAATTTGGATTGATCTAAATCTGAAACAAATACGTTGTAGATCCCAATACTGGGTTTTACACAACGGAAGAAGAGCTCCGCACTATTGACGGTGGCTCTTTAAGGCATTTTTGAATGAATTTTTGATCAAGCAAATATCACAACTTTTGAAGATAAAGCTAAAAAATTAAAATGTATAGCTGTGAAACATTGTGTTAATAAGCATACTCTTTTGTAACAGCTAGATAACGTCTTCCTGTTCCACAAGGATTACAGGTTTATTGTATTTGTGAACATATCCAGAACATAACAAGCAAAGCCAGTCGAAGCCTAGGATTCCTGCACAGAAACTTACGAATTAACTCCAAATCTATCAAAGAACAAGCATACAAAACTTTAGTCAGACCCCAATTAGAATATGCGACAACAGTATGGGATCCATATAACCAAAACCAAATTGACAAAATCGAAAGAGTACAAAGAAGAGCCGCAAGGTATGTTACAAGCCGTCACAGGAATCGCTCAAGCGTAAGTGAAATGTTACAAGAACTAGGATGGAAAAGTCTCCAAACCAGACGAAAAGAAGCCAGACTTATGTTTTATAAAATAGTAAACAACATGGTCGCGATTAAAAAAGAAAATTATCTTCAAAAGCCAAATAGACATTCAAGACATACTAACAGCCATGCTTACGCACAACAAACCGCTACTAAAGATTGTAGAAAATGGTCATTTTTCGTAAACACCACCAGAGACTGGAACAAATTGCCGCCGGATATAGCCTCATCTGAGTCGCTCGAGATATTCAAAACTCGAGTGTCATCATTCACATACTTAATCACTAACCACTGTTTTTATCCTGTTTTTAACCATGCGCGTTCCTTGCCAGTATATTCAATATGTTGAATGTGGGCAGTAAACGGAAGAAGAAGAAGAAGAAGTATTTGATTCATTCTGCCCGAACCGACCCGTCCGAACATATGTCAACATATCTAGTAACTATTCCTAAAATGTTTCACGTTCTTGAAATAAACAAATTCAAAGCTGGAACGATGGCTGCGTGTCCTTATTATAGTCAAAGACCTATTCTGCAAATGTCTATGTTGTAGCTAATTGTGTACCATGCTTTCCTTTATTCGACATATTAAAATGTTGTTTTTGTTGTTGTTTGAGTTCTTCTGACGTTCAAAAAAGGGAGGTAAAAATAGTTGAAGATGCGGCTCTTAAAGCATTTAAGGACCATAATATAAAGATTCGCATTGAATAAAATGAGTTGTGATTGTAGTTCAAGTAAATTATATTAAATAATTAACTGGTTAATGCACAAAGCTACATTAAAGGTATTCACATCTCTTGTTAATTTCACATTTGAAAAAAAAATAAATATCATGGAATAATTTGAAGGATTGGAAAAAAAATATTTTGATTTATAACATAAAAAACAAAAAACAAAACAAAAAAAAACATTATTTGTTTGTTAAAACTCCAATGTAATATTAGTATACCTTAAATAATTATTCAAAGAGCTCCTGTATGGTGCGAACCAATGCGGTGAAATAATGTGATAAGTTGAAGACGGCCTTAATTGAATCGCTACCGCACTGCAATAGAAAATACATTTTCGTTATTTATATGCATATAACTCAAAAGTAATATCAGTCTATATTAAATAATTAAATCAATTGCAGACGGAGGAGTTGCTACCACAGTTTATGTCTCAGTAAAAGCATGATCCTGGTCGTGGGCTTTCATGCACAGCCTTCTTAATACTAACCAATTTTATTATTCTAGGCCTACTTTTGTATTATTGTCATTTTAAATGATAAATTATAAATCCTACACCAATTCTCACTGAATAGGTTGAC
>CM037786.1:34531729-34581729 GCA_021229015.1 Solen grandis
TTAATCAATATGTAGAGAAAAGAAAAAAGGAGATGGTCAACGGAGAAGTAAAAATTTTACATCTGATGTTTTCGTAACAACTGTATCACCATATAATAAGAAAATATGATTACTACCCTTCAGCAAGATCTGTCTGTAAGAAAGCACGCTCTACTATTTGAATGCTTATCAATAAAAATAAATATTGCATAAAGGCAAAATGAGAATCTCTGTATTATCAAAATATACACAGGAACAATGAACATGTGCTCCAAGTTTTAAAGCAAAATCTCAAAGAATTCAGTGAAAAGGTAGTTAATACAAAAAGATTAATGAGTCAGAAAGGAGGTATAATTATGTCAAAATCAAAGATTACCATTGCCATGTACAAATAGAGGTGATGGTCATAAACATGTATTCTAAGTTTCAAAGCGATACATACCCCCAAACCTCGCAGCCATAAGTTAATATCGGTAAAATCAAACTATCAAATAAGTGGAGCTGACAATCAATGGGTAAATCTAAGTTTCTTATTTTCCTATATAGACCAAAAAGTGCTTAAACGAGCTTGGTCAACGGCGTACTTTTTTGCTTGAGTCAAACTTCTGTTTTCAGAAAGAATAACACGTAAAAATTTGAAATTTCTTACCATTTCAAACTTATAATCATCAATAACAATTTTCCTATCTATCATATTTTTCCCGCCAAAAACTAAAAATTTTAGTTTTATCTTTATTAATATCAAGTTTCCAAAATGAACAGTATTGCATGAAAGTTTTCATTATTGATTTCAAATCAGTTTCGCTCTTTGCAAAAACAACCGTATCATCAGCATAGAGCAACACTATTAATTTAAGGTACATTTCAACATTTCCATAGTTTAATGGAATGCCCGTGTGATTATTGTCCAGAAGGAAATTTTCCAGATCATTTAAATATAGAGAAAAAAGTATCTGGGAGAGGTTCTCTCCCTGTCTCAAGCCTTGATTACAAAGAAAAAAAGTCAGAAAATTGATTATTAATTGATAAACATGATTTAATACCACTATACATATATCTGATACAATTAAGAATCTTTCCATCAATTTTATAGCACAACAATTTAGACCACAAAGCGGACCTCCAAATTGAGTCGAAGGCTTTTTTAAAATCCACGAAAACACAGTCGAGTTTTTTCTTTTTAGTTTTCAAAATGTCAGACAAGATATGAAGTACAAATATGTTATCTATAGTAGAATGATTTTTTCGAAAGCCAGACTGGTTTTGATTAATGAGATTGTTAGATTCTAGAAAAGATGTCAATCTATCATTCAACACAGTGGTAAAAAGTTTGCTCATACAGCTTAAAATGGTAAAAGGTCGATAGTTTTCCGGATCTTCAATATTACCTTTATTTTTGTAAATAGGAATAATGTAACCCGAAAGCCAAGAACTTGGGATACATCCAGTACAAAGGATTTTATTAAACAACATATGAAGTGTCGGCAATAAAACACTCCTGGAATTAATTATATATTCATTTAAAATTTTATCAAGCCCCTTTGTTTTATTCAACTTTAACTTATTAATAGCTTTCGTAATCTCGTCGAATGTTATTTCAGCATTTAGATCACCCGATTGTGCATCTTTTGGAAAATCAGGTATATATTCACAATCACCTGTATCATTACTCTCGTTTATGTTTTTAGAGTAGTCAAAGAATGACTCAAGATTTAAATTTGCACTTTGTTTAGTCTTATTTAGACTGTTGATATATTTCCAGTAATCGCGCGGATTTTTAAATTTCATGGTTCTAATTTTATTTCTAAAATTACGTTTATATTTTAAAATACTTTTGTTTAAAATCTTTTTTTTTACTTTTTCGTTTCTTGCATTTTTTTCTTGATTTTGTTTTCTCTTACTAGATTTGGTATAAATGTACCAAAAGTACTTTAAGCTGAATCTGTCAACAGAATTTCTATTCGTTTGACTATATTATCAATATCATTATTTTCATTATCAGACAGCATTTCATTTATTGCATTGAGTGAGTCAGCATCTATGTTAAGGATAAAATCATTACGCATTGAGTCGTCTCAACGCTTTATTTCTTCCTTAACTTCAGTGTGTGTGCTATTTTTACTATAAGCAACATCTAACAGGAGTTCGTATTGTAAAGGGGAGTGAATATCCGAAAAAAAGGGAGAAAACTCGTGTACTGAAAAATGCTTAACAAGATCAAGAGATTGTGGTGATGCTTTTACATAATCTACGACAGACATATTTCTAAAATGTAAAACAACCCATTTTATCATCAAATGATATGCCATTAAGTATTATTAAGTCATTTTTCATACAAAATTCAACCAACATTTTACCAGATTTATTTGATACTGAATCCTTTGAACAATGTTGAATATTCATAGTTTGTCTGCGCAATGTGTGATACGTATCGTATTGAAAAATAATATCACTCTGAACGTCTAGAAAATCATATATACTATTGTCTATTTCTATAATTTCATTAAGAGAGGCAGTCCTAGCGTTCATGTCACCCATGAGGAAAATAAATTTACATTCAGAATTCATTTTCTCAATTTTAAATAAAATTGATCTAATATCATTTGTGAAAAACATTTTAAGTTTTCAGGGGGACATAAACTGCTCCAAATTAAACATCTTCATCAATACCAAAAATAGAATTTGATACCTGAAACCATTGGATATATTCACATTCAGACGATATAGTAGTAAAATATGTACTTAGATCATTGTGTACAAACGTTGCAATGCCACCAGAACGTCTATCGGTTTTTTGGCTACGATTTTTATAAAAACATGTGTAATTATCAATATTTACAATATCCAAGTCATCAAGATGTGTCTAAAGGCAACAGAATATATCATGCTTGGAAACAAAGTCTATAAATTCGGGTATTTTCACTTTAGACTTCAAACCACACACATTCGTACAGGATATGAAAAGTTTATTGTTTTGTTGCTGTCCATCACGGCAATCCTAGCGGCGGAAGTGAGGTGACCCGCCCGGGTTACGGAAACTGGAAGGTGCACTGATCATTTGACCGTTTTTGCTCACTACGTCACCGTTGTCATTGACACTTATGACGCCACCATCAACAAACAATTTATCTTTAACAAGAGCTGCTTTCTTCTTGTTTTGTTTGGCATGACGGAGATGAGGGTATAATTTTTTTCTCCGCTGTTAAATTTCTTCTGAGAACTGTTCGTTTATTTCAAAACGTGTGCCTTTCAATAAATAGCCGGATTTCCTGACCAGTTCCCGGTCCTTGAAGAAAGTAAATTTAGCAATGATGGGTGGTGGACGAGTATCTCGAGATTTGGTGTGATCACCATGGGCCCTACGAAATGCACGATGGACTCTTTCAAACCGGATGTTCTCAATCTTAAGCTTTTACTCTGTGAGTACCTTCTCGGAATCTTCAAAGTTGCGGCCATTAACGGACTCGAACTTTTCGGGAATATTTGTGAACACAAGGTTGTCGCGCATGCCACGGCTCTTGCAGTCAAGTAATTCTTCCTTTAACTCTGCATTTGTTTTTCTCATGTCATACAGTAAATCACGTAATTCATCATTTTCGCGTTTAATATTGCTCATGCACTTTTCAACTGATTTAACATGATCGGTCCCTTTCTTCAGATCATGTCCAATGACATCATATTTCTCGCTCATAAAATCAACTGAATGACTAAGTTCAGCAGTGGTATTTTCAGTTCGGGTCAATCTATTTTCAATGTCGACCATTTTGGCTGTCATTAGCGTAGCAGAATTTTCATTAGCGTCAAGCGTATCTAGTTTTGCAAGTTTATCAAACCCTTTTTCAAGGGAAAGCAATTTTGCCATCATCGCGTCAAACCCAGACTGTGTCACACTCACATCACCGCCGGATTGCCTAGCAGCCCGATAGACGCGACCGCTGTCGAGGTCCAGATATGAGAGTTCACCATCCACCAACGAGTCCGAGCCAAGCATAGAGCGACGACGTTTTGCGACATTTCTATCGAAGGTCTTGGGTGTAGATGCAGTGACACCCGAGTCAGTCATTTTCACTTGTATGTTTCAATTCAAGTCACTCAAATTCAATTTAATGAAAATATCTTGGAACTTTTAGGGATGAAATAACATTAAATGTAATGCAATTGTGAACAAATTTCAAAACGTACAAGTGTTAACTAAATGAATATATCAACTATCTGTGTGCAGCTGACACGCGAAGGAAGCAATCTATGAAGTAGCTTGATTGTATCAATAAAAGGAATGGATGTCATCAATCAAATGTTAATAATCAAATGAAGCTGCATTATACAAGTCATAAGTAATAAATGCATACAGGGCATTCAAAAGAAACAAGGAAAGGAAATCGTGTATTCAAAGTTATGTTCCCATGGGAAGGAACAATAAGAAAATTGCATGGTAGAATCGCATTATTTATATTATTCATTAGATCTACGTTATCCAAATACCTAATATCCTAAAATTGTATATATGAGGTTTTTGCGTTTTCCATGGGTGATTTTAAATTATAGTGGGGTGACATGATGCACAGAAAGGCGATATCCTTTTATTGATATTACCGTATAACGGGTATTTTTTAAGCGCTGCCAATTTTTACTTTTTTTACGACCCAGACACGATTCGTAAAATTTGCCCTCATATAAACGAAAACTTTTCACTTGTGACATTTCACTTTTCACTACAACACACGCCCCGATTGAGTGAAATGTGCTACCGATAGCACATTAGAATTAGAAAATTTAAAATATAGGAGAATTTTAGCTAAGTTAAGATTATATTCACATACCCTTAATATTGAACAAGGTAGACATAGTCGAATAAGAAGAGAAGATAGAAAATGTAACTTTTGCAATACTAATAATATTGAAGACGAGTATCATTTCATTTTAAGTTGTCCAATGTATTTAAACTTAAGAAAATCTTACATTCCACGGTACTATTATATACACCCTAGCATCGTAAAATTCACTAAATTAATGAAAGCAACAAATGTTTCAGTTATGATAAAATTAGCTATTTATTGTAAAAAAGCTTTTCGAACAAGAGAAATTATCAAATTTAATACTTATGAATGTTAATTACAGATATAAAGTATATTTAGCATTCCTTTATCAAAACATTCTCACTAAATGTATATGAGAAAACCTTGTTTGTAACATCTATTTATTTTTCTGTGTTATTGTATATGCATATTGAATTTCTATGTTTATGTCAATGAGCTATGTATGCTTGTGACAATCAATAAACTTCCGTTCTGTTTTGTTCTGAAATAAATGAATGAATTATAATACACACATGTTATAACTGCTATAGCAGGTGTTCAGTGTACATGTAAATTATGATCACCCAGGTAATTGGTAATTACCGTATATATACTACACAGGTTTGTTCCTATTTTGCGTACTTCACACCTTTTACTAGTCTCACTTTGTCAAATTGTTGGATGAAGGTTACCTGCATGCAGTCAAGTGTGTCGGTGATACTTTACAATGTTCCCTATACAATTTACCCTGATCATTTAATTGTACAGAACAGAACTTTCATATACTCCTTTCCTAGTGTTAAATAGAATGTAGATGTTAAGAGACTAAAAATTTTAATGAGCTATTATTTTACTGACACTTCGAATATGTAAAAATAAAACTCATATAAAATGAAATCTTATGGGTTTTTTTTTGTTTTGGTTTTTTTGTGTGTGTGCAAAATTCGTAAAATTTCACAGCAATAAAAATAACCCGTTATATGGTATATGGATGTATTTAGCGGTAGTGATGTTTTTGATATAGAACAATACTTCGCTAAAAGTGTTTTGAGTATACAATACGATAGTCTCTTTATAAAACTTGTCGTAGATCCCCCGCAATTAATTGGGTATCGGTGTGTAACTTACTTCACTAATTAGTTGATGTGTGTCGTAATACATCATGATGAAAGAAGTTGTTTGTTTTCGACTGTGTTTGGTTATACTACTTTTATTTTCACTATTTAGCTCATTTACCTGGGCACGGCGTGTTAAATACTTATTCGGGTATAGTTGTATTATGTTCATTTTGTGCCAATAAATATTTTGACTTATTTCACAGTTATTGTTATTAAATGCAATTATACACCACGTCGCCCTTTAATCTATTTCATATAAATGGATAAATACGGTAAAATGCGACGAGTTTTAATTGTGAGAAATGCGCTCATCCAGTGTGGAAAATGTTTGATGAAATTCAAGTGAATTTAGATGGACTTGTGTGCATTACAGATCATCAGGATTTTCATATCTTAGTTCTGAATGATTCCGTTTTGGAAGTAGCTTTCATCACCATTCTGGCATACAAAGGTCATAGGACAAGGGCTACCGACACTACCACACACGAGTAAGTAAACAATAAGTTGAATTTTAGTAAATATTTTATATTCAGTATAGTTGAATAACGTCATGTCCTGCGCTACTATTGTAGTTTAATGCATGACACTGCGGCATTTTACGACTCACAAGTTAACAGATATCAACGATAACAACTTATTGTTACCTTTGTCACGTTTTATATCCAAAATTATCGATATTTTACAAACGTAGCAGAAACTCTTAAGCATCGGCGCCATTGCGTCAAGAAAATCTCGCGCGGCCCATCTCGCGAGAACAATGTGACGTCACAAGTTCAAAATTGTGTCACATGATACGAAAATGGCGGCTCCCATTAAGTGTTCTTTTACAGCTTATTATAAAGTCTTTTTTTTTTTCAAATTTCAAAAATCGAGTCAAATATCAACATTTTATGACAATTAAAACTTATTTATGAACACTTGTACTTAGGGTTGCGGTAGTTTAGGGGACATCCATCGAGTAAAATTGGAGAAATAGCAATGTTAAACAAAACTTAAATATTTTTTCTAAGTCCAAAAAGGTCATATATATGCTAAAATATTTGGAAGAGTTACAGTTCCTGTTTCTACTTGGTTGGTAAACATATGTTTGAAGTCTGAGGAACAAAGACGCCAGTGTGACTATAATAGCTCATCCTATTCTTCGAATAGTCGAAATTACAAAAATGAAAGAGCGTACATAGCCTGATTCGTCCATGTGAAGCTGCAGAAACTGTGAGAAAGGCATTGTACTGAAAATAAGATGTGTCTAAAATTTAACTTAAATATATTGGGAATTATGTTGTGGACATTTTTTTAACAAAGCAATAATACGTGATTCTCATGTTATTGGTACATGAACCATATATCATCAGCCTTAAACTTTTAAAGATTTTAGATGAAGACAAAGGTAAATAACTATGAAAGTAAAGGGCCATTATCCAAAATTTTATTTAACATCCTTTACAAGTCGTCAATACCTTTAGCATATTCATTATCATTAGCCTATCTTAAATAAGATCAAAGTAATACTGTGGACATACTTTTCCAGTAAGAGCAAAAGCTCTGAAGAGAAGAGCTTTCCTTGGAAATATTTATTTGCAACATCAGACTATTTTTAATAGAAACAAAGTGATGCTGCAGATTTTCTTTTTTTTTCCGGCGTAACTGTATAATATTGATTTTGGCCTACTCCTTCAACCAATCAAATGTTGGTATGCAAATAAAGCCAGAGTAAATGCCATACTGTCATTGGCGTTTATCATGTATGTTTGGGATATTTAGGATATTCCAATTTAAAATGGGAGTTACAGGTTGTATATATCTTTCTACTTGATATAACATGTTTCTTTTTCAGTTTAAGCATGAAAAGTAACACAGTAATGACAATTTAACACTTCCATATCAATAAAGGAATAGTGATTTGGTAATATGATTTGAAACAACTAAATAAGAAGCAGGCGTATGTCTATTTTAAGACCACTATTTCCCCTTATTTGTTAAAGTAGACTCGGCCTTCAGGGGAGTTAACTACTGCGGAGAAGTTGTGCATTTTTTGTGCGGATCTAGAAACAATTAACGGATATACGCGATTTATAATCTTTCGGTTTTGATTGGTTACATATGAATATTTGGTTATATATGAATCTTAACTTAAAAATTCATCAAGTGCATAATATTTAATGAAAGTTGGTAGATTAGCTTTTTTTTTAGTTTGTAAATTAAATCCGTTTTGTTATATAGTCTCCACAATACCTCCCATAATTTTGGTATTTATAAGCATTTTTTGTTATCGTTTCTAACTTTATAGTAGTTTCAATCTGTTTACATGTTACAATTGACAATTATTTAGTTACGCAATATATTTCTTGTTTAAAAAAAAAGCCGCTAACTCTGAAAGGAGGCTTCAATAGAAAAAAATTGCTTTCGATACATCTCCAAAGCATTGATATATGTACCAAATAGCATCAGTTTAACATAAATATAAAGAGAATTATGCTCCGGGAAGGAAGCACGTTTTTTTAACAAAAGGCAATAATTGTAAGAAAAAAGGACAAAGGAGGACAGAGTATCATACACTTAATTATAACATTTCTGGCCACTTGATTTGACCTAGTTACCAATCATTGTCAAATATCGGGTACAATAAATGTTTAAAGTTTTTATACAAATTATAATTAATAGAAAATAAGTCAAACATCTGGAGGCCTCATTTTCCATGGGAATTGCAGGAAAGGAAAGATTATCATTAGGGGAAAAAAATCTGAACACTAGCTTCAGGAGAATGATTTTGAATTCATAATATATATATGCCTTCTTTTCGGGATTGAATAGTTAAATAGAACGTTGCATGAATATCTGCTAGCATTTATAATATTCTTATGAAGTCACGTGATTATGACGTCATCAGAACTAAAAAAAAATCTTTTAAAATCTCTTCTCTTCGCTTAACCATATCGCAGCCTTTCTGCGTTCGCACAGGTCATTCTCTGTCATAACAAAATGCGCGATGGACGGAGGGCCAGGAAAAAGACAAGTGGTCACTTAAAACAGATGAGTTGCTCAAAATTAAGTATTACACGCAACATTAGATATCTTTGCTGTGTAAATGCGTGTTCACTTTTCACTTATCAGCTACTGGCTCCGAAACTCGGACAAACAGTTTCGTGTTGTACCAACATGGATCACAACCTCGGCACTATCTTCAGGCTTAAGGTATTCCCAGTTTAATTGTCATATTTCATATATGACCGTTGAATGGTAATCTCTCTACAAATTGTTGTCACTTTTAAGATATCTAAAAAAAAAATGTTTCACCGAGAGTTTTTTTTTCAGATTTGGGGTGATTCCTTAATTGTGAAAAAAAAATGAAATTGAATCTTCGAAAAAAAACAACTCATGGTAGAAAGCCACGTTTTGTGATTCTGTTTCAAATTTTTAAGAAATCCAAATTTAATCGTAGAAAAATGGAGATAATCATTTTTTTAAGTTTTAAGGGGGGGGGGGGGCTCATATTTTTCATAGGAGAAAACTCATGAAAACAAAATTAGGGAGGGGTAATTTATAGAACTTTAATTACTATGTAATCTTGTCAATATGGGGGGGGTTATATTTTTAAGAAATATATTTTTTGGTAGGTTTTTTAATTAGAATGGGAAAACCTTATTGCTTTGGTTACGTTCATAATATTAACATTGTACATATGTACATATTCTTTTATGTTTATTCCTAAAAAAGATACCGATAAAATGGCCGATATTTAAAAAAATATTGATAACTTCCTACTTTCGGTTTTGTTCTCTGCACACCTCCTTTTGAACTGCTGTCTCGAATGATGTTAAGTAACATTTTCATATCTCTCGCCTTTCAAATGATCAAAGCACATCGATGATTCTCTTCAGTGCATGGGGGATAAATTGTCAATTCTGTGGCAAAATGTGTCAACAAATTATTCCATATTCGATTAGTATTTACAATGTGGCTGCAATCAGTCCTGAAATATAAGGTTCTAGGGATAAAAGTCTTTTTTTTTCTCGCATGGGCATTGTTAAATATACTGAAATAAAACTAAAAAGGTCGAGCCCCTCGCTTTGCTACGGCAACTGAAAATTGATACTAAAGATTATTTTCTAAAATTGACTTCTGTGACAGGCCCGCAAATCTTTTAAAATCCGTCAAACATTAAACAGCAACAGAACGTTGCTGCATAAATTGTCTTAGTCCGGTATTCCATAGTTCCGTGATGCGTGATCCGTGTCCGCAATTTTTTGCTCACCAAATAAATCGTTGGGTCTATTCCATACGTCCGCTCCGCGTCCGTGTCCGTGCCGTTTTGCTTGGCGAGAGAAATTTCATGCACACGGACATATCGCGGATGCAACTGACAGAGGAAACATGCCTCGCTCAAAGTCAGCAAATAAGCTTGTTGAAAAAAGATATCAGAAAAAGTCATTGAAATTGTTAAGGAAAATGAAGCAATATATGATGTCGGTGTTAAACAAAATATGGAATTTTGTGGCAAAATCACTGTAGATAGACAAAGTGCCAGGTATTCAACTTAATTTTATTTAAATACAATGTAATATTCTATATAGCTTTTCAAATAAGAATTTTATATTGTTTAATTCCTAACTTGACCCATTCTTAATGTCGCCGATATGATGGTCTAAAGTTCACAGCTCAAAGGTCGTTGTTGGACAATAGTATAAAGTGAACTTTACCAAGTAACATCTAAAGATTAATCAACTAATCCTCACCAGCGAGGTACATTAGCTTATTTAATAATTCATATACATGAGTAATATTTTGTTATTTTTTGTTGGAACTTTAAAATGAACTCTGTAAACAAAATTAGATTATCCGACAGTGCTCATTTGAGTGTAAAATGTGATGGATTTAAGCAGTTCAGTACTGAATCAACATTTGAGCAATAACACTATAATAACAAAAACATTTTGTTAAACAAACAGTGCTTTTTGTGTATATAAGTGATGATATTAAAGTCCGCTAGCGCACCCTTCGTGGCACATGTGAAGAAGAGTGCAGCAATGGCCATCTATGCAGATTATGAATTTTCTAGACACATATAAAAAGGAAGCTAGGAAGCTGTTTCAAACAGTGAATATTACTATTTTTATAAATTTTCCTGTTTTGTAATTGGACTACTAAGAGACACTGTCGTATTTTTAAGACATTTCAATATTGATTTCTACATTGAAATAAAATTTCTTCAAGAAATACCTGAAAGAAATGTTAATAACACGCTTTCAATGGGTTCACTTATTGGACTATTTTTAGACCGAATAATGATTCATGCGACTGCGGGAATTTTGGGCTTCCCACAGGGTAAAATTTATGATGAATTTAGTAACAATTGGTAAAGCGTCACAGAAAGGTACTGAATGAAACAGAAAAAAAAATGTCCAAGTTCGGAACGCAGTCGCTGATAATTGAAATGTGAACACGCATTTACACAGGAAAGACTCTCTAATGTTCTGTGAAATATCGCGCATTTTGCTTATGGCAGAGAATGACCTGTGATTTCTACAGAGAGACCGTCGATGTGGTTATGCACCGTGGGATAAGGGCTTATACACGAAAATCTATCAATTTAAAGAAAGAAAAGAGAGCGGCAATAATGTTGGTTGAGCAAGAATCGTATATTCTTACACAGGAAAGGGTACCCGTGTTGAATGGTCAATTGCGATGCGTATCTGAATGAATGAGCTGCATTTAAGGATGAATTCGTGTATACTAGGACCAGAAAATTGATACGGATAACCAATTGCTTTTGTTATTACGGCTTTCCGAAAACATGAAGAAAAAGACACATCTATCTATCTATTTATCCATCAATCAATTTTGCTGTTCTTTTTTAAGGTTTATCTAACTCTTTTTTCAATCTGTAAAAAGTAAGCCAATATACAAAGCAAGTGAATTGTTGGAGGCTCAAGGCGTTTCTAACGTTAACAAACTTTTAAGAATTGGACTAAGTATTAGAAAATTACATAGAAATAAGAAATTAGTTCCATAATTTTGCTTACACCTCTGCCTTTGTTTCCGTTTATTGTTGCAAATGTAAAATCAATCAATTTAAAGGTTGAAAGTCATGGATTTCAAAGTTATCTTAATGATTTCTTTTACCATTTTCTTAGATTTTGCCTGCAGTGGTGCATATTTGTTAAGCCACGTGGGTACCAAGTAATGGATATTACATGAAGAATAAAAATAAAAATAAAACGATAGAATAACGTAAGAAATATATTGAGGATAGTCATATCTTAAAATTTGCCTATTTCGTGCATGATTGTAAATGGTTACGGAAAAACGGAAATCCCACTTGTTCAGGGGCGAGTCCTGGTCGTGTGTTCGAATTCTGGCTGCGACATACAAATGTCGATCAAATGGTACTGGTGCATATGTTTCTTTCCTGGCGCTCAAAATATAAGGAAGGTTCCAGAACTGGTCGGGCCGGTGTCAGAAGTGTGATTTGGTTTGTTAAAATGCCACCTGGTATGATATTGTTGTTGGGAAGCTCTATGTCTCTTCTAAGGGACATAAATGTTTCCAAGTACATTGCAAAACAAAACCATTTGATAAAATACAATGTATAAGGTGAATAAACTTAAACATGAAACTTCTTCAATTTTATTTAAAATCAAGAGATGTGAGCAAAACTAGGCTAAGTGCTTATATAAATTTATGCATTTAGCCTAGCTTCGCTCTCACCCTATGGTATAAGATGAATTTAATTCAGGTTCTTTTTAAAACAAGAACAGGTTGTAACAGTTGGCTTATCATGTCAAACATATTCCTTTTGTTGATTTTAGGTATCGCCAGAGTTGGTATACAACAAAATCAATGAGACACACAAACTAAAACCATGTTTTTTAAACATGATATTGCATTTGAGAATTACTTTAATGACATTTAAGATAAACGTTTCAGAGGTGCATGTACCAAAGCAGATTTATCACATTTTTTTTTTAATTTGAAATCAATTACGAGTATATATGTTTAAATAAGTAACTCCTAAATGAACTCGGTGACCTATAATTTTCAACTAACCGGTTCTTAGACGGCTCGTACGAGTAATGTGACTGAGGCATAAGACATATATTTATTTCACGCATTATATATTGTAGCCATTGGGTCATGTCTTTCATTCAGATGTACAAAGCATTCAATAAAATAGCTAAGTAAACACTGAATATTAATGGATATGTTTTCATTATTTCAGATAGTATAACGGCTTCGGTGGACCTACCATATATTCGTGCTTTCTGTCGGTGCTTAAAAGGATCATACATACCTTTAAATGACAGAGATTACGCAGCGATCGAGCATGTCGTGCAGTAAGGTCATTATGTTAATGTGTTCTGTAGTGTTCATCTTGCTTTACGTTATCCAGCTTTGGACATTGAACGGTTGGAGAGTTTATTGGAAGCCGTTTGCAGAGGACCAGGTTTTAACGAGGACAGAAACTTCGACTAACACATCTCTATCAAGACAGATCCTGTACGTGGTAAATAGAAGCACATATGTCAAAAATGAATGTGACGGATGTTTCGACGTCAAATTTAAATTTATTATCAACAACGAGATATGTCGACAGAAGGCTAGTTCTGAGGTTGAGTTGCTATTGCTGATAACTTCAGCGCCGACTACATTTTTAAATAGGAAAGCTGTCAGAAAATCATGGTTATCCTCAGTAGGTAACAACACGGGAAGCACTCGGTACGTCTTTTTGCTCGGAGAAACGCAACAAAACTATCTGAGAAATATACTTGAAGAAAATGAGATTTACCACGATATTGTCATGGCTAACTTTACAGATTCATATAATAATCTGACATACAAAACTAAAATGGGATTTTACTGGGCTATCACCATGTGTCCAAATGCAAAGTTTGTCATGAAAACAGATCACGACGTACTTGTGAACATTCCAAATATAAGACAATTAATCAAGGTGGAATCTGATACACTTCAAACAACTATAATTGGATCATGCTATGCCAGAAAACCAGTTCGTGATAAAAATTCAAAGTATTACATCACGGAGAGAGAATTCAACACAACCTACCCGGCACTCTGTTCAGGAACAGGGTATATCACAAGCATGAATGTTGTTAGAAAGATAAATGAGATTTCTCGGAATATTCCATTCTTTAGGCTTGAGGACGTATATGTAACACTG
The DNA here is from genome assembly GCA_021229015.1 of Solen grandis. Taxonomy (NCBI): domain Eukaryota; kingdom Metazoa; phylum Mollusca; class Bivalvia; order Adapedonta; family Solenidae; genus Solen; species Solen grandis. The sequence goes on from CM037786.1 coordinate 34,545,799, forward strand.
TGTAGGCAAAGGCTGGGATTTCAGGCAAAAGATGTTAAAGGTTTCTTCTACAACGACAGGTGTTTCTTCAGGAGGAAAACAACCTTCACCGCCCACTCCTTTACTCCAAGCCAAATGATCGTGGCTTGGAATCATATATGCTAGCAGATGCGACTGCCACTCAAACGCGTGTGCATACCAATAATTTGTTTCAAAGCAATTTGCCATTTTACCGAATTCTCATTTCTTAAGTTATTTCTTAATTTAAGAGAGTGTTGTTCAAAACATTGGAGTACAAAGAATATGAAATGAAATACAATTTAAGGAATTTTTTTTTTTTAAAGAAAGGGAGATTCTCGAAAGTAATAAGCGATTATTATTTTTTATGATATACATTGTCCTTATTATTATTTTTGTCGTTAAGGATTATATGATAAGTATAAAATGGCGTAGGTTTTTGGCTTCTTATACGCCTGAAGAGTCGTATAACGTTATATCACCAGTCGTCCGCCTGTCCATCCATCCATTTGTTTTAGTAATACACTCCTCTCACGTTGAACGAGGGATTGCGTTCAAATTTACCCTCAAAATTTAGTTTAAGGGATGAAAGCAAGAAGAAACCTATCTCCATCTTTTGTCAAAATAGTGTTAGGACCTATGTGACATGAAAAACAACTTTCACCATATATGTAATAAAGTTCCTACCAGGTTTTGCTTTTTTTTACGCTTCAATAGAAAAAGGGGCTTCACAGAATTGTGACAAAGATCCTATCACCTTGTTGGATTTAGGACTTCTGTTGCATATGAGCGTAAATATAAGATCCACAGTATAAGGTCGGACAAATGAAAATCTGTTTTCAGAATATTCGGTTCTTGGAAACAGGATACGCCGGGAACGGTTATGTAATACAAACAATGCCTATAACCAGTCAAGCATATTAGTTACTAATGGCAATGACTCCCCAAATGATTTAAAGTTACTGTCCCTAAATGTATGTGGCCTTGCATCCAAACTAATATTACGTCCAGAGTTTATTTCGTTTCTATATGGTTATGATATTGTCGGCTTGCAAGAAACGAAAATTGATGTTTCTGATCGCATACATATGCCAGGATTTGTAGCTTTTGTATACAATAGGAAAAAGTTGACCTGTTATAGATCAAGGGGGGTATTGCATTACTTGTGAAAGTAATGTAAGTCTGGACAACCATGACATGTCAGAATAATAAGATTTTTCACCATATCTAAAAACATACATGGTTATCAAAATGAGTCGAACTATGATCTTAAATTTGGAAGTGTTTAAATACCCAAAGTGCTTCAAGATTTGCAGTAAATGATCCCTACTTTGAAATTCAAAATACATATTTCGTTATTGTAGAGAAACTAAAAATGTTTTACTGTTAGGAGACTTCAATTCAAGATGTGGTGACTTGAAGGACTAGACTATAATTGATAATTATATATCAGATTTATTTGAACTTGAACATGTCAAAGATGAAGAGACAGATATTATAAATAACTAGAAAAAATATTGACAAAAACACAAATAACTATGGCTATCAATTAATTGAATTTTGTAAGAACAATAGCTAGTATATTCATACTCAGCGGAAAAATCAAGCCAGAAAATGACTGTTCAAAGCTTACTTGTAAAAATGCAAGTACGGTTTATTACATGCTATCTTCGTCTTATGTCTTTAAAAACATCATTGAGATGGAAGTTTTAAATTTTTGTAATCTCCTCTCTGATGTACATTGTCCGCTTTCAATAATATACATACAAAATCTCACATCGAGAATCCACCAAAGATAAAATTATGGACCCAGGAAAAGGCTCAACTCTTTAACAATAATATAGATATAGTAAAAGTAAAAGAAATAGGGGATATAATTGACGATTTTGTAACATTAAATAAAATTGACCAGACATCAGTAGACAGTATAACAACAGATATTACACATACATGTACTGAATGCTCAAAAGAATCATTTGGTATGCTGAGACAACATAAACAGAGAGTAAAAGTAAAAACGCAGCGATAAAGAAGCCAGTGGTTTAATACCGCATGCATAAATGTGAGAAATAAATATCATACAACAAAACAAGCATATAACAAATATAAAACACCTGGTTTAAAAGATCTTTTAAAAACTGTCAGTATAGAAATCAAATGAATTAAGAAAGGCAAAGAACAAATACAATGAATCTAAACTAGATAAATTAAGATTGTTGAAATCCCAAAATCCTAAACAATATTGGAAAATTTTAAATTCTTGAAATGACAGTGCATCTTCTATGGCTCCATTAAGCAGTCTCTACCAATTCTTTAAATGAAATCAACCTCTATGATATAAATACAAGGGAGATAATCACTAATGATGCAAAATATCTTCCTTGTAAAGCTTAAGTATTTTTTATATTACAAACTTGGAATATCTCATTTCTGATAAAAAAAAAGTTTTGGTGACAATCTATTTTCAGTATCAATGACCTTGACTTATCAGACCCAAATTGCACATTCCTGACCAAAAAAAGAGAAAATTCCAATTTTGGGACAGTAAGCATAACAAATGTATATTTTTAGTAACAGTGACCTTGGCATTGACCTATCAGCCTCAAACAGCACACCAAAGCTATTTTTACACAAGGTATGCATATTTTTAAAATTTGGTCATCAACTGTTACTTAAAGAAATTTCTTTTATGCTAACGACCGAAGGGCCGACCAACCGACAAAATGATTCCAGTATACCCCCTCAAACATTCGTTTGCTGGGATATAATACAGAATTCTAGAAATTAATAGATCTATGGAAAGAAAGACATATGAATAAATGTGTAACTAGCCTTCTAGAATATACCAGAAACAATAGCATCATTGTTTTGAACTCAACAAACTGTCGATGATAGGGGAACTTGCAGCAGGGAACAAAAACAATTTCAAGTACAGCCTTTAAAATATTTGATAAGTTAAAGTCCTGGTAATACTAATTAATACCTAATAAACGGTATCTCATCATCATCATATCATCATTTCCCTTTAAGTTTTCTGAAACTCCTAATTTATAATATTATATAGCTCAGTGGTAAAGGGTCAAGAGCGTAAGGTTAGATACTGCCTGACTCCTTCTCAAGAATTTCGTTAACTTTGAGCGTTTGGAAAAAATACGGAACACATGACTGACACTGGTTATGTATCGTCTGCCAATGATTGTATGTACAGGTACATTTCTGTTCGTTAAAGGCTGTTCAGTAAAGTTCAAAACGACGTGACGGGACACAATAGCTGCTAATTCATTCGACAAGTTAAGAAAACTACTATGCCATAGCTCTGGAATTGTCTGCAAGTGGAGCACGCAGATCAGATAGGACTATTACTCCGATGTGAATGCGATTTTTATAATGAATCAAAGCGCTGAAGGCACTGAAGTTGTGTGTGTCTCAAGTGGAAGAAGGTTTGACAAGCTGCAAATATGCAGGGTAACTTATGCAGGGTAGTATTAAACTTATATCAAAAAGGCTATAGAAATATAGGAGGAGTAAGAGTGGCAATGTGCTAATTGTTATCAGTCTGTTGAAACAAATGGTGCGTTCATCTAATGACCATGTTAACGCAACGTTAAAGCGGGAATATTGGCATTGCGTGAAAATTTGATCTCCGTTTAATAAATTTACTGTTATAAACAAAAGAAATGAGACAATTCGGTTCTCTTAGCACTATCAGTGCTTTGATTTGTACTACCGAGCGACGGCACAGTTTCTATTTATAGATATGGATATATCTCTGATGTATCTGAGATAGTAGATGTGATTAAAAGGAGGTTATACGGGTTTTTATCGTAATTCAAACTTTCTATAGGGACCACTGAATAACCGAAACCTGCACATCCACCATCCAAATTTAGGCATGAGCCACCTTTGCATTCGAAAGAAACTATATATACTCCTCCGCAAAGTGAGTTACGCAACAGCCTAGGGAAAATACTTTTCTGTGCTTTTATACTACATATTATTTATTATTGTGTCCCGTAAATATTTATTTTTTACTCAAAATTGAGTTTTCACTACTTTGGCTGAATCTCAACATATCTGTATTGTAGAATTCTGTTCAATCGTTTGGTCATTCATACATAATTGAGATTCATCATTCGATTTTAAATGTAGAGAAACGGACCCTCAGAATGTAGGTACTATAGTTGTGAGTGACTACGTCACATACAACTAAAAACTGGTATACATATAAGTACATATTAGAACACACCATAGATTTGTGGTCAGTCAGAAATTCTGAACAATCAAATTTATCAACGATTTATTTCAATAGAGGACTTTTCTATTTTATATTATTTTACCATGTAAAAACTAGATCGATTTATTTGACAAAATAATGTAGGGCCACTTCTTAGTCGGATTGATTATATTATTACATTTTTCAAGAAAATAGAAACCTGTGCTCGTCTTGGTTTCCTATTGCCTGTAGAAACGTCTTGATAAACTCAAATGAATTAACATGAACTCTTACTTAAGATAAACTCACTGTTATGGTTCCGCTACATTTCGGACCTCATTTGGCCGTCGCTATATGACTGAAATACTGTGTAAGCGACGGTAAACCCAAAAAATCAATCAGTCAATCATAGCCAGAGTATGGGCACAGTATGGAAAGGTTAAGCGAAAGTCAAGAAACACTATCTGCGGGAAAGTCCGAAGTAAAAGAAAACATTTTCAATATTTCCTAAACCTGTCCTGGATCCTGTCTCACATACAAGAATGATTGATCCGGTGTCAGGATAATGTTAAACATGCATTATGTTATACTGTATTTTGGAAAAAGTACTGTACTTTGACGTAGGGTCTACAAATTATTGAAATACTGTAAGTGGGACCTACAACCCATCATTAACACACTATAAACCTAGTCCTTGAAGAATTAACAAACATTTTTATGTCAGGTATGTGTTAAATATGTGTTTTGTTTGTTCAGGTATGTGTTAAATATGTGTTTTCTTTGTTCAGGTATGTGTTAAATTTGTGTTTTAGGTTTGTCTTTGTGGGAAAGGTATAGCAAGGTTAAGGTTCAGTCATGAAATACTTATATACTTTATCCAATCCTTTGCCCTAAATTATACACAGAGCAGAAGGAAGTTAAGAAAGGGAAAAATCTTAGAGAATCCTTATTTTATTACAGTTACAACAAAGTGTATAACAAACAAATAAAAAACAATGTATACATACGACTTAATTAGTTACAATATACACATTTTAATGCATTACAATTTAACATCCAACCAGGAACATGCTTAAAACACATACATATGCATTACACGTATAAATTTAGTCATACCAGATTTCATACGCTATACACTTATGTTTTGCAGTTTAAATCACTTTTAACATTTGATAAACTTAAAACAATGTAATCTGATTCATTTAATGAAGTAAACAAAGATGAGACATTGAAGCTGTCAAAAATATACATAAATAAACGACAAAAGGTACTATACAAATGACATAGTCATTTTATATCTTAAGAAATCAACCATGAAAATAAAGTACTTGTCTTACCAAGATTTTATATATATATATTAACGTAAGGAAATGTACATAATTTAACTAAATACCTTACAGAGTTAATTAAAATATATTGGCAAAACAAGATTACAATTATTAATTTTTAAATTCTGGGCATAACATCTATACATAGTATAATGCAAAACATTGCCTGGGCGTTGTTAAATATACTTATCTAAAAAAAACAGTATTCAAACCTTGGTAGAAACGAATTATAAATCATTTGTCTATTTAAGATTTCTTATGTTATCAGAAAACTGCGCATTCAGTTGTACATGTCTATACTTTCTGGGATTCATGGAACTGCCACAAAGGAGTAAGTTTATTATTTTTCAAGTTCTTGAATGTTTGATTATATCTCCTCGGACATAGGATATGTATAGTTTTAATTCCTGAATCTCACCTCCGGGTGTCTCAGATTGTTTAATGAGTCCATGCTAGGAACCATCAAGCGAAATAACCATATTTAATCAGGTTTACTCTTTTTTGTATAAGAAAACATGGATGAAAAGTTGATAGTGTTATCGTTGTTTCTTTCTTTTTTTTAAAAAACTGGCATATACTGTTTTTAAAGAATTGTATCGTCAATCGAAAACTTAATATAGACACGGAAATAGAGAAGTCGACATACTGATAACACTCAAAGAATCAGTTAAGAATGTGCCCAGTGATGCCTGAAAGAGATAGTTAATATATAAGCCTTTTGCGTCTGACTCAGTTAACCATGTAACACCATCTCTATGAATACAGGATAAATTACAATACACGAGTACAAGTAAATATATTGCAAAACAAACAATAGTACATAAAAATTTAAATAACAATAACGAGTTCATTGCTAAAAGCAAGATTAAATAATAAACAAAGTTATATAAAATACATATATGACTTAATCATTATTATGTCATTTTAACCACCCTATGTTAAATAACTCATCTTTTATTCTTCATAAACATCTGTGTTACCATATACACAACACGTTTTAGATAAACTAAAATAAAAACTCAAATCAATCAGTTAACCATGGGATATACAAATAGGGTCAATCCCCCATCCAAAGACTGATATGATACATAGAAGTCATAACATATAGAAGTATATATACAACTTAAATCCGATTCAGATGTTAAAGTGCTCAAGTGAATTAGATATATATCTTAATCTAACAAACTTATATGCACAGGAACATTTCTAAATGCACTAAGAAGAAACAAGAAATATCTTTAAAAAAGATATTCGGCGTAGGATGAAAGAAAAACGAGATTTCCAGTCTTCTAGAACATTCCCAGGAAAAGCGCGCGAAAGACCGACGCACAACAAATTTAGTACGCTCTAGAAATAGTTCAGTATTTTTTCTATGAAATATACTTATAGACGGTATTACAAAAAATTATAGCTGTAAATAGGCTTGTTTGATATTTGTTCATATCATTATTGCATATGACAATTATGATATAAAAGCGTTATTAGTTGTTTTGGTTTTGGCGAATTAATTTTCAATGAGAGCATCTCGGCAGGCTGGAAGAATTCAATATACATAGTAATTAAGGGGTTTCATGTCATAACACGATGGATTCTTTTTTGTTGTTTTAAATCATTTTCACAAAGGAGCATTCCTCAATTGATGGAAAAGGATTGTATTTAACTTACTGAAATCACTTTCATGTTCACATCAAAAAGAAAAGTAATAACACCAAGCTGAATGATATATACAAGCTGCACCCCTTATTTACAGTAATTTTATAGTCCATAACGATGCGTTAACCAATAACAGGAGTCCTTTTATTCAGCTTAGAATTATTTACCGCTGTTAGCGTACATTTGATTGGTTTAAGATGCGAGTTGAAATCGAAATTATACAGCTACGCCGAAAAATGGTCAAAAGTTGCAACTAAACGTGCGTTTGTATCATGTTATTTAATATTGTTGTTGTTGTTGTTGTTTGACAGGGTTTTAAGGCCTGACATGTTTAACACTGTTTTGGAATCTAACCGTTGACATCATGTGATAGTTTTTAACCGATAAAAATGTTAATGGCTTGGGTTCTGTCATTAAATTACTTTAAGGGTATCTTATGAATACACATTCTAGTAACTAGTCAGACTCATCACCTGTATACACGTCATGTTGTTGTTGTTGTTGTTGTTGTTTGTGTGTGTGTGTGTGTGTGTGTGTGTGTGTGTGTGTGTGTTTCTTTTTTATAAATATAAAGATTCACTGCTGATTTGACTCATAAATAATTCACTGGGCAAAGTCAGAGATACAAATCTACGGGTATCCCGAATGGTTTTCTGGTCGAAAATTTGCCGAGGGTTGCTCGTGTAAACTTAGTATTGCGCAGGTAACAATAATATAGTGTCATTAAACGCCATCGTTGTGTATTTATGCTAAAAAATACAACGTCATTGTCCATAACATGGATATCAAAATTGTGTTGTAATTGTAAGATAGTGTTGGTCAGACGAAAAAACTCACAACAAACATAAATACAATTCAGTTTAAAATCTCTGTCTCCTTCATTCTCCCTCTTTCTTTCTCTTTCAGACTGGGTGACCGTTCCTGTCTTGGGAAAGAGGGGCGGTGGGCGTGGCAGAGCTGTAAGTTGGTGGAGGCGGATTACCACTGTAAAGCTGGTAGTTTGGGTACAAAGACCCGTAGGGAGGTGGAACTGGTTGTTGTACACCTGAATCAGCATTAATATGAATATACTTATTTAAGGTAAAGTCCCTGTAATGGTTCCGCTATGTCTTGGGCCACTTAACCTCAACCAAGATAACTAAGGTACCCTAATGAAACAAGGAAATCTTGGTTATCTCCGTGAAATGCCATAATGTCCGAAATGTAACGGAATCATTACAGGGACTTTACCTGAAATCAATAAATAAATGATTATCCTATTCTTTTCTACAAAAGTTTGAGTGAGGATTTAAGCAGGTAATTCTAAATATTTTATAGTGAAGAGGACAATTGTTTTTTTAAAAAAAATATATATATATAAAAAATGCATAAATAAATGATAATACTAAGAGATTAAATATGGGTAAATTTACTTGAAATAACAACAACAAATGAAAGAACGAGATGAAAAATTAATACATTCAAGTAGTACGGAAGCATATTAGTGCCACATTGACAGAACTGAGCAAACTAAAGAATGCTAATTTCACAGGAGGAACGAAAGAAAAAAAGGGAAGAAAAAACGAAAGAAGGAGAATAAACACGGTCTAGATAATTTTCGCCGCTGGTTGTGCTATTTTTATATTTCCGTCTGCCGATAAGCAACGGTCATGACAATAAGGTTATTTATCCGCACGACCGTTGTGCCGATAGACACTGCCATTATTTAAACAGATTAGATTAATGTGTATAATTTACAGATGAAAGTGTGAAATTTACAGTATTTGAAATTTACAGTTTAATCTGTAAACTTTACAGACTGAAGTGTGGAAAATAAAAAAAAAATCAGTGTCAATGTGGCACTGATACGCTTTCGTAGAATACACTTCTGATGAGGTTTGAAAAAGAATCAATTATGGATGCTGCTCTTACCTGCGGAGATAGCTGTTACTTGACTGCTGTTAGCGGGATGGATGACCATTCCCGGTTTTTGGCTTCGCTTCATCGTAAAGATGCAGCAACAGGTGAAGGAAACGAGAAGGGACAGAATATAATGCCACCTACAGTCGCACCGATTATGATCCTGAAACAGGGGAGAGAATTCTTTATCAAAGTTTCATATTTTCAAATCAAGCCTTTTAAGAGCACCTGACAACAAACAAATATAAAACACATATTAAATGACTATATCGGCAAAAATAGAAATGACCCAGTTTATAAGACCAGTATTCGTCGATTTGGAGAATGGAGTTATAAACAATAAATCACAAGAATTAAAGCAATTATCGAAAAGGGTTCTAAATGTCATATGATAATAATGCTATACTTTTTTCATTAATTTGATGACGCAACCATTCAAGAAAATAATAAAAATGAAAAATAATGTAGGACTTTATCACCATTCTCCAAAAATTCTATGGGGTTTTGGCCATTTCTGTAAAAGTGAAGATCCTGAAAATATTTGTACCATTAGTTAAGATAAACTGAATTATCATAGCGCGCGAAGTGTTAGTTTGTCTTCTATTTGTATAGGTTTATGTTTTGTTTTTGTTTTGTTTTTTTGTTGTTGTTGTTGTTGTTTGCTGATGTACTCGTAGGATCGGTAATAGATTCTACAAATATGTTTAACAATGTGACCATACCATGTGGTATGTGACGCAATTTTAAGCTGCCGCTGTCACGAAGAAAACTGCTATAAGAATTTTATTTCTCCGTATTTCTAAGAGGATACAGAGCAAGCGGAGCGTAAAATAGTTCATTATGATTCTTTTTTCAGACGCTAAAATAGTTCTATGATTTTTTCACCTAAATATTCTATATTCTTTTTCGACACATTTCCAACATTTGAAATTATTAGTGATGTGTTTTTTGTGATAATGAACGAATGCTTAGAAAATCTGAAGGGATTCCCGGATATTTGGAAAAATCAATCTTATACGGTGACATTTAGAGCCCATGTGTAGAGTACATTTTTCCGCTTCAAGCGTGCTATTTCCATGTAAAAGTGATAAAGAAGTAAAACACGCACAGCAAGTGTTTTTTTTTCTCCGATATGCTGCTTGTGACAGTTTATAATGACGGCATATACCGCAGCTGAATAAATAAGTAGATAAGTAATTTATTTATTATCGTGACATGTGCTAATACATATAATGAGTACATACAATAAATATCACATAAATAAGCACCCGGCCCAGTGGGCCTACAAGTCACCAAACATCAATTTAAACATGTTATAATATGCATCTTAAATGAAGATAGGTAACCACGTGACACAACATTAATGTCTTGACTAGACTATTTGACAGTATTTCAGTCATATAGCGACGTCCAGCTAATTACAGGTGGAGCTTCCACCATGCACGGAGGCATCCGGGTAGAACCACCGACCTACCGCAAGCCAGCTGGAAGGCTTCCTCACATGAAAATCCGAATGACCCTGCCGGGATTCGAACCCACGCGGTGAGGGGCTGAGTGAGTGTTAAAGTCAGCGACTTTACCCTCTCGGCCACGGAGGCCCCTCTGATTTAATTATATTACAAATGTGTATGACACTTGTGTTCTTGTGATCTCTCTCTGCTTGAATTAATTAAATAACATAAGACGACTTTACATATTCAAATGAAAAGCAGGATGATCTCAGAAGATGAAAGGAGACAGACAGAGAGAACTTATTTCTTTATACCATGTGGTTGCCAAGTCGTCATCGCAGCAGACATCATTTGCATGATTGCCACAACAACCGTCTTCACAGTACCGATTGTAGTAGTAGTAGTAGTCGTCATAGTACCAACAAGTATTCCCAGCACTGCAACCTTAAAATAGTTTCAACTTCAAAGATTACAGTCTGCACTACCTTTTTCAAAATATCGAAATAATTTACTTAAACCATCGTGAACTATTCATGACAAACTGAACTATTCATGACAAACTGACGGTCATAAGGAATATAATTTTTGAGCTGCATTCTGCGTTCTCAGAATGCAGTCTCATTGGGTCTCCGGAACCTGATAACTCAGATTTCAGTATACAAGCTCCCTATGAAATAGGCCAAAATGTTTCTATATTACATCTTGAGTTATTCGTACCTTACTTTCTTGTATCAGTAACTGTTTCAGAAAGTGATGTATTTCAACCATATTTTATGGTCATAACACCTACAAGTACGAGAAATTAATATTTCCTTCTGGTTCATATTCGCAGCATACGTATCTTTAAACGTTATAGAAAAATATAACCCAACTTGAATACAATAAGCATAAATGGAGCAGATATAGAGCATAACAATTCGAAAATAACGACTTAAGATATCGACATCGGAAAGTAGTTCGTAAATGTTGACCTACATATCAACCCTGCACCGGTTTCCGTGGCTGAGAGGGTAGAGTCGCTGACTTTAACACTCACTCAGCCCCTAACCGCGTGGGTTCGAATCCCGGTAGGGTCATTCGGATTTTCATGTGAGGAAGCCTTCCAGCTGGCTTGCGGTAGTTCGGTCGTTCTATCCGGATGTAATCGTGCATGGTGGGGTCTTCGTCCACCTGTAATTAGCTGGACGCCGCTATATGACGGAAATACTGTCGAAGCGACGGTAAACTCAAACAGTCAAGTCAAGTCAACGTCCTTCCGAATGAATTTCATTCATCTGGAGACTATGTTTATTAAAGGCAGATAGAGTGTTGCCTCACTTTAATATCAATCCGCAAACGATTGATAAGTCTGGTGGTGGCATACGCGTATGTCATCACCAGGGATCAACCCTGTAGCCTACTGTTGTAAAACTTTCATCCCCTCGTCATTAAAATGCAGGGGTATTGTTTGTTTGTTGGGTTTAACGTCCCACGCAGGGGTATTATGTTGTGGTGAACTGATTATGGCTCCACTGACAACAGCCAGATTGAATTACTGTACCATATGATACTCCTATTTCAAACTGATTTACATGTATTTTACGTCGATTGGGAAACAGTTTCTTACAACTTATACTAATCCCTCTCAACGGTTCCTTGGTTGGACTGGAACTTTGCGCCAGAGAAGGTCATGAAAATCTTGCCCCCAAAGGGGTTCCGACCCACAACCATCGGATCTTTAGTCAAGTATGTTACCACTGGAGCAGTAAGAGCTCTCTGCATGCCTATACTTGATCCAAACTTAACATATTTTGTATTAAACAAGTAAGTTGTTTGGGTTTTCTCGCCACATATTCAATCATTGATACGATGTGGAAGTGAAACTGAGGATAAAACTACTGATTCAAACCATGATCATGATACAAATTGATACCGAATTTCTTCTAAACAGGACAAATATCCCTGTGCCCTGTTTGTTTCATATATATAAATATATATTATTATATATTATAATATTATATAAAACAAACAGATAAATTTTTATGCATACAGTCTCAGAGCTTCCAGATATTCATATTACATGTGTGAGTCGGTACTGAAAATGTTGAATAACGATATCAATGTTGGCTACTTCAGTCTCAGAGCTTGATATTCATATTACATGTGTGAGTCGGTACTGATACCAAACCCGATGTTCGGTCTTGTTGATTCTTTTTAGTTTAAGAGCTGTGCATTTCTTGTATGATGAATTTCGATCTCAGAGCTGGCTTGAAATTCGCCTTAATATCGATATTGGATATCGAATAATAATATCAGATTTTCTGGCGTATCGTTGAAGTTAGAAAATAATCCATTTCAGTATTCAATAAACAGGAATAGCAACTACTTTTATAAGAAAACAAAACTTAGTAGGATTAACTCTTCAAAAAAGAAAGGTTTTCCTAAAAATATGTGATATGCTTCAGCGGGGTGGGGGGTATATTTTTTCTGTCTTTGTTCTCTGTCCACTGATATTGTCTCGATAAAAAAAAAATCGAAAAAATCTTAATTGTCAATATTTCACTTTATGTGAATAATATTAAACATGGTCTTACCTGAAATATACACCGTCATGAAAACTGCAATTACTTTCAAATCCATGTTTGTTTCACTCTACAAGTCACATATATAGCATACGCTGTGATTCTATTTAAATGATAACCGGGTGTATACCTATTATACTATATAAAGTTTTGTCAATACAAAGACTTTGTTTACGTCTCAACGGACGATTTGTGTAGTTAAAACAATGGTATTAGATCTGTATATATTGGCATATAGATTTAATTAACAAGCCTTTTAATCAATACATAGATCTATATATGTGCAGGTCTGTCAGAAAATCATGCATTGAATGTGTCCGCTAATCACCATGTATTGCCTGTGTCCGCTAATCACTATGCGGAGTCAGAAGTCCGGGTTTGTTGTTTAACATTGTAAATACTGTGCCAAAACTAAAACGATATCAAGAATCTACGGTGTACAGTTTGGGCCACTGTAATGCTTGAGAGAAACAATTCTCGCTTCTTAAACAATAGCATCAGCGGACATGTTCAACTACTCTTAACAAGAGGTACACTTGATTATTTGTGTAAAATTAATTTATGAGCATCGGTTGCATAGGAGAAGACATTTTAAATTTTCTTTTGAAAAAAGCTCTGCTGGTTATTATGGCAACTTTTGTTTCATGCCAAATTTAATCAATTTCTACCTAGTGGTTTTAATGGATATTCATTTAAAGCAAAATATTGACGACGGACGAAAAGTGATCCTAACAGCTCACATGGAGTACGATTTGCTCTGACACAAATTCCACCAACAATATTTAGCATTAAATGATACTTAAGGTTCGGGAATGCTTATGCATTACCTGCAATTGAAGAGTGTCCATAAATTGGCTAAAATTGCTGCAAACAGTTTCGAAACTGAGGTTTGTTGGTTCAAATCCAAGAAGCGTAAACTTTTCTTTCTTTTTTTTTTTTTTTTTTTTTTTCGGCATAGCAGTTTAAAATTGATTTTCAATTTCAATATTTCAATTAAAAATGGGAGTTTCTGGTTGTATATATCTTTCTACTTGATATAACAGGTTTCTTTTTCAGTTTAAACATGAAAGGTAAAAAATTTAACACTTCCATGTCAATTAAGGAATGTTGCTGTGGCAATAGGATATAAAACAACTAAATAAGAAGCAGTCTATTTTAAGACCGCAATTTCCCCTAATTTGTAAAAGTGGACTCGGCCTTCAAGTGAGGTTACTACTGCGGAAAAGTTCTGCAGTTTATTGTGCGGACCTGGAAACAATAATTGTAATTATGATTTCTTTTCTTAAATTTTATTTATAGATATTTTTGTTTTTTCCAATTTAATTTTAATTTTTTAAAAATTTTTACGCCGAATTATTTTTTTAAAAATATTTCTTGTTTGTTCTCTTTTAAAATTACTTTTGTTTGACTCATATCATATTTAGAAAGAAAAATGTTTTAATCTTTTTTTTTTTTTTTTTTTTTTTTTTTTTTTTTTTTTTTTTTTTCGTTTTTCATTGGAGGATGGGTGGGGAGGAGTCATGTATCATAGTATGCTTCGCTTACTAATAAAATTTCATAAATCCTATGGTTAAAGTTCCCAATATTTGCATATTAATTCAAAATGAAATGCTCCAAATTATAAAGCAAGTTACATGAATGTACCTACAATATGATACAGACAGTACGTGCATATAAAAATAAGGTATGTAAATAAAAATTGTAAAAATAAAAACATTTTTACTAAAGTCAAAAAAATATTTAAAAATTTAAAGATAATACAAATGCATATCTTCTTCTCAGTCCTGTATGTAGAACTGTTCAATTGGTGAAAAAAAAATTATACATTTTATGACAAAAAAATAGTGCATGTTTGTACGTAAAGTATTTTTTCGGCGCAGGCAATCTAGGCTTAGTGGTTCAAATGAAACAACAGGAATGATGCCGGGGGCTATCATTCAAGTATGTGGACCACAAAGACGACTTGAATACTCGAGATAGTTCTTGTTTTCTTCAAGATTTGCAACATAAGTACAGTTTCTAGATAGTTTCAGGTAAGTATCGATATTAATTTCCAGCTTTGAATAAAGTTTCTTTCTGCTCGCCCCACCATTTTCGGCTTCACAAAGTTCTAGATACTTGTCAACTACAGTTGTGATCGAGTCGAATATTTAAGAAATGATTATTTGGATATTCAGGTGGAAGTTTTGGTGTGTTTTGTGTGCGTATATAACCAGTAAGTATATTGAAGTTTACATAATAATTATGTTAAATGCTTAATATTAAGCATATTACATAATTATCCAATTCAAAAGACCTGTACAACATTTATTTACAGTAGAATACTCTCTGATGCACGGCACTATATTCAATATTTAACAAACTTACAGATCTCTTTAAAATTGACTATCTGGTGGTTATTTTAGTCAATATATTGCTTTAGCGTCAAGATTGCATTATAGACAACATTTCAACAAAATGACACTTACACGCTGAATTACGAACTAAGAACCGTAGATATACTTCTGAATAGCAAATGAAAAAAAAAAAATATAGAAAAATCAAGCAGATGTACGCTTTTACATGTAATTATTTGCTGTGGCGCAAAATTGTTTTGCAACTGACTTTTTTAATGTTGTTTAAGCTTATTTACAAAAGTGTGCTTAAATTTGCAAAAGTGTGCTAAAAGATGAAAAAAAAAAAAACATTTTAAATGAATACTCGCATTTTTTATTGCTGGTTGTTGAAACACGTTGAAATGGTCACATTTAGAATCTAGCTGCTGCTGTTTGTCCATAAGGTACGTAAACCTATCTTGCAGATCTTAAATTGTTAAAAATACATGTATGTCAGTTTGTTGGATAGTGTCTTACTCTGATATTAATTTGAAATATGATTGATTGGTACGCTTTCAGGATAATGTTACCAGGTGTGTCGCATGTCTACTGTGTGATACTGCAATGTGAAAATAGCACAGTATTTGACTCTGGTAGACGTAGACATTCCAAAGACTGAAATACTGTTAGTGGGCCGAACAAGCCGTCAATAACATACTACATACTGTATAGACCAATACGTTAACATCAGATAAAGTATGTGAAAATAAAGTTAAAGTTTTGTCAAGGTATAGCAAGATTAAGGTACAATCATGAATCACCGTAAATACGTCATCACAGTCTTTTTCCCAAAAACCCATTCAACAAAACAAGGAATGTTACTGACAGGAAAATATTTTAGACATTAAGCTTAAATATATTTTAAAACGATAACTTATTTTATTATCAAACTTTACAAACAAAATATATAACAAAAAACAATGTAGATATGCAACTAAAATAATAACAAAAAGACAAACATTTTTTTTAATTTAGACATAAAATCGAATGATCATGAGTTTTACATATACATTCAATATACATGTACATTTATATATAAATATTTGATCGAACCAGATTTAGGTGACACTGATATAAACCAGTACTAAGCAACCAACCAGTTTTAAACAACATCCTTAAATATTCTGGAAAAAAAAATACATTTGATAATGTACGATTATTTACACCGTTTAGCAGTCATCTGTAGCGAGCGGACATTTTGTTTCTTGTTCTCTTGATTGGTCGCTTAAAGCAGGTTTGACAGTTAACAAATGTATAACAAAGTAAGCTAACATGATTCATAAGGTTAAACATGTTTAAATTACATTAAACCAGCTCATTATTTAGCCGGGACCTGTGCTTAAATTATTTTTTTTTCTAATTCATGTAATCGGTCGATGAAGACAGTTTTGACTATTGTTAGAGGTGTTTTTGATGATGTTTTATTTTCCAGATATAATTAGTTTAACAAAGTACACTGCATTCATTTGCAAATGAAGAGAACACTAAAGTCTATGATTTTTTTTAAAGTCTTTTCCTTAATCATTTAAGACAGGATACATAGGACCTGACATGAATTGTCACTTCATATCAAATTTTACTAAACGATTTCTTGAAAATGTTATCAAGCAAGCCTCTTGTGAGCTTAACGGCATTTCAATAGTGAGTTTAGAAGAATTTGGTTTAACTAGATCCTTTTTATCATATGACATAAACTCAAAAACATAGAAAAACGGACTTTGAACGACGCGAACAACAAGAAAATAGTTTCAAACAAAAGTTGAAAATCACGTTTAATTTTCAATCAAAATTAGTTGCATCAAATACATTTTATCCAACTGTTTTAGTTCAACACAATATGCAAAAGACTACACGCGCGTGACGTGGAGTGTTAAGAATTAATCGCCTATAAGTTATATTATGTAACGTCTAAATATAAAAAAAAATACATCACCGGAAACAGCTGTTTATGCTATATGAAAGCTGTTTATTGCATGTATACACAGTATACGAATTTAACAGATATCGTCAGTGTAAAAGTACCCGGCCCACTGGACAATAACTCTTCTTTTATACATTTATACATGATGCACAGTGTAAGATTAAAACATTCACTTATTTCCTATTACACATATATAATGAAAAACTCTAAATATAACAATATTGTATCAAACATTTGAAGATGTAGACAATAAAGACAAGACAAAATAAGACAAAAACCCGTTGATTTATGATATATGTTGACACTTTTATATTGATAATACAGTGAATTGAGGGAGAAAGAAAGAGAGGGGTATTCTATACAAAAAAAAATACTTCAACATGCACATACTTATTTGTGTCATATAAATGATTCATTATTTTCACACTATCATAAATATAAAAAATAAGAGACTTTTTATTAAGAGACCTCTTTAATAATTTCCATGGGCGGTCGCTTAAAACAAGTTTTACTGCACTTTGACTAAACATCTTATGTTATTAAATATTATAATCACAGTTTTGTAAACAATTGTGTGATTAAGAACTACACATTCATGCATCTCATTTCTACGTTTCCTGGAACAATCACAGAGTGGAATTGTCACTATTATTTGTATAGAACTTAAGGCGCAATTTTCATCCTTAAAATTTCTGAATATGTCGCGCCAGGCAAGTACTGTGCACAGTTTTAATTCAAGAAATCAAGCCTGTTTCATTCCAGTATGTGAATGTGTCCATGCCTATATCTTATAAGCTTTAACTTCTTGAAATGAACGGTACTGCATTTCAGGAGACGTGTAACTGTTGTCGCTGCTTCTTGTTATGTGTAATAGGAGATTCTGTTTTGGCAATACTGAAGGTCCTTTGCAAGGTTTAGTCCTATTTGAGATTTGGAACAGCATCATCAGGCATAGATATGTTTATTAATCAAATGTTTTAGTCTGTAAACCATTGCTAACAATGTTGACGGACGTTTCATGCTTGTTTTAATTACTGGGCAAATAATGATCCTGAATCTAACTGTAGAAATCGAGTGATATAAAGATAAAACTTGCAATGTGTTCTATCTTTTAATCACATTTGCTGTTTTTAATGTTTATATAATAACTACTCAATAAATACCTGTAACTCCTAATGATTTTGTGTTTTCTATATTGGAAAAAGAAAATGAGAAATTCTAACCGCCGATTTAAAGATCTTACTAAAAGATAAATCACTTGGTTCCCGGTATATCTATCAAACTGGGGAACTATCAACTAGATGTTGCCCCTGGTTACCGCCCCTTCCTTGGCGTAAAGGTGGTAGTGTGGCGATAGGCGCGCTGGAGCTGTTAATAGTAGGGAGCTGACACCCATTGTGAGGTTCGTAGTTGGGATTAAATCCATAGGGGGGTGGAGCGGGTTGTTGTATGCCTAGAATAATATAAATACAAGTTAATCGAGTGAAATATGAATCAGTTATTCTAAAAATGCTGTAGGGTTTTATGATACGAGAATAATAGGTTATATCATTTATATCCTTCTTAATAAAAAAATAAAAAACAATAGAAAAAAATCAAAGACAAAAAAAGCATTAAAAGAAATGAAGAAAGAATGTATCTTTTTTTATTGTAATGGCTAGCAATCAATTTTTTATTATAATGGCCATATTTAAAACCTTACGGTCCAGGATTTCCCACGTGTGGGTCCTGTCTTTTTGCCGAAGAGACAGCATCGGAAGGGACAGTAGTTGGATAAAAGGGAGCCCGCGTGCGATACCCCAGACAAATTCCTGGGTAGAACCAGTACTGAGTACTCCGAGTTCCCACAGCAACCCCATTTTGCCGAGTGCCAGGCAAGGGTGCATCTAGTACCAATTTTATAATCTTTGGATTGACGTGGTCACCGGAGGAAGCGCCCCGGCTGGGATTTGAACTAACTAGATTAAAGAAATTATGATACACAGAAAAAAAAATAAAGAGGAACAAATTATGGGTAAAATCATTTTTTAAAATAAAAACGTATTAAAGAAAGAACAAAATGGAAAAGGTACATCAGAGTACACTACAGATGAGGATATAAGAAGTCGCTCTTACCTGTGGAAATAGCTGTTACGTGATTGCCATTCGCGGGATGGATGACCATGCCCGGTTTTTGGCTTCGCTTCATCATAAAGATGCAGCAACAGGTGAAGGAAACGAGAAGGGACAGGAATATAATGCCACCTACAGTCGCACCGACTATGATCCTGAACAGGGGAGAGAACTCAATAATTATTCAACATTTAATTTTTTAACACCTTCTGAATAGATTGAGTATATTTTAGCTGTCCGCGTATGTTAAATGTTCAACTTTTCTTAACATTTTAAAGAAAAAATATATAATTTGCCCTTACAAAATTTAAGCAATCATTTGAATTTATATAGATTGATTGATACTCAAACCTCTATTTGCTGAAAAACGAATGGCTACTCTCGTACCAGTTTTGTTTGTTTGTTGTTGTTGTTGTTGTGTGTGTGTGTGTTTTGTTGTTGATTTTTATTTGTTGGTTGGTTGGCAATGTATTTCTATTGTCATAAAAATGTGCTCTTTTATGACCGATCTAATTTAAATGTAAACAATATATAACGTGTCAAACAAGTCATTCTACAGCTTTAACTATACATGTAGTGGATTGAACAGCATTTAATTTCCATCCTAATTAAAATCAACATACTTTCATGAAAAGGAATATAAGTATTCTCTATAAATAGGGAAATGTTGATGCAGTTAATTGCTGTTGTTGTTTTTTTTCTTCTTTTTTTGTTGTTGTTGTTTTGTTTTTTTGTGTTTTGTTGTTGTTGTTGTTGTTGTTTATTTGATGTCACCTGTGGACTCTATCTCTCTCTCTTTCGTGAACGGATTCTTAAATCAAGTAATACTAGACACTCCTGATTATGATGAGTAACAGAATGATATAAGAAAAAGAAGACAGACAGACAGACAAAGAGAGAGAGAGAGAACTTTTATATATTATTTTATACCCTATCGTTGCCGAGTCATCACAGCAGACATCCGATTCGTGACTGCCACAACAACCGTCTTCACAATAGGCCTGGTAGTAGAATAGTAATCGTCATAGTACCAACATGTAGCTCCTGCCCTGCAACCTGCAAATCGTTTCATGTGTTATTCAAGAAATACGAGGAACTGGTTCTACGTAATGTGTCGCATACTCTTCATGATGTGCATGACATGAAAATAAAAACACATACATGTATATTATTTAGAATTCGTGTGATAATTAATCCAGTATCGAATCGGTTTTGGTTTCCAAAATTTTCTTTTTTTTATCGATTATTTTCAAATTTCTCCTATCACATTTTGTATTAAAAAGTTCCTGGATTTTACTTTCCTTAAACATTGAAATACAATACTCGTTTTTATTAGAGCCCATGATTTGTGTTTAGATTTTTTTATCAAAATGATTACGAAGTGAAGAACATGAACACACATTTCTTTTGAATTGCATGTTCGAATGTTAAAATTTTTATTTGAATAGGATGTCAGCTAACTTTAAATACCCATTCCCCGATACCACGTATTTATGAATCCATAAGTTGAATTACGCTACTACTAGACTTAAGTGTTTTAGATGCATTGTTAAAAATGAGAAAATAATGGAAGAACGGTGTGAGAAGGTATAGACCAGTATGTGTATTCAATGCGCTGTGATCAACAAGGTAATACGTGTGTTAACTTCCTTTAAACGACGAAATATCGAATCAATGATTGATTGCAGCTCAGGGTTGGTTGGATCAAATGACAAAATGTTTACGTAAAACTTATTAAACACGTTCACAATAAAGACGTTAAATAATGCCATGAAACAATGAAAAGAGACCTTGTAATATAAACCAGAATATGTATCCAATGCGCTGAATTTAAATTTGAGACAGAACCGTAATGTACGAGGGATATCGTTCTACTTTTGGATAGGAAATCGAAATCAAAACCAGTACAAATACAAAAGGATGTGTCGCACAATGCGACAAATTAAAGAGATTCACATTGTAAAATTTGAGTCCCCGATTTCTTTTTTTTTTTTTTTCTTTTTTTTTTTTTTTGAATCCCTCTAATTTCGAAGAAAATATCACCTCGCGTTGAGAACGTATACACAGTGTTAATTTTATGTATAGGACTTCACGTTTGCTTTGCCATAAAAGCTAAACCATTTCATTGTTCAACGCTTTAAGAGAAAAATGATAAAAACAGAGCAACCTTTTCAAAAACACAAGAAAAACACATGGGAGGGTAATTATAAAACTGCCGATAGGTGTTTAGATATTTTCCTCAAAATATATTTTTTTTTTTTTTTTTTTTTTTTTTGGACGGGATCCAATTCTGTCTTTATTTCTTTTTAATAATCCACTGATATTGTCTCGATGATAAAATTCAAATGATAACTTACCGGATGAATTCAACTGTCAATATTTCATGAGAAGCACAAATATACTCCATATAGTCTTACCTGAAATAAACACCGTTATGAAAAGTGCCAGTAGCTTCATATCCATGTTTGTTTCACTCTATTCGTCTCTTGGTTTATATACCGTAACAAACATGTACCTCGTGTCTACGTGAAGGCGTCACAATAAAGTTTTGTCGATAGACATAGTGTGTCACCACAGACGATTTGTGTAGTTCGAACGGTTAATGGTTGCATATAAGTTTACTGGCTAGCAATTTGATCGCGACTTAGATCTCTTGTAAAAAATTCATCAGTGTATATATTGCGCCAAAGGTAAAACAGAAGCATAAGATTTAATTACTTACACATTTCTAATTTAAGAAATAAAAACATATCATTTTAATGTTGACAAAAATACTTAGTGCAGTTTTTAAATTATTAGTAAGAAAAGAACAATGAGAAAAAAAAGAACTTAGTAATTTTAAATTTCCACACATAACAGAACATAAAGCACAAGTCAATAGAATAGAGTAGCTTCATTGGGAGTTCGATCCCCAGTTGCGCTACAGTGTACTAATAGAACAATATGGCGTGTCGCTATTTATATCCCTGGCCCAAAGTTTCGAAAATACTTACGTGAGATCGCCTGTATAGTCTCATACTCAAATCGAATCTTATGGTTATACTTAAAGACTGATTTTGAAAATCCTTCTGAAGTATACTTTTTCTTTGGTTTTCTGATAGCACCAGGCCTAGACTTATCTGGTTAGCCCAGTGTTATGTGTCAGCGACAAGGTGTAGTATCAAATCAAATGTAAAGATGAGACTATTTATATGAGACGGGACATTGCATTTAGGCAGCGATGTATAAACTGTAGTGATTGGAATCAGTCGAAAAAATATTCGTCGATTAATCAGAGACAAAAGTCACTGATTAATTGATTAATCATGATTAAATACCAAATATACCATGTTTGGAGTAAATGCCTATTAAAACTCTCTTACTGTACAACATGAGAATAAAGTATTCTGACTATATAGATTAATATAGATATGTATAAGTATAATTTATTTTCAAATATCAAATACATTATAAACATGAACCGAGATAAAGTATAAGAGGTTTACAACCAAGCCAACGATGTGCAAAGTGCAACTTTGCAAGTATTAATTTATCAAATAATGAAATTACCCATCAATGCGCGTTGAAATATACACACCCCTTTTGGTCAATATTCGTCAACGATATTCGTCGTCACGTCAACCAGTAGCTCGTCACTGATTCGTTGACTTTATGATTAATCAGCTCACCACTAATAAACTGGTAGTTACTGTAATACTGAAAAGTGACGTCACGAATGAACTGTAATCAACCTGGCGAACAAATTAACACTATCAAGCAGAACTATGGTGTAATTAGTTACCGATCCATATATAAATATGTTTTATCACAGATAGATATTAATATGTATTTCAAGTTCAGTTCTATCATTCATTATGTACGTTTTCAAAAAAAAAAAAATGGCATGTTATGTTATACTATGTTATGTTATGAAGACCCTCTTCACAACTCTAAATTCTAGTGACAACTATATTTTCACGAATAATCATAATTTCATTAGTTGTCTTGACAGTGACCCTGTGTAATGACACCGTACTCGGATTCGCGATATGCACCATAGCCGCATGTCTACGTAACACGTGAACTGTATTGTAGACGTAGCGCTGTATTTGTCTCAAAGTTACTTAAATAAAGCTATTTGGGGCCTTCAGCTCATCATTAAGACATTAATAAACCTTTACATGTACTGTGAACAATCAACACTATACACACTTTATCACAGTTCTCTCCCCACCCCCCCAAAAAAAAAAAATCAAAATAGAAAGGAGGATTAAATGGCAGGAAAAAAAACTCATAGAGAATAAGTTTGAATACATATTAAAACGCAACCTTTATTTTATTTTTACAAGCAAAATGCATAACAAAACCAATGTAGACATAAAACTAAAATAATCTTAACATTGCTCAAGAATTTTAACAGCAACCTCATGAACATGCATGTTACGCCCACATTCAATACATGCTGTTGTTTAATGCCAAGCAGCCACATTGAACAGCGATCTATAGGATTCTAAAAATAAACATTTGATTGTGCATCTTAAAAACAACAACTCTATTTAGCAGCCGCTGTACTAAGCGGTTGATTTTTTCGGCGTAGCTGTATAATTTCGATTTCAACTCGCATCTTAAACCAATCAAATGTACGCTAACAGCGGTAAATAATTCTAAGCTGAATAAAAGGACTCCTGTTATTGGTTAACGCATCGTTATGGACTATAAAATTACTGTAAATAAGGGGTGCAGCTTGTATATATCATTCAGCTTGGTGTTATTACTTTTCTTTTTGATGTAAACATGAAAGTGATTTCAGTAAGTTAAATACAATCCTTTTCCATCAATTGAGGAATGCTACTTTGTGAAAATGATTTAAAACAACAAAAAAGAATCCACCGTGTTATGACATGAAACCCCTTAATTACTATGTATATTGAATTCTTCCAGCCTGCCGAGATGCTCTCATTGAAAATTGATTCGCCAAAACAACTAATAACGCTTTTATATCATAATTGTCATATGCAATAATGATATGAACAAATATCAAACAAGCCTATTTACAGATATAATTTTTTGTATTACCGTCTATAAATAAGTATATTTCATAGAAAAAATACTGAACTATTTCTAGAGCGTACTAAATTTGTTGTGCGTCAGTCTTTCGCGCGCTTTTCCTCGGAATGTTCTAGAAGACTGGAAATCTCGTTTTTCTTTCATCCTACGCCGAATATCTTTTTTAAAGATATTTCTTGTTTCTTGTTTCCCTGACTGGTAGCTTTAAGGTAAAGTCCCTTTAATGGTTCCGCTACATTTCAGACCTCATGGACTTTCACAACGATAACCAAGGTTTCCTAATGCTTCATTATGGTACCTTGGTTATCTTGATAGAGGTTAAGTGGTCCAAGACGTAGCGGAGCCATTACAGGGACTTTACCTTAAGCAGTTCACAGATATTACAAAGTTTGAATCAGTGGACATTAATCATCTAAGAGAAGGTCCGTCACGTTTAGGAATTTTTAATTCATTCATACTTAAATTATCTTTATCCATTTATCAATGTTATATATACGTAAATACTTGATCTCAGATGTTTAGATCATTTCAATGTTTGATAATGTATGAGTTATACGAGCACTTAAGGCAAAGTCCCTGTAAAGGCTCCGCTACATCTCGGACCTCGTGGCCTTTCACAGAGATAACCAAGGCTTCCTGATGTTTCATTAGGTACCTTGGCTTTCTTGGTACAGGTTAAGTGGTCCAAGATGTAGTGGAACCATTACAGGGACTTCACCTTAAAATGTAAACAAAAAACCTGATACACATGTTTATGAATAAGCAACATAATGTAGATGGTATAGTGTATTTTATATCTAAAAGATCAATATCCATAATAACTAAATGTATGGAATTATATTTTGACCAGTGAGATTGCAGTATTTTTCAAAATTTTCGATCGGTTTAACTCGTTAAACCACTTTGTTTAATTCGTAACCTCGTAAATACCACCAATCTTTGTGCGCATGCGTAAAGAGATGGACTTGGATAGTAACGCCAAAGCATAATTCCATACATTAAGTAGGTTAATGTTTGTTATCGAGGGTTTAACAAGCTGCGCCGAGCTTGAGCGGTTTAATTTGTTAAATCCTCGATAACAAACATTAACCTGTACATAATGAAACATACTGGACTATTGTACTTAACATAGTCTCACCTGAAATAAATACCATTAGAAAAAGTGCCAGTAGCTTCATTTTCAAGTTTGTTTCACTTTTTTTTTTTTTTTTTTTTCTCTATTTATTTGTTTATGTGAGTGTGAAATGTCAAGTGTATGTGAGTGTGCAATGTATTTTGTGTGTGTGTGTGTGTGTGTGTGTGTGTGTGTGCTGAAACCAAATGCTCCATCACCACTGTTTATGTACGCCTTATTACCTTACTATCTTTATTTTGCTATACCCTAATTAGACTCAACCAAAATATAATGTTTAAGAAAAAATCTCTCACTTATTATATTAATTACAAATTAACATTTTGCTCCCCCCCCCCCCCCCCCCCCCCATCATCTTCCTTTTGCTATCAATGTAAAGCTAATCCAATACTGCCATGAATCCTGTATGATATGTAATTGTATTTTAACTGTTTGTACCCCTCTCAATGATATTATCATTTTATATCTCATGTTGTCAACTATGTACCTGAGAATTGAAAATAAAAGTGTCTGTCTGTCTGACTTAATTCGTCGCTTGGTTCATATACCGCAATGCTATTGAAATGATATGTGTACCTAAAGCAATGTTCCAATTAAAGAAGTCTCAACAATAATTTAAAGTATGTCACCACGGCCGATTTGAGTCGAAACAATGAAATTAATCGCGACATAGATCTCTCTGTGTCGGAAGAACAGTAACAAAGAGAACATATTTCCGCCAGGTTTTCGAGACAGTTCAATTAGCACTGTCGACATTCAGGTTTATGCACCATCATTGTAAACATGGTGTCCAAGCTATAACAGTATATAGAGTCTAGAAACACAAGCGTATGTTAGTACTTATATACGCGTAGTTATATTTATGGCATCCAAAAGATTGATACTTTTATTATTGGCAAAAGTGCTAAGTGCACTTTTTAAATCATTAGAAAACGAAGAATAATAAGTGAAAATAACCAATTCGACAGAACATATAACTGAAATTACCGAGTGAATAACAAGTCCTTGTCGAGATGTTGTAAAGTTGTCTCAGCTGCGACATCCCTAGTTCAGTAAATGGCAAGAATACAAAAGATTTGCTTTGCGTCATTTATGTCCTTGGTCCCAATTTTTCATAAACACTTGCGTATAATCTTAGGTTTAAAATTTAATTATCATGAGCTAGTAAAAATTAAAATTCCATACTAGAGAAAATTTATGTAGGTGGTCTCAAGATAGTCAATCTAAAATGCTTCATTCAAAGCATCAAACTTATGTGGATTCAGAGGCTACTTCTTACAGATAAAAAAAACAATAGCAACAAATAATACGATTTAACCAAGATAAAAAAACTTTTAAGTAGAGGTAAACATTATTTAAACTATTAAACATCTTCAAAAGATGTTTTAGATATCTGTGATCACCTCGGATTCAAAGTATCTAGATTTATGATTTAGACAAAAAAAATATAGAAGACTTCTTAACTAGTCCACGTTTTGCTATGATAACATTAAATTGATAAGAAAGACGTTTTCTTCAAAACGATCTATGATAAGATAGATACATAAATGACCTTGTTGATAAAAATGGAAAACTCTTTGATCAAAACAATCGAAACCAATACAAGTATTAAAATAAATGTCCTACATTATCTAAGTTTGATTAAATCTGTAAACACTTTTAAGAAGCTTATATTAAAAATAAATGATAAATTGTCAATCCTTTGTGCTACACAAACTTTAGAATATTTTAAAAAGGAACGAGGTTGCCAAAGAATGCACAATTTTCTAAATGTAAATAATGAAGTAATTACAAGCAAAGCAAAACAGAATTTACAATTGATTTCCATATTGAAGAGGGTGAGTGGAAATGGATTTATTATCTAGTTTTTGAAAGATGTCAATATCCGATGGATGCAGATGAGATTATTTCATAGAATAATATCTGTAAATGATTATCTCTATATATTGAAAATTAAGGTCACAAACGTGTGTTCCTTCTGTTAAAATGATCCTGAAACAATAATTATTATTGAATACTCCTCATTTTTGTTTGTAACGAGACAGCATATTTTAGTAAAGAAAGTAAGCAGAGTGTAATAATTATCACAAAGAAACAGTTTTTAACAACAGGATATTTTAAAAATTCTTTCAAAATGCTTAAAATTTATATTTTATATAAATTATTAAATACCGTTAACCTTCGATACACTGGCTTTCGATTCAATGGCAAACTCGGGTTCCGGCACTAAAGTCATATGACGAATTTATAAATCTCGTTAGAACAACAAATTTTGCTTCCGGTATCGGCAGCAATTCTCGATATATCAACGAAATCGAGATTTACAAACACTGCCAGTGAATCAAGGGTTGACTGTATACCTCTTCATATGGTAAATTTTAAACAATTTTGTGAGATGTATATATATAAATATTCTGAAAGGTTTTCAGACATTTGAAGCAAACTGCAAGTAGTGTCGTCAACAAACTAGTCATCCAGTAAATAGAAAAGTAAAGCCAGAGAATAGATAATGTATTTATATTGAAAAAGAAACTAATTAGAACTACAAAGAGTTACATTTTTTATAATCAGCATACATATATGCTTTTTTATCTCTGCAATGTGAAGACTGTCAAAGTTTTTGTTTGTGAACATAAAACCTCTGTTGATTTCCAACAGTTATAAGTTAAAAAAAAAAAGAAAAAAAAACATTAGTGGAGACTCTTATGCAAATATATTTTATTCTATATATCTATATATTTATTCTATAACCTTAATTCAATTTATAATTTTGAAAGTGCTTAATCTTATAAAGTTGAGATATATATTATAAAAGGTATGTTTCCTTTATCATATGCATGTATGTTGCAATTAATATTCTTATGTCTCAATTAAATACATATCTGCAATTTGTGAGGTGGTTAGTGGTTCCCCGACCTACTTCCACCAGTTGACGGGAATAACCAAGGTTAAACAAATCAACTATCATACACTAATTTCTATAGAATCTATTGTATGATATGATAATATTTAGATACTGAATCTGAAAATCATTCTTAGTCAGCATTGTATATAGGAACCTTCCCATTCATAATAATACTATGAAATTCTCAATTGCAATATTTTATCACAGATAGATTTCAAGTTCAATCTTCCTTTGTTTACGTCTTTAAATAATAGGCTACAACAATTTTAAGTATTTAAAATCCGTTGTTTAAATTTTTATTCCGTTGCATGAAAAAAAAATTGACGAAGCACATAATTTAATTTACATGAAAATATTATTTAAATACTGACCAAAATGTCAGTAAACGTCTTCCTGTTGTATATCATTGACTAGTGTCATACTATTTGATCGAGATACCCTCTCTCCTCGATACATTACATATTATGTACAATGTGCAGGTAAATAGACGATCAGTTTACCTGATCCCGTGTTCTCCAAATTACGATCTCGAAACAAATTTATGCATCATACCAAAATTATTAATCACAACCCATTAACCTAATGGACATACATGTGTAGTTTGAATCTGATTTTGAAAATCATACTTTAAAAAGTACCATTTAATTTTTCGTTTGCGAGAACACGGGCATGGACTATTGAATTGATTCAAATTCATCCTGAATCTTCATTCGTCAGATTAGGAATCACAATGTTGATCTGACTAAATGCATGTCTGGCCTACAACACATGTATATATGATCGCACATATCTTTCCGAGTCACATTTGGCGAGGCAACTGTGATGCAGCTTGGCCGGGTCCCATAGGATATGCCGGGGGCGGGAAGGATTGTTGAAAGTTGTTCATGGGCGGTGGTGGGTACGCAGGGTCTGACTGAAGGGGTGGCGGGTATTGGGGTGGTGGTGGGGCGGACGGATGTACACCTGAAATACAAACATGGTTACCATAGTAACACTGCATTTTTTATTTATCTTAGATAGATGTCTATCATGTAGCCAGTCTTTTGGATATATTCATGTAGCAGGTGAAATAAGAGAATACATTTACTTACATTTGAATATTCATTGGTCCGAAACCATAAAGGCCAGTAGAGTTTGGCTGAGAGGGACATTAACTCAAATTTAAATGTAAATATTTGTAGTTAATTATGTGGAGCAATATTGCTGTTTACATTTACAAGACATATGTAAACAAATATATATTTTGTCTTTTTGGTTGGTTTAACATCCCGCCGATATTTCAGTCATTTAATGACAATGTCTACTTCCGACAGATATATAGTTATGCCACACTGCGGTATAACACCGTAGACATGCGACATAATACCACACCCAGCCACATTATCCTGACACCGGGCCAACTAGTCCTAGAACTACCTTTATATTCTGAGCGCCAAGCAATGAAGTTATGCAAGTACCATTCTTTACGTCTTTGGTATGTTGCGGCCATGGATCGAACCAACGACCGGATTTCGGGGCGGACGCACAATTAACAACCGGGACCGGTTATGTTCGCTTTTTATCTGTGCACATATTTATCATAAGGATCTATTTTGTTTCTGTTAAATTCTTACCATATCCATACTGAGGCATCCCATAAGGCCTCTGACCGGAAGTGTTACTTATGGTTGTCACCGCTGTGGTGTTTTGAGGCTGTATAACCATTCCTTGACCGCGCGTTTTCTTACTCATTTTGATACAGCAACATATAAGGGATATCAAAATTACCAGGCCTACAACTCCGCCCACAACTGACGCCACTATGATCCATGTGGTACTGCAATAAAAATCCAAAGCATAGTTGAAGCCTCAATCGGAACTACGCTACTCTACGACAATAGTGAATTTCCATTTCTGCAGCCTCTCGGTGGAAGATAAGTTAATACATTTCTAATTATTTAAAGTTCATATTTTCATGCAGAGTGTGGTTACAAATGAAACTAGTGGAACATTTTACGAAATGTATACGGATACTGCATGTACAAATAGGGTCATTTACTACTTTTGAATCGGAATTCCCAGGCACGTAAAGACAAGACACACTGTTAATTATATTAATAAAGATACCATATTTATCATGAAATCGAGAACAGCTTGGTTGCCTTTCCCTTTTGTTTCGTGCTGGATGATCAATGTCATACATGATGTAGTATATATTATAT
Source organism: Solen grandis (assembly GCA_021229015.1). NCBI lineage: Eukaryota > Metazoa > Mollusca > Bivalvia > Adapedonta > Solenidae > Solen > Solen grandis. Next base: position 34,576,593 of record CM037786.1, read on the forward strand.
CATTCGAATGCCACTTGTCCTCTGCCGAATTGATGACATACCTTCTAAAATTGTTTTCACAACACAATCGGGTCCATTCGTTTCCACAGCAACCGTGCTCACACGTGTAATGGTACTTGTAGAACGAACTACGATATTCACACATGTCATACCCCTCAACGAGACCTGCAACCGCGCATTTTATTAAAGAAACATAATGAACTATATACTTAAGAACATTTTAATGGTTCTGCTAAGTCTTGGACCACTTAACCTCTACCAAGATAACCAGGGTATCCTAATGAATCATTAGGAAACCTTGGTAATCTCCGTGAGAGGCCATGAGATCCAAAAAGTAGCGGAACCATTACAATGACGTCTCCTGTATATAACTCCGATATTACACGTCATTTTAGTTTCTCACAAGCTAACCCCTCCTTTGAACTCGTACTTTCATAAGTGATGAAATAAAAGTAGGCCATAGAACAAGTATCAATATATCATGTTTCATTAAATTTCTAAATACACCGTAGTCATAAATTCGTTTGATAAAAAAAACGCGAAATAACAAGTCCGAGATTTTTTCCTAGATAAAGCGCTTTTAAGTTTTGTGAAAGGTTGTACCTTACCATGAAAATATGGCTACGAGAGGGGAATATATTTATTTAAAATTGTTATATTTATCAATATCATCATCATGACAAAAATAACGGATAGATCGATATACCCAAACGTCTGCCTTAGAATATTTGAATGGTAACATAAAACAAATCATTTTATTTTGAATCATAAGATGATCCGGGAGTATCGATTATAACGTACCTGTTACAGCAAATATGTTGAGTATAATCATCCACAAATAATCCATTTTAACCATTTTAAATACAAAAATTATACTTAAAATCAGGAAGAATCTAACAGTTAAACACCTAAATGTTGTGTAGTCGCCTTGGTTCTATAGATTGATTTTTCTTTAGGTCAGAGGAATGTGGTTTGATATGGTTAATCCCAAATAAACATTCTATAAGATAAGAGATATTGTATCCAGGTAAAACAGGAGCGAGTTTATAGAGAATGATTACCCGGTATGTGAAAACTAAAATAAATCACAATAAGCAAAAAGGTAGACACTGATCCCGGTGACCGATTGATTTTAGAGTCCTACTCTTAACCTGGAGGTCTTGGGTACGATCCACGGCCGCGACATACCAAATTCCGATAATTTAGTCTAAGAAAATAACATCGAACTGCTGAACGAGAAACAAATGTTTGTTTATTCATTTCAAATTGTAAAATGTGTCCAAAAGTTCCTATAACATTCCTGAAGTCTTTTTATATCATCAAATTAACTGCTAAGACTGGTAAAAACTCATGGAAACGTCTGCCGTTCATTCAAATGTATGCTTTTTCATAAACATTATGTTCAAAGTTCTGACCCCAAAAGTGTGGATATAGTAATGCAAAAAAATGCAACGTACCTTGGGGTCCAAAATGCGTGACGGGGTCGGATCCCAAAGTGCGTTGGACCCCAAAGTGCTTTTCCACACAGCACTATGTCTGTCTAATGCTCTTTTTATATACACTGTATAATAGTAAACAGTGTGATCTGTAACATGTAAACAAAATGATTGAAATATCGCCGACGGGACATTAAACCCAATCCAACAAATATGATAATCAGAAAGTACACCAGAAAATGAATAAAAATAACAAAATAATTTAGAGAAACTAAATTTGCACACAGCGCAATTTATCACTGTCATATATTCTGATGATATTTAATGCACATGTGTTGTGGGTACGTCCCAATGTATATATATATTGCGTTTTTGTTTTTTCGTTTTTTGTTTTTGTTTTTTCTATCCTTTTTTTTTCTTTTTTTTTTCTTTTTTTTTCGGGGGGGGGGGGTATTTTTTTGGGTGTGTTTTTAGAAACTAATATTACTAGAGACTCATACAGTATCACTAGGACGTTGACTGCGAAATGATACCGTCACATATCAATGATTTATTATCCCAGGTTTTCTTTATAATGGCGTACGTAGACCTCTTAGATTATCCTGACACCGAGTCTAATGATAAAGATTCATTTAATCACACTTCACTACAGAAATACAGACCACGTGTGTTCTAGAAAATAGTTAAGTACGATCTTAGACGCAAATTTGAGAATCATACTCAAATTCCAATTGGTGTAAACTTATTTATTTTACGTCGGTTTGGAAAAAAGTTCTTACAATTTATACTAATCCCTCTCGACGGTTCCTGAGTTGGACCAGTACTTTGCGTCTGGGAAGGTCTTAAATAATTCTTGCCTCCAAAGGGGTTCGAACCCACAACCTTCGGGTCCGTAATCGCATACGTTACCACTGGACCACGGCGCCCTCAAATTCCAATTGCAGTGTGAAAATCATATTTAAGTATAGCTTTTATTTTCGAGAACACTGGGCCTTGAATGACCCTTACGTGCTGAGCGCCAAGCATGGACGCTATACCAGTACGATTTCCTTTACTATTTTGGTATGTCGAGGCCGGGGATCGAACCCACGACTTTGCCGTTCCGGGGCGGCCGCTATAACTACACGGCCACCGGGACCGGTATTCCTTTAACGTCCTTCGATAGTTTTGTTATTACAGCGACAAAAGATATATATATATATATATATATATATATATATATATAGCATGTCATTGATTTAACTCAATTAATTAACATAAAGTAGGTCAGTGGTTAGTCGTCCAAACATGTAAACTCAGTATTCCTTTTCAAGCCAAGAGTCGAATTGATATACAGTATTGTCCTGATCATGTTTATCATTGATTTGTAAAATTGACTTATTGCCTAGTACCAAACGTCAGACCAGAATCTCTGTAAATATGAAATGAAGAGAACCTGGTCAGACCAACGATTTACACTATCTACACGTACTGACAGAACTAGTATTTCACGAAAATACAATATATTTTACAATTATTATAACGTTTTAGAGCGCAGGGTTGCATGCAATTCTGTTCTATGGTAGCACAATTTTCTGCATTAGATCTAACATTTCGGGGCTATATTTAGTGACACCAACAGGCGGTCTGTATTTCTGTAGTGAAGTGTGATTACAACACGGAGATTGTTCTCTGTCTTGTCACTACTTAATTTAAATGGTGATATTTTTTATGATAATTTACTTAGGACGTTTACTAGTTTGTTTTTTTTTGTTTTTTTGTTGTTGTTTTTTTTTTTTTTTTTTTGCTGTTTTTGTTTTGTGTGTTGTTGTTGTTGTTGTTGTTGTTGTTGTTGTTGTTGTTTTTCAATAGAATTTTCTGATTTTCACATATTTTAAGTAAAATTATGTGCTGAATACGAAAATCTCCGTATGAAAATCGAAGATAGGCTCAGGGTTTGAAAAGAAATCAAAATTATACAAATAGAAGACACGCAAACTAATGCAAGTATACTCAACCTATATATAAAGAAAGTACTCATTATACATCGGAATTGCATTCACTGACTATTTATTCTATTTTGAGCGAAGAACTATTCCTTTCTGACATTGCGTGAAAATTTGAATTAAGTCGCTTCGAAATTTCTTTCATCGAAACAATTTGAACGAGATGACATAGAGGTCGATTTCAAGATAGCACTAGTCTTGCATCATTGAGACTCGGTTAACGTGCCTAAATTTAGCATCCCGAAAGCTTCGTTAATCATTTTTCAATCTCGGCATTTTTGTTTGACTTTATTTTGTGCGATATTTATTCAATCGTGATTTATTTCCGGTCAGTCGGTGCAGTCAGATACTACCACCGGATATCGAACTGTGCTGCACAAAGCGCACGTGCAAAACAATTCAATTTGATATTTAATCGAATGGCATGATTACTTATGTCGACAGGTACTTCAAAGATTACATTGTATAAATTGTTTATTAGTTATATCTGTGTTAACATAATATTAAAAGAAATTAAGAATTGAAAAGTGGGTACTGAATTGAAACAAATCGACCAGGTTGTGTTTTCCTTGGCATTTACAATTATATTGTGTGGCTCTATGTTAATTAGATGTATTCAATGAAGTATCTTTTTTGCGTTTTTGTATTATATCTGCTATCTTTTTATTCAAACATATATACTTTTGCAAATCTTATATATATCCTGTAAGAGAGAGAGAGGGGGGAGACAATTCAAACAAATTGTGTGTCCATCTTTTCTTTTTGCGACCGTGTTTACGCAAGTCAAAGCGGATTTATAGCAGTGAGCTTACTGGCATCGCTTTAAATATTGAACGTTGTATATTTTATTTACTATATATAAATACACAAAATAATTGCGATATCATTACATTAAAACCTCAGTCTTCTGGGCGTGTGAGGTACATAAATAGTTTACCTCTATCATTATCTATATATATGTCTATAAAAAGATATCCTAGGCCTAGGTCTATGATAACTATTGTTGTAAATGATATTTATTCAAATTAGGAAATATTAAAATATCCACTCATTTAAAAAAGAAAGTGTTCACTTTTTTATTATAAATGTTTCAATATTTTGTGAACAAATCAGTTTTTCGGACACGTACTATATCTTGTGTGCATTTGTCATCAATCTAGCCCCAAATCTCTCCATGCCACGTGGTATAGATTGAGTACTAACTCAAAAAGGTGAGCATAACTCACTGAAACTGAATTTTAATTGATCCCTATCTAATTCGAAGGGCATTGCTCGTTTAATAGGTTAACATTTCTTAGTCTATATGAGTGATGTTCACCTGATTCGGTTAGTTTTACTTACTGAATTAGGTGCGTAATGTTCGTAATGTTCTCCTAATTCGGTGAGTATAAAACTCAGGCGCAATATATTCTATTGACAGTACTTTCTGAGATAGGTGAGCATTTCTTATTGAACAGTTGAGCAAAGTTGATATAAATGATTGAATTAGTACTGTTCGCCATTTTCAGTGATTATATTCGCTGATTATAATGCTCAAATAATAGACGAATAGTACTCAAATAGGTGAGCCTTAAACACTGTAATAGGTGAGTATTGCTCGCCTAAGTCGGTGAGTAACGTTAGTAACTCAAATACGTTACTTGAGCATGTCTCACTGATTCAGGTGAGCATTACAACCCTATTTAGCAAGTATTGTGCATCTTAACAATAAAAAGC
>CM037786.1:34581829-34631829 GCA_021229015.1 Solen grandis
TAAAATGCATTTCATATGACTGACAAATTTCAAAACATTTTGAACAACAATCTTAAGCTAAAACTTAGATATTCTCAAGTCCCTATTGAAACCAATAGCCATGCCACGTGTTCTCAAAAATGCTAAAAAATACAGCAATAAAACTGTGAATCATATATAAGTAGTTTTATTTTCAAGAACGTTGGGCCATCTTTTGAATAAAACCTCTAAAATCACACTTAGTAGATTTTGTGTTTTTGAGGACAAGGGACATAGTCTGATTTGGCAGGGACATGAAAGTTTTGATATTCCTACGTACTTTTTGGAAAGGCATATATGCAACAATGAATTATAAATTGTAGCAAGAACATAATGGACATTAAAATTAATCAAATTAATCAAAATGAAATATTAAAAAACAACAAACCTCGTTGTCAGCTTTCTCAGCTTCAAACAGACCATACACCTTTTCTAGACCTTGCAATATGTTTGGCTCTCCTTTGAAATATAAACAAGAGCTGTCAGAGGAAGCACGCCCGACTATTCAAATTTCAATTCTTGCCCTTCATATACCCTGTATATAATAATAGTCAAAAATGATATACCTTGATAGTCTAATACCCTTAATAAGGTTTATGAAATCTAAAATCAATCCCATGCCTAGTTACTGAGACATAAGCATAATAACACTGTGCATGCAAAACTTTAACCAAGTGACCAAGTTAGAAAAGGGCCTTAATTTGTATAAAATTCAGTCCAAGAGTTATCCTCCTTGGTTTTCCAATGCCCCTGAACACACTTCTTAACTTTCTAGTCAATACCAAAAACAATTGTTGAGATATAAGCTGGATAAAAGCTTGCATGCAAAACTTTAACCAAAAAGTCTAAGTCAAAAAGTGCCCTCATCTGCATTATATTAATTCAAAAACTAACTGCCATTATAGTATGATACCACTGAACATATAAAAGAAGTTTCAAATCAAACTCAAGCCTGTTACTGAAATATAAGCATGATATTCCTTGCATGCAAAACTTTAATCAAAATTTCTAAGTTAAAAAGGGGCCATAATTTGTAATATATTCCATCAAAAGTTATCTTGATATTATACTACACCTAAACATATTAAAGATGTTTCAAATCAATTCCATGCCTGGACTTTTAGATATAAGCATGAAAGTAACTTGCATGCAAAATTTTAACCATTTTTTTTTTTAAGTTAAAAAGGGGCCATAACTTCTAACATATTCCACCAAGAGTTATCTACCTTGATAGTATGATACCCCTTAACATATTAAAGATGTTTCAAATCAATTGCATGCCTAGATACTGAGATATAAGCATGAAAGTACCTTGCATGTAAAACTTTAACGAAAGTTTCTAAGTTAAAAAGGGGCCATATTTTGTAATATAGTCCATCAGGTGTTATCTTCCTTGATAATATAATACCCCTAAACATATCAAAGATGTTTCAAATCAATCCCATGCCAGAACTCTGAGATGTAAGCATGAAAGTACCTTGCATGTTAAACTTTAACCAAAATTTATAAGTTAAAAAAGGAGCCATAATTTATAATATATTCCATCAAGAGTTCTCTACCTTGGTTGTCTGATGCCCCTGAACATATTCATAACATTTCAAGTCAATACCATGAATGGTTATTGAGATATAAGGCTGATAGTAGCTTGCATGCAAAACTTAAACCAAATTTCTATTGCATGCAAAACTTTAACCAAAATTTCTAAGTTAAAAAGGGATCATAACTTATATCAAATTTAGTCAAGAGTTATCCATCTTGGTTGTCTGATGCCCCTGAACATATTCATAAACTTTCAAGTCAATACCGTAATTGGTTATTGAGATATAAGGTTGATAGTAACTTGTATGTAAAACTTAAATCAAGAGCTGCAACACCAACGCCTACGCAAGGGCGACTACAATAGCTTTCATATTCTTCGAATAGTCGAGCTAAAATTTCATGAGTAAAGTCTACCATACAGAACCTTTAATAAACCTTACAATCACCAAAAATACAAATAAACATTTTTTATTAAGAACACACATTCTGTTCAACAAAGAACAAGGCCTGGTATTATGGACATTTTTTTTTCTTTAAATCTAAAGTAGGTCAAAGGTAGATGCCCAACATCCACCCAGACATTATCAATTTAAAAGACAGAATTTTTTGTTGAAAAACCTGTCCAAAAATATCAACATCATCATCTCCTGCTAACTTTTTTTCTTTTTCCATGTTCCTTCAAACCCAATCATGCAAAATGTTTCTTTATTGGGTTTAATGTCCCACCAACAGTATTTCAGTCATTTTGAGACTAAGTCTTCCTGAGACAGATATAAAAGTTTCAACTTATTTATTTTACGTAGATTGGGAAACAAGTTCTTACAACTTATACTAGTCCCTCTCGACGGTTCCTGGGTTGGACCAGTACTTTGCACCCGGGAAGGTCATGGAGAATTCTTGCCTCCAACGGGGTTCGAACCCACAACCTTCGGATCCGTAATCGGGTACGTTACCACTGGACCACGGCGCCCTCAAACAGATATAGTGTTGCCACAATGTAGAAATGTGGCATGCTAACAAATCCAGTTACATTATCCTGTTATCTGGGACTACCCTTATATACTGAGCACAAAGCAAGGGAGTTCTTCCACAAAAGCAAAATATATCAAATTTATATGAAATAATATTTATCAGTGTGCATGGTTTTATATAACGATTCTTGTGTACTAATGTTATTTAGCAATGCATGCTGTCGTAAGGAAGTCATCCCTAATTTCAAAATAAAGTGCACTGAAATGTTCAAACTTAAATGGAATAAAACCATTTGATTCAATCAAAACAGTGCTTGTTACCTAACCACCCACTTAAAATGCACATTATGATTTTTTTTTCAACAACTCAATTTTGCTTTAAATTACATTGAAAATATTAATTACTATCATTCATCAAGTCAACTTTTCTGAAGGGCCACCCATGGATCATTCATGCAAAGTTTCATCAATTTCTACCTTGCAGTGGCCTTTTTTTAAGGGAATTGATGATGACAGATGACAGACAGGGGATGATTTAAATAGCTCACCTTGAGCATGTTGTGTTCTGGTGAGCTAAAGAAAGTATAATATGGATAGCTGTCAAAAAAAAAACAAGAGGGCCATGATGTCCCTAAATCGCTCACCTGAATTCAAGTAAGGAAAAAATTTACACATAATAAATTATATAGTATTTAATTTCTATTAATTTTTAGTTCTGGTGGTCATCTTGGTAGGCAGACCTAAATAATTTTAGCTAATTTTGATTAGTACCACCTAAGGATCATTCCTGTAAAATTTCATCAAAATCTGCATTTTAAAGATTATTCTATTTTTAGCTCTGGCGGCCATCTTGGTTGGTGGACTGGAAAGATTTTAGCTATTTTTGCACAGTATCACCCAATGATCATTCCAATTGAATGTCATTAATATCTGCTAAGCGGTTAAGGAGGAGATGTCGTTTAAAGATTTTTCTATTTTTAGCTCTGACAGCCACCTTGGTTGGCGGATTGGAACGATTTTAGCTATTTTTGCTCAGTACCACCTACGGATCATTCCTGTAAAATTTCATCAAAATCTGCTCAGAGGTTTAGGAGGAGATGTTGTTTAAAGCAAAAGTTGATGACAGACAAGGACAAAGACTGATCACAATACCTAACCTGAGCACAAAGTGCTCAGGTGAGCTAAAATAAAAAAAAATTTTTTCAAGGAAATCAATCCATCCATCTCTAAATCATAATCATAGCCCTTCAAAGGCTTAAAAAGACTTCAGTGCAGATGAAAGCATCCACTGACTTTGAATTATAGGTTCTTATGCTCAATGTTTCTAAAGGCTAAAGAATTCCCACGATCACTTGGTGGACCATGATCACAATTTAATGATGACTGATGGCCTTACCTGTAGGTGGAGGAAGATGTTGAATAAAATTTGTAAGGTGTTCTACATTGTGCTGGGAACCAACATATAGTTCATTGCTGCAGCTGTCAGGGACTTCAGAAGGGGAACCAGTTGATGGCATCACTACTATATTAACCTAGGTAAAATAACAGCTTCAATATTCATGTCAGTATAAATGAATATGAAAAGTGTAAATCCATTAACCCCTTCTCTCATACAGACTCATTTTGACGCACTCAATAGGTATCACATAAAGCCTGATCTGCAGAAAACCACAGTTAAACCTTACCAAATTTAATTACAAAATCCTCATTTCCAGACCACTGAGGAGCAGTGAATAGCATAAAACCTGATCAGCCTGCGAGTCACAGGCTGATCTGGTTTTATGCTGTTTGCATAGGTCTTTTCATGGTGTCCTCTATGAGGGAAAGGGTTAACAAACATTTGATCAAAGCAGACTAATGCCAATATATAATGCAAAATATAGACCCTGAATCCTTAGCTTCAGGAATAAGTACAATTCAATAACTTGATGAATATTAATTTTAACTTGATGAATATTAATTTACTAATTTACAAATAGTACATAATACTATAGACCATCTGTGTCGTGCAGACTGTGTAGAATCTGAGCTACAATATTGCATAAGCAAACAGGGGAGCTGTCTGATCTTGGTCTCCTGTTTGCCAATGCATCAAAGTGAATCTATATGTGGTTAAGGGTTATCATAGAATTGCAATGTATTTAGAGCTGGGAACCATGGGTTAGAACTGTACCATGATATACCATGGTTTTTAGGCAAATATGATATACCACACAAAATCTTCAGGGACTTGTGTTGAAGACTATTCATTTATTTTTTATTTCCTTGTATGGTCATTATTGGTAACAAGTGAATAATTTCAAATGAAATTGTATTTTCTTGAATTTAAATGGAAAAAATGATACATTTATATCATATCTATTATTATATATCATTTGAAGAGGAACAGATGAGAAAATACATATTCACCAGGACACAAATTAATATAGGAAAAAATGTCAGAATTTCTTTGAACAGGTGTGTATTACTGCTCAGCACAAAATGAATAAAACTAGAGCTATCACTGAAGGTGATTAATACCCCCACAAAATACTTTAATGCAGGAGAAGCCAGACTTCAGGCAGAGCATAGATAAGAACCTGTATACATAGTATATTGGTTGTGATAGTAATAAGTAAGTAAAGTTTTTATTTAAAGTTGATAGAGAGTCAATAATGGTTGTTTGTCACAGTAGTTTAAAAATATAAGGTTACAGTTCTTGGACACTGCACTTCTCCTAGTCGCCATCTGTTTACATTTTAAGTTTCAAGTATATACCATGTATAATATTCGAGTTATGTTCAGGACAAGAAAAACAAGGAAAAGTAACAAAGGGAAATAACTCTGTAATTACTCTAGATAGAGTTATGGTTCTTGTGCACTGCACTTCCTCATATTGTGGTTGACCATTGTATGAAATTGTTTTGAAATCCAACCAGTAGTTTACAAGTTATACTCTGGACAAGGAAAAGTAACAAAGGGCAATAACTCTGTAATTCCTATAGATAGAGTTATGGTTCTTGTGCACTGCACTTCCTCTCATTGTGCTTGACCATTGTATGAAATTGTTTTGAAATCCAATCAGTACTTTACAAGTTATGCTCCGGACAAGGAAAAGTAACAAAGGGCAATAACTCTGTAATTAGTCAAGATGGAGTTATGGTTCTTGTGCACTGCACTTCCTCTCCATGTGCTTGATCATTGCATGAAGTTGTATTGAATTCCAACTTGTGGTTTTCAAGTTATGCTCCGGACAAGGAAAATGCAACGGACCGCTGGACCGACCGACCGACCGACCACCGGGTGACTCCTATATACCCCCCCAAACTTTGTTTCGGGGGTATAAAAAACATAATTAACACTTTCATAGAAGGATCTATCAGAAAAGGAAAATAAAGTCATCCACAAAACCTTTCAAATTTGGAACATGCCATGCTCATGACTGGTTCCTCTACAGATTTGACTCTAATTAGCACTCTGTATTTTATTAAGCGGACAAAAGAAAACAACAACAACAAAGGCCCTTTCATTAATTACTTTCACTTTACTTTGATAAATAATCTGTTTTGGCATTGTTTTTAAATGAAGAGCTTAATTTTTATTTATACCAAATTATCACCAGTTGGCATTTAAATATAATTTTAAGAATGCAAAAGCAACAAAGGGAGAGACTGGGAGAGAGAGAAAGAGAGAAGGACAGAACTATAAAATTTGTATACTTCTTAATGGGCAATATCAAATCCGTAAATCCATTTATTTTATTTTTCCTATGTCAAATTTAGAGCTCTCTCTAACTTATCATGTAATACGTAGACTCATTATTCCCTTTTTACTTTGGTACCAGACATATCATGGAGTCCTGCTGTGAAATGCAAGGTATCAACAAAAACTGTTGTATTTACACACAATAAACAGTTATCTTTTGAAAGTGAAGACCAGAAAACTACTTAAATGGGTAAAAAAATAAGGCCAACTCTTGTACTTAGCAAGGTGAAAATACTATTGATAATGCTGATGTGTAAGCACATACATTCCACATTTCTAAGGTTCTGTTATATATATATATATATATATATATAATATATCAAAGCTCCTTTGAGTATTTATGCATCATGATTTTTTATTTAACCCCCTCACTAATATAGCCATGTTAACAAGTGCAGCTCCAGATTAGGACAATATTGCACACAAGACTCTACACAGTCTGCACAGCACAGAAAACACCATTGTTACTTCTACTTCTTTAAAAGTTAGATAAATAAATATTCATTAACCCTTTCCCTCATATAGACTCATTTTGACGCACTCAATAGGTACCACATAAAGCCTGATCTGCAGAAAGCCACAGTTAAACCTTACCAAATTTAATTGTATAATCCTCATTACCAGACAACTGAGGAGCAGCGAACAGCATAAAACCTGATCAGCCTGCGAGGTACTCGCAGACTGATCTGGTTTTATGCTGTTCGCATAGGTCTTTTCATGGTGTCCTCTATGAGGGAAAGGGTTAAGTCAAAAGTTTGTACAAGAGGCTAAGGATTATTTTAAAGGGAATTTTATCAATAATTTCTAAGATACAAATATCTAATTAAGTCAGTTCAAATATCCTTTTTCAGTATTCAATTATATCAATAACATTTAAGCACTGATATTGTTTATTTATCAGCATGTAAGTAATTTACAGACTATTTGTCAGCATGTAAGTGGTTTTAAGAGACTATTTGCCAGCATGTAAGTGGTTTTAAGAGACTATTTGCCAGCATGTAAGTGGTTTAGAGACTATTTGTCAGCATGTAAGTGGTTATAGACTATTTGTCAGCATGTAAGTGGTTTATAGACTATTTGTCAGCATGTAAGACTATTTGTCAGCATGTAAGTGGTTTAGATACTATTTGTCAGCATGTAAGTAGTTTAAATACTATCTGTCAGCATGTAAGTGGTTTTAAGAGACTATTTGTCAGCATGTAAGACTATTTGTCAGCATGTAAGTGGTTTATAGACTATTTGTCAGCATGTAAGACTATTTGTCAGCATGTAAGTGGTTTAGATACTATCTGTCAGCATGTAAGTGGTTTTAAGAGACTATTTGTCAGCATGTTAGTGGTTTTAAGAGACTATTTGCCAGCATGTAAGAGGTTAAGAGACTATTTGTCAGCATGTAAGTGGTTTATAGACTATTTGTCAGCATGTAAGACTATTTGTAAGCATGTAAGTGGTTTAGAGACTATTTGTAAGCATGATAGTGATTTAGAGACTATTTGTCAGCATGTAAGTGGTTAAGAGACTATTTGTAAGCATGATAGTGATTAAGAGACTATTTTTTTTCGGTGTCAGTTGAAATTTGTTGGCATGTAAGTGGTTTAGAGACAATTTGTTGGCATGTAAGTGGTTTAGAGACAATTTGTTGGCATGTAAGTGGTTTAGAGACTATTTACTGGCATGTAAGTGGGTTAGAGACTATGACTACAGACACAGATACAGTGCTGCCACTCAACAGTATCACACAGCCTATTGCATATCAATCCAGGTCTGCATATCGCATGTATCTAAAACTGAGATTTTCCTCAACTCGAAAATTTCGATTCTTATTTACTACAATATTTAAGAAGAACTGATGACCATTTTTTTGTACGGACAAGCTAAAAGTAACATGTGTGCCAGATTTCTTTTTTTTTTTTTGTAGGCTAATGAATAAGGCAGTTAAGGACCTTCAAAGATCTGAGTTAGAGGAAATTTTAAGATATTTGTGAAATGCAGGTTACATTATCCTGATTTCCTGCCAAACTACCTAGGACTTAAAATGCCTATCATCACACATATTGCAATCATAATCATTTTATTTGATACAATTTTGATATATAGCAGTCAAGATTCAAACCAATCCCTAGGGCAGATATTCTGACCATTCTGCATGCTAATTTACTCCTACAAAAAAAAAACAAGAGGGCCATGATGGCCCTAAATCGCTCACCTGATTTAAATAGGTTGACCCAAGGAACATCTGTACCAATTTATTTTAAAATCTGGCCAGTAGTTTTGAAGCAGATGATTTTTAAAGTTTTCATATTTTTTTCTTTTTGTTGCCATGGCAACCAGAGTTCTAAATTGATCAAGTTTATTTTAGGAACTTTTGTGAAGGTTGACCCAAGGATCATTCCTGCCAAGTTTAATCAAATTCTGTCCAGTGGTTTCAGAGGAAATGTTGATTAAAGTTTTCCCTATATACATATAAGGCAAATAAGCCCCGCCCCTGGCGGCCATGTTTTTTACGGATCGGAATAATTTAAGCAACTTTGGTAGAGGTTGACCTAAGGAATATCTGTACCAATTTATTTTAAAATCTGGCCAGTAGTTTTGAAGGAGATGATCTTTAAAGTTTTCATTTTTTTTCTTCTTTTTGTTGCCATGGCAACCAGAGTTCTACATGGATCAAGTTTATTTTAGCAACTTTTGTGAAGGTTGACCCAAGGATCATCCCTGCCAAGTTTAATCAAATTCTGTCCAGTGGTTTCAGAGGAGATGTTGTTTAAAGGTTTCTCTAAATACATATAAGGCAAATAAGCCCCGCCCCTGGTGGCCATGTTTTTTTACAGATCAGAATAATTTTAACAACTTTGGTAGAGGTTGACCCAAGGAACATCTGTACCAATTTATTTTTAAATCTGGCCAGTAGTTTTGAAGAAGATGATTTTTAAAGTTTCCATTTTTTTCTTCTTTTTGTTGCCATGGCAACCAGAGTTCTACATGGATCAAGTTTATTTAAGCAACTTTTGTGAAGGTTGATCCAAGGATCATCCCTGCCAAGTTTAATTAAATTCTGTCCAGTGGTTTCAGAGGAGATGTTGTTTAAAGGTTTCTCTATACACATATAAGGCAAATAAGCCCCGCCCCTGGTGGCCATGTTTTAAAAGGGGCGTAACTCCTGACCTAAGGGTCCAATTTCAGCCATAATCCAACTTAGCCAAAATTTTATGGTTATAAACATTGTTATAAAATTTAAAGACAATGACCTAAAATAAAGATGCTAGAGTGCAAACAATGTGAAATCTGGCTTTTTGAATTTTAAAAGGGGCATAACTCCTGACCTTATGGTAGATATCAGCCATAATCGAACTTGGCCTGATTTTATGGTTATAAACATTGTTTTAAAGTTTGAAGATAATTGCTCATAAAATGAAGATGCTAGAGTGCAAACGAACAAATTGTGGACGATGGGCGACGGACGGACGGACGGACGACGGACATTCATCGATCCTAAAAGCTCATCCTGAGCACACGTGCTCAGGTGAGCTAAAAATTGAAATAACATACTTTGTCCCGGCTTGTTAAGGTTGTTAGACTACGTTCTGCAGCATCCACAATAATGTCGTGTCCTGACTGTGGGGAACCAGTTAGGGGTAGACTGGTCTTCAAACCATTGTCCAGCAAAATGACCAGATTTTTCTTCTCCATATACAGTTTTTCAACAAACCAGTCACTGTAAAAGATAAATTAATCTTGAACTATAGACTGTAACTGCATAAGAATTTAAAATATATATTTTCCAATAAGTTTTTTTAATTAATTCCTTGAACAATACACTAAAAAAAATATTTATGACTGACAGACACAATTTCAATATTAGACCACTAGCAATAGAACTTCAAAATTTGCCAGCTGCAGTCTGCCTTAAGTTTCAATTGAATCATTGTTTTTAATTTTTGGTTAATTCTCCCAGATATTGAAAAACTTATAAATTGTTGTTGGTTGTTTGTTTTTTTTTCTTCAAAATTTGTGCCAATGTAGTCTTCACATCATCAAATCAGATTGCTTGATATAAAATCACAAAAAAGGGTCAAGAAGATTATAGTATAGCAGACTTTTTTTATTTAACCCTTTCCCTCATAGAGGATACCATGAAAAGACCTATGCAAGTTACTCGCAGGCTGATCTGGTTTTATGCTGTTCGCTGCTCCTCAGTGGTCTGGAAATGAGGACTTTATATTTAAATTTGGTAAGGTTTAACTGTGGTTTTCTGCAGATCAGGCTTTATGTGGTACCTATTGAGTGCGTCAAAATGAGTCTATATGAGGGAAAGGGTTAAGTTGTATAAACTGTTGACATTTTAAGTCATTACTGCATTACAGATACCTTTTGACAATGATATGTCATACTATGTGTTGAATATAAGACTGATCAATTCCTGAACAGAATTCAATGTTAGCATGCTCTTATACTGTCAAATTCTGTTCCTAACCATGTTTCAATATCCTGGAGAACAAAAAAAATTGTAGATATCTTTAGTAATTTAGTAATTAAGATTCCACTGAAATTGCCAACAGTCGGCCAAATTCTGAGGTATTAACTACATCCTTCCACTTTTGTAGGAAAACACAATTTTCACTTTAGTGCTTACAAATTATATCCTCCAAACATGAAAACTTATATTTGTTTTAGGTTTCAAAAAAACTTGAAAAATGATCATGGATAGGACTCTGGACAAATTTGAGCTCTCTCTCTCAAATATGGTGTAAAAATGAACCGTGTCAAACTGTCCATATATTAAGACTGCTACCACATTGTAGATAAAATGTTTCTTTCAGTGACTAGATATTTTCTTTTCAAATGCAACTATTATTAACATTAATATTTGCATACGGGACAATTTTTTTTTTCTAAATTAATTTAAATCTCAGAGTTAATTCAGTACAACAAAATTTTGTCCCTTTGATGTTCCACAATATCAAATTTATTTTACTTGTATGTAAATTTTCTATAACAATAAGATGGTAGTGGGGGACCAGATATGATCTTATCTAGGTAAAGGTTGCATTGTAATACAACGTGATTGATGACCAGCAAGGATTAGCCAGTATCGTTGTGAATTTGAAGATTTTGTATCCATATTTGGGTAGTGCATCAGATCAAAGAAAACCTTAGTCAGGTTAACTTAATGGACTGATGACTGATAGAATATGTAGAATTTAAAAAGGCAGAGAAAGAGATAAGTAAACTTAAATTACAAAGATTGAAAATTGCTAAAAAAAAAAAAAAAAAAAAAAAAAATGATGCATAAAAGAGAATGATGAAATGAAAAACAACTGAATGCTTGACATGAAATGTGGAAATACCATAAAACCAGCTTTTCCATATGGAAGTGCTGTTTGATGAAAAATAACAGATGACAGTAACCTAACACAAGAAATATTTCCCTTGCTTAACAAGAGCACCCCATGCTGACACCAATGTCTGTCTGTTAAAGGGACATAAATTAGGTGAAAATGAACCTAAGAGGTATGGCCCTTGATGAGAATGTAGCCCTTGTGATAGTGAACAAGTATGTGAAGTTTGATGACAGAAGCTTTAATAGTTCAGAAGTTATGGCCATTGTTAAAAGTTTTTCATGACAACGGTGCCATAGATGACAACACCAGAGTGATGACCTTGACTTTTTTTATCTATCAAATATCAAATCAGACTAACGTTAATAGTTCTATTTTAACCCTTTCCCTCATAGAGGAAACCATGAAAAGACCTATGCGAACAACATAAAACCAGATCAGCATGCGAGTAACTTGCAGGCTGATCAGGTTTTATGCTGTTCGCTGCTCCTCAGTGGTCTGGAAATGAGGACTTTATAACAAAATTTGGTAAGGTTTAACTGTGGCTTTCTGCAGATCAGGCTTTATGTGGTACCTACTGAGTGCATCAAATAAGTCTATATGAGGGAAAGTGTTAAGCAGAGGTAATTGATCATTATAAAGCAACATGCAGTCTGGAACGACATATCTTTAGCTGCTCTAATAAGGCAGATATTTTAAAAGGGAATTTCATTTAATGAGGTAGAGAAAGAATGGATGTTAACAACTACTTAAGACTAAATAATTATGGACATGGGATGACATCCAATAAGTGTAGCATCTGTGGTTTATAAAGAAAGGCCTTCCAAAACAGTAATTTAGGTTTACACCAATGCAAAAGTAACTCTTTTTAATCTTTCCCTCATATAGACTCATTCTGACACACTCAATAGGTACCACATAAAGCCTGATCTGCAGAAAGCCAAACTCAAACCTTACCAAATTTAATTGTAAAATCCTCATTACCAGACCACTGAGGAGCAGCGAACAGCATAAAACCTGATCAGCCTGCGAGTTACTTGCTTTCATGGTATCCTCTATGAGGGAAAGGGTTAATTAATAGTTGAGCTAACAAAGCTAACAAAATTGATAATGCAGATATTACAGTATTATGGACATAAATGAAAACAAGAGGGCCAAGATGGCCCTGAACCGCTCACCTGAGAAATATTGCTTTCATTGTCTTTTACAACATAGTCATACTGAACACAAAATCCATGCAGAAAACATCAATATAATCTTAATTCCATTCGTAAGTTTACATGTGGTCCAAAAAACCAAGTTAACCCTAGCGTGGGAATAAATTTGACCCCAGTGCCATGATTTGAAAACTTGGTTCAGGTCAACAAGGCCATGTTACATACCAAATATCTTAACCCATTATCTTGTGGTTTCTGACAAGGATATCTTTTAAAAATCTTTCCTATGTAAGTCTATGTTAAATCAAGTGACCCCTGGGGCTGGGCAAATTTTGACCCCAGGACCATGATTTGAACAAACTTGTTAAATGTAAAGGCAATATTATACACCAAATATATAAATTCCTGGCCTTGTAGTTTCTGACAAGAAGATTTTTCTAGGTTTTCCTATTTATAAGCCTATGTAGAATCAAGTGACCCCTGGGGCAGGGCCAATTTTGACCCCAGGGTCATGATTTGAACAAACTTGGTAGGGGTGCACTAGACAACGCTACACACCAAATATCGAAGCTCAAGGCCTTGCAGTTTTGCAGAAGAAGATTTTCAAAGTTTGCATTTTTTTTAAATATATTTTTAGCTCCTGTGACCTACTTTTTCAACCAATCAAAATAATTTGAACAATCTTGATAGAGGGCATCAAAAGGATGATTCCTGTGAAGTTTGGTCAAAATCCATTCATTGGTTAAGGAGGAGATGTTGTTTAAAAGAAATTGTTGACGCCAGACGCACGGAAGAAAGACAACGGACAAAAGGCCATCACAAGAGCTCACCATGAGCATGTTGTGCTCAGGTGAGCTAAAAAAGAACTCAGAATCTATATCTATAAATGGCAGTATGATATGGGATGTAAGTGTAGAACAGATAATAAAGCTGAATGGAATTTCTTCTTCAGCCAACCAATAAACAATGGACATATGTTCCAAGGAACCCACCATTTCTATTCATGCTTCTCATTTTAATCTAGTTTTATGTAAAACTTATTTTACATCAATTGGGAAAAAAACTCCTACAAGATCTTACAACTTGTACTTATACCTCTCAATGGTTTGTGGGTTGGACCAATTAATATTTTGAACCTGGAAAAGTCATGAAAAACCCTTGCCTCTTTTGGAAAATCTGGTAAAAAAATGAATCTTATTTAGTGATCATATACCAAAGCATATATTTTGCAAGCAAATTTATTATCTTTCACATGAGCCAGTGCAGGGTCAACAAAAGACCCTTGCAAAAAGTTAAATATGAATGGTAAAACATATAAATATGTTTAAGTTAAACTAAATATTGTACAGTACAGTCTCTGGGTTATTTGTATCTGACTCAATATACTCACGAAACCAGTGGGCTCTTGACCGTGGGAGTCAGGGGATCACAGTTCCTTTCGCTGGTAGGGTACTGTACATAGTGACCAGCTGCATCAGCAAAATACTGCCACGTGATCGCAGGATATAGGTCAAGGTTACTCTGCAAGGGAAGAGGAGAAGTCAGGACAACACATTAGACATTACATCAATTGGCATTTGTATGTGAGCTGTTTAAATAAAACATGATCAGCCTGCCAGTGGCATGATGCCCAGCCCTTTTTTTCTGATTTTGGAAAGGGGTGGCTGGGCCTTTTAAAAGGGGAAAAATGTGTCAAGAAGGGGAATTTTTCGATATCCATTTCTGAGCTGTTCAAGCAAAATGCATGAAAATACAATGTATCAAATATTTCACTTTTTATTTCTTTTCAACTCAATGTCTCCCTTCTTTAATTCAAATGTTTCAAGTACTATATGATAGTCTGTCGTTGATTGGAATGCAAATTCTAACAAGTGCTTCCAGTTTCCCATCCCCAAACAAATTTTACCTGTGGGGAAATTTACTGCATTTTGGGAAAATATAGACTTTTATATTTGATGGATGGGGCCAAATATTGGCCCAAAATTTGCCATATAATTAGCCCTGATAGTCATTAGGCCAAAATCTTTAAACTAAACCACATAGCCGAGCAGCAAGCATCAATTCAATGTGCAATAAAAAACAATTTGTTTGGACAATAGAATTGAACATGTTATATTTTAAAATCATTAACTTTTGTTAACATTTAATTTTGTTGATTATATATTTAAGGGAATTTCGTGGGTACATTTATTCATAGATTCATGTTCTAGACAAGAGGGCCAAGATGGCCCTAGATCGCTCACCTGAGAAAAGTAACATTCATTGCCTGTACAAAACAGATTGCTTTAGAATTAAGATGATGAGGTGAAACAATGTTCAGGAATTTTCTGACCCCATCCACAAAAGATATCATCATGACAAACATTCTGCCAAAGTTTGAGGATGATTGGACCAAAAATGTTGCCCTCAGAGTATAAACAAGATTTTTCTAAGATTTGACCTACTGACCTACATTTCTGTCCAGCCCCACCCATTTTCGAACTGGTTCGAGATATCATCAAGACAAACATTCTGACCAAGTTTGAGGAAGATTGGATTAAAATTGTGACCTCTAGTGTGTAAAGATTGTTCTAAGATTTGACCTACTGACCTACTTTTGGATCCAACCTGACCCATTATCGAAAGGGTTCAAGATATCATCAAGACAAACACTCTGACCAAGTTTGAGGAAGATTGGATCAAAATTGTGGCCTCTAGTGTGTAAACATCAAAATTGTTGACGGCTGACGGACGACGGACGACCAATTACCCAAAAGCTCACCCTGAGCTATGCTCAGGTGAGCTAAAAAATAAAGTTTTGTGTTTTTCTGCCTTACTAATTAACTTTCAAGCTTGCATCTTGTTGTGAATCAAAAGTGAATTGCATTTCTTCAGAATCTACCAATTCACCAGCATATATGAAACCATAGTGATATTTATATTGGGTATTTGTTGATGCATAATGGTTACATTTTTTCTTTATTATCATCATTTTGGAATGCTAAGTTTAAAAAAAAAAAGAGGGCCAAGATGGCCCTAGATCGCTCACCTGAGAAAAGTATCATTCATTGCCTGTACAAAACAGATTGCTTCAGAATTAAGATGATGAGGTGAAACAATGTTCAGGAATTTTCTGACCCCATCCACAAAAGATATCATCATAACAAACATTAAATTTGAGGAAGATTGCATCAAAACTGTGGCCTTTAGTGTGCAAACAAGATTTTTCTAAGATTTGACCTATTGACCTACTTTTCGGTCCGGCCCTGCCCATTTTCGAAAGGGTTCAAGATATCATCAAGACAAACATTCTGACCAAGTTTGAGGAAGATTGAATCAAAATTGTGGCCTCTAGTGTGTAAACATCAAAATTGTTGATGGACGACAAGATTTTTCTAAGATTTGACCTACTGACCTACTTTTTGATCCAACCTGACCCATTTTCGAAAGGGTTCAAGATATCATCAAGACAAACATTCTGACCAAGTTTGAGGAAGATTGGATCAAAAGTGTGGCCTCTAGTGTGTAAACATCAAAATTGTTGACGGACGACGGCCGACGGACAATCAAGTATCCCAAAAGCTCACCCTGAGCTATGCTCAGGTGAGCTAAAAAATTGAGGTCTTATGAAATTAACAGTTTTTCTGGGGTTTATTAGTCTTGGGTAAAAACCCTCTGTGAAGTCAACAGAAATGAATGACCCAGGAAAATTAACAATTTCACAGTAAGAAGAGAAATTAAGATTTCCCTCATTATCTTAACTTATAGACTCATTCTGACGCACTCAATAGGTATCACATAAAGCCTGATCTGCAGAAAACCACAGTTAAACCTTACCAAATTTAATTACAAAATCCTCATTTCCAGACCACTGAGGAGAGGGAACAGCATAAAACCTGATCAGCCTGTGAGTTACTCGCAGGCTGATCTGGTTTTATGCTGTTCGCATATGTTCTTTCATGGTGTCCTCTATGAGCGAATGGGTTAAAGCTTGTTACTCTTTAATTTATCAAGAGAAGGTTTTCTTATATACATTACTTTCAGCATGTTATAACAGAAATATTTAAAATATATTGAGTCCAGCACTCATCCCTACAAATACCTGAAAGAACGTTGTATGTTGAAACACTGTATAAGTATAGCATGCAACTTTTATATTTCCAGAAAAGTCAAAAGATTATAACGAAGCTATATGAACATGAAGAAAATCTTATAAATACGCAAACTTTTTAACTTGAAGATTAAATTTGCATGGGTAAAAGTTGGAAATTTTAAAAAATTCCTGAAAATCCAGATTTTAGCATTTATTTTCATAAAGTTTAAGTAGTATAAGAAGTCATTCGGCAATCAGAAAAACCTGAAATTCAGGAAAATTCCTGAAAACTTTTACCCATGCATTCAGAAACACTCAGAATGTCATGAATATTAATGTTACAAACAAACATGTTATTCTCGCCCAATTAAATCACTGACATTAGGTACACTAGTTAACATAAGGCAACCATACAGAGTTCCAGTTCTGTGTGTTTCTTGCATAGTTTCTACTACTTCAACAATGAAAAGCATAAATGAATCCAAATTTGCAAGCTGATTTCAAACATTATAACAAAGGGAATTTATTTTAAATGTGAGAAACGCCTCAAACTATCCAATATTTCAAAATTCAATATCTTGGACCTAGACTTGACTTTTCCATGTTTAATACATAGAACTTCTATTTTTGTCGCTGTCAGAATATTGTTCTACCATTTTGTATTGGTGCCATTTTGCCTCGAGAAATCACAGAACTGAATGCTGAATTGATTACTTGCGAGCCATTCCAATAATGGAGGGCAAATTTCCTTAAAATCCTGAGACAGGGTTTTATTTCTTGATTATTCAGGTGTCATCAGCCATCATGCACTAGTATATTTACAGATATCATTTTATAGCTATAATGTTCCAAAAAGTGAGGGTTTTTTGTATCCAATATATATTTGAAATTTGAGGTGAATACATCTTTCAGAATATGGCATTATTGTTTATAATGAGATGAGGAATTTGATATTTAAATATATCTATAAATTTAAAGTCTGTAGCACAAATACCTTCTGAGTTACCTGTGTCACAGTGTAGGGATGGACAGACGGACAAAGGCAAATCTATATGCCTCACTTTTTGGTAGGGGGTATAAAAATACCCAGGTGAACAAGTTCATGTCTTGATTAATATATTCATGAAGTTTCAAATCTGTTGTACAAATACTTTCAGTTACGTGTGTTACAAGCATAAAATTCCATATTTTCAAAAACAAAGGCCCATAACTCTGTTAACTTCAGCGGCAGTTTGATAAAAATACCCAGATGGGCAAGTTCATGTCCTGATTAATATATCCATGAAGTTTCAAGTCTGTAGAACAAATACTTTCAGAGTTATGTGTGTCACAAGCATAAAATTCCATATTTTTCTAAAACAAAGGCCCATAACTCTGTCAATTTCAATGGTGGTTCGATAAAAATAATCTGATGCACAAGTTCATGTCCTGATTAATATATCCATGAAGTATCAAGTCTGTAGTACAAATATTTCTGAAGTTATGCGTGTCACAAAGTTTCATGACGGATGGACAAAGGCAAATCTATATGCCCCCCCAACCCCCTGCACTTTTTTGGTGGGGGGCATAAATAAAAAATAGAATAGTCAAAACTTGAACAAAAATATCCTGGTAATGTCATCCTTGCATATACCACAAGAATCAGTAGCAGATTATATTTAGGGAGCAAAAAATCACGTATATTAGGAATTGAAGTCTTTGTCATAGAACCTGAACTCGGATAAATGATGTCAGGTTTCTCTTTTTTTTCTTTTTTTTTTTTTTTACAACACAGGCCCCAATGCCAAAAGTCTGCATGCTGTTGACTACCTTCATTAAATACAACTTTTAACAAAAGAAATCAAAATGCTAATTATACAACAATAATTTATAATATTTCAACATACCTTAAATCCATTTCTCAGTCCTGTGTTTGAGATTGACTGGACCGTCTCATCAATGTCACTATAGCATTCTTCCATTGTTACACTCTCCCTGAACACTCCTTCATACTTCCCTGGGTGGATGCTTGGACAACAAAAGTGAAGCTGGTCCCCAGCAGCCCCAGACTCCATGGGTGGGGTGGGAACCACGAAAGGAGGAGGACCCGCTGGGGGTGAGGCCAATGAAGCCCGTCCACCAGGATTCGGAGGTATAACAGAAGGGGGCCCAACGATGCCCTTTTCAATAGTATCTTTCAGATTTTTCACCGCTTTCACAACTTCTGAGTGCCTTTCACTTACATCCAGATACAATCTTGAGAAAATCTCTCTCCCATTTATTGGACGTGAGACTAAATCATGGTCATATTTTTGCAGCATGTTCTTCACCTGGGTATACTCCAGGGCTGTCTCAATATGTGAGTCCAGTTCATGCTTAAAAGCTGGAGCTATTCTATTTATAATTTTACTATCTAACAGTGTTGAACAAACAACATTGTTATAAAATAATCCACCAAGAAATATTGAATAAATGAAACAATAGATGATATTACATTCCATGATTATGTTTCCTTTTAAAAGATAATTCTTCAAATTAGAAATAAAAGTCGATGAACCCAACTTCATTTAAATCCTTCTGTGTAACATGTCTTCCTTTTGTGTCTGTTTCCACTTTTATTCTACCAGTATGAACTTATTAATTCATTTCAATTAGAAAAACAAATGTTTTTTTCAAAAACATGCAGATTCAAATTAAATTTATAATAATCTTTAATTCTAAAGGTCAAAAATGCAAACAACACACTTGATATCCAATCCAGAAATCACTGAAATGCCTTGAAGAAGTTGTTTGAAAGGTCTCGATTTTCAATAAAGAAATCTAAATTTCTTATCAGGTCTTTTCTCTGCTTTTAAATTAATGGCATAACAATCAACTTGTCCAGGTAAGGCACTCATAACCTGGCCCTTTGAGCTAACTTTTATCATCGGTGGATTAAAATGATTTAATTCTATCAAGATTTTCATCCCTTCAAGTAAGGGGTGAATTACTACGCATGGGAGTTCAGATATTTTAAAAATAAAGGGAGATTAATTAGTAGGATAGGTTGTGTGTGTGGTTTTATTTTTTAACCCTTTCCCTCATAGAGGAAACCATGAAAAGACCTGTGCGAACAGCATAAAACCAGATCAGCCTGCGAGTAACTCGCAGGCTGATCAGGTTTTATGCTGTTCGCTGCTCCTCAGTGGTCTGGAAATGAGGATTTTGTAATTAAATTTGGTAAGGTTTAACTGTGGTTTTCTGCAGATCAGGCTTTATGTGGTACCTATTGAGTGTGTCAAAATGAGTCTATATGAGGGAAAGGGTTAATGAGTTGAATACCATTATAAGAAACTTTACTTTCTGACAAATTGGCTACTCTAGATTCTTTAAAGCAGCTTTTCACAGATGATCGGTGAATATCAAAAGAAATAATTTTCTACTCTCCCTTGGTGTTGATAAAGTCCTTTTATTCTGACAAATAAATTTGGCAAGTGTAGGTCACATTACACGTGAAACGATATTTTTTTAAATGCAACTTTCACAAAATTAGTTAAATATATCCATGAAGCAAGTGATTGGGGTACCATGTGATATATTCTGCAACATGGCGTTTTCACAGATTAGGGTAGCGATTTCATAAGTTTTCAGCCTATATAGTTAGCACATGCATGGAGAGTAAATGTGATCAGCCAAGTGTCGGTTAATGAAAATTGAAGATCTGAATTACGTTTAATAATTCTAATATAGTTTCATTACCATCTGTGACACTAATTGCCTGTAATGTGGAAACCATTCATGTTTATACAATCACGGATTGTTGTATTGGGTGACCATGCGCATGTAGATGGGTATTGATAGAAGTTATATGCACAAAAGGTTAAAATAAAATTCTTTGTCAATGACCATCTGTGAACGAGCTGCTTTAACCCTTAACCTCATAAATATTCATGTACAAATTTATGTCTTTTTGATAATTAATTATATATGAACAAACAGAGGAGACCCGGATCTGACAGACGCACAGCTCCTGGAAGGAACACTCAATAGTCTGATCTGGGTCTGCTCTGTTTGCAAATGCATCAAACTTGATTTTTTTTTACAGTGATCATAAAACAAAGCAAATAACTTCTATAATACACTCTCAATGATTTGGAACTTGGCATATGTAGTTACTACAAGCACCAAGAGAAAACCCAGAGAATATGAACAGGTGACCACACCATACCCTCTTATGGACATGGCAAGGAACTGAACTAGACCACACAGGTGATTAAAAAAGTTTGTTATGACTAAGCCATCATCATCACCACTACAATCCCCACCACCACCATTATCATCAGCATCATCACATACAACAACAATCATCATCATCATCATCATGTGAGTATCAACAGAACCAACCCATGGTACAAATGCCAACCATTTGTACTCTTTCAACTTTTCTCTGTTTTCATTACTAACCCCCTCTAAAAGTGCTGTGGCTATGAGGCCTAGGATTCCTAAGTTTACAAACATTTTGTATCATATCTACAGATATCAGGAAACTGTTTATAAAAGTCATTGAATGTCTTGTTACACAATCAGTTCAAGTATTTCTCTCCTACTTACTAAACTGATAAAAAGAGATAACTTATTGTGTTTTCTGATACCCTGATGTTATAATATATCAAGGTGCGACTAGAGTGATCGCAAACAACTGAACATTGTGTTAGAAATATGCATAGCTACCAGCGTAAGGGAACACCAAGTTAACCCTTTCCCTCATATAGACTCATTTTGAAGCACTCAATAGATACCACATAAAGCCTGATCTGCAGAAAGCCAAACTCAAACCTTACCAAATTTAATTACAAAATCCTCATTTCCAGACCACTGAGGAGCAGCGAACAACATAAAACCTGATCAGCCTGCGAGTTACTCGCAGGCTGATCTGGTTTTATGCTGTTCGCATAGGTCTTTTCATGGTGTCCTCTATGAGGGAAAAGGTTAAGTCATTTAAGATGCAGAGGTTCAGTGATAAAGCACTTGACCCTGAATTTAGAAGTTGTTGGTCTGAACACAACAGAGCTATGTTTCATAAAGGCACATAGTGCTAGGGTAGGTACAAAGTGCTAGGATCAGTTTAAATAAATAATGAGAATTTCTCACCAAAGTGAGGTAAAAAGAAATAAGTTTCACGCAGTAGAGGTATAAAATGACACTTGTACTATCTTGCCATAGAGCTAGCTTTTGTGGCGATGTGGTTGAGTGTCCAATTTGCATACTGAAAGTCTCGAATTCGATTCCAGCTCGGGACAGTAGGGTTTTACTTGGTTAAATTTGGCGCCCAACGTAAATAACTCAGTTGTAGAAAGGATGGCACCCTTAGAAAGAGACATTCATACTCCAGGAATCTGAGGACAGATTCTTGAAAGGAGGGGGTGTATGTAGTAGAGATATAAAATGGCACTTGTACCACCTTGCCATAGAGCTAGCTTTTGTGGCGACATGGTTGTGTGCCTGATTTGCATACCGAAGGTCCAGTGTTAGACTCCAGCTCAGGGCAGTAGGGTTTTACTTGGATACATTCAATCTATATTCAAGTAAAACCTCAAAGATCTTAGAAATCTGCTGGCCTGGGTTACCAACCAAACCCATTGAAGGCTTCCTGATGAAAGTTAAGGCTCTATTAACATCAATCTTTAAGCACTTGTTCATAAAGGTTTTGTGTCAAATCGGCATTAGTATGTTATTATATTAGGTATTCTTTTACTTGTGTTTGTGTTAAAATATGATGTACTGCAACAGGTGTATTCAACAACTGCTGCAAAACATCTGAATCAGGATGAGATTTACAATCAGACGACACCATACAAAATACAGATAGGGTTTCTAAGCCATTGTTTTCCAAACTGATTACTGTATGATTTATTACAGAATCAATTCTACATACATGAGTGATCATCTGTGATTAAAAGCTGCAGGCAAGAGTACTTTATGCAGCCTTAACAGTATGATTCCATACTTCCTCCCTGTGTCTTTCTTCTGCAACTGTTTACAGAAACATTGTCGTAATGACATCCCATCATGCAATTTCTTACCTGTACCTCCTACAACCAGGTCTCATTTCATCATAAAAAGCAAAAAATGACCTTAAAATTTTTAACTGCTAGTTTTTTTATGCCTTTTTTTCCTCCATGCATTTTTTTTACTACCCATTTCTTATAACTCAAGATAACCTTTGTACTTTTTTATCTTTAAATTCCATTAAATAGACTTCAATAATTAACCCATTTACTTGTGTTTCATTAATTACATCTTTAGATTTTAACTGACTTTTTAAGACTTTCTTGATGCCTTTCTGAATAGCAATAAATGGCAAATTACTGTTTTTAAACCATAAACTACATGTCCTTGATTACTCATGCAAAGTTACAATTATGGTTTTTAACTTAAAACATTAACAAGCTTATTAGGGAAATTACAAGCCATACTTTCCTGTAGAGAAATGCATTAGTTACATATAAAAGTGATCACAAGACAAAGACACGTGGATTCAAAAGTTCAAGAGTCAATGTACAATAATCTGTTCGTCTGCAAGATAGAGTTATTGTTCTTGCAGCCAAGAGTCAGCTGATGATGGTTAATAAGAGTTCTTAGTTTCAATGCAAAAGCTTTTATAGTTCATAGCGAAAAATTTGACCTAAACATAAAACTCAACGTAGGTGAAAGTCAACGCCAAAGATGCAAGGGCAATGACAATAGCTCCTTGAGTTAAAAATACATGTACAAAAGTAGGTTTAAAAAGTTTAAACTTATTTATTTTTACGTTGATTGGGAAACAAGTTCTTACAACTTTTACTAATCCCTCTCGACGGTTCCTGGGTTGGACCAGTACTTTGCTCATGGGAAGGTAATGAATAATTCTTGCCTCCAATGGGGTTCGAACTCACCACCTTTGGATCCGTAATTGGATATGTTACCATTGGACCACGGCGCCCAAAAGTAGTTCACTGGGTCATGGTTCTTTTGCATGACACTTCTCCTCGCTGAGATCTATCCACCCGTGAAGTTTCAAGTTAACAGCTATGATACATTTTGAGTTATGCTCCAGACAAAAAGCAAGTATGAAATTTAACAAAGGGCAATAGTCCAAAAATTTGATGTGCAGAGTTACAGTTTTTGTGCATGACACTTTTCCTCAATGAGATCTATCACCTGTGAAGTTTCAAGTTAATACAGTCAAGTCTCGTTACAACGATGACGAGTAAGATGTCAAACACTTTCAAGAAAATATAGACCATATCTTCTTCACAGTATCTATTTTTAAAAACATGTTTCCTATGTACATCATATAATACAGAAAGAATAATCTTATAGACATGATTAAAACATAAAAATGCATGACAGTGCTAAAATATATTATTCAAAGAAAATAAAACTAAAATTTCTTCAGTAATAAAATATAAAAAAAACACGCACAGTTTGTTTTATTTACTTCAAAATGATAACGAAATATTTACAGCCTGTACATGTACACATAGATCTAACACAAAACTGCGTCAAACAATAGTGAGATTAATATTCACTCAATTGAACGTCGGATTGATAATCCCTTATAGTTTGCCATTTTTACGCACGAATAGAAAATTCCAATTCAAGCAATTACACAGTTTTTGTTCTACATGCCAGTAGGTGGCGCTGTTTGCAACAACCATTTTCAAAAAATAAATTTTCAGTAAATGTCGGTCATTCTTGTTGTTGTATTGCACATTAAATTATGAACAAAAACTTTCGTTCCCAATTTTTTTTTATGTCAGTGTCGGAATCCAAAAACTTGGTTATAGCGGGATTAAAATGTATTAGAAAAAAATTTGTTCCCAACAAATTCCTGCTGGTAAGTGAATATTCCGTTCTAACGAATATCGATATAACGAGACTTGACTGTAGCTATGATACTTTTTGAGTTATGCTCTGGACAAAAAATATGAAATTTAACAAAGGGCAATAAGTCCAAAAAATTGATGTGCAGAGTTACAGTTCTTGTGCATGACACTTTTCCTCAATGAGATCTCTCCACCTTTGAAGTTTCAGGTTAATAGCTTGGATACTTTGTGAGTTATGCTCTGGACAAACATTAAGTATGAAATTTACCAAAGGGCAATGACTCCAAATATATGATTCACAGAGTTATGGTTCTTGGGCATGACACTATTCCTCAAAAAAAAAATGTGCGATTATGGTTCTTGTGCACTGTATTTTATCTCCATGAGATCTATCCACCTGAGAAGTTTCAATGCGCAGAGTTACGGTTCTTGGGCACTGCACTTTTCCTCCATGAGATCAATCCACCTGTGAAGTTTCAAGTTAATAGCTTTGATACTTTCTGAGTTATGCTCCGGACAAAAAGTGTGACAGACAGGCAGACAGATGGACAGACAGACTGGCAGACAACACTGACAAAAAGCAATATGTCTCCCCCATATAAATATAGGGGGAGACATAATTATAAGAAATCAACTTCGGTTTGACCTACAAAGAAGGGTGAGTTAATATGAATACGATTTTCTAAAAATCTGCAATTCAAATTTTCTTTTTACTTAAATATCTAGTAGATAAGGAAATATCATACTAATAAACAAAATGTAAAGGAAATTTGTATTAAAGATTTTTAGCTTTTTGAAGGAAAAAAATGTGTATTTCACTCAAACAAGAAAGTCAGTAGAACTGACAGATGCTCCCCGAAGAACGTCATTGTAACAAATAAGGCCTTGGTCAATGGATGGGAGGATATGTTGAAATCCCCATTCCTAAATCATATCTATTCTCCTCATCAGATGAGATGTTTTACCAACTCTAATTTGGAGACTTAGTAACAGTTTACTATTTAATATGATAATACGTGTTACTCATCAGATCTTTCATTGATTTTTTTTAAGTTTTTATACTACTAAAAATTAAGTCATACATTTCAATGTGTGCTCATATCAAAGAGGTTAACCAACACTCTTGATTTGAAATAGTGTATAATGGCCTAAACAACAATTAGCTGACATGATTATGATTGACATTACTAGCATATTGAATTTTGTGGGGTTTTGTTTAAATGATATCTCCTGTTAAATTAGGCAAATGACATGAATATTAGTCAACAACATGGTAGTAGGGGCCATAACTCTCTTAAAAATTGAGGAACCAGGTCACACATATGTATCTACTCTTGGTAATAAAGCTTCCCATAAAGTTTCATTGAATTCAAGCCATTAGTTCCTGAGAAATAGCCCGGACAAGAATCATGCAACATGAACTATAGGCCAAAAAGTCAAGGGGCCATAACTCTGTGAAAAATTGAGGAACCAGGTCACGCCGACGATATGCGTATCTACTCTTATTGATAAAGCTTCCCATAAAGTTTTGTTGAATTCAAGCAATTAGTTCCTGAGACATAGCCCGGACAAGAATCATGCAATATGTACTATAGGCCAAAAAGTCAAGGGGCCATAACTCTTTGAAAAATTTAGGAATCGGGTCATGCTGACGATATGCGCATCTCCTCTTGGTAATAAAGCTTCCCATAAAGTTTCATTGAATTCAAGCCATTAGTTCCTGAGAAATAGCCCAGACAAGAATCATGCAATATGTACTATAGGCCAAAAAGTCAAGGGGCCATAACTCTGTGAAAAATTTAGGAACCAGGTCACGCCGACTATATGTGTATCTACTCTTGGTGATAAAGCTTCCCATAAAGTTTTGTTGAATTCAAGCCATTAGTTCC
This sequence comes from Solen grandis, assembly GCA_021229015.1. NCBI lineage: Eukaryota > Metazoa > Mollusca > Bivalvia > Adapedonta > Solenidae > Solen > Solen grandis. The sequence continues at coordinate 34,608,382 of CM037786.1, forward strand.
TGAGAAATAGCCCGGACAAGAATCATGCAATATGTACTATAGGCCAAAAAGTCAAGGGGCCTTAACTCTTTGAAAAATTTAAGAATCGGGTCATGCTGACGATTTGCGCATCTCCTCTTGGTAATAAAGCTTCCCATAAGGTTTCGTTGAATTCAAGCCATTAGTTCCTTAGAAATAGCCCGGACAAGAATCATGCAATATGTACTATAGGCCGAAAAGTCAAGGGGCCTTAACTCTGTGAAAAATTGAGGAACCAGGTCACGCCGATGATATGCGTATCTACTCTTGGTGATAAAGCTTCCCATAAAGTTTCGTTGAATTCAAGCCATTAGTTCCTGAGAAATAGCCCGGACAAGAATCATGCAATATGTACTATAGGCCGAAAAGTCAATGGGCCATAACTCTGTGAAAAATTTAGGAATCGGGTCATGCTGACGATATGCGCATCTCCTCTAGGTAATAAAGCTTCCCATAAAGTTTCGTTGAATTCAAGCCGTTAGTTCCTGAGAAATAGTCCGGACAAGGAAAGTGTGACGGACGGACGGATGGACGGACGGACAAACGGACGAAGCGGCGACTATATGCATCACCTTCGGTGAGCATAAAAACAAAAATATAAAACAGGTTTTCTGCAATAAAAGTACTATTTCTTCAAAATAAATGAATTTTAGTCGAAATAAATGTTTGCTCAAATTTAAAAAAATCTATTCCTTATAAATTACAATATATTTCAGTACCAAAACAATGAAAAGAGGTTGAATTGTCCATTTTATTGAGCTCATTAAAAATAGGCAATAAAGCGGATGTAGAATTAGACGGGACCGATTTCCTGAAAATCAGAGGTAGGTTCGTGTAAAGGTGATGAGGTGTATGCACGTGAAAGGTTCCCTGGAACTCCTACTGATATCTTTTTTGTCTCCCTTTGTCATATAAAGTTCACAAAAGGTGGTCAAAGAAATATTTCTAATTTCCTTTTTTTCACGAAATCATGACATGAAAATTAGAGACTGTTTGTATATTACAGGGTGTGTAAGGAATCACTGGTAAAATCTGGATAAACAAGGAGAATCTGGTTTTCAAATATTACTGAGACTAGGGCAATGCTATATATAGCTCAGTTCTTTTGAAGGCAGAAACATCAACCTAGTGTGATTTATAGAGAGTAAGAACAAATATTAACTCATGAGAGAAAGGATATATTCACAAATTGGTTTTTTTGAAATCTGAATCTTATATGAAAATAGCAAAACTCACATTATTATGCAGAATATTTGTAATAGAAAGATGGTGCTTCAGATTGATAAAACTAAACACTGACCAAAAGAAACTACAACTACAGTTACCAGTGAAAGTGACCAACACCCCCAATTAGGTAATTATAATTACGGAGTCTGGATAGCATAGTGGTAATGCGCCTCGCTTCTCACCAATGTTTCGATTCCTGGTCACGTACCTGAGAAAGTACAGTGGTTGTTCGTCCAGACACGTGGGTTTTCTCTGAGATCTCGGGTTTCCTTCCACAAAAATGACCGCATACGCTGCCACCAGAGTCATTGGGCTGACCTTAAAAAATTCTTTGTTTGGAGTTACCCGACCCACATTTTTTTAGGTGGGTAGGTAATTTTTTTTTTTTTTTTCATCTGACACGATAATTATGGAAAATTATACTACTAAAGTGAACATACCACATGATTTAATCATTAATCAAATACTTGATTTAACCCTTTCCCTCATATAGACTCATTTTGATGCACTCAATAGGTATCACATAAAGCCTGATCTGCAGAAAACCACAGTTAAACCTTACCAAATTTAATTACAAAATCCTCATTTCCAGACCACTGAGGAGCAGCGAACAGCATAAAACCTGATCAGCCTGCGAGTTACTCGCAGGCTGATCTGGTTTTATGCTGTTCGCATAGGTCTTTTCATGGTGTCCTCTATGAGGGAAAGGGATATTAAAAAAAAAATCCATAAAAACTCGTGTATAAGACTATTTGTCTATAAGACGGGACCCTTTTCTCACTCCCCTAATCTGTGGGTTTATGCTTTGACCCTCTTATAAGACGGGTTAAGAAATCCAGAATGCATCACAGGCAGTATCATTGATTCACATTACTGTTAATTCAGAATAATTTTACCTAGTAAAAACTGCTATGGATTTTAAACTAATATTGCTGTCTTTCATAAATGTGTTTATGTGACAAAAAATTTAAATAAGTAATAATATACAGTCCATTTACAATAATTCGGAATGCGATTTTTCGTTTTGACAGCATCATTAAATGTCACGGTCCTGTCAAGTTTTCCTATACATCTCATTTAAAAAAAATGCAATAATTCATTTTACAATTACTTGGATTAATGCGGCAATTCGAACTTTACTACAGACCCAACATGCAATCAAGTTCTTGATCAATGACACAATAGTTCGGATGCTGTGTCACCGTAATTTACACGCATGCGTATTTTTCACACCTATGTTGATTGGCAGTCATTTCAATTAAAATTATGCAAACCATTGAGAATCATGTGTTGCCACGTGTAACTTGATTATCAAGAGTGTTAACAAACAAACTGAGTGAATTTTTATTTAACCCTTTCCCTCATAGAGGACACCATGAAAAGACCTATGCGAACAGCATAAAACCAGATCAGCCTGCGAGTAACTCGCAGAGCCTGCGAGTAACTCGCAGGCTGATCAGGTTTTATGCTGTTTGCTGCTCCTCAGTGGTCTGGAAATGAGGATTTTGTAAATAAATTTGGTAAGGTTTAACTGTGGTTTTCTGCAGATCAGACTTTATGTGATACCTATTGAGGCATCAAAATGAGTTTATATGAGGGCAAGGGTTAACTTTTAATATAAGAGAGTGTTCGAACTTCACTTTACTTTTGTCGTATGCTCTGCAAGAGTAATATCACGCAATCAATGACAAAGATTCGTAGATTACAGATGTATTTGTTAGTTACTATTTATTATTCCGAGTTATTCAGTGAAGGGCCCAGGTCAGCTGGGAGGATAGCTGAATAGAGATAGGTAATTTTCAATTTCCAAGTAATTCAGTGAAAGGCCCAGGTTATAAATAAGGCTTGTAAATAATTGTTTATTGTTGACTTGTTGTGCTTTAATATGTGATTTATGATTTTTATTCAGAATGAAATAAAACATAAGACACTGTGTTCTATATTTTATAAACATGCATATAATATGCCAACTGATTATCACGACGTGTATTTCTTACAAATACACAAAATGTCCACCGATAGGTAAACACGGTAATTCGAATGACACGATTTTTCGAACATTTCAATCAGTCTGCAGACTGTTCGAATTATCGTAAATGGACTGTAATTGTTATAGTTGTAACAGTGAACTGTCACTATGTCTCCCAAACGAAGCTTCTCCTTAGACAATCATACATGGATGGTTATTGAGAAATAAGGTCACAAGTAAAATTGAGGGAGTTGGGCCTGACCCCTTGTGACCCATGTGAACATAAAAGAAGTACCCTTCAGTCCATCTCATCATGAGGAACAAGAATATATATGGTTTAAGGGTGGGAATCTGAACATTTTTTGAGATATAAGGTCATAAGTAAAATTCAGGGGGTGGGGCCTGACCCCTTAGTGACCCATGTGAACATAAAAGAAGTACCATTCAATCCATCTCATCATGAGGAACAAGAATATATATGGTTTAGGGGTGAATCTGAACAGTTTTTGAGATATAAGGTCATAAGTAAAATTGAAGGGAGAAAAAGTCTTGTCACGGCGATTTTCGTGAGTCGGTCGGGTAACTCAAAACAAAGAATTTTTTAAGGTCAGCCTTGTGAGTGATTAATATTGTCCCTTGAAAGCCAGAAGGGGCTATCAGCCTTCTTTTTACATATGCTGATAGCCCCTTCTGGCTTTCAATGGACGATATTATATGTTGTGATAACTTGTTTCATAATCAATGTAAAATAAAGTTTAAACTTTTTTAGTAGGGCAACATAATATTGTTAGCATACATGATTGCAAATCAGAAGGATCTCTTTTACTTTTTTCACCAAAATTAATAGAGTAAATACTTAACCCTTTCCCTCATATAGACTCATTTTGACGCACTCAATAGGTACCACATAAAGCCTGATCTGCAGAAAACCACAGTTAAACCTTACCAAATTTAATTATAAAGTCCTCATTTCCAGACCACTGAGGAGCAGCGAACAGCATAAAACCTGATCAGCCTACGAGTTACTCGCAGCTGATCTGGTTTTATGCTGTTCGCATAGGTCTTTTCATGGTTTCCTCTATGAGGGAAAGGGTTAACTACCCATCCTATCTGTAACTCTGCTACTGGAGCTCAAACCTGCAGCGGAGACAGTTAAAACCATGACCAGCATAACAAATGACTTAAGGAATTAAATAAAGCATTATAAGTTTAAGTAAGTAAATAAGAACGAAGAAAATAAGACTGAAATAAAGAGGAATCCAGCAAAAGAATGATACAGAAATAAGCATAGTTATGCTCAAAGATAGACAACTCCGAGTGAAAAAAACCTGAGAGTGATATATCTTTGTGAAATCTAGGGACTAGTGTCAAACATGCTGGGTGTTAGCATGAAACCCAAAACCAGACTTTTGTTTCACTTGTCAGTAGTGAACTCAGCGCTATATCACAATAACTGTTTATGAAATATGATACATTATACACCACTGTTCATATAAGACACAGAATTAAAAAGCCTTGAAAATCATTTGGCCCACTTACAGTGTAAATTTTGGTATTATTAATGCCTGAATACAGCCATTAATAGATAAAATATTGGAAGTGTGATATGAAACTTCATAGAATTAAATGAGGAAGTAAATATATGAGATGACATCAACAGTAACTTCAACAAGCAGGTAGGTGGAAGTTAAGATTTTGAAATAAGAAAATTAATATATGACAGGATATTCTTATATACAGTAAAAAGAAGACAATAATTTGAATATTTAGAAGAATTACAATATATAATTATAAAAAAAATAATTAGCTAAAATATACTTCTATACATAGAAACGTTTCCGATGTTAATAGGTATATAATTTCTTACAACTTAATAAATACTAATATACTGGATGGTTCCTGTGTTGGAACAGTACTTTGTGTCTGGATAGATCATGATTAATTCATGCTCCCATTGAGGCTCAAACTCACAGTCACTAGCACTTGATCATGTCGCCTTTTAATTTTACACATAACACTGTTATATCAAAAAATTATTTTTGAGATAATAATGCAGAACTAAAGAGATGACATTAATGAAAATGATGAGAATGATTAAATATAATCTATTAGATAAATGTGAAGAAATTTTGATACCGTAAGAAGCAACCAGTTACTAAGATTTTCATCAATTTTTAATGCTGGTTCAATTTACAGGGACACATTATGTAGAAATACCGTTTTAATTTTCAATAATATAATGAAAAATGTACTATTTTGAGGTATTTCATGACTGGGAAAGAATATTTTTATTTACTGCTTGGGGCCGGGTGGGGCTTAGCAGGTTTCATAAAAACTATGTGACACTCATTGTGTTTAAATGTGACTATGGTACATAGCTCCAAATTCAAAACTTATTTAATATTTCATTTTACTGTACAATTATCAATTTTCAAAGAGGAGTCAGGTTTCATTGATTTTGTGATGGTATTATTTCTTGTTTAATAATAATTTTTTAATAATTTATATATATAGTGTTAAAAAAAGCATATGAAAATATAAAACATGCATACCAGAACACTTTGTTTTATATAACAAGAGCTCAGCGGAAAAGGGTCTTAACTTGTTCTTATAAATATATCAGTTACGACCCTTTTATTAATATAACTTTAGTTCAACAATTAATCTCAAACAATTCTCGATTAATTGTACTTTAGTTGAACCAAAGCAAACTGATTTTACAAGAGAGATCAGAAGTGAAAGAGGAAGATTTTTCCCCAATTGCAAATATCTCTCTCCAAGAATTCTCCAAAGCAATTTCCGTGATGACCACACCTTTTACTTCCATTCTTTCGTGGAAAATCGAGAGTTCAGCTATTGGTTCAATTAAATAAAAAGGTATTATCTATGAAGTTTTATTTTGACTTTAAAACTACGAAATTATCAACACGATCCTAGACACAGTTATCTGCCCCTTGTCTGCTGATTGATATTATCATGACATCATCTTCTTCCATGTGTGAAGGCATTATCAACAACAATAACTTAACTTCATGAATATATATAGTATCAATGTTGTTTATAGGGTTTAACGTCCCACCAACAGTATTTCAATCATTTGGAAGCGGTATGATAAAAGGAGATCAAATGAATGATTTCTACAAACACTAGATGAATTGGAGTAGCATGCCGGTCACCAACTGTGTGTTTTTCACAAAATCTTAATTTACACGGTTTATTCTTACATAGTACAATGTGCAATCAAATGGTCCAAATACATCTTTGACACGCATAATAATCAACTTCTACTTTCCCAAGTAGTTATCAGCTAAAGATATGGCAATTCAACAGATTATGACTATGTTTAGCCCTCTACCACAGTCATAATCATATACAAATTATGACTTCATTGATATTAATATACTAAATTTAATTGCATATGAAAGAATATATTTTTCTTAACCATGCAGACTGTTTATAATTTTACCTACAATATTGTATGAGCAAACAGGGGAAACCCTGATCAGACTGCACCTATAAGGAGAAATCTAATCTGGTTCTCCTCTAATTGCCAAGTTATCAAAATGATTTACAAGAGGGCCATAATGGCCCTGGATCGCTCACCTGGTATCACTAGGCTATGTAAGATAAAGTGACCCCTGGGGCAGGGCCAATTTTTTAGTTTTTCTTTTTCTCTATTAGCCATGTGACCCATGGAGTGGGTCCAATTTTGACCCCAGGGCCATGATTTGAACAAAATTGGTAGAGGTCTACTAGACAATACTACACACCAAATATCTAAACTCCAGGCCTTGTGGTTTCTGAGAAGAAGATTTTTCAAGTTTTTTCCTATATTAGCCTTTGTAAAATCAGGTGACCCCTATGGCGGGGTCAATTTTGACCCCAGGGTCATGATTTGAACAAACTTGGTAGAGATCTACTAGACAATGCTTCACACCAAATATCTAAACTCCAGGCCTTGTGGTTTCTGAAAATAAGATTTTTCAAGTTTTTTCCTATAATAGTCTATGTAAAATCATGTGACCCCTATGGCAGGGCCAAATTTGACCCCAGGGCCATGACTTGAACAAACTTGGTAGTAATCTACTAGACAATGCTGCACACCAAATATCTAAGCTCTAGGCCATGTGGTTTCATAGAAGATTTTTTAAAATTTCACTTTTAAAATTTATTTTTTGCTCCTGTGACCTAATTATACAACAGACCGGAATCATCTGAACAATTTTTATGCGGGATCACCTTAGGAACATCCTTGCAAACTTTGATCACTTACGCATCAGTAGTTTCAGAGAAGAAGATTTTTTAAGTAAATTGTTGACGACTGAGGACGCCAGACAAAGAATGGTCCCAAAAGCTCACCTTGACACTTTGTGCCAGGTGAGCTAAAAAGAAGTGAAAGGCTGAACCTTGTTGTAGAGATGAGATGACTGCAACAGTATTTCAGCCTGGTAATTAAAGTTGGATCTAGGAAGACTCCAAATGCAAAGAGGCATTTAGGTAGAATCATCAACCTCCTGCAATTATGTTCAAATCTTGATAAATACAAAGGTTGTTATGATAGCTTCTAAATTCTTTGCAGAATGGATGACCTCCAGTGGCCAAGGATAGTCAACAAGGTTATCACAGAGAAATGGAGCCAGCTGAAAAATACCCTGGTCATGAAAGACTTTGTGGACCATCTCATTCAGAAGAGGGTCGTAACCCTTGACTACTGGATGAGTCTAAAATCCAAACCAATATCTGAGTCCGAGCGGACAGAGGATTTCCTGTCGCTTGTGATGAAATTTGACCAACAGAAGTATAACCACTTTCTTGAGGCATTACTGGCCATTCAGAGAAAAGACCTTGTGAAGAGTTTGATGAAAGCGCAGAACTTGAAACCAAAGCAAAGTGTGACCACATTTGGGTCAGAGGTTAAGGACAAAAAGAAAGAAGGTCAAACTGATGCTGATCAATTACCCAAATCACCTCTGGTTGCACAGCCAAAATCTAAATTAGATGTCAGTCAAAGCACTAAACTCAAGTCTGATGGAGGTCAAAGTGCAAATGTCAAAAGCAATACTGTTGTCAAGCCAACTAAACCAGTTGCTATGGCAGTGCAGCAAGCTGAAGCTTCTGTTAAGGGGTTGCATCAGGGGATAGGGAATGAGAAAAGTGATCTCAACAAAATGGCCAAAGAAAAAGAAAACAAACAAAAAGGTAATGATTATATAAGCTTTTGATACTATTCCTGAAATTAAGTTGCCATTGGGGACTGTTTCAGTAAATCTGAACATGTTTCCTGTCAGATCTTTTTTTCAGATGTTTTGGAAGTGGTGATAATATCATATTATGGGGAAAATATCCCCATTTCTTTCACTGGGGAAAGAAGAATGCAGGAGAAAGATGCAAATTTGGGGAAAACTGCATGAATTTAAAGAATTTTTTAGAGGGGAATGCACCTACGAAAGGCCCCTAATAAGGAAGGGGACAAAAAGCCCTGTCTGCACACTATGCAAGAATAAACATTGATTTCATCCACTTTCTGTTTATTTTGCTTGCAATATAACTTACTTTTAATTAATTTGAAACAATAACTTGATAATTTTTTGAAATTTACAACTTACTGTTCTCGAAAGCATTCATTTCAAGCATTATCTTTTTTATTGGGCATTATTTTTTTAATATTTTAAAATGGTGATTGAAATCATTTCCACTTACCTAATATAAGTGTGGATATTTATACATGCCTGTTTTTTTCCCCAAGAATATGTTGATTTTCCCTTCCAGTGATTTGTGTATCAGAACTGAGATATATCTTCAGTGATGACTAATTAACATGACGCCAAAACGCCCCGAAATGAATATGCATATCTTAATTATTCTGAAACAGGGTGGGGACATTGTTCATTTTTAGATATCTATATATTCATTTGTTTAAAAAATGTCACTTAAAGAGTCTTATGGGTTGATTAAAACATCTGTAGCATAGCACCCCTTAGAACTGCCTTATTGGAACGACAAACCATAATAAACCTACCTTTTAAAAGGGGACAAAAACATTTTATTACAGAACTCTTTACAAAATGTCTGCAAGCTTGACTGATTTACATTTATTTCTGTATTTAGCTCCACAGCCAAATAGAATATGAAAATAAAAATTTGGAAAAATTTCAAACAGAATTTCCAGCTGGACAAATGCCAGGTTTAAACGCCATAATACACTTAGTACTTGTGTCCTGTTTATTCAGGAAGAACAGAAGTAAACCAATACACGTGACTCCACAGACGACACCTCATGGTCTTCTTATACATGTAATCCTTTTCTTTATATTTTACGCCTTCTGCAGTGGCTCATTTATACCTGTAACCAATTCTTTCAATACAATTATATCAAACTTTGACTGCTACAATGCTGGTTGATTTATTTACAATCTATCATAATTTGTTGAAAACATGAATTAACCATCCTTCAATTAGAATTGGAATGAATCTTTTGAAATATTTTTTTCCCACATTTTTTCCCCATAAACTTCATTTGTCTCTCAGTTTCCATTCTAATAATATTCTGCTGACAAATACTTATCTGATTTTTTTTTCTCCAAAAATATGTTGAAAACTTTAATATATAAAAGATTGCTTTTATGAAAAATCTTAAACTACATAGCATGATTACAACTCAAAGAAGAAAATAAAACATTTATGACTACACTGGTGCACCTTTTTTATAATGAGGAAATAGCTAAATAATTTGTTATAATAACTTTGCTGTTATCTTCCTATTAAATTTTTAATGTCTGACTTTTAAAGTCCTCTAGATGATAATCAACTCTTTACAAGATTAAATTCTGTACTTGATATCACAAGTTAACCTTTTATGGATTCCTTCTTCATGATCTCTTGAAAATATTTGGAAAACAAGTAACTGGTGTTGCACGCAACACATGAGTCCCTTACCGATGAGGTGCATAATTTTTCTGTTACCATAGCAACCAGATTTTTGGTTTGAGAAAAAAAAAAAAAAAGTAACATGCAGAATCTCCATACTGACATCTATTCATACATGTATACCAATTTTCATAATATTCTCAAACAGTTTTTAAAGTTATCACCGAAAACAAATTTACGGACATCCAGATGGACAGACAGGTAGAAGGCAAACCTATAGTTCCCTCCTGTGTAAACACCGGGACTAAAAACATTTGTAAAGAGTTACCCTGAACATCTGTTAAAAAAAATCTAAAATTTGGCTTGCAGTTTTAGAGAACAGGTCTCTATAGTTTTCACTATATACATATAAGAAAAATTAGCCCCACTCCTGACGGCAATGTTTCATTTACGGGTTGGAATAACTTAAGTAATCTATTCTTGGTAGTGTGTTACACAAGGAACATCTATACTAAAATATTTTAAAATCTGGCCAGTTGTTTTGAAAGAGATGATTTTGAAAGTTTTCATAATTTTTTCTTTTCATTGCCATGGCAACCAAAGTTTTACATGGATCAAGTTTATTATAGCAACTTTTGTGAAGGTTCACCAAATGATCATCCCTGCCAAGTTTAATCAAATTCTGTCCGGTAGTTTCAGAGGAGATGTCGTTTAAAGTTTTCACTATATACATATAAGGCAAATTAGCCCCGCCCCTGGCGGCCATGATTTTTTACAGATCGGATTAATTTTAGCAATCATGGTAGAGGGTTATCAAAGAGACATCTGTATTAAAATGTTTTGAAATCTTGCCTTTAGTTTTATTTATTTCTGTTACCATAGCAACCAGAATTTTGGTCCAAGAAAAAAACAAACAAAGAGACATGCAGAATCTCCATATACTGCCATCTATTCATATACCAAATATCATAACATTATCTTAAACAGTTTTTAAGTTATTGTGAGATCTAGATTTCCGGACATCCAGATGGACAGAAGGACTTTCAGACAGAAGGAGGGCAAACCTATAGTCCCAAGTCCCTTCTGGTGTAAACACCGGTAGGGGACTAATAATTATCTACTGATAAGAGCGTTTTAAGTTTGATTTGTTTGTTGGTTTAACATTTCAGTCATTTGGAGACAATGTCTGCTTGAGACAGATATAGTCCTGTGACACTGCAGTGTCACGCCATTAAGACATGTGACATGATACCACACCCAGTCACATTATCCTGACACCTGCTAAACAGTCCTGGAACTACCTTTATATGTTGAGTGCTTAGCAAGGAAGCTAAACCAGTACCATTTTTTATGACTTATGTCTGGTATGTCACAGCAGGGGATCAAACCCTTGACCTTTTAATTTGGAGGGGGGGGACACTCTAACCACTCAGCCACCAGGACAGTTGCTTTAAGGTAATATGTACAACATAAAATTGAAATCATGGTTCATCAAGAGCTCAAATGTAAATGCAAGCCTTTATAAACTAAAGAACAAAATAAATAATCCAAGTCAATGGATGCTTGCATCTGCACTGAAGTCTTTTAAGCATTTGAAGGACCATGATTTCAATTTAATGATGGATTTAACTAGAGATTTGTTTTCGTAGAAAACTGATGTCTCCTCCACCACCCCCTTCCCCTCACACACACAAATACACTAAGGCACACAGTGATATATGCAAAAAGTTAAAGTTAAAGGGCTAACTATATTGTTAATGTCCGTACAGAGTTGTGGACCTAACTGTGTGTTTTTACACTTACTCTCATCAATGCCTTTCCATAACTGGAATTTTGTTTTAATAGCATAAGAACCTGTGAAAAGGGGAAATAACTCCAAAAATACTGAGGCCATAGATATGATTCTTGTGCAAGACACTTTCTCTCACTAATTTCTTTCTTTAAATGAAATTTAATTTCAACAGCATGAGTCAAACTGAAGTTATCTTAAGGACACAAAATTGTATAAAAGTGGAAAACTCCAACAAGAAACAATGGAAATGGATTATGCTCTAGTGTACTGCAATTCTTGTCCAAAACGTCTACCCACCTATTTGTGGGAACATTTATTCATGGAATTGTGGATTCAAGTTGTAGAAAATGTTAGGTCTATGAAATGAGTGGTTTTCATGGGGATCATAATTCATGGATAAATCTATCAATGATATCAAGAAAAATTTGTGTCCCATGAAGATTAATGACATCATGGTTATTCAACGTTCACTCCCAGTATAAGCTCAAGATGGAACGTTCACTCCATTTTCCAAGCCTTGCAATTATCTGAGTATTCCCCCCCCCCCCCCCACCCCACCCCCCCGATCATTTTTTGATTATTGCAAACTGTTAAAGATCAATGTACTCTAATTTATCCAGATGATATAAAACAAGGGAAAGACGAGAGATCCAAGGCTACAGCTAATCCGGAGAAGCCAGATGGAACTGACAGCAAAGTCATAAGTGAGGCCCAAGCTGCTCCTGATAAACCTTCAAGTACAGCGAACAAACCTGGCACACAATCGAGTACACCAAACAAACAGAGTAAACCGGGTACACCAAACAAACAGGGTAAACCAAGTACACCAAACAAGCCAGGTACACCAAACAATCCAGAGTCCCAAAAGAGTGCAGCCTCACGAGGAAAAGAAATAGCCTCTGACAAGAAAGAAAGGCCTGGTACAAACTTTTATTAAGTATAAGATACATCATCTCTGCGCCTAAACATTTAAAAAAAAAAAAAAAATGTTTTCAAATATCTAGTGGTAGGCTGATTTTTTTCTAACTTTTATAAGTAAGACGATTCTGAGATAAGAACCATTACAAATTAAAAGAATCAAATAAACCTGATACTTTAAAATTTGTTATCAGTATATTTACTCATGTATATGCTCTTTATTTCATGGAGTATTTATTTTCATTATGAGAGTCATTCAGAAAGCTCACAGACAGCATTTTGATCAAAAACAGTTTCAGATCAAAGCATTTAAATTTTTTTACAATATTTCAATATCAAGTGTGATTAATTATATACATTGAGAAAAACATCAAAATCTGATGATAATAACAACAAACAAAATCATTTACATACAAATCATTACGGAGCACCCAGAACGTCGGAGTGGCTTTAACACAATATGCCCATTATTGATATACACTAGAAAAACACACCTGTTTGTAAGTTACAGTAACAAGGAAACTACACACCAGAATTCATTCACATCGCTTCAGCGATTTCCCCCAAGGTCTTGCTGTAAGAGACTGGCATAGCATAAATTCTATTCAGGCCAGGTCTAACAAGCAGGGGCAGTGGTCATCCCCTTGACCATCAGCAAAATGACTAAACCACTGTAAACACCAGTGACCTGGTATATTTACATATGTTTTTGCCGAATTAAAAATGTTGATGTGTCTGTTGGTGTAAATCCCACATTGATGCAATATTCTATTGCTGCTTGCTGCTCCATCTTTTTTGGCGTCACAATTACCGTTTTATGTTCTGTGACACAATTCTTTGCTCTGAAAAAAGTGGTGCTCTTTTTCAGAAGAGTATAACTTCAACATTTTGCATGCTACAAATATAATGGCAGCTATCTATAATGTCATATCAAGTTTCATTACATTTTTGGCGCAAAGTTCAAAACTGCAACATTTTTTACTTATGCATGCATCAAAGTGCTCAAAGGTCATTGGAATGAGTCACTATGGAAACGTATAAAGATAACCATATGTCAGTACTTTTGCTTCAAGTCCATAATATGAAAAATTATCTTAAATTAATAAGAAAATAAACTTTCATAATTGTTAGTTGGATAGAATTGTATTTTCTGATGTTGTTTACAAACTTTCCGAATGAGCTTCGTATATTCAAGTTTTTGAAGCCGCTATGCAAGTCTTCTCACAATGAAAAAGGAAATTAATGGGACTGTCTTAAAATAAGCTCTAATTCTGTTTTTCAAAACAAAAACAATTTTAACTTTTTTTGTAGATACAGGTAAAAACAGAGAAGAACTGTTACATCTGCGGGAGCAACAAATCAAGGACAAAGAGTTAAAGCTCGACCAGAAAGAAAAAGAGCTCCAAGAGCATGAAAAGAGCCTGAAACTGAAGGAAACAGAATTAATGACAAGGGAGAATACTCTGTTGTCTCAAACACGAGATCAGGATAATGTCCCTTTGCCTCTACCCAAGTATTTAAGAGATCAGTTAGCCCCAGAAAGTCCAGGGACAGCCTCAACTACCCAGTCATCTGAACTGTATGTTGAACTTAGTGAACAGCTTGCTGCACTCAAGAAGGCACAAAAGGATAAGGAAATAGAATCTGAACATTCAACTACTTACGGTTCTCCAAAAGAGGAATATGTTAAACTTCAGGACTTTCAGACAGCTCAGCAAGATATTGAAGACATCAAGGAAGAAATAGCTACAGACAGGGATAAGAGAGAGTCCATGCAAGAAAAGATTGAAAGCCTAAAACATGAGGTTGAAAGTTTAAATCGGACAATAAAAATGCTGGAGACTGAAAAGGAGAATGATAAGCAAGAACTGGAAAGAGAAATGAATAGAATGAAAACTGAAATGAAGAACACAAAGCTCCACAGCAATGAAAAGATAAACAGCCTGAGAAAGGATATGAAAGCTAAGGAAGAGCAGTGTGAACAACTTCATAAGAACATTGCTGAGATCGTTCAAGATGCTGATGAGCTTGATAAAAGAGTTGAAGCATTAGAGACAGATAAGGATAAGTATGAAAGAGAACTTCAAAAGTATGAAAAAGAAGTTTGTCAACTAAAGGATCTACTAGATCTGAAGGAGGGAAAAATTAAAGATCTTCACTCTCTTTTAGAAGAAACTGAGAATGAAAAGGAAGATCTAATTGAGGAAATAACTGAACTGAAAACTGAAATGACAAAACTGAAATCAGACAAGAAAAGGCTTGAGCAAGAAAAAAAGCAACTTTTGGGTAGATGTGTAAAACCGCAATGGAATTCAAGTTCTAGAAAACCATCCATGATGTGAGAATCAAAGGATATTTCACAAGACTTTACTGACATTGCTGGATAATAATTCAAAATAGCAGATATATATCCCACTGGATTATTATTCAAGGCTTAAAATGCCATAGCTGCTGGAATAGATAATAACTTATATATTTTGTAGATCACAGAAGCATATACTAAACAGAAAGGGTGAATAAAATTGTCCCATTGAACATTCTAATGATGTTATGCCTGGAGAACTCCTTTTTTTTAAACTATGTTCCAACTTGGACTAAAAAACTGCAAAAAATGATTATATGAAGTAAAGGGTTAATACAGGAATATATACATGTATTTCCTCATTTTAGTGAACATGTGTTTCCTCATTTTAATGTAATTTTATCATTTGTTTTAACACATGAGCACTAAAACTAACGTATTTTCATCACTGGCTTTTCTATCAATGAAAATGTTTATTTCTTTAAATTCAGTTTTCATTGTTTTATCTCCACCTTTTTCTACTGGATGATTTTTCCCATAACTAATCCCATATGCAAACAACATTGTTATCATTGATTTCAATGATGCAAATTTGCAAACCAGAAACCAATGTAATGTCACATTTAAAACACCTAATCATGAACCAACATCAAGTACAGTGAAATATCATATTGATCATTTCACCATCATTTTTCTTCCTCACTTTTTTAAGCTAGAGATTTGTTTTCGTAGAAAACTGATGTCTTCCCCCACCCCCTTTCCCTCACTCATGCACATAATTATACACTAAGGCAGACAGTGACATATGCAAATAGTTAAAGTTAAAGGGCTGACTATATTGATAAAGCTTCAACCAGAGTTATGGACCTTGTATGTGAGACTTCCTTTCATCAATTTAATTCCATAACTAAAATTTTGTTTTAACAGCATAAGTAGATTGTGGTCAAGAGATTGTGAAAAGGGGAAATAACCCCAAAATCATTGAGGCCAGAGTTATGAACCTTGTGCATAACACTTTTTTTCCATAAATGAAATTGGATTTAAATAGCATGAGTCGAACAGGAGTTATCTTAAGGACACAAGATTGTATAAAAGCGGAAAAACTCCCAACAAGAAACTTTTGAAATGGATTATGCTCTTGTGTACTGAAATTCTTGTCCATAACGACTAACTTCAAGGTTATATGTCTAATAGTGCATGAGTTATGCTCCAGACAAAACTTAATTTAGGCTATTGTGCACTGCAATTCTCCTCTGGAAGGTCTATAGCTTTATAATTTTTGAGTTACATTCCAGACAAAAAATTAAGTCTGAAATTTAACAAAGGGCAGTAACTAAAAAATGATGCACATGAGTTATGGTTCTTGTGCATGACACTTCTCCTCCACGAGATCTATCAACCTGTGGTTTAAAGTTAATAGCTTTGATACTTTTTGAGTAATGCTTCGGACACAAAAAAAAAGTATGAAATTTAACAAAGGGCAATAACTCCAAACAAGAGGGTCATAGAGGCCCTGGATCGCTCACCTGAGTATAGGGTTACCCAAGGATCATCAGTATTCTGTTCTAAATCATTTTGAAATCTGACCAGTAGTTTTTAAGGAGATGATTTTTTAAGTAACATTTTGCTCAGTTGAGCTAAAAATGGATGTGCAGAGTTACAGTTCTTGTGCATGACACTTCTCCTCCATGAGACCTTTCCACCTGGGAAGTTTCAAGTTAATAGCATCGATACTTTGTGAGTTATGCTCCAAACAAAAATTAAGTATGAAATTTAAAAAAAGGGCAACCAAAAATATGATGCACAGAGTTACAGTTCTTGTGCACTGCACTTCTCCTCCATGTGATCTATCCATCTGTGAAGTTTCAAATTAATAGCTTTGATATTAGATAGCTTAGAGTTATGCTCTGGACAAAAGGTGTGACAGACATGGACAGAGAGACAGACAACTCTGACAAAAACAATACCCATTTAAATATGGGGGGAGACATAACAAAGGCATGAATTAATTGTCAAAACAATTCTGATGCTTACCAAGTTTTTCTGCATACTGTAGATATGACCCTCTAATTTATTTTTTAATTGTTCTGTGGAACACGTGTCACCAGCTGAAGCGTGACGGAAAGAGTGTGACGGATAGACAGACGACAGAAAAGTGATACCTATGTGTCACTTCTGCACAAAAACCTGATCAGTCTGTCTGTTAAGTTCTCACAGACTGATATGGTTTCATACTGGTTACAAATGTCAGTGTCCTAAAAATCTTCCAAATACTCAAAAATGAACAAGAAATGTGTCTACTGGACATGTATGCCCCCCCACTTTGTGTTTATTTCACTAAATCAAGGACCATAACTCAGCTATTACTCAATAAATTTTGAAATAAAACTCCCAAATGCCAATCTTGTCAATCTGGCAAACCCCAGGCCTAACTTGTTTGATATAGGTTATTTCAAAGAAATGGGCAAGGTGTATGAAATGAATCACAACTTCCAATGCAGGAGAGCAATCATGTAAAGTTAACAAACACACATGACAAAACATATTGTACAAATGGAAGGACAGACAGATGGGCAGATAAGGACAAATCTATGTGCTCCTTAGCCCCTTCCAAAGTGAGGGTATCTGAGATGCAGAACATGCACCAATCTCTTTGTTTTTCAGTAATCATGGCAAGATTTTGTTGCCAGGAAACTGACACAAAATGTGGACTGAAGTTGACACGAACATCCAATTATAAAATAGATTTCCAGCTAACCAAGATATATAGTTACAAAGCAGGATTACAGGATTATTTAAAAACAATGTCTGGTTTTTAGAAAGACATTCAATGCAGACGTGAACACTTTTTTTTTTTGAGAAAAAGGCTTTAGTTCTAGTTTACAGTATTTCGATGGCAAAATAAACTTTTTTATAAAGAACCTGTGATATGATTCAGAGATTTAGTCAAAGAAACATGTTTAGCATTTATATGCTCTCTCACTCAACCTGAAGGGTTTCAATCATCCTCATCATCATCTTCATAATCATCATCATCATCATCATCATCATCTTCATAATCATCATCATCATCAGCAGCAGCAATTTAAAGGGATTCCCTTATCATAATACTTGTGTTTTAAAGTAATGACAAACTGTCATCTACAAACAGTCTCTCAATTAAAGCAAAGACCAAGTCAAAAAGGCATACACTCTGAATGATTTTGGAGGACAAATGGTCCAATGTAAAACTGTTTGATGTTTTGATTTAGTACTGTACCTATCTTGATCTTTTTTTTATTGAATACTTATACTGAACAGTTTTCAAAGATAATTTTCATCGAACACTGCTATTTAGTGAGTCATAAAATACTTATAAAATATTTTAAGGAATATAGACCTGGCATAGTGTTCACACAAAATTTCACAGAACATAGACCTTGACGATTTTCTTGAAATGAAGGTCTTTTTTTTTTTAAATAATAATAATCTCTCTCATGTTGTAAATATAAATAAAGATGTTTTTGGCTTAACTTTGAGAAAATATCTTTTTTTGTATTACTGTTCATCAAATCCCTGGACACACTACAACCTCAGAAACCTGGATAAGAATAGAGCTTTATTTTAATTTTTTATCTTTAATTTCATAGATGAAGGGAAATAACCTTACCATGAATCAAATAAATTTCAATTATTTTTTATGAAAACTGCACCAACAGAAATCAGTTGAAATAATAACAAATACAAATTATTTTGTTCCACATCAGTAATAGTAATTTATGCATTGTTTGTTCCACAGTAATCAGTAATATTAATTCATATATTGTTTGTTCCACAGTAATCAGTAATATTAATTCATATATTGTTTGTTCCACAGTAATCAGTAATATTAATTCATATATTGTTTGTTCCACAGTAATCAGTAATATTAATTCATATATTGTTTGTTCCACAGTAATCAGTAATATTAATTCATATATTGTTTGTTCCACAGTAATCAGTAATATTAATTCATATATTGTTTGTTCCACAGTAATCAGTATTATTATTTCATATATTGTTTGTTCCACCGTAATCAGTGATATTAATTCATATCTTGTTTGTTCCACAGTAATCAGTAATATTAATTCATATATGGCTTGTTCGCAGTAATTAGTAATATTGATTCATATCTTGTTTGTTCTGCAGTAATCAGTAACATTAATTCATATATCCATTGTTCCGCAGTTAAATCAGTAACATTAATTCATATATCCATTGTTCCGCAGTAATTAGTAATATTAATTCATATATGGCTTGTTCTGCAGTCATCAGTAATAGTAATTTATATTGTGTTGTTATTGTTTTTTTGTTTTTTCCCAATAACAATTATAAAAACATACTTTTGTACCAGTTATATCATGTTTTTGTTCAATTTCTGTTAAAGAATTTATCATTCTTATATACATTCATATACTTATTAAACATATACCAAAAATTACCAAAAGTTTTGTTACTTTTTAATTTGCTTATCAATCATTACCAGATGCATTATTTAAATACCCATTTAACAAGAGCTTTGTTTGAATGTCATGAGATCAAGGTATTTTGAAGGTCAAGGTCACCTGGTAGAGCTCATCAATGTGCATAAGTTTGGAGGCTGCAGGTGGAAGGAATTCCGTTATAGTCAAGGTTATGGTTTTGTGACAAACGGACAGACAGACAGAGAGACAAAAAACAATATACCCCTTGATCTATCAAGCAGGGGCATGAGAATGTTAGCTAGATTAATTTTTAAAGTTACATGTTTATCATTAACCCTTTCGCTGCCAACAGGACGGAAGAACCCGTCCTACAAATGAGACAACGTATTTGCCAACAAGACGGGTTCAGGGTTCATCTCCGTTGTTGGCAAACACGTCGTCTCATTTGTAGGACGGTGTTAATCCATGCTGATTACAGCAAAAGGGAAGCAGTCACATATTGTGAGTACAGTAACAGCCTGTAATTTCTAAGAAATTTCTAGGATATTCCTTGGCAAAGAGCCTGTTTATTTAATAAAAATAATGATAGGTGACCTGGCAGCAAATAGGTTAATGAAAGTCTTATTAGCACTGATGGTGGCATTCAGTGCATTGTTTTTTTATTGGGTTTAATGACCCGCCAACAGTATTTCAATCATTTGGAGGGTATGTCTACTTGAGACAGATATAGTCTCACCCACACTGCAGTATCATGCAGTAGATATGTGGCATGATACCACACTAAATCACATTATCCTGACACCGGGCCAACCAGTCCTGCAACTACACTTAAATGCTGAGCATAAAGCAAGGGAGCTATACCAGTACCATTTTGGATGACTTTGGTATGTTGTAACAAGGGACTGAACCAACATGCTCTTGATTCCAGGGCGGATGCTCTAACTAGTTGGCCATGGAGACCGGTTTCTGTGTATTGGGAACTAAAGTTTCCAGAGGCAAGAGGGCCAAGATGGCCCTAGATCGCTCACCTGAGAAAAGTATCATTCATTGCCTGTACAAAACAGATTGCTTCAGAATTAAGATGATGAGGTGAAACAATGTTCAGGAATTTTCTGACCCCATCCACAAAAGATATCATAATGACAAACATTCTGCCAAAGTTTGAGGATGATTGGACCAAAAATGTTTCCCTCAGAGTATAAACAGGATTTTTCTAAGATTTGACCTACTGACCTACATTTCTATCCAGCCCCACCCATTTTCAAACTGGTTCGAGATATCATCATGACAAACAATCTGACCAAGTTTGAGGAAGATTGCATCAAAACTGTGGCCTTTAGTGTGTAAACAAGATTTTTCTAAGATTTGACCTATTGACCTACTTTTCGGTCCGGCCATGCCCATTTTCGAAAGGGCTCAAGATATCATCAAGACAAACATTCTGACCACGTTTGAGAAAGATTGGATCAAAATTGTGGCCTCTAGTGTGTAAACAAGATTTTTCTAAGATTTGACCTACTGACCTACTTTTTGATCCAACCTGACCCATTTTCGAAAGGGTTCAAGATATCATCAAGACAAACATTCTGACCAAGTTTGAGGAAGATTGGATCAAAATTGTGGCCTCTAGTGTGTAAACAAGATTTTTCTAAGATTTGACCTACTGACCTACTTTTTGATCCAACCTGACCCATTTTCGTAAGGGTTCAAGATATCATCAAGACAAACATTCTGACCAAGTTTGAGGAAGATTGGATCAAAATTGTGGCCTCTAGTATGTAAACAAGATTTTTCTAAGATTTGACCTACTGACCTACTTTTTGATCCAACCTGACCCATTTTTGAAAGGGTTCAAGATATCATCAAGACAAACATTCTGACCAAGTTTGAGGAAGATTGGATCAAAATTGTGGCCTCTAGTGTGTAAACAAGATTTTTTCTAAGATTTGACCTACTGACCTACTTTTTGATCCAACCTGACCCATTTTCGAAAGGGTTCAAGATATCATCAAGACAAACATTCTGACCAAGTTAAAGGAAGATTGGATCAAAACTGTGGCCTCTAAAGTGTAAACATCAAAATTGTTGACGGACGATGGCCGACGGACAATCAAGTATCCCAAAAGCTCACCCTGAGCTATGCTCAGGTGAGCTAAAAATCAGTCTGTCCAAATGGGCATCCCTCATGAAGACAAACATCCTGACCAAGTTCATTAAGATTGGGCCAAAAATATGGCTTCTAGCATGTTCACAAGGTTTTCTAAGATTTGACCTAGTTTTTGACCCCAAATGACCTAATTTCAAACTCATTCAAGGTATCGTGTAGACAAACATCCTGACCAACTTTCATGAAGATTAGGCCAAAACTGTGACCTCTAGTGTGTTTACAAACAAGTGTTGACAAAGGACAACCCAAGACGGACATAAGTCAGTCACAAAAGCTCATCCTACATGAGCACAAACGCTCAGGTGAGCTAACACAAGAGGGCCAAGATGGCCTTGTGTCGCTCACCTGAGTAAGATTGCCCTGTTAGGCATGATGACAAAAAATGTGGCATCTAAAGTGTGTTTCTATTTGACTAAGTGACCTAGATTTTGATCCTACCTGAATTTGCTCTCAACTGGGAATTAATGCAGTCATTACCTTGTGATCTTGTTTTTGACCTTACGTGACCCATTTTCAAACTCATCCAAGATATCATGTAAACAAACATCCTGACCATATCTAATAAAGATTGGACTAAAACTGTGGCCTCTAGAGTGTTCAAAGGGTTTTTCAAAGATTTGACCTGGTGACCTATTTGTTGATCCCATGTGACCCAATTTTGAACTCATTCAAGATATCATGTAGACAAACAACCTGACCAAATATAATGAAGAATGGGCCAAAACTGTGGCCTCTAGAGTGTTAACAAGGTTTTTCTAAGATTTGACCTAGAGACCTAGTTTTTGACCCCACTTGACCCAATTTTCTAACTCATCTGAGATATCAGGTAGACAAACATCCTGATCAAATGTTATGCAGTTTGGGCCAAAACTGTGGCCTCTAGAGTGTTCACAAGCAATTGTTGATGACGGATGACGGACAAAAGGCGGTCACAAATGCTCAGGTGAGCTAAAAAAAATCCAATGACCCTGAAAGCTCACACTGAGCATTATGTGCCCATCTGATCTAAATTTCCTGATCACAAAGAATTTGTATGATTATCAGGTTTAACATCGAACCAAAGACCTATATCAAGAGATAAGCTATTCGGCAATATATCATATATTCTCAGCACAAATTCTCAGAGGTGCACACTGGAACAAGAGTTCAGTTAAAAGCAATAGAAAAACAACAATAAATAGCATTAAATACATTAGAAGAGAATATTGATGTATTCGGAAATACATGTCATAGGGTGAGCAAAATGTGCAGTCTGACTGGGACTCAAACATGGGGCCTTTTGCTTGCAGGGCAAATGCTCTATCGGCTGAGCTACCCAGCCACATACACACCTTAATGGATAAAAATAGCCAGAAAGTTGTTGATCAGTTTACACAACTCCATGTAGCAGTTAATTTTCTTTATTCGAAAGTACAAGTGCACTGGCTTTTTCTCACATTTTCGCAGTTGTGTCAAGAGTAGATGAGATTTCCTTCACACGATTATTAGAGTAGCGCATCTGTTGGTTTAGGTCTTTGATTGAACCAACAACCTCCCAATGCCAGGGCAGCCCTTTGCCATTGATCACAAAGAGAAATGTTTCTGTTTTACATACATAGAAGCAATCAGAACTAGACATGATCAGCCTGCAAGTAACTAACAAGCCAGTTTGGATCAGTGTTAGTCCCACTCAGAATTTACTCATGTGGACAATATATTTCTGCCCAAGTATTTTAAGCTAGAATCAGGCCATGCTTAACTACAAGA
>CM037786.1:34631929-34681929 GCA_021229015.1 Solen grandis
ATACCTTCTGCATACAGTAATATTGGAAAATATTGCAAGAGTAGAGTTTGAACGTTTTGATTTTACATTTATAATGTCCAACCAAATTATTTATATACAAGTAATGCATGATATGGGAAAATCTATCAATCTTGTTAATATAAAAAAAAATTCTTACAAATGAAATCTGATTTTATTGTAAACAAGTAGCATTTGATTTTTAATACAGTAGAGAATAACTCCTGGAATTGGGAATTTAGAATTGGGGTGGAGATATAAAGTTTTGGAGGGAAGGAGGAAAAGGATATCTTAAGTGAATACAATTTCTCTTTAGCCAGTGTATAAAGAATTATAGTGGGGAGGGGGGGGGGTGATTTTGAGTTTGATTGGTTACTTAGATTTTATGAAACATCTTTAGACTGGTTTAACATTTGTGAAATTTTGTATAACCAATAATTAAAAAAAAAAAAATACTTGAACAAAACCAAACAGCTTATTTACCAGATGAAGTGAACAGATATTTATCTGATATTATTTTTTAAATGTAAAACTGAAATACCCTCTCTCAGAAAACTTTAATTTGCCTGCAGCTGTTTTGTGCATTAGGCCCGTCATATGTTTATATTTTAGATTCTAGACTTGCAAATTTTCAAAGTGATGTTTAGCACAACTGGTGGACATTTTATTGACAAGAGTTACAGTTCCTGGTCATAAATATGTTAAAACATTACATACATGTGTATTATAAAAAGAAGTTCATCATGGAAGAATGTATTTACTTCTAAGAAATCAATAGTTCTTAGTCTTGAGTCTAAAATATAGATTCCAAGGACTGATGATTTTTTGCCCTAGCCTGCATTTCACAGAATATCTCAGATTAAGATTTTCTTCAACAACAACAACAACTTCTGTACCACCACAAATTTGGAATTTTGAAGAAGCTGAATACATTTTCCTGTGGAGACAAGAAAATAATTACATGCAACGCTTCCATTTTTAAATCATTTATTCGGGGAATTATAGAATTTAGAACTTTGAGTTGAGGAAAATTC
This sequence comes from Solen grandis, assembly GCA_021229015.1. Classification (NCBI taxonomy): domain Eukaryota; kingdom Metazoa; phylum Mollusca; class Bivalvia; order Adapedonta; family Solenidae; genus Solen; species Solen grandis. The sequence continues at coordinate 34,632,961 of CM037786.1, forward strand.
AGTTTGAAATTATTTGTGAATTGAAGGCCTTGAACATGCCATTTTTATTTTGCAATCTTTATTTTTTTGTCAACTGTGCTACTGAATACAGTTGTTGCCCATCGGTCATACATTAATGCATTGTGACTTTATTTTCTGTCCTTTCGCATTTTGATTCATGGATGTTTTCATGTTTATGTCGTGTGTACAAATAACAGTTTATTTGTAACTCATTAATGAAATTAAACGTCATTTCAGTCCCGAGAGTTAATTGTTGTGTTATTCTTTTGATCAGCAGTTTTGTACAGGAAGAGCCATCTGAACCGTCCTGGTGACCAAGTGGTTAACTTACTTATTTTTACATTGATTGGGAAACATTTTCTTACAACTTAAACTAATTCCTCTCGACGTTTTTTTGGAGAGGACCAGTAATTTGCACTGGGGAAAGTCAAGAAAATTCTTGCCCCAACGCAATTTGAACCCACAGCCTTAAGATCCGCAGTAAGGTATGTTACCACTGGACCTTTGCGGCCAAGTGGTTAGAACACCACTTGGAGGTCATTGTTTCGATCAAAGGCCGCAACATACCAAAGTTTTCACAGATATGCTGGCTCCAAACCCTTCATCCTCATTCCGTGTTAAGGTTTCGGTTCCAGAATTTTTTTGGCTCGGTGCATCATGCCACTTATTTATAGTGTGATATTGGATTGACTGTGCATTTTATCTCTGTCTTGCAGATAAATGACTGAACTTTTGTCGGTGGGACATCAGAATCCAAGTGTAAAGTCGTTCAAAAAGAAAGAGTGCGCTTCCTAATTTTACATATTTCAATATTCAGCAATCGTATCAAATTTTGCACACTGTATCTCGTGTGTATTTATCATGTAGATTTTGGGTTAGATTGATGACACACTAGATATAGTGTGCGAAAATTAAAACTGATAAATATGTTTGCTAAATATTAAAATGTAATTAATAATCGCACACTTTCTTTGGAACCGAGGGTATGTTTTATCAGGGACTTTATATACCCTGTGTATATATAGATGTAGCAAACTAAAAGGGCCACATAGGATGTGTTTTTATATCGCGTGCGCACACATAAACTACTGCGTTGGAGTGCAAAATCTTAGTTACCGCGTGCGAACTGCTGCGAAAGCGGAAGTTATCGCGTGCGTTAGTTAAAGCGCATGCGCACACGACAGCTACTGCATGCGAACGATATAGAATATCTTCCATGTTCCCTTTATGCCACGTCATTTACAAGATGGTTCATTTGAGCAGTTAACAGGTACTCGACACACATACTATTTCTTTAGTTCTAGATGTATAATCATAATATAAATTTAGCATATTCTACTCAAAGTTTGCTAAGCAATAATAATATGCTCAATAAGGAAAAGAAACTTTGTATTCATTTAAAAGTGTTGTTTTTGTTTTTTGTACTAGAACGGACAGTTGTATCAATCTATACACATCTACATTTTATTTCAGAATTTTGATAATAGGTCATTAGATTGATAAGACTTGAATCTAAATATTGAATATAAATTAAAGCCCCTTTTTAACTTAGAAATTTTGGTTAAAGTATTGCATGCAATAGAAAATTTGGTTAAAGTTTTGTATGCAAGCTACTATTCAGCTTGCATCTCAATAACCATTCATTGTATTCACATGAAAGTTTATGAATTTGTTTAACTTTTGATGGAATATATTATAAATTATGGTCCCTTTTTAACTTAGAAATTTTGGTTAAAGTTTTGCATGCAAAATCCGCTCATGCTTATATCTCAGAGTGCAGGCATGGGATTGATTTGAAACATCTTTAATGTGTTCAGGGGTATCAATACTATAAAGGAAGATAACACTTGATGGAATATATAAAAAATTATGGCCCCTCTTTTCACTTAGAATTTGGTTAAAGTTTTGCATGCAAGATATCAAACTTATATCTCAGACATTGTGTAAGGAATTGACTAGAAAGTTAAGGAGTGTATTCAGGGGCATCAGAAAACCAAGGAGGATAACTTTTGGATTGAATTTTTGTACAAATTATTGCCCTTTTCTAACTTGGATATTTGGTTAAAGTTTTGCATGCACGGTGTTATAATGCTCATGTCTCAGTAACTAGGCATGGGATTGATTTTAGACTTGACTATTTGAGTTTACCGTCGCTTCAACAGTATCTAAGTCATATAGAGACGCCCAGCTAATTACAGGTAGAGGAAGACCCCGATTGCACGGAGGCATCCGGGTAGAACCACCGAAATACCAGCTGAAAGGCTTCCTCACATGAAAATCCGAATGACCCTGCCGGGATTCGAACCCACACGTTGAGGGACTGAGTGAGTGTTAAAGTCAGCGACTTTACCCTCTCGGCCACGGAAGCCCCGGATTGATTTTATACTTCATAGAAAAAAATAAGGGGTATCAGACTATCAAGGTATATCATTTTTGACTATTATTATATACAGGGTATGTGAAGGGCAAGGATTGAAATAGATTTCATTTGATTTACCAACAAACATTTTGAATAGTCGAGCGTGCTGTCCTCTGACAGCTCCTGTTGTTGCTTTCTATTGTTGTTGTTTACCTCATGACTATTCATGTATAAAGTTTTGGCTCATTGGATATTAATTCACTAGAACTTAAAATGGTATATGAAGCAATGGATCTTTCATTGTCGCGCAGACTGTGTTATCTGCACTGCAAGTTCATGTAAGCAAACAGGGGAGACCCTGATCTTACAGCTCCTCCAAGAAGCTGTCTTATCAGAGTCTGCTGTTTTTGCGAGGACGTCTAAAGGAGGTAAAGGAGTAAGTATATGCCCATACTTATGAATTTTATGTTTAAATTGTGTCTGTATTCTTGGCCTTTGCCTGTATGACTGTCCGTCTGTCTCTGAATATGCATTTTACTTACATAGTAAGCATCTCGAGTATTTATCACATATCAGTATGATCCGATAACTATGTCTGAATGAAAAGTTATCAAGCTACAAATGTTGACCATTATCACATCCATCAGGGAAGGGTAAGGAGAGGTGGTGACACAGAAAGGAATGTACATGTGGTTAGCTGTACCCGAACATTGGCTGCCACGCAGAACACGTGACTAAGGCTCTACCCCAATCGCCGTATATTTTCCACGTACGCCATCATGACAAGGGGTCAGAGGTAAACAGTCCCTGATACGGACGCTGGGTAAATATTAGAGGTAGATAGGTACAAAGGGGAAAGGTCAGTCGTGTAACTTCGCCTATCTCCGGAATACCCGGTATGGTTAGGAATACCTCGTCTATTACCTTAAAATATCTATTGGGGGTTGGGCCGGGGATTGCCGAGTAGATAAGACTTAGTTCGGAGAGAATCAAACTAAGGGAAAATTATCTGCATATCTAGACTATTTAGTGCTATCAAATTGGATTGACTTCATTTTCAGCCAGTGTATTACTTTTGAAGATTATTTATCCCCTAATGCGGCCAATTCAGTTTTAACAAATTAAACAATGTCAACAGGTCATACAGACCTGTATTTAGATCTTCAATTTCAATCATATAATTTGTCAGATATTTTTTGGTCTTTCATATAACAGGCCGTAAAAGAGCAGCTGGGGCGGTTTTTTTTGTTGTTTTTTTTTGTTTTTTTTTTTTGTTCTGCTACTACCCCAGTCGACCCTATTTTATCATACCAATAAGTAATTTTTTTTCAAGCACTCGGGTTTTCACGGTTGGCAAACGTTGTTTTTCTTTACTTTACTTTAAAATACACATACTTTAAAATATAAGTAAAAATAGAAAAGTTAATACATCTTCAAAAAAAAGTTTTGTCGACCTACTGTTTATTTCTTTTGTAGATGCGGAAACAAACAACAACTTATTTTTTTTTCTCTTGGCTAATATATATTGAGGACAAACCTGAAAGAGAGAGAGAGAGAGAGAGAGAGAGAGAGAGAGAGGAGAAACGTATATTTTAGTACAGAAGAATAGTCAAGCGTAATTGCTTGAAGACCAATTAATCAAATCTTAAGCCTGTTACCAGCTTTGGTGGTCGAGAAATTATGGTGGTTGATTAAGGACATTTCACCAGGAGTTCGGCAATACTCGGTATAATTCGCTAATTTAAACTGACCAATCAGTGACTGGGGGAAAATTTGAAATGTATGTCTTTTTCCCCATTGAACAATGTGTGGAATTATGCACCAGCAGGTAGATTAGGTGTTCGGGGGAGAACTCGTTGATTTTCGTAGGTTAATGTCTCGTTTCGGAGTGAAATGATCTTATTGGCGCACGCGACATAACGAAACAATGGCATTCTAAACTTTGGAGTTTTGGCAGTGTCGCGCAACAGAAAAACACAAACGGCGTAAAAAATGTTTCGATTTTTTATACAGCGCGCGCGACAAGATGATATTAAAAGTCTCGTTGTATCGTTCTGTTTCGCGCGCGGTTAAACTTCATACTTCGTTTTATCACTCTGTCGCGCGTGTCAAACTTGCCAGTGTGGCTAACCACGAGGTATAATTATATATGGCGTTATTTTAAGCTATCACAAACAGCATAATTTGCTTCGATTCGAAAAAAGAAACTGCTGTAAGTATTCTATTTTGTGTAATATAGCGCGTTGTGCAATACACAAAAGTTCTTATGATTCTTTTGTCAGATGTACAGTACTTTCTAACATTCGGTAAAACATAATTAGCGATGTGCTTTACGGCAAACAAAATTTCACGAACTCTGAAGGTTTTCCCGAATGTTAGGAAAAAACAAAAACCTTAATTCAAAGGGTTTAGGTCTTTGGAAAAACTGAACATATTACAAAAGAATAATTGGGACCTATTCGAATGCGCTACATACCATTAAAATTGATTAAGAAGAGAAATACAGCAGATTTTTGCTCTGAATCAATGCAAAATATGCTTTTCGCAATAGCTTAAATTGAAGTTGGCCGGCAAAGGAATGTTTTTGGAAGGAACCTTAAGTAGTTTAATAAAATTAATTCATTAACGTTTATTGAGTGACATTGACATTTTTTAGTATTTACAGACGTATGCATATTGAAATTGACTTAAAATCCATCAAATAGCTAAATAATAGGTCAGTCATTGATTCACATGGTTCACATAAAGAAATGCATGATTTTTATACTGTTTACAAGCAGGTGCCCCAGCCACGAATGGGATAGACGGGGTTTATATTTTCACTGCTTAAAACTGGAAAGGTGTACTGTGATTTAACCTTTGACTCTCAGAGTCACTGGATGACTGAACTCTGTATGCTTGCCCAGTTGTGCCTTCTCCTAAGTTTAGTATTTCCGCACCCGCCACAAGTAGTCTACCGGTATATTGCAATAAAATGCACATAGAAATGTTTTGTTAATAAATTTATTGATAAACTATAAATCTGTGTTTTAAACCCTTTAACACACGAATGTTTAATGCAGAAATATTTGGCTTGATGAGCATTTATTGAAAGCGTTTTATGAAGAATGGATTTTTCTTTGCCAATACAGCCTTTGTATAATCTGAGCAACAATTTCGCATGCGCAAACAAAAGAGACCCTGACCAGACAGCTCCTAGAAGGATCAACACGGTGTGTCTATGCGTCAGAGTGAGTCTACGTCGAGTAAAGGATTAATTATTATATGTAACTAACAATACTTTGTTGATAAATACCAATGGTTTACCTTCCAGCTGGCTTGCAGTAGGTCGGTGGTTCTACCCGGGTAGCTGGACGTCGCTATATGATTGAAATACTATCGCAGCGATGGTACACAACAATACGACAATAACAACAACCAATGGTTTAAATTGACAAGGTCGTTATCTAGAAATAGTGTCGTGGTTTGATTAGATATAGATCGACCTCAACAAGGTGGCTGTTGATACAGATTGAAAATCTGTGATGTGACAACCTGACTGTAGACCTGGTCACTATAGCTATAGTTTATCACGCGTTTCATCATCATCGTCATCATTTTCATCATGAGTTTCTGTCATCGAAGCTTAATGTAACATTCGCAGCACAAAAAAGTATTCATTACATACGTCTGTCTGTCTGTGTGTATTTTCATTTCTGCTCGTCTGTCTGTAAATCTGTTGCAGCTTTGGAAGGCTGGGAGGATAGACAGATGGATGGATGGATGGATGGATGGATGGATCGAAAAGCAAAACATATGTACATGTACAGTAATGAAGTAGAAAATGTATATACCATTGATACAATAAACATCATGTTTTCACACTCACACACTCTGATAATGGTCCTTGAAATATTTAACTGAGAGTAGGGTCGTCGACCTTCACCTCTGCAACAGTACTTGACGGTACCATGTACGTCCTTGTGATGCGATTAGGGGTCCTTTAATTAAGATCGGTTCTATAAGTATACACTAGCGTGCCTTATTGTCTTAATAAGCAAGGTGGCTGACCCGTAGTGAGACTCAATTAAAACAGCATTGTCGCGGTGAGGCACGAAAGAGAGGGTGGGTGCATTTCACATTGACGTCATACATCGGCCAAGTCAATTTTACATTTTCATATACATGGGCACTTGGTTGCAATTATTATTCACTCTTTATAAAAAAAAAATGTGTTACCGGATCTTATTTTGTACTTTGACCCATTATATTCAGGCGCGTAGCCGGACACAAAACAATGTGCAAGCCCGCTCCGCCGCCGCACCCCGAAAAGCGTGTGATTTATTTTAGTTTTCTACGAATTACTTCTGTTACCTTAAACAAAGTCCATTCTTCTGTCCTAGTTTCCAGCAAATCTCGTCACGGGTGTCAACGTGGTGAAATCAACAGTCACAGATTACCGTAACAGTGGATGAACCCAGAGTGTCCTGTTATGAATAATAAACTGTTCGTGTACCTACAGAAAACATGCGTCTACTTTATTAATTATTAAAAGAAAAGCAAATTCGGGAAAATAATGTGCAAACCCGGGGTTTGGGGCGTTAAGGCCGCTACGAGCCTGAAATTAATAAGACGATCTTCAAAGTTTCGCTCTCAACTAAACCTGTGTTCATAATTGTATGCTATGGAACCGAATGATTTCCTCTAATAACACTTATATGGATGCTTTTCCAGATAAGACCTTACAATCTAAATCTTACAAATAATTTTCAATTATCAAATCAAATATGAACTGATATCTCCGCTATCAGTACCCTGATAAAATTTACAGGACATAATTATATGCACATGTAGAACTCTAACAAAGTGAACATTAAAACTGCGTGGGGTATACATTTTATCAGCTATTATTTCTGATAAGTGTTATAGTCCTACTGATATTTATTTTTCTTGACACATATTCATTCTTTTTCGATTATTTATAATGCTGAATTGCATAATTACCGCAGCCGAGCTGTACCTCTCCGCGCTCAGTGCATATCAACGTAATGCGATTCTGCGCTAACAAATTCATGTATGAGTGGAATATGTTACATGGGCGTTTTAATCATAACCATAATCACTTAACTTTTAATGCATGTTAGTTTGTTGGCATGTCCTTTTATTGTTATTTTGCGCGAAACCTCCATTTTAAGCGCGAACAAATTATCCGTGCAGTTTACCAATTTACTAAACAGAACCGTAACCAAATTTACATACATGAATGTCAACTCCTAAATTAATGCGCTTTGCATTAGAAACTCCAATTTATGTCATTTACCCAAAGCACGTACTTTGTGATGATATTTTAGCCCGCCAAAATTCCCCCAAAGTATTTCTTAACTTTGAAATAGAATGCAAACATAATTATATCTTTGTCAAATATTTACACATAATCAACAACAAATTGAATGCACACCAGGTTCACTAGTACTGAAGTAAGGTCATGACCCCCTGAGGTATGTATCAGCTCCGGGTTATTATGAAACAAATCAAAGTGCTGAAGGCACTGATGGACTAGTACTGTCAATGGGGTAACCATAAAACAAAGAGCGAGTTCAGCTGACTTACTAGAAACTAAAGTTGCGGGAAAAACGTGGAATGACATTTACGTCTATCGAATTCAATCCTGCTGAAACGCTGGTTTTAAAATTATAGCTTTTTCGAATAAATCCTACCGACAGTCTCTCAGTACCTTGAGCGCTTTGATTGTTAAACATATTAAAAACAAACACTTTCAGATCGAAGTGGAATGACGACTTCTTGCACAGGCAGCTGAGTCATAATAAATTATATGACACAAATTATGAAGAATATCATTATACTCATTATTTCATCAGAGTTTAAATACTCATTTAGATAAGATAGAAAGCAATCGTTTCAAATTAATGCACATTACATCTCCGACAAAGCGAGTTGAAAAATTCAACAAAACGCAATTTTCGAATGTTATTTTTTTTTTCTACATATAGATTATAAGAATTTTTGTGCCAGTTAAAAACGTTCCAAATCTGGCAAAGTAATTCAATTTTATTAACACATAAGTGATACTATATTCAGAGTAATAGAAAACTACTTTGCTTTGAATATGGACGTCTTTTTTATTTGAATTAAAACATATTTCTCCCACATGACTGATGCATTTATTATTAATATATGCGTGATGCACATGACAGATTGCATTGTATGATGTCTTTGGATCTTACACCCACGATTAAAGTCCGCCTGACTTGTATGATATATGGTCTGCACTATGAACTAAGGCAATTGATTTGCGGATATATGATTAAAGCATATTAAACCTCAACCAAAGTGAGACGATATGCTGAGCACATGTTTCTTTATGCCCCTGTTACACTAGAGCCCGTTTTGACTACGTCCTATAGGGCTCCCGAAAACCTTATAAAACGAGTTGACGTCGGGTTAAAACGGAGAGATTTAGCCAAAATATGGCTAGAATACAATCAACTAGTTCACACACCGTTGTTGACTCGACAATTCCGTCCTCAGACCGTCAGCAGACCGTTCAGAACGGGATAAAACGACCATATACAACGTATTCAAACAGTTCTAGTCCGACTACAGCTAGTTCGCGTCCGTTTCGTTACTAGTTCTAGTTCGTTCCCGTAACGTCCACTCCCGTCCTTAACTCGACTACCTCGTTTGCAGACCGTTCAACTCGATCTCACTACGTCCTTGTCCCGTCCTCAGTACGTTCAGATCGTAACTGAGTGCAAGTTCTGGTCCGACCTATAAAAACTCGGCACTTTTCAGGAAGCCCTCATTCTAGTTTGACGCTTCAAACAATCACATTGTTGAAAGCATGCCTCCAAGAAAAAATAGAAGTAAACGTAATACCGCCGCTCTTCCACCAACACAGTCTGATGAACAGAATGTTGTCGCCGAACTCTCTCTTGAAAAGCATGACATACCACAAAATGCACCATCAGATGACTATAATTCAGAGGGCCATGTGTCCGAAGAGGATGAAGGTCAGACTGAAAAGCCACAAAAGAAGGCAAAGCGGTCCGTCCATCTTACCATGGATCAAGAAATGACCATGATCGAATGGTCATCCATGGTAAATGCGTGACTTTTCTATGATCCTATGAGAGGACGATCCGTATTTATACCCTCCTGTTTTGATCGCACTGCAAACGGAATGGTCGTTGAAAGGACTGGATACAAACGCAACAATTCGTACTTGACACGGATAGAGCGTACTAAGGACGTACTGCAAACGCTTAGGACTGTGTAGAATCGTGTAAGGAACTATCTGTTTTGCTTTTATCAAAAAAGACGAAGTAAGGACGCACTAAAAACGTTATGCAATCTAGATAGGTCGGTCTCTGGATGAGATAAACGAGTTAGAAACTAGCAAGATCGTTGCGAGATCGCACTTCTAACAGCAAGTCGATCGCACTACGTCCCAGAACGTCCTTAGTCCGTTTGCAGTACGACTGTTACGTTCGCAATACGACCATCTCGTTTTCGATACGATAGCACTACGTTTTATTTCAGAACGGTGTACCTTTTCAGAAATTTTGAGTCTGTTCAAAACTTTGGAGAGGCCATCTCGACCAAAGTCGTCCAAACTCGTCTATAACGATCGTAAACAGATATCAATACGTTGTTACTACGACCACTTCGTTTTCACGCCGTTCAAGCCCGTTTCGCTAGAACTTTTAGGTCGTACTGAGGACGAGTATAAGTGTAACAGGGGTATTAGATGACCTCAAGGTCAAGGTCACATCTTAAAAAAAAAAAAAAAAAAAAAAAAAAAAAAGGTTGAAATTTCCATCCCCAATACATCCCGGTTAAAGAGGTATATAGAGGCGGAAGACACCAGGCCCCATGAAAATTCTTAAGGTAATTCAGCCATCATTAAATTCTGGTCATGGTTAATCAACTGATCGTGGGAATTTTAGACTTATAGCATAAACGCCTTTAACTCCAAGTTAATTGATGCTTGCATCTGCGCAGAAGTCTTTTTTAAGAGTTTGAAGGACCATAATTATAATTCAATGATGAATGGATTACCTTAAATTCGACCCCAAGCTCAAATTTTAGTATCACACTCAAATCCCTATTGAAACTAATTGGCATATTGTCTCAGAATGAAAATCAATATTTTCGACAACACGGGGCCTATTATGTGGAAATCAGCCATCTAGCTGCTATCGTTCTTTTTAAAAAAATGTTGATGAAAAATACTGTCATAATAATAGTAATATAAATTATTTAATAAGAAGTCCTAATCCTTGTAGTAGTTGCTGCAGTATTGATTCTCCGGGAAGGGGAAATATTGAGAATTCTCTCTCTCTCTCTCTCTCTCTGATACGAAGACATACCTATCGGCGACAGACTGGTGATTTCTTAGTCAGAAAAAGTGTTAGTTTACCGATATTGACTGCTATTAATTAATCAATAGCAAACTAGTCTTTCTACATGGAACTATACAAGTAGTGAGTGGCACTCTCTACCTTATTTGGATAGTAGGACGAAAAGGTATGTTGTAAAGGGTTTTGCTCTCTCTCTCTCTCTCTCTCTCTTCATGCACAGGTAGAAAATCTTAACTTAAGTTCTTCTTCTTTTTCTTCTCTCTCTCTCTTGTTTATCTGTCTTTATTTTATATTGATTTTGTGTTATTGTTATTATTATAACAGATCACAACTGCAGCAATATTCTGGCATGTTTATATATCCAATATATAGCCCGATACTACATTAAAGGGTCACTGCAGTATTTGACGTGCATATGTAGCATCGGGATACAAAAACAAATCGACAGATTGCTTTGCTTATAGTTGATGATGTTGTTGATGATGATGATGATGATGATGATGATGATAATGAAGGCCATAATCTACCACAAGCGTTCGCTCCCTCCCCCCTCTCTCTCTCTCTCTCACTATACGTATATATAAATATACATCTCCGTCGATATTGTATGCAACCCTCGTTTTATATTCAAGTGGTGAAACAATTCAAATGTATAGATGAAAAAGAACCCGGTTCGGTATTTGACTTATTTTACTCCGTTTCCCACTGCAAGGACCATTCGTGCCGTTTTAAAATCACGAACTTAAAATAGGACATTTGCGTAAATATATCCGTTTTGAACCAAATACTTGAAAATCACATATATAAAGTATGTTTGTATAGAATCAAGTTACTTTAAGCTATCCCGTTCAAACACGTGGGAATGACTCAAGATTCCCACAGTACCAGTGATTCACGCGGTATTTTGCAACTACTGGCATCGTATGATCTCTTCGATCGGGAAACAGAATGCTCTATCCTTGATCTGCCTGTGTTCGATTCCATTCGATTGACCGGAGCATTCAGAAGGATGCAGCATGTATGTTGCATCCACCATGACGTATTGAGTTGTACATAAATAAATGCTTAGTGAGTTGGTGTGTGATTTGAACCAGGACGTGTATACATAAACCTTGATTGTGGACGTCACGAGACAATTCGTCATTTCCTAAGTTATACCTGTAAAATATGCATGCGTTAAAAATCGCAGTCTTACAAATTACAACCTTTTAAGATTGTGCAATTTATCATAAATGACTTCAATGCTAACCATTAATTCATCACAAGTGTTGGGCTTTTACAAATAAATCCGGGATCTGTTTTAAGGGATGCCTGAGAGAAGAAAAAGACAGGTAAACATATCATGTTTGTCATTTTATATTTAGTTATGTAATGTTCGTACACCGTGATTTGAGTGGAGGTAAGTGTAGTAATTTTCGTTAACTGATATGATAATTTGAAAGGTTGTGTTGAATGTTATAAACAGGGATACATGATAATTGAGACCTCTCTCTCTCTCTCTCTCTCTCTCTCTCTCTGTATATAGAATTTTAAGACATCGATGTAAAAAATGTTTAGATATTTGTAAAATAGTAACATTGTATGTAGCGTGAAGCGGTACAAGATGCAACTGACGTGCAATGTTACTAAATGCAAGTGACGTGCTACGTACAATACTTGGTGTTTTTGTGCTTGCTGTCTGTATTAATTTGTGCCAAATTAAGTATTTTAATATGCATTTGATGTGCATTTGTACTTGATGTTTGTGACTATAAATTGTACTCTGTGTTTGTTACATGTAACAGTAATTGATGTATGTGACGTGCTAAAATAAATAATGTATGTGACTTGCATCTGTATTTAATGTATGTGATTTTGCTGCAATACACTCGTTATACGAGTGACGCGATGCGGTACTCGATGTATGTGACGTGCTATTATACTTATTTACGGTGGCATAGAGGTGACATGCATAACTCTTTTTTAGGTCGCGGCGAGAAGGAGAGATTAGGGATCTTTCGAGGGAACGAGATAATAAGCCGAGGGAACGAGATAATAAGCCGAGGGAACGAGATAATAAGTCGAGGGAACGAGATAATAAGTCGAGGGAACGAGATAATAAGCCGAGGGAACGAGATAATAAGTCGAGGGAACAACTTATCATCTCGAGAGAACAAATTAATAAGTCGAGGGAACAACTTATCATCTCGAGAGAATGAATTAATAAGTTGTGGGAACGAGTTAGTTATCTCGGGGGAACGACTTATTATCTCGAGGGAACGAGATAATAAGCGAGGGAACGAGATAATAAGTCGAGGGAACAACTTATCATCTCGAGATAATAAGTCGAGGGAACAACTTATCATCTCGAGAAAACGAGATAATAAGTCGAGTGAACGAGATAATAAGTCGAGGGAACAAGTTTATAATATCGAGGGAACGACTTATTATCTCGAGGGAAAGAGTTAGTTAACCAATCAAATATTGCAGTCAGTCCGTATGTTTAGTGCGTGTTTAATTGGGATTAACGGTCCATCGATTCTATAACTGAACTCCAGACTAACTGAATACGTTCAGAGTTAAATCCTTAACTGTTTTGATATCACTTAAAATTTCTCCTTTCCAAATCAAACGAGTACAAAAATTTATGTGATTGGCTTTACGGAAACGGACGCGTCCTGTGTTCAGCCTAACATAATTTGGCAATTAGAAAGTCTTTCTCGTAAGTATATGACAATATGATCGTCTCTGATTATCATGAACGACAATTGTAACAAGTAATATGATTGGTCGACTAACTCGTTCCCTCGAGTTATTATCTCCTTCCCTCGACTTATTATCTCGTTCCCTCGAGATAATATGTCGTTCCCTCGAGATGATTGTCTCGTTCCCTCGACTTATTATCTCGTTCCCTCGACTTAATATCTCGTTCCTTCGAGTTATTATCTCGTTCCCTCGACTTATTATCTCATTCCCTCGACTTAATATCTCGTTCCCTCGAGATAATTAACTCGTTCCCTCGACCTATTATCTCGTTCTTTCAACTTATTATCTCGTTGACTCGACTTATTATTTCGTTCCCTCGACATAAAAAAAGAGAAGTGCGTGTCACCTCTATGCCACTGTACTTATTTTTGACATGCAACTTTATTTAATGTATGTGATAGGCTACATACAACGTCGTTCAGTTTACAGTCTGAAGTGCAACTGTTTTCATTGTGTGTAACACACAGCAATATTTTGATGCATGTGACGTCATAACAGTAGTCATTGTATGTGACGCACAGTGGTATTTGATGTATGTGGCGTAAAACAGAACTTTATACGTGCAACGGGGAGTACACCGGTTGTTTGCCTGGTGGGTTTAACGTCCCGCTGTCAGTATTTCAGTCATTTGTCACTCTAAAGTATCACGCCATAGATAGTTGAGATGTTATCAGACCCGGTCACATTATCCTGACACCGGGATAAACAATCCTGCAACTATCCTTATGTGCTGAACGGTTTTTCACTTATGTGACGTCCAGTAGTATTTCATGTTGCATCCAATGATATTCTACGTATGTGACATCCAGTGGTAATCGATGTATGTGACGTCCATCGGTATTCCACGTATATGACATCAAATGGTATTTTATGAATATGCCGTCAAATGTATGTGACGTCCAATGGTATTCCATGTATGTGACGTACAATAATATTCCATGTGTGTGACGTCCAGCGGTATTTCATGTATGTTACGTACAATGATATTCCGTGTGTGTGACGTCCAATGGTATTCATGTATGTGACGTACAATAATATTCCATGTGTGTGACGTCCAGCGGTATTCCATATATGTGACGTACAGTAGTTCCATCTCAAGTTCAAAATAATCGTCAGTGACAGACCCAAGTCAACAATTGACCGAAATATGATCTGCTAGAAGGCCTTGGTGCATTATGTCAGAATAACGACCCTTGAAATCTTAGGAAATGGCTTAATTAATCCTTGAAGTATTTTGGACCTGGAAAAACTGGACTGTTGCATATTGCGTTGGCATTTCGATCACTTTCGCATAGTTTTGTGGATTTTAAGCTGTGGAAAACTCTTTTGAAAATTGGCTATCTTCCTTCCCTTTACCTATATGTTTTGGTATTTAGATGTACTATGATAAATATCAGGTAATAGGTCAAGTTTGCATTTGGCTCCATTACTCCAGTTTTAACGGAATTGTGTTCCCTTGAACTGAGAAACATTCTTCTGCAAAAAGGCGTTCGTGTTGTATCGACATATTTGCTTTTAAGCCTTTAAAGGCACGTATTTAAGAGCCGTTAAGTAGACATTTATTTAAACAATATAGTGTTTGTTTGTTTGTTGTTGTTTTTTGTAGATCTATACATCTTATTCCATGTGTGTATACGGAGCTAAAAAGAAGCCACGAGGTATAAGTTAGTATTGCATGTAACTATAAATCTTGAGACAAAATTGTGAAAAGTTTGTTATTTTGCGAAACAAAGATCATATTATCATGTTTTATGACATGTGACTAGATCTTCTGATAGTCTCTTTGCATGTTATTATATGGTAACAAGCACACGTGTTATGTTTCGATAAAATGGCGAAGGAATGTTAATAGATGCATATATAAATTCACAAATTGTAGATAAATTAGTATTAATATATATCTCTCTATCATCTCCCTCTGTCTTTCTATCTATCCAGTCATCCATCCATCTACCAGCTTGTGTATTTACATCGGCAGACTATCAATAACTTTATATCTCAATTACATGGTGACCGTGTGACCTATAATTACTGTGTTAGGTCAACTTGTCTGATCCATTCCCTCTCTCTCTCTCTCTCTCTCTCTCTCTCTCCAAAAAACCTGTATAATCTATGTATGTACACATACAAGCACGCGGTTTAAACTGAGTATGAATAAACAAAATACATTTATAACACTTTTATGCATAATAATAATAATATAAGTACATGTATAACTTCACTCCGTTTATCTATCATCGATATATTTATCTTTGTACTCACATCGAACGATCGTATTTTTGTAAACCTGTGAAAATTATTATACATCATACCTATAAATAGAATCGTAAAATCTATACATGTAATAGATAATTATTTCAACTCATAGCTCGTGATTTTTTTCAGTTAACTTCTTTCTATATTTCATAAATTATTTGAGTTGTTTTATTTTCTGTTTACTGTCAGTTATACAGACGCGCCACATCACCAGGTCGCATAATAGAGAAGGGTCCTACTTGATGAGTTGACAAGACAATTGCTCTGTATGACACACTTGTATTCCCTCACTTGGCTCTTCTCCCGACCCACATAATATGTGTCCATGAGTAATCTGTGTACTGTGTATACTTATGTACCATCGCGACAAGATAGCTCAAAATACTTCCTTTTCAAGCAGTAAATCAGATGTATGTTTTTTAACTTTTTTTTTCGTCTGCGTTTTGATCTACGGAAGCCGATGATTGCCCACAAGTAAAGTTCAAGTACGTTAGCGTCTGGTGAGGTTATTTCAGAGTTCAGCGGTCTTTACTGAATTAATGATACTGCTAGCGGGGGTGTTTGGAGTTTAACCTACATTAACAGTAAACCTAAGTTCGCATATTCAGATGATAACTATTGATCGAGTATATGCTGAAATAATATACTTTTTATACGCACATA
Organism: Solen grandis; assembly: GCA_021229015.1. Lineage (NCBI taxonomy): Eukaryota > Metazoa > Mollusca > Bivalvia > Adapedonta > Solenidae > Solen > Solen grandis. The sequence continues at coordinate 34,649,344 of CM037786.1, forward strand.
GCGCACCGAATAGTACATTCATTTCAGTTTAAAATACAATATTGGGCTCTTGTTTAGTGACTGTTAACATAACAGAAGTATACCGCTTCATTGGTTATCATACGATCACTTCGTATTGTATTGTGTACATTTCAGCGTTGAAAATATATGCACACATGTTCATGAATGTCAAATGTGTAAATACGTTTATGTTTTAAATTTTACGGAATTTATCGCAAATGACGCGAAATCCATAAAATTTGAAATATAACTGATGACATATTTAAAAATTGTTACGTACGCCATACAGCTTTGCCCTTGCATTATTGACCCGCCTCCCGTTTGATTGACAGTTTCACGTGATGTTTTAAGTACTAGCTGTATAGAGTCAGCGTCACTGGGTACATTTATATTTTGAGCTAGCAAAACATGCCGCCGCAACTAACTCCGCCAATGATCCGATTTGGTCACGCAGGCACCATGCACTCTAATATTTTCTCCATATCAAGACATCACGGTTTATTTTATGCAATATATTTTTTTTCTTCAAATTTTGAACGAAATACAAACATTTCATTGGACGATTAAGTAGCAAAAACTACCGGTATAACACACTGCATGTCATGATTTGGTTCATTCATAAATATACACGTATATATTTGTGTGTTCGTGCTAATTTTGGAGCTCATTATAAATGTCGCTGCATTACTATTTCGGCCAAATAGCGTCGTACAGCAAATGACCCCGAGTGCACAAGGGCATCCTGGAAAAACTACCGATCTACTGCAAGTCAACTGAAAACTTCCCCGCATGAAATAACTATTGTGTACACCATCGTTTGTTTTAGTCTTATTATACAGTGCCGTCGGTAGATGATACCGTCAGCGAAATGTAGCGATTGTTAAATATATACTGCACAAAGTGCGGTGTTTGTCTCCAATATAATACAAAGTTATGCCCCAGTCACCATAATGCGTTAAGCGTTAATGTCTGTTTTGTTTCCGTCGACGTGCGTTTCCTTACCTTTTCTCATTCGGTGCTTGCGCTCTACGTAGCAGGTTCCAAACATGGAAACGTATACCACCACACACACAAAAACAATAATAATAATAACAAAAAAAAAACCCCAAAAAACCAAAAAAAAACACCTGTCGGATGGACGGTACGGAATGCGTTTTGTTTGGAACTCGTGCGTGCTGTCTAGTTTGAACCCGTTCATCTCCGGTGACTGATTTACAGTCAAACTACTCAACCTTACATGGAGCAGATTATTGGTAGTTAGGGGATCATATGACTATACTTAGACTCACGCTGTTAGTCACGTGACCGGTGAAACGTTTAGAGAACTTTATATCAATTTCGCATGCGTTTTACGTTTTACACGAAACTTGTCCGGTACCAATATGGTGATACCCGTTACCCCGCGGCCAATGTCAATCGGAGCTAGTGCATGCTTGTGACGTATCACTCTCTATAGATTGCGACCAATGTGCATTGTGTGGGTTCCATATACGATAATAGACGTTTTACGCGTCAACCCAACGCTAAACGTCGACGTATGACTGACTGACTGACTGACTGACTGACTAACTATTTGAGTTTACCGTCGCTTCGACAGTATTTCAGTCATATAGTGACGTCCAGCTAACTACAGGTGGAGGAAGACCCCGAATGCACGGAGGCATCCGGGTAGAACAACCGACCTACCGCAAGCCAGCTGGAAGGCTTCCTCACATGAAAATCCGAATGACCCTGCCGGGATTCGAACCCACGCGGTGAGGGGCTGAGTGAGTGTTAAAGTCAGCGACTTTACCCTCTCGGCAACGGAGGCCCCACGTGTGACTGATGCACTACAATAGACGTTTTACGCGTCAACCCAATGATTTTCACTGAAATTTAAGTTCTTATCTTACACTTCATAAATATTCGATTATTCGAAGACCGAAGGAGTATCGCAAGGTTCGAACAACAGATAGAACATAACTGTATATCTAGTTGCATGGAAAGTAAGGCTTAACACCGACCCTATTTTTTCATAACGACCCAAAACTCTTTTTTAGCATTCTGGTTATCACGATTATTCGTCACATCCTCTAAAACGGCAAGGAAATTTTTAAGTAAAAAAGTTTTGCCGACCTTCGGACCCTATTTTTTAAATGATTTGCGGACGGAAACAAAGAATTATTTTTTGCCTTATTGAGCTTGTGTCTGGATTAGACATATATTTCGGATTATGCATGGTATTCGGATAATCGCTTCTCTGTTCGTTATTTTACTGGATAATATAGTGTTTCCGGAGCAGTGGAGCCCGGACTAACGAGGTTTCACTGTACACGATGTTATGCAGAAATGTATTGGTGAATACATGTACTTCGTCTGTTAAGTTGTATACCATGTGGCATTATGCATGCATAACTTGAATACATGATATGCAATTACATGATACTGTCCCGTAAGTGCCGTATTGCTCATAATGACACAAAACTGTTATTTTGCACGAGTGTTATCTCGCATTCAGCCTCTGTCCCAAAGATAGAAAGATAGTAATACTGCATTGTACAGCAACGGTTTGAAATGAAGAAGAATGCATTGTTTATTGAAAGTGATGACAGTTTGAATTTGACCTTTACTTGTGCAACTATATGATAATTTACGTGATGGCTTTTCCATGGTGACATATTACTATATATCAAGGTTTTACCATCCTACTCCCAGTTGTCATTTTAACCGTGTTATAAATAAAAAGAAATGTCACATACTTATTGTCCTTTTTCAGATAAATCATGAATATGCCTTTAAAATATGGTCCTGACCTTATTTATTTTGGTAGGCTAGACTTTGAGTATTTGCCTCAACGGCGAGCAGAAAAAAAAAAAGAAATGTCGCGCAATAATCTATGACCAAATTTGGATTCCGTAGAATGTAAAATGGGGAAAGTCGGAACACGTTATTAAGCAATTTATCTATTGTTCGAGACAACATACTTCATATCCATGCAAAATTAATTGTCATACTTTGATTAATATCTCGTGGCTTCTCCTTGATACACCACACGGTTCGATTTATGTAAAACAGAAACTCCTGACCAGGAATTTAATTAGGCGACTGCTACCGTAGCTTAAATACTGGGTGTTGCTTATATATTAGTGTCGAATTTGGAGTAATACTTTGTATATGGGAGTATTTCCAGCAACTCAGAGATAGAGTGTGGAGTCAACGTTGTGCATTAAATAGAAAGACTTAGAATATCCTATTCTTTTTGACGTATGGAAATGTGTTGAGGACATACCATAATCGGACTGGAAAACCCGAAATGCGGATTTTCAAAGGTAAATGAACAATAGAGTGTTTGTGGTTTATAAAAATGTGAACGGCAAAGAGGTTTGTTTTTACGGCCGACGTCTTATTTCAAATCATCATGAACGATGAACTACTCATTTGACGTCTGTGTTATCGGAAATTGTGATTACTGAAATGTTTCTTAACTTCTTTGCATTCAAAAATGAAATCTTTAAGTACTGTTTCTGGTCCGTCGTCAGTTGTAATTTTGGTAAACCCTCCAATTAACAAACGTTGTTGAAGATGCTTCTGCTGCTACTGATGATGATAATGATGATGATGAAACATGTTTTAATGAAAATTGTGTTGTTCAAATGTCATCTTGTAACTTTAACCCTTGTAGTCAAAATTGCAGCTTTCAGAACGAGCAAATTAAGTAAAACCTACCCTGCTAAACCTAGTTGAAATTAAAACTGCTCTATCGTCAACAATAACAGCTTGGCAGTACCAGAAAGACCCCATGTCGAGAAGATCAAATGCAAAAATTAATATGAAATAAGATCACTCAGCACAGAAAAAAATGACGGTAAATGTAATCGAGTCACAAATTACAGTTTACCGAAGTGGTGTTTTTGAATCTCTTTTACAACGACTTAAATAGCCATAAACCTAAACTTTTTACTTTATAAAGTGGTATCACGTTACCCCTTGGACACGCTAGAAGCTTTCCAACTATAATTGGGTTTATTTACTGGCTCAACCGTATAAAAATATATACCAATGAATATTTCAATATCGTCAATCATGCAGAGTTTTTAATTTTTGCAGACTACTTAAACTTTTTATTTTACGTCGATTGGTAAACAAGGTCTTACAACTTATACTTATTCTATTCGACGGTTCCTGGGTAGAAACAGTATTTTGCGCCTGGAAAAGTCATGAAAAAAATCCTTGCCCCTAACAATGCGTGAATCCACAATGGACCACGCTGCCGCCATTTAACTAGCGAGACATTCGAATAAACCTGACACTTTCGAAATTCTCATTGCATATATGCTCATATGCTATCCACGGATTGAAAAAAAAAAAAAAAAAAAAAAATTTGGTTTTAAAAAAGTGATGATCGAAAGGATCGTGGCACGATTTTTGTTTTCAAAAGAATTGTTAACAGTCAAATACTTCGCCACGATGAAGCGTGGCGATCATGCTCAAACCGCGGAGCTTGAACGTGCGCGATCTAAACAGAATGTGACCAAACGTGAGTGATCATAAAAACACTTTCAAGAGATCGTGGAAGTTTTTGACTGGAATCTTGTGGAAGCGTGTAAGAAAGCGTAGAATAGGAAAACATGGGTTTCCACGCTGTTTAAATCGTGGACATCGTTGACATCGCGGCCTCATGCAAACGCAGCATAAATTACTTAGTATCAAGTAGCAAGGATCAGTACACTTTTGTGTTAAGTTACGTTTGTTTTCAGACTTTAATAAACACACGTGTACATATCTTCGTTCAGCAAATAAAAGTAATTCAGTATTTTGAATGTAAACCAGTGATCCGGGACAGTCCGTATCTAGCTAACCCAGATAAATTTACCTCACTGCTGAGGTAACCTGTGCTATTTTAGTCCTTGAGATGTTTTGCACCAATATTTTAGACTTTTTTCAGTGGTTAGTTTTTAACCGGGCGAGGTATCCATTTATTTTTTTTAACAATTTGTGTAAAGGCGGAAGGTTCGCTTGGGTATGGACATATAATTAGTTGTGTGCATGTTTATCCCGATTAAACGGTATCGTGTCCAATAATTATTTGCTATCTTTAAATGGGGTCCATTGCTATACATTGCAATTAATCTATTGATGAAGAGCTCTTTTGCTCACTTAATGAAAATGAGAGAGAAAGCTCTTTCGCATAACAAGGTTAACTTAATTATGAAGCACCGCAACATTTTGTATTTACATGGGAGGTGGGACCAATACATCAGGTATTTGCTTGCTTTCTTTATCATTGCGTTCGTTAACTTCTTCCTCGAATCAAGGAAGAAGGAAGCGATCAGGCTTTATTCATTCCCTGCTAAACAATTCGTACATTTGTACGTTTAAGTCAGGTGGTGCTTCGAGCGACAGGGTCAGAGTTGAGAGGAGGTGGGGTGATACCGAGTCATTTAATTCCCAGTAGTGACGTCATTAAACTTGTTTTTTTAGGTTTTCCTTCTTAATGTTCAGTGGTTGTTTGTTGGTTATTGGGTGTAACGTCCAGTGACAGTATTCACCACAGTGACTCTATATACACGTCTTTTTAGACAGGTAGCTCAGAATTTAATATACCTAAATGTACATGTCAGATATAGTGCTACCACACTGCAGTATCAGACATAATACCATTCCCAGTCTTTTTATCCAGACACTGGTCAACCATTCCTCGAACTACCCTCATATGCTACTAAGGTATGTCGTGCCAGGAATCGAACCCACTACCTCCCGACTCCAGGGCCATAGCAGTTGTCGGCGGGTTTTAAGTTGGTCTGGTTTAGGACACTACTTTGAGATTGATGTATGACATTTGTTTATGGCGGATGTTTGATTCACAGGCTACTGGCGTGGGACCCTCCATTGATACAAAGTAACAATTTAAAACACATTTTATGACAAACTTTCACAATTCAAGAAAAAAAAATATTGATATCATAAAATAAGAAAAGGTATGTAACTCTCCGTTCCAAATCTATAGGAAAACTGACATGGTCGTATTTTGAGCCTAACTTCTGACACAATTTTCAGCCGATTTCAAATATGCCGTGCTTGTTCAACGCAGAAACGATAGGATCTTTCGTTGCCGAGTCGATTTTCTATCTTAGATAAACTACAAAGACAATACGAGTCACGAAACTCAATGGAAACTGTACTCGGACACGATGTGACCGAAGTAATGCATATCACAGTCAATGCTTTTTTCAACGGCAACTTCACAGAAAAACAATATTTCCAACAAATATCATAATAAAACAATAAATTATGTATTTATTTAATTTTCACAAGTTATGCTTTTTCCAGAAGTCGCTAGTATCGAAGCATTCCGCCCTCATTCCACTGTTGCATTTTGTTATGACTGACGGCTACCATAATCGCTGGTTCCCCAATGTCATTGTAATTATTACAAAAGCCGATAACCGCCAGTCAACAAGAGCAGAAGTTGTTTTGGTTTTTTTTTTGCCTAATGAATAATGATTTCCAACTCGCGTACTTAGTGGCCAACTTAATTTGTCATCCATTGAAAACGCTATATCAAATTTCACTCATAGTCGCCAACAATTTTTCATAGTACTTTAGTAGCAGCGCGTTCGCAATATCCCGGGACCCCTCCCCTCCCCGCCCCCACCCCTAGCCCGGGTCCGCACATCAATTAAAGCCAAGCTATGCCCATGGTTTCGTATTTCTCTGTTTAGATCTTTGAATATGAAAGAGTATAGATGCAAGTAAATGTATCTACCTTTATTTTACAATACATGTGCGGAATCACCGATACAGAGAAAAGGTTGTTCAGAGTCGCGGGTTCAGTTGCAACTTACACAGACATGGAAGTATTTCACCATCCCCACGTCACTCTGTTAGTAATTTGAAGAAACCCTGCACAAAATGTCAATGACAGGAAAGGTACAAGACAGGTTAATTTTCTGTGAGCGGCCTGGAGTCATGGAGTTACTTCATGCTCATTCGGCATGTTGCGGATGTCTGATTTGATTGTCATAAAGTAACTTGTTACAATTATTGGTATAAGGGGGTGATGTGAAGATGATCGGCAGTTCCCGGTATAATTCGCTGATTTAAATTGACCAGTCAGTGATTGGGGGGGAATTCTCATTGAACAATTTCTGAATTATACACCAGCACGTAGATTTTGTGTTCGGAATATGTTCGTTGGATTACGTAGGTTTACGTCTCAATTCAGAGTGAAATGGTCTATGGTCACATGGTAGTACTCATGGTGTATTTCTGCGAAATGTTTAATCTTACTTAGATCTACTCAGTTCCAAAAGAAACTTTTTAATTTTAAATATTTTAGTATTTAGCAAACATCAGTTTAAATTTTCGCATACTATATCTCGTGTGTTTGTCATCGATTTTGCCCAAAATCTACCACGTCACAACATATGGAGAGAATTTCTTTTGAAACTGCGTTTATTTTCTGATTTGTTTCATACCTCTAATGTTATCAGCAGTAGTTCGATATGCAAAGTAAAGATTTACTGGCACGTTACTTTAGGATCTTACTTATTTACACTATTTATCGCTTATTGTAACATTTTAGTGGTCCTTTATGCGGGATGAAACTCGAATTATTTGAAAGCCACGTGTTCGAATAGGTGACCAAATGCCCTTTCATACACAGTGTCAGACTGACCTGGGATCGAACCCAGGTTGATCGATGAAAATCAAGTGTGTTAATCATTGCGATAGCCGGACTTTCAAAGGTAAAGGTCATAAAGAGAATCTTTGTTTTAAGTTCTTTCTTGTCCACATTATATAATTAATGCCAGAAGAGCTGATAATTATATGATTTGCATCACCGCATAAAGTGGAATATATTGGCAAAATTACTAGGGCACATTTGTTTTCATTGAAACACACAAAAAGGTATCATATGAGAACAGTCCGCTCGTCTTCTCCTACAAGTCTAGATTTAAATGAGGGTTTTTGTAACAATAAGGAAGAACATCCTGTCGTAAGGAAGATAATTTTGATATTGCAGGTTATTAAGCCTTAGTATGTTATTACAGAGGGACACGCCTAACAACACTGGCCGGTATGCAGGGTGACTTCTGAGCGCAGGCCCAGAAGGACTCTGACAGGATGGTCAACTTGCGGATTGACAACACCATTAAGGTAATAACTAATGAATTTTCATTTACTCTTCGGATTGTCCGAAAAACGTTTGTCTTGTACTTAACTTATTTTTAATTATTGCTCTGTTAGACAACATTTGTAACAAATCACATTTGTAACAACATCACATCTTTTTTTAACAAATGTGATCACAAGTGATTGTAGATCACATTGGCATCGAACACAATCGTCTCAAAATATATAACAAATGTGCTTTATTTCCGTTTCACATATCGCTTGTAATCACATTTGTAAAAGGTGTTTCAAATTTTGTTACAAATGTGGTCCAACCTGTCTCTCTTTTATTATCATCGTTCTGAGTGCATATAATTCAAGACACCATGTTCGTTATCGTCATCACCATAAATATCATCGCAATTCTAGCTTTTGGTGTGCTATCATTACTATCCAAATTTGCTGTTGCTTCTTCTCATGGAGTTGACCGTCGCTGCGACATTATTTTGGTCATGCAGCGATGTCCAACTACTAACAGGTGAAAGAAGACACCATACGCACAGGGTACTCAGGAAAAACAACCGACTTACCGCATTTGAGCTGGAAGGCTTCCCTACATTAAAAATCTGAGTGACCAAATTGGGACTTGAACCTACATCGGTGAGGGCCTACGTGATATTAAGTCAGTACCTATAACCTTAAAATTTTAAAATTAAAGTTTTACCAGCAGAAGGAATTTCAGCTTTAATCGTCAGATTAATGACAGTATCAGTTTCTTATTAAGCTACCAAGTCTTCTTCTACTATTACAACTACTACACAGCACATCTGTGGTTTCTGGGCTAGGCTGTCCATTTTTGGAGCGGGAGGTCTCTGGTTTGATTTCCGGTCGCGACATAAGTAGTAAAATGCTATTGATAACTCTCATTTTGATCTTTCTTCATACCTAAAAAATATAGGTCTTCTCCAGTGTGGCAGCCCTGTGTATTTTCAAGTAGAAACAGAACCACTGGAACATGAAACAAATCTAATGAATCACTCACCACTTCTGCCGCCCTTATTACTGTTGTGGACCTACTACTGCTGCTACTGAAGATACCAAAACAACACCAACTACTACTACTACTACTACTGCAGCTATTGTTATCTCTAATGCCACCGGAATAACGTTGGAACAAAAACTGTCCGTTATACCGACTTTTAATGCATGATTATTTTCTTTTATTCCTTATTTTTCAAAGCAAAGCTATATTTTGTGGCCCGTGATTTTAAGTGACCTTCAGGTCCTTTACCTTCCTGGTCTAGATTAGGTTTTGTGTATTTTGCAATATTTTTATCCACCAGGTACTTAAATGCCCTGATCTGAACTGCCGACAGTTGCGATATAACACTTTTTTTCAAATCAACTCATTTCTTATATTAGGAAGCGTGCTATCGTACTTTACCTGAATTTACAAAACAGAACAGAAGTTTATTGTTAGATTTTAGCATATGCAGGTCGTCATCTTAATACAAACATCAGTTGCACAATCATGTACCAGGGTTTGGTGTCACAGTGGTACTCAATGGTCCATCTTCATTGGAGACATTAAAGCGGCGGAAAAAAACTGTTAATGACTACAGGTACTCATACGTATGTATATATACATGCTGTTCTTCCGAAAAGCTACATTAACTACCGAAACGTTCCGATCTCGATTTATATTCTGTTCATTAGCCTGCTGGACGTGCTGTGACGTGTGCGGATGATGAACACAGATAGGCCCGGCTCGGACATTGATTACGAGAAGATAGTCGTTATCAAGGGTAGGAAAGTCCTTTCCAATGTTCACAAGGTCTCTTCTACCAGTCCAGCATGGCCTTTTGGAGAGTTATATGAAATGGCCATGTTTGTGCAAATATATGTTTTTAATGCATATTGCAAGTGAAAACGAATTCTAGAGTTTTCAATTTATTGAAGCAAATGTTGAATTTAGTTCTTGAGGAAATGGTTTATTATACACGCAAAAAGAATGGGCTCATTCAAAATTTTAACATAGATATTTTAAACTAATGTCTGTCAAAGGTGATATCAAAATATTCAGTGTTTAATGTATTCAATCCTTACTGCTATATGGTCGTTAAAACCGTGTAAAAACACTGAGCCATAAATTCGGTCTACACCACTTCGTACTAAATTGCAGTAGATAACTCTCCATTAACATAATATACCGTGATGCAAATATTCAATGTAGACTACAGTTCGTGAACCTGACCCTCAACCATGTGTGCATTATTTTGATTGTATGTAAATTCGAACTCTGTACCACTTAAACCAGTCACATGACTCGACTAATTATATCTTAGCACATAAGTATCGCTGTCGTCTAGATAAGTGTCATGCAGCCTGGGTCGACTCTGGCCCCCTCCGTCACTGCTCTCATTCATGGTTTACACTACACGTTCTTCTGCCACATCACAAAGTACCTTCGGTATAGTGGCTGAATTACCGGTTGTTCTTCATCTAACAAGGTTGTCATTCATTCTCACCTTCCAGTTTCATATTTCCTTTTAACCTTTTTTTCCCTTCATCAATCGTTTTAGAACTGGCATGAAAGCTGTGAATATTCTTTTCGTGTATTTTAGCTTTTTTATCTATTTCATTTTTTAAAGTTGAAAATTACTTTTCTTTTTTTATCACCTTGTGCATGTACATGTCCTATGTTTTATTGTTAGTATTTGATTACCTTGTTTTCTTTATATGCTATTGAGAAATCATTTATTGTTTCAAGTTGAAAAACTGTCGTTTTTTCCTTCATGTTTACCTTTTATTGTTCCATCCTTACCTTAAACATGCTCTTCCTCCTCTTCTTCTATATTTTATATGTTGCACGAATTAATGGAAGCTTCATATGCATATTATGTTCATATTTGTATATGATAAGCAACCAATTACTTCTTCATCTTGTTATATTGATATAAACTTTGGCACACTCTCTTGTATTGTCTCATTCAGTGTATTTATTTTTTCTCAACCACTTATCTACTGAATGAATAAGTTGCGGTTGTATTTATACAAACTGTCGTGATTTAATTCTCGTCCGTGGTTACTTCTGCACTTTAGAAATTCATTATTAATTACCTGTTTCTTACATAGATGCAAACAATTTTCTTTTTTATCATCTGTCTATTCAATGCGTGTATTTTTCACTTCTTTCATGTTTCCTCATGTCACATGGTTAATGATTTTGACTAAATGGCATCCACCATCATGTTAAGGTAATCAATCCATCATTAAATTATAATCATGGTCCTTCAAATTCCTAAAAAGACTTCAGTGCAGATGCAAGCATCCATTGACTTGGAGTTATATGCTCTTTTGCTCAAAGTATATAAGGGTTTGCATTTACTATAAAATTCACACGATCACTTCATCGACCATGATCACATTTTAATGATGGATAGATAACCTTAAAGTGTAATGCAGGATTTTCAATTTCTGTATTCAATCTAGATATTATTTGCACCCCCCCCCCCCACACACACAAGAACAACAACAACACTATTGTATGCATGGACATATGAAATATAATTATTCTTTTATTTACCTGTATGTTACGTTGTTTTGTGACAGTTTAGCGGTTTATGATATATCATGCTGCATGTATAAATACATACCACATCTGCATTTCATAACCCTCTTTATTAATACCATAATAATGCGAAATAAGTTACATGCAAGTGTGGCTGTGAGTTCATACACGTCTGAGGTTCAATTCATAGGCTTTATTTTTTTCACAGTTTGAAACTGTTCCACTTTTTAACGTTTATTTAGCTTTGATAACTTTAAATTTATCATAATTTATATTCATTATATCATTAAAAAAATATGTCAAAATACACAGGTGTGGATCTAATTTTTTTCTCAATGTATCTGTTTTCATTTATGCTAATTTTAAGCTTTACTGCAGGAATGCATAATTTCAGTGCTTGAATTTTTACTCTTACAATTATTATTTTCATTATTCATATTTTAGAGCGTGAGAATGTTTACTTATCAATCTTTTCTACAATCAAAAGGTCTCAAGTATAAGTTTATATATTTCGTGTTTTCGGTGAATTCATGAATAATAAATCATTTATACACCATTAGAGATAAGATGTTATCATTTTCATTCAATCAAAGTTTTCTGTATGCATGTTTAAAATCAAGCCGGGCTCAAAAATAATTTGAAATGACGTCAAATCGATAGAATGATGTCATATCTTATAACGTGGCTTCACATGAGACACGGTAGATTTGTAATAGAATAAAAATATTTTATAAGTTGCTCTTTTCAGATAAACGTCACATTTCAACAGTGAGTGAATATGTAAGAACTGTATCCTACCCTGATAACCATCTTTAAAAGAAATATAAACATAATTTATGAAACTAATATTTTCTTTTATTCTCTGTCTCAACAGACCGTCGTTCTAATGCGTGCAGTTAGGATTCATGCCCATGACTTTCCTGTTCAGGAAAGAACGGAGGACTTTCTCCCTCTCTGTTCAAGTCTCGAACGAGAGCAGTTCACCCTTCAAAGGCTCAATTCGGCCGGTGAAGAAATAGACATAAACATGGACGATTACCGCAGCCTGAGTCCATCGTCCAGCATCTGGAACCTTGACTCTCTGGACGATGAGATGTATTTGGAATACCTCTTTTCTCAAGGTTTGGCTGACTCAATAGAGAAGCCAAGCGCCGTTAGTCCGGTGTTTGTTAACAAGAATAACGAGAAGGTGACGTCATTCTGTAACTCATATTGCAGCAGTATGCTGTCGGAACTTCCCATGGAGTCAAGTTCTGTAAGTGACTCCGATTCGGACACGAGCGAAGTGTTCCCTTCGGAAAAACACGATTTCGTTGTATTAGGAGTTGGCCTCCAAAATCTTATGCATACCTATGCGGCAAAGTCGGTGTCACAGACCGTGCAGAGTCCCAGCGATTTGAGCATTGACCAGTTTCCCCGGCCGACCCAAGTGATGGTCCATTCAAGAACTCAGAGTGTACCCCAGTATTCATACACGAATGCCAATTCATTACTTTCTCAAGCAACGCTTATCAACGCGGTTAAAGTTAGAACTATGAAAACTACAATATCTAGAAATAACGGTTGTGCAAAAACTGCTGCTGATGATAAAATATTTCACTGTACGTACGCTGGTTGTACGAAAGTCTATAGCAAATCCTCGCACCTTAAAGCTCATTTACGACGCCACACTGGAGAAAAGCCATTTTCATGCACGTGGCCCGGATGTGGATGGAGGTTCTCACGATCGGACGAACTTGCTCGACATAAACGTTCACATTCCGGAATTAAGCCTTATCAGTGTAAAATTTGTGAGAAGAAATTTTCCCGCTCGGACCATTTGTCGAAACACCTTAAAGTCCATAGAAAAAGAAATGGATCCTAACATACGCGCATGGTATTTGTAAGAGTTCATGCAAAACAAGTGTTAAGTGCTTATTGATTTATAATGATTCTTATTGCCAAGAAAGAAGCATTAAAATGTTTCATCTGACAGACATGACCCCGGCTGTTAGCTAATGAATGTGGTTTTCTTTTAGTTTGTTGTGTCTTAAATTAATATTAAAGTAAATATATTGTGTATAAATCTGAAAGAAAAAAAAAGAATTGAGTCTATTTTTATCATATTAAAATATGGGACCCGGAAATCAAATATTCAAAGTAAACGATACATGTAAAGAGGAACTGAAGTTAAATCACATGTTGTGCTCGTGTGTGACGTAAGATTCCTATAGCCGAACAAGGGGACTACCAGTTAGTGCCATTACCACACGATCAACAACGGAAACATTCAAGATGTTAGTGAATTAGAGACGCCATGTTGTCGTGTAGTGCTTATTTCCCGCATTCTTGGGCTATACTGAAAGGCCACTTAAGTACTAATAAGTATTCGTTCACCTTTTGTGTTTTAATGAGCCGCAAAGCTCTGTATTGTTATCTAAGATTATTACTTAAATATAAATGCCTCATTGTGTGTATTACCAGAATAAGACGGTGTCGTTTGGGTTGATCCCTGCTTCGAAAGGCTTCAAAATAATGTAACGTTTGATTAATTTCCCACTTCCGGTTAAGCGTTTTCCTCTTCACGTTAGAGAGCGGCTCAGCCTCCACGGTACAGAGCTGAAGAGTGTCGTATTTATGTTACTACTCACGCCATATACACGTGTCTTGATTGTGTCAATACATTAAACTAATTTTTTAAAAATCTGCAGTTTTGGTGTATCAGTTTATCATTTCAAAGACAAGGACACAACTTAGGCAAATTTATTGGGAACATTGCATGCATGCATGCACATATATAGTATCACAAAATTGTATAATTCTGATGGTGGACTTGTTTACCATCAATCATGTTTCTCTGTCATCACAATAAGTCTTATATATCAAACATATACATTTGGTACTGATTTATATATTACTTACGTGGAATTCGTGTTAGAAAGCTATTATGGATTACATCAATGGTAAAATAGTTTTTAAAACATAAATGTTCGTGTAGCAGACTAGTACTGTGCGCCCAAATCGGCATCGTACCTCCTTCGAATCCGGATTGAGGTTTTACATACCACCAATTGACCACGGCTACTTCTATCAGTGCAAGTGCTAGTAATAGTGTCATTGCTGCCACTTCTCCTTCATATCATCATCATCTTCATCATCATCATCATCATCATCATCATCATCATCATCATCATCTTCTTCTTCTTCTTCTTCTTCTTCTTCTTCTTCTTCTTCTTCTTCTTCTTCTTTATAACTGCTACTACAAGATTTACTACAACTACTACTTACTATTGCTACTGAAATATTGTCGGCGGAACGTTAAACCCAACAAGTAAACAACCATGCATAAGCAAACCGTGTGTGAAGGACGTCTACCGAGAGACCCATTTAAGTTTTTTGTTTCTTGATTAGTAATTTGATTAGTAACGAGGCTAATTTAGGGCTTAATCCATTGTCGAGATATAGTCATAATGTTTTATCTAGCAAAATTTGTTGTATCTGGAGTTCCCCGATAACTCGAACATTCTTAATTACGAGTTTTGTTAACGTGTTCAGAACCCTTTACCCAATATCCATAGCAGTACTGATCGGCACCGTTCCCATTGGCCGAGTGGCTAGAGTGTCCGCCTCGGGAGCGGGAGGTCGTGGGTTCGATCCCTGGCAGCGACATACCAAAGTCGTAAAAATGGTTCTGGTATAGCATCCTTGCTTGGCGCTCAGCATATAAATGTAGTTTCAGGACTGGTTGGCCCAGTGTTAGGATATGGTGACTGGGTGTGGTATCATGCCACATGTCTACGGCGTGATACTGCAGTGTGGCAGCACTATCTGTCTCAAGTAGACGTCGTCTCCAAATGACTAAAATACTGTTGGTGGGACGTCAAACCCAAAAAACTAATCGGAATAAAAAGCCTCGCTTTACTTGAACCTTTAATCGCTCTTTCGAATAACAGGGAAAAACCAAATTCACGAGTTAATTTTGTCTAATGCTGAAAATACACATGCAAGTTTTCTTTTACAACACGAGAGCCCACGACATCGTTCGGGAAATCTTACTGAATGAATTTAAAAAATGGTCAGAAACGATTTTAATCAATAAATATTAACAATGTATGAGAGAGAGAGAGAGAGAGAGAGAGAGAGAGAGAGAGAGAGGAATGGTAGTGCACGATTTCACGAGCACTTGTGGATATTAATTGTGCTTGTGAAAATTTGTACTATTTTATGATAATTTCCATCATATAACACAGCGGGGCCTCCGTGGCCGACAGGGTAAGTCGTTGATTTTTTCACTCACTCAGCCCCTCACCGCATGGGTTCGAATCCCGGCAGGGTCATTCGGATTTCCATGTGAGGAAGCCTTCTAGCTGGCTTGCGGCAGGTCGGTGGTTCTACCCGGATGTCTCCGTGCATTCGGGGTCTTCCTCCACCTGTAATTAGCTGGACGTCGCTATATGACCGAAATACTGTCGAGGCGACGGTAAACTCAAATAGTCAAGTCATCATGTAACCAACTGGTGCTCAACGTTAAAGTTTGATGTAAACCCTTTGAAGTTGCATATTGACCATTATCTACTGCTGCAGTAGGCATAAATGGAAGAATTCTAATGGAATATGAAATATGCACAAAAATGTTGCACGTGACACGGGTTAGCACCTAGCGTGTGCGTTTTATTATGCAGAAGATATATTGTATTAAACGGAGTTATTAAAAACCTGCCAGTTTCACGTGCTGCCTGCTTCTGGTCATACTAGCACAAACGATTGCAAAAGTCGGCATTTCACCCAGCTATGGTTCAGAGTTACGCAATACATTTTATGTTTACCTCTTTTATCTTGTATCCTGACAGTTTGATGCACACATGATGATAACGATGTCAGTACAGACAAACCTCTATTAACGGCCGCCTTTACTAAGCAGCCAGTATATTTTAAGCAGTCAAATTTATGACATATTACATAGCCACCTGTGTTATGTGACCGATGCTGTGACCATTGTCCGGTGTTTACGACTGTTTTAAGTGACCTATGTCCGGTGTTAACTGCCATCTGTGTTAAGTGATCAGTACCCTGTGTTAACAAACGGGCCACCTGTGTTAAATCACCACTGTCCTTGTTCTTGACTGGACACTTAAGACAGGTTTATAACGTATATGCAAGAGACATGTTTATTGAGTGCCCTCACATATTTTCAAGTAATTCTTAGATGCAGAAGTTAGATATGTGATAATAAATGAAGCTTAATAGATTTAAAGATTTTAAAGATAAATACAAACATATAAAATGAGCATGATGAACACCCGGTTATAACGATTTATTAAAATCCACATAGTTTGACGAAAAATGAAAAATGAGTTCTATATAATTAACATAATGTGTTTTCTTGTGAGGGAAAAATAAAAATAGGAATAATTATAAAAAAGTGAGATTTTCATGGAAATTGTATTGATGTATACGTCTGATAAACCACAAATTAAAACGTGTAAACAAATTTCATGTAATACTTGTTACGTTTTCAGCTCAGTATGATGTATTAATTCAGCATATGTATGTATGTAATATTTAATTGATTGTCGTTTGATGACGTAAGCACATAATTCCCGTCAGTCCATGATGGATTGTTTCACTCGACAAATATGTTGTAACTGTAAACAGATCACCGCTAAAGTTGCATAGTTCTTGTGATTCTATTCATTTTTTATTTCATGGAAATTTAAAGAAAAAATGACAATTACGCCATGTCATTTCAATCACGTACAATCATACGCACGTATTAGTTTAGCCCGTATATGTATACTACGTTATGCAGCAATCACACAGTTCTGCGCGCAGACAACAATCTGTCCGTTCGTCCATTCACGTTTGCCTCAATCATAGGAGCCTGAGGTATGTTGACCTAAATGGTGGAAAAGCGAAATGACCTAAAATGTGGGCAGTGCGACTATATATTGAATTTAATTCTGTATTTGGTTAAAATACTGCCTTGTCTTAATAGTGAAGTGGTATTAACAATGAGGTGTTCTTAAAGCGAGGTTTTATTGTAGACAAATAGATAGATATATACCTATTCTGTACGCACAAGCGCATACACGCACACACGCACGCACGCACAACATATGGATAGATGGATGTATGAATAGATGGATGAATGGATAAATAGCCAGATAGATAGAATTGATAGATATATACTTTTCACACCAATTCGCCAGAGATTAAATGGTTGATACATGCCTATTGAATGTCGATTATTCAGCATTCATGAAAAGGAGATGCAGCGAAACTAGGGATTGACAGAGAATTGCCATTCACTTCGGGACTGATTACCGGGGAAAGTTTGTCCAGTTTCATCTGTGTGTAAATTGATAGCAGTTTCATTAACCAGATACAATTGAGACTTTAATTCGATCATGTGACTATCGAGGGTCGGCGTGATTATCTCGAATTATCTCGGATGTCCTGATGGTACAAGGTAGTGAACGAGACGGATTGATAACACTCACCTTCACCTTCAGGAATGTGCCTTGTCGGCCGAAACGGAAAATGACGTCGGAACTCATCGGAACTCATCGGTGACGAACGCCTATGATCGGCATAAAAACGGAAATAACCGAAGTTTTACGTTTGCGTTACAATGAGATCGTATTTAGACGGAAATAGCCGTAGAAACCAGTGCTGTACTCAAAGGAAATTAAATCAAGACGATGTTGCAAACGAGCGACAGCTAATCAATTATTCAAAGCATGTATTGTTTTGTAAATTCGGCATTGTTAATGTTATGTTTATTTATTACACGCATTCTTGTATCCCGACTTTGGATGCAAATAAGGACGTATGCTGACTCCATTAAAGATGTAGTTCACTGTACAGAAATATATAACAAACATAGGTTTTTTTGTCTATGAATAATGTAGTATTTCGGGATTTTTTTGCAAGTATCAACTGACGAAATCATTCATAATGCCCTCTTTACTTCTTCCAAAATCTTTTTCATTGTTTTGTTTTGTTCATAAAAATACAGTGCATTAAAAAAAGTTTCATAAACAATTAACATACGCATTGGACATGTATGTTTATTTGTTGAGTTAAACGTCATAGTGACAGTATTTCAGTCATTTGGAGGTTATATCTACTTGAGACCGATATAGTGCTGCCAGACTGCACAATAACGCCGTAGACATGTGGCATGATACCACACAAAGTCACATTATACTGACACCGTGTAAACCAGTCCTACAACTACCCTTATGCTGAGA
The DNA here is from genome assembly GCA_021229015.1 of Solen grandis. Taxonomy (NCBI): domain Eukaryota; kingdom Metazoa; phylum Mollusca; class Bivalvia; order Adapedonta; family Solenidae; genus Solen; species Solen grandis. The sequence goes on from CM037786.1 coordinate 34,668,241, forward strand.
GCCAAACAAGGGAGCTACATACCTGTACCTTTTTTGGCGACTTTGGTGTGTTGCGGCAGGGGATCGAACTTGGACACATATAAATTTTCAACAGACATTTATGACCACGTAATATAATGATCTCCCTTTCTCTCTCTCTCTCTCTCTCAAACGTTACTTTTGAGAGGAAAAAAGACAGGTATCTACTGAGGCCATTAGAAACTAAAGCATTTACTGTTTCTTTTCTTTCCGATATATATTTATTTTGTTCCTCTGGGGTACCTTACTATTTTAAATACCTATATCTGTTGTTATTACAGGTCTTAAGTAAAAGTTTTAAATACATATTTGTGCACCCTGTGATTTAACATTGAAGTTTTAAACTAAGCCGACATCTCATACCGCTTTCTCTGCATCTGCCAGTACAGATACTTTTTTAAGCATTATTGTCTTTTAAGCTGACCTCGTCTCTTCACAAGAAGGATAACTCCATTTATTTTAAGAAGAGCCGCGCTAAGAAATGGGCTAGTTATTTCCCTTTACTTAACAAACCAAAGAAATAAAATAAACCAATGTTTAAATTAATATATATTATTCTAAAACGAAAACAAACTGCGTTTATCAATAAAAAAAAATTAAAAAGCAAAATTTCAGTTGAGTTAAAATAAAATGATACACAAGATGACTATATGTCAAAGAAATTGATTGGTAAGAAGTCTACAGTAGTGCAGGTGTAATTGGTCCATCTCTAAAGTGAAGGCTTAAATAAACAATAAATAGAAGTATTTACTGGAAAACATAAACACAGCAAAAGATAATCACGCCATTTAAACCGTCACGTTAAAAACAGCTTTTCTTTTTGCATTCGAAGAGAAAACATACCCTTATTCTCACACATAAATAAATAGAGATAGAGAGAAAGAGTTACGATTTTTACCAAAGGTCTGTATTCTTTTGATATAAGATATTGTCTTGTACATAAACAGTTTACACTTTTTATTGAAAATGTTTTTTTAACATCGACTGTCAAGATTTTTTTAAAACTCACAATTCCTACCTCGGCTTCTGGGTCGGACTAGAATCAAACGCTTGGAAGGCTTTGAACAAATTTCGCCCGGAAGGCAGATGGTATTCACAATCTCCGGAGCGCCCTGTACTTGTAAAAGTCTGGTATTTGAATGGAAATAAACTCTAGTTTAATGAATATTTTAAGTTTATTATGTTACAGGTAACAAATATATGTGATAGAAGGTATATGTTAAAACAGTTCAAATTAAGAAGTGTTCCAATACATGTTATGATTTATGTTATTATATATGTTAATTTATAACTTGTATCAACAATTATTAATGGTTGACAACATACAATTAGGCATGTGAACCTTCAAATACGCGAAACATATTGAAATGTGAATGCACATTAAAACTACCAGTACCATTTGAAGAATACACGGGGTGAAATTTAAAACAAGAAGGAATCAACTTCTGAAAAATAAAACATGCATTGAAATATGGATGGTGATTTTTGGCAGTGTTTCGATGATTCACAAAACGTTTTAAATAAAATATTACAAGTCACACGTTTTAATACATTGAAATCAAATCAATAAGATTGCTTTCAGTTCATTTTCTAAAATTTAAGTTATCTAAATAGCAAGTAAAAATATACCTTTTTTTTAAAGAAATATACATAAACACAAATATGACATTTATAAATATATGTTTAAACATACTGGATAAATCTGGTAAACATATAACAACAAATTTAAGATAAACTCTGTAAAATACCAACAAAGCCTATGTAACAACAACAAAAACGTTCCCACACAAAACAGACAATGAAATATACAAATATCCATGCATCATTCTATACGTTTTATTCACACACACACACACAACTATATAACACATTTAACATCTTTTTTCCGAGTTTAAAAATATTTGAGATGACCTTGAAAGAGAGACTATAAATTAATTTGAATTTACTCACGATCGGCACGAGAATCACATGCAAATAACCGTAGTAAGTCAACCGAATTCATAGCAATAAACAAGAGGGCCATGATGGCCCTGAATCGCTCATCTGATTAATATTGCCTTCATTGCCCTTTATAAAACAGTCAAACTGAATACAAAATCCATGCAGAAGTACAGCAAATAATTGTAACTGAACACAAAAACTGTACCTATGGTCAAAATTCGGCAAAAAATACCTTAACAGGCCTTGTGGTTTTTGTCACGAAGATTTTTCTAGATTTTCCTGTATATGCCTATGTAAAATAAAGTGACTCCTGGTGCGGTGCCAATTTTGACCCCAGGGCCATGGTGTGGACAAAACTGGTAGATGTCCACTAAGCCATGTTACATAACAAATACCTAAACTCCAGGCCCTTTGGTTTCTGACAAGAAAGTTTTTCTAGTTTTCCTTTTTTAAGTCTATGTAAAATCAAGTGACCCCTGGAGCGGGCCAAGTCCCAAGGGCCTTAATTTGAACAAACTTGTTACATGTCTATAAGGTCATGTTACACACCAAATATCTAAACTCCAGACCTTGTGGCTTCTAACAAGATTTTTTTCTTCTAAATTATCCCATATATGCCTATGCAAAATAAAGTTACCCCTGGGGCGGGGCAAATTTTGACCCAAGGGCTATGATTTGACAAACTTGGTAGAAGTCCCCTAGACGATGCTACACACCCGATATCTTTATCAAGGCCTTGTGGTTTCTGACAAGAAGATTTTTTCTAGATTTTCCTATATGAAATAAAGTGACCCATGGGGCGGGGCCAATTTTGACCCCAGGGTCATGATTTGTACAATCTTGGTAGAGGTTCATAAGACCATGTCACACACCAAATATCTAAGGATAGGCCTTGCAGTTTTGGGGAAGAAGATATTTAAAGATTTCATTTAAAAAACTTTTTTTTTAGCTCCTGTGACCCAGATATGCTATGGACCGGTACCACTTTGGTGGAGCTTCATGCAAGGAACATCAAACACGAATTTCATCAAATTTGGCCCAGCGGTTTCAGAGGAGATGTCGTTTAAAGAAAGTTGTTGCCGCCGGACGCACGGACGACGGACAAAAAGCGATCACAATAGCTCACCATGAGCAAGTGAGCCAAAAACTAGAAAGACCTAAAACATATGTTTTAACGCTTGCATTTTTTTTTTCCTTCAAAATATACATTTTTTTTTCTTCTCATTTTCACCAATGTTAAAATGTTCAAAGTCTTAGTAAGTATGTTTAGTGATATTACTCTCACCAGAAAAAGAAAACATAATTATATGTATAATAATGTTTCTAAAATAGCTATGGTACAAGTGCACTTTCCACCAGGTTTTATAAGCCGAATCAACACAACAGCGTCTATTCTCAATGAAAAGAGTTTCCTTAAGTAGAAATGTCGACATCACCTTTGATTCTAACATTCCACATGCAAATCTCAGCGTGCAGCTGTACAGTTACAACAAAAACTGTATATCAACTATAGCTGCAGATGTACAGTTACAACAACAGCTGTATATCACATCAGCAGCTATATCTCAACTATAGCTGCAGACGTAGTTACAACAGCAGCTGTACATAATCAACTGTAGCTGTAGTTGCAAATTATGGCTAAAAAACTAATGAGAATACAGGCCATAAACAGAGAAACAGACTCCCGCCCCCTTATCATTAAAACAAGGACGCTCTGTTTTCTCCCAAGAAACCAGTACGATAGCCACGTGTCTGTAAGCGTGTTCAACTTTGATGAAGGAAAATTACTAAGAACAATCGACAGAAAGCCGTCTAACTGCAACGTCTGACACCGTCATAAATCAGGCTTCTCTCTCCTTCCACAGATGGGGATAAAATTCTTTATCTAGTTACCGCCGTCTCAGTAACTCAATACCACATGAGAGGAGAAAAACAAGAGGCCAAAGATGGCCCTGAATCGCTCGCCTGATAAATATTGCCCTCATTGCAATTTATAAAACAAATTGAATACAAATCCATGCAGAAGAACAGCAATATAATCCACTCATAAAGTATGATGTATGTTGCATGTATAAAGAACTTGATTCAGGTCCACAAGACCATGTTACATACCAAATATCTAAACCCATGTTCTTGTGGTTTCTGACAAGGATATCTTTTAAAAATCTTTCTTATGAAAGTCTATGTTAAATCAAGTGATCCCTGGGGTGGGGTCAATTTTGACTCCAGGGCAATGATTTGAACAAACTTGGTAGATGTTCATAAGGCAATGTTACACACAAAACATTTAAACTCCAGGCCTTGTGGTTTCTGAGAAGAAGATTTTTCTAGATTTTCCTATCCAGGCCTATGTAATATCAAGTGACCCCTGGAGTGGGGCCAATTTTGACCCAAGGGCCATGATTTGAACAAATTTGGTAGAGGTGCACTAGACAATGCTACACACCAAATATCTAAACTCCTGGCCTTGTAGTTTCTGACAAGAAGATTTTTTTTCTATATTTTCCTATTTAAGCCTTTGTAAAATCAAGTGACCCCTGGAGCGGGGCCAATTTTGACCACAGGGCCATGATTTGAACAAACCTGGTAGAGGTGCACTAGACAATGTTACACAAATATCTAAGCTCTAGGCCCTGCAGTTTTGCAGAAGAAGATTGTCAAAGTTTGCATTTTGAAATATAGTTTTAACTTTTTCAACCAATCAAAACAATTTGAACTATCTTGATAGAGGACATCATAAGGATGATACCTGTGAAGTTTGGTCAAAATCCATTCAGCGGTTTAAGGGGGAGATGTTGTTTAAAGGAAATTGTTGACGCCAGACGGACACACGGACGCCGGACAAAATGCAATCACAATAAACCACCATGAGCACGTTTTACTCAGGTGAGCTAAAAAAGCGGACCGATTTCATCCAAATGTCTTATGAATATACTGATTTACAATGTCATTAAGGATGCTAAAATGAAGACCTGCTTACAGCGACCATTCTTATTAAAGGAGCTAAATCTTGTTATATATACATGTAATCACCAAAGGAACATCTATGCTAAAACATTTCCAAATCCGGCCAATAGTTTTGGACGATACGTTTTTTTTTTTAATTTCTTTTTTTAACACCATTTGCCAGTACTTGAAAAATTGTCCTGTCCCTAGTGGCCATATTTTTCATGTGAGGAAGCCTTCCAGCTGGCTTGCGGCAGGTCGGTGATTCTTCCCGGATGCCTCCGTGCATTCGGGATCTTCCTCCACCTGTAATTAGCTGGACGTCGCTATATGACTGAAATACTGTCGAAGCGACAGTAAACTCAAATAGTCAAGTCAAGTCAAGTGGCCATATTTTATTAATTCGAATATAATTCTTTGTAATTCTTTATAGGGTCTATCTGCGCAAAAATATTTTTCAAATCTGGACAGTCGTTTTGTTTTGGACAAAATCTTATTTACTCGTTTCACCCATATTGTGTATGGATATGAAAGTCCTTAATCAATCTAAACTTATTACCAAGAGGTATTATCAAACAGGTTACGTAGTTTAGGAGAAACACTCGTTTAAAAAATTGCTGACCACGAACGAACAACGGACACTGACTGCTCACGTCAATTTGTGTTTTTCGTGAACTCATTTAATTTTAAAACAGAACAATAAAAACAGTGTCATAAAAATCTGAATTTCCATTTGTAACAGAAATATCTAAAACATTTATGCATACACATACTTTTAAAAACAATATTAAATATTCAAAGTTTAGAAAAAATATTTGAAATGGAATAAATTTAATGTCTATGACATAATTTAGATGTAAGTAACACCTACTGTTACATACTGATTAAAATGTGCATATTTTAAACACAATTGCAGAAAATCAGTAAATTTTAGGGTATGCATGCTCAAATCCAGTTTTAAATATGTAAATAGTATACATATTCTACTGTTTAAAATAATTAAAATGTAAAATAATTTCAATCTGTTCAATATATATTTTCCTATAACAGTGTATAACACTGGGACAATATGTATCACATAACAAAATATAAACAATAAAATACATATATGATCTCTAAAATCCAGTTTGATTCAAATTCTATTTTTTTGTAACAAAGCACTGATTTTTTTTTAAACCAGATCACTATGATACATCTTGAATCGGTACAGTTCAAACGGATTGTGTCTCAAGTGCCCTGAAGTTTGTCTAAATATCTGCAATATTCACCCACGTTGGCATGACGGTGGACTTGAAACAATTCCCCAGCATTTCATTTCCAGTAAGCTCATAAAACCTCCAGCACATGGCACCAGCAGGTGACTTCTAGAGATGAAGAGACTTGATTAACCAAAAGCTTTAATAGACTCCTGTCACGCTAGCTGCAACTAACTAGTTCTTCACTTCCGTTGGAACCATGCGGCTTGCGTCTGATAGACGAGCCCACTGCGCATGCGTAGTTTGTCAATACAGGGAACCAATGCAAAAGGCACGAGGTAGTCAATGTGTTGCAGGAATGATTAACACGAACAGAGTAGGTCTAAAATTTCACCATAACGGATCTCAAAATGTAATTACATGGCAAATTAAGGGCTTTTTTCCTGAGATAATTTTGAAAAAAATTGTGTATGCAAACGTGAATTACTACTGCCACCTCATCCAAGAACAAATGTCACAGAAATTGTCCGTCATAAAACCTATTATTCTAAAACACAAGAAAATGTAAAAAAAAAAAAAAAAAAAAAAAAAAAAAAAACATGAATACTGGTTTTTGACTGGCGCAAGTTTCTGATGCAATGATTAACAAGAGGGCCATTATGGCCCTGGGTCGCTCACCTGAAAACCAGGTATTAGTGGGAGGAAAAGAAACAGCAAAAATATCTTATGAAATTATGGAAAATGGGCTCTGGCCTCCGCCAGCAATAAATCAAGTGGGTACTTTAGGACAAAAGGAGTCTTCAAATTTGTACTATATACATATAAGGAAAACGGGCTCGGGTGACAAAAGTGTCTAACCTCGTAGTTAGTTTTTAACATATTTATTTTTAGGTCGATTGGGAAACAATTAACAAAATTATACTATCCCTCTTGATGGCTCTTCAGTTGGACCAGTACTTTGCGCCATTAGAAATATTTGCCCGCAACGAAGTTCGAACAAACGACCACCGTATCTAGATTCACATATTTTACCACTGGACAGCGACAGGAGGCCGATAGCAGTAGTATGTGACCTTGACACTTAAACTTTATCATATTCAGAATATTTGCTAAAGATGCCGCCGATAACATCATTCTTTGACTTTCTCACAGACACTTGTATTATAACTACATGAATGAAACTTACTAAGCAACTTCAGTTTTATCAAAGGTATTAAGGCTTTGGAAAATCTAGTATTTAATGACAAAACAGAAATAATCACAAGGAACCTGTCAAATGTCGCGAAAACCAGGTTTTCAAGTGTTGCCCTATGCAAGCAAAACTATTTTAGTAACATTGGCCTTGACTCTGAACCTATTGACCTGAAAATCAATCCCAATCTTCCTCTTCCCAAAAGGTATCTACCTATCTAGTATGAAAACTGTGCCTCTATTTTAACAGGAGATATTCGACGAAAACGAAATGTTTGACGCCTGCCCACCCATCCGCCCAACGACGTACGCTATTTTAATAACCAGTATTTTCGTTTATTAAAAAAGGGCAGCTTATACAAACGCATTTTAATCTGGAATATGTGTCAAGTCCAGTTGTACAATATGGCCTTTTCAGCTTTTATGGTATATATTGCTAATGCCACTGTCAATTAAGATATAATAATCAAGAGTTTTATAATTCTCGATACTCTATTTGCAGTATAATGAAACATGATATAATTTAAATTTCTTTAAATACTTTAAACTTAAGAACTGCTAACAGTTTCTCTACCTAATTAACTAGATAAATTCGACTCACTGAGACATATATCGCAGTTAAACAATCTTAACAAACTTAATTCTTATACATGTAAAGATGAGAACAGTATCGTAAAAATAAATGAAATTCCAAAAATAAGTTAAATTCTAATTTCAGGAACGACACTCCTCTCAAGGAAGAATCGAGTTAATTAAGAAAGTCACGTGGACATTATATCAAACACCATAATGTTGTGTATATATTAAGAACAAAACGGATGCCTTTGTACTGTTATCATGACAGAGGCGATAAGTTAGCTATATGACTATGTTGATTAAAAAATACGCACATACTCACAAAAGTTCGCACGTATGGGCCATCAAAGCCACAAAAATGTACATTTTGAGTTAGCATATACATTTACACATTACACGACTATCTCTTGCTAAAATAATTGAATAATACACGAACATCAGTATCAAAGAAATGCATATACCAGTTCATAAACAAAACTGCATTTAATAACTAAGACTCGTGTCGAATGCAGCCAGACTCCTAGGATAACTGAGTGTTTTCTCCGTGATTGAGCTGTGCATGGTTCCCGGCAGCGAGTAGGGTCTCTCGAACTGAAAGTCGGGATCGATCTTGTACCCGTTCTCCTTCCGCTTGCCCTGGTCCGAAACCTCGTACTTTAATCTTGAGATTGCTGTTAATTTCGGAACATAAATGATCACCAGCATCGTTAAGGCGTTTGCCACGCATCCTACTGCGCAGATTGCTTCTATGTACTTCCGGTCCAATACAAACAATGTAACTATAATCGCAATCCACAGAAGCAGGCAAAACCATGAGCATATGAGCAGCAGTTTTGCTTCCCTCATGTTTTTCGTTTCTTTTCGGACGCTTATAGAGTAAAGACAACACACAACAATAAGAAATAAAACGTAACAGTGGTAGGCTACGAAATCCCCTCGTTTGAAATCACAGGCATAGTAAGTAACTTCTACTTGGGTAAAGCCTGTTGTGTATTCAGCAACTGTTTGTGTGTATAAAATGTGTGGTCTCAGTACCCACCATTCGACGCCAATGGCGACCTGGACAATCGTGATGAAAAACACAGTGAGCAGCTGGTTGATACGAGAAATTTCTCCCCCGAGTCCAATATATTTGTAGTCACGTAATGTCATTAGCTTGGCCAATATTATGGCAAAGCAAAATGCGTATGAAAATCCATGGGCGAAAAAACGCGTTCCACACACTTGTTCGCTAGGAGAAAACACAAATGGTAACACGGACAAAAATAGAAATACCATCGCAACCAATAGCATTATTCCAAGGGCCAAGTATCTCCGAATGACTGCGCCTGCGCATACCTTACACATGATGAACACCATCAGGATAATCGTGAGGAAACTTCCAGAACCGGCGATGATGACGACAATGAGGCTCCACAAGCTGTCATCGAATTCGGCCGAGGATTTGACATAACCCATCTCTTGATCTAGTGGGACCTTAACATCCACTGGAAGGTTGCTGGAATTAGTGACGTTGTTGAGGCACAGACACTGCCTGGAGACGCAATTCGAGGGTCGGACTCCTTCAAGTAGGTCACCGCGTGACGTGTAGGACAATACTTGGTCCTTTTCCAGAGTAAAGGTTTTGTTCGTCCACTTTCCGACCTAAAGTAAAAGAGAAGAAACCAAACTTGTAAAATGTACACTGGTTATGGAAATGCTACTATAAACAAGGAAATGTGTCTCTGCGATACTGATGCACCGCTGGCATACGCTCGTCACAACTAAATATTTTCTTGTATTTTTAAAAGTTTATATCTTTATGTACATTTGTATCAAGTTTCATGATGATGTGAGTTACATTCATAGAAAAAAAGGTTAAACACAATGATAAACTAAAGGCAGAACAACCAATTTCACAATGTTCATTCAATCGTGCAATATAGGTCACAACCATAGATTTGCATACAAATTAAATAATTCATATTATGAGATACATATGAAGCAAGTTTCTTGTGAATAGGAAGCAAACTTCTTAGAAAAAAAAAAGCTTCAACAAAAAGGTAAACCTGAGACATTAATTTTACCATGATCATCCATCTGTGAAATATGGTCACATCTAAAATGTTGTATTGAAATTAAATAGTTCATGATCTACATATGTATTAAGTTTCATGAAGATGTGAGGTCATCTTTAAAGAAGAAAAAAAAATAACGTAAAGGTAAACCTTAACAGTAACAGACGAAGGAACGATGAAACGAATGAACGCATGCACGCATGAATGGACGGGCGCACATACCGAAAATCTACATACCCCACAGCGCCAGTTGGCGGGGCATGGAAAGTTATAAAGATGGTATACACACGCGATGTTTGATATTAACAAGTAACAGAGTACTGACCATGGTATTGTCAATAACCACAACCTTAAAACCACTTAATCAAGAATAAAGAATAAAACAAGAACTATCATTGAAAATGAATACCCCCAGATACCGCTTTGTCACAGTTACCGTTACCATGGCAGACAGTCGTGATAAAGTTGAAGGGTAAAAATAACAAGTAACTGGTGTTGTATGCAACACATAAAGTCCCCTTCCGGCTCCACCTTGACTCAATATGGTAATCAATCCCATTTTTTGCCATATTTTCACTATTTCCGTTACCATAGCAACCACAATTTTAGTCGAAGAAAAAAAATAAAATGATGTGCATAATCCACACATTGCCATCTAGTCATATACCAAGTTTCATCAAGTTAGCTTGCTTATTTATCGCGGGCTCCCATTTTTTGACATATTTTCACTATTTCCGTTACCATAGCAACCACAATTTTAGTCGAAGAAAAAAAATAAAATGATGTGCATAATCTACACATTGCCATCTAGTTATATACCAAGTTTCATCAAGTTAGCTTGCTTAGTTATCGCGGGATCCCATTTTTTGCCATATTTTTACTATTTCCGTTACCATAGCAACCATAATTTTAGTCGAAGAACAAAAATAAAATGACGTGCATAATCTACGCATTGCCATCTAGTCATATACCAAGTTTCATCAAGTTAGTTTGCTTAGTTATTAAGTTATCGCGGGATCCAGATTTGAGCGGACAGACGGGCGGACGGACGGACGGAAGGACAGACGGACGGACAGACGGAGGGCAAACCTATAGTCCCCTCTGGTGTGAACACCGGTAGAGGACTAAAGTTACACCAAAACAGTTAAAGCTCTGATACATTTATACATGTGTTGCCGATAAAAAATATTTAATAAATATGAAAAAAAAAAAAACTGATCATGACATGCCAAGGATATATGCAACTACTGTTGGTACTGATAAGTACTTTGAAGTTATATCAAAATATGACAATAGTAGCTGAGCAATAGAGCAGATAAAATATATTCAAGAAATATGGTAAGGGGGAAATAATTCAAAGAAAACTATAGCAAACATGACATGTCTATAATATGAGCAAGTAGACTTGGTATTCATAATCGTTGTGAAGTTAAAAGAAAAGTAGCCAGGAAATAGTGTGGACAAAATATCTACAATAAATACATTGTATAACAAAGGGTACTAACTCATAAAATCAAGCCAGTCATGATGTGCCATCGACATTTAAAATCCAGTTGATGAAATCAGCCAACAATATGCGTGACTTGGATTGGTACTTATTAATATTGCCATTGGTAGCCGATAATTTCTTGTAGACCAACCCCATTTCATGTATTATATGAAATAAAATACGTTTAAACTAATTACTGTGGACAAAATATCGTATTGCTATTGCCTATAAGGAAGAAACTCCAATCTTTTTACTATCACGGAATGTTAGGTTGGGTAACCATGTGTCTGTAGATGGGTATTGATACAGTAAATACACACATAGCTTAAAATGAAATTCTTACTCAATGATTATCTGTTAGCGAACTGCTTTAAAGTGTCGAGAGTGTCTGAACCTTTCTTACCTCTGTCAGACCAGATCTCTGCAGGCTGAAGATGCGGAAGTTGGCTAACATCCGTTTCCTTGACGACAGATCGACCACCTCGTTCTGGTAGGTGAATGTCACGTTGTCAAGGTTGACCAACGTACTCCAGCTGCCTGGGACAGCAAAGTCTTTACACAAACCCCTCTGATCCTTGCAGACTGTCGCATATGAATTATGAATAGCATGGAGGGTAGCATCTACGACCTTGATGACGTCACTGGCCACCATTAGCGTGTTTGTGTCACTGGATGGATTTGGACATGTAGAGCAACTTGACCGCGCAGATCGGAAGTCTGCTGAGAATGGGTTAGAATCTGAATAGTTTTGTAGTGAACTTGTCTTGTTTTGTATATATTCATTGAATTCGGTGTTTGTATTTCCAGTGTTCTTTATTATCAAAGAACCAAGAGGGAAAGGAAATGACGAAATGTCGAACCAGTTGTTTCGCTTTTCTACCAGGATCCACGTTTTTGTGCTCACCGGATTTGACGTCAGAGTTCTGAACAACAAGGAAACTTCCACGGGGGTGGCAAAAATAATAATAACACTTGAATGTGTATCACGTATTTTGTCTAATGTAGTCTCGAGTTGCGTTAAAGAGTCAGATATTTGGGCATGATACTCAATGCAAATGTTTCTAGTAATGGCAGCGTGAAATAAGGGTTTTGGATCGAACTGTTCATTGGTTGATGAAAGAATACCAACAGACGTCCATTCCATAGATTTCAATAACTCTACAACCACGTCATAATTATACACAGAAGCGTCATAGATTTTGCCACTTTGTCCAAGTATATTGCCGTCTGTGTCAATATACAGACCTATTTTGCCCATGTCTTCTGATAAATCAGTAATTCGAAAAAAGTCGTCTGTTCCAAGTGATAAGTACGCGGGTACTATACTTGGGACAAGCTCCCATTCGTTACTCATCCGCGGAAATTTATATAAGCCAGACTCAAAGTTAACAATTGTTTGGGATGCATAATTTATGTCTGAGCACATGTCTAGAATTAGAGCACCAACCGAGATATTTGGAAGTAATATCGGATATCTCTGCTGATACGTTCTAATTGCAAATAAAAACGCTTCTGCAAGAACGTCAGCGTTTGTTTCAGTGGCAACACCGGAACAAGCCGGGCTGTGTTTTATGTTCCATGTCCTTGATGCAGGGAACAAGCCGGCTAGAGCAATATCTCCGGGCATGTAACGATGTTTCCCGTTTAGTTGGTAGATTGCTGATTCTTGGGTAAATTTATTGCAAGTCGGACACCAGTTGTCACAAATGCTCTCAAAGAAATCGATGTTTTCCGACTGAATAAGAGTAGCTATATCAGCCTGAGATACTCTAAGTGGGATGTCAACCAATTCCGATGTCTGAAAAAAAATTGAAATGTTACAAATAATGGCAGAAAATACAAATAATTAACGACTTAACCTAGAATAAATCAATTCTTTACATGTTTAGAAATGTAAACAAAACTGAATGTGCATCTATATTTTACAAAAACAATAACGACGACAACAAAAATCAAGAGCACCAGAAGCATGGCAATAAGTATGCCCGAATGTATTATAACGTGGATAAACCCTTGTATGCTAGCTGTAGTCCATCAATACACAGGAAGCATAGCCACCATAAATGGTGACTCTTTTGGTTTGTGTATTTCTGATCCTATCACAGTTCGAATCGGGGGCCGCCGTGGCCGAGCGGTTACAGTCGTAGACTACAAATCTCTCAGTCCCTCACCGCTGTGGGTTCGATTCCCGGTAGGGACTTCGGATTTTTTATGTGAGGAAGCCTTCCAGCTGGCTTGCGGTAGGTCGGTGGTTCTACCCGGGTACCTCTGTGTA
>CM037786.1:34682029-34732029 GCA_021229015.1 Solen grandis
TTGCTGCTGTAAAGAATAGAGACATAAAAGGTTTATACACTTTAGTTTTCAAGACTACTGCTGTTATAAAGAGGTTGCTGTTGTAATGAATGCCACTGTCGAGAGGTTTCACTGTATTTACTGTAAGATGGCATTGTCAAAATTAGGTTAAATCAGATATACTCGTACATGTACATTTTTTGGTGAAGGCTGATTGCTGTCTGTTTATTTCTTAGTCTAATGGATGATTTCCGGTGGTAGAATCACCGACCTACAGCTAGCCAGCTGGAAGGATGATTAGACAGGGACTCGAACCAACAGCGCCGAGGATTTAAGTGAAAGTAACTCAGCGACTATAATCACTTGACCACGGAGACCCTTAAGGTAATCCAGCCATCATTAAACCATCATCATGGTCCTTCAAAAGCTAGTGCAGATGCAAGCATTCATTGACCTTTTTGCTTAAAGCCTTTAAAGTCAAGCATTTACTTTAAAATTCACATGATCACTAGGTGGACCATGCACAATTTAATGATGGATGGATTTCCTTAAAGAGATGTTTCGACTAGGCATTGATTAATTCTGAAGGACGTATTAGAGTGCTTGAACTCGTTTAAGTATAACAAAACAATTCCAGTATAATTTCAATTGACGTATATATAAAATGGCCTTCAGATGTAAAGACATAGAATGTATGAACGGATTTTATTTTCGATAAATCAGGGATGGAGCAAGTAATGAGTGACAGTCGAGACATTTCTAACCAGATTGCAGACGTATACTGTCGGATTCAAACCTAAAAAAACAACATAGAATAGAAATAGACTTAAATATTCCAAGTCTTCTTGGACGTCGCTTTATGACGTGAATACTGTCGCAGCAACGGTAAACTTTAGCAAGAAATATTTAAACGAAGATTTGCGGCGTTGATGGGGATTAAAGTACATTTTAACTGAGAATGTAGAATGGTTAAATATGATGTACGAATCATAATCTGTGATCAAAGGATGTAAAAAAGGGTTTAAAACTCTTAAAGCTGTAATAATGAGAGGCGTCGTTCAGTCAGAGGGAGACAATGAAAAAGGCTGTAATATACAGCAGGTATTTATTACGTTCGGTCCGAAAATGCCTCAGTGTACATCAAAGAGAAGTGTTTTGATAAAATAACTTTATATTTGTCCAATTGTATTTCAGTCGAATACTTATTAAAATTTCGTTAAAACGAAGTACATGTTTCAGCTAGCTGTCATCTTAACAAATAATGGTGCATATTTATAGGAATGTGTACCAATAAAATCTTTAAAATACACATTCAGAGCTGTCTTATATCATCACCCCAAAATAGGGCCTAAAAACGTTCCGTTTCTGATCTCCCGACCGACCCTCTTTTTTATTTTTTAACGACCGAGCCTAATTGTATTTGTTACATTTCCGCCTTTCAAAAATCTTTCCTTTACTATTTTTACTTTTCGCATCATTCAAAGAGGGGAAAAAAGACATCCTTTCCTAACTACCCTCTCTTTTTCTGGCTGGAGACCAGAAACGGAACTATTTTATTTATTTATTTTTATTTTTTTTGGAAGGGGGAGGGGGCTAAGTCATAAGCTACGCCGAAAAACAACACCAGTATAATAAGTTATAAAATATTGGTTAATAATATAATAGTATGGCTTTGTGAACAAGAAAGTTTGTTGTGTTAAACGTTCCACCGACGGTATTTCAATCATTTTGAGACTACCACGCCGTAAACATGTGGCACTATACCAACCCAATTACATTATCCTGACACTTGGCTAAGCGGTCCTGGGACTACTTTGTATATATAAAGAGAGCAAAGCAGGAGCAACTGGTACTTTATTTTTTAATCGCGGTTGGGGGTCGAACCCACGGCTTACCGCTCCCGAGGTAGAAGCTCTAATCCCGCAGCAACTGGGGACTGTAGTCACGGTAGGGAACCCGAAAAAGAAACAGCATATCTGGTCAGAATGAAACTAAAAGGTGGCGGGTGTTGAATCATGCCACCTGTCTACGGAGTGATTCTGTAATGTGGCAGCACTATATTTGTCTCGTGCAGGTGTAGCCTCTAAATAATTGAAATACGGTTGGTATTACATTAAGATCGAGCAAGCAGACAGACACACAAAACAATATCACAGAAATATGTATAATTTTAGTAGACTACATAATTCAATGGTTCAACGTACTTTAACGTTTGCCCATACCATGCAGTTAATTAAGGGAATAATAGCTATTTTCGTGCATGTGGGCGTCAGGCATCACTGATTTCCCAAGAGGATTCCGACCTTTTCTCCTTTTAGACAATCTCTTTAAAGACGTGCAAATCCACCTATAATGTTGGATTCCAAGTCATTAAATGATCATAGGGGCTATTTATATCTAGAGTGTTGGCGGAGAATCCCAGGGATGGGGCCATTACTTCGCGCCTAAAAAAGGAAATACATTAATAGGAATATCGTGTATCGTGTTCGCGAAAAGTGAAATAACAGAAAAAAAGAAAGAAAAATAGGCGGGACTTAATGGTGTAAAGACGCCATAGAAAGCAACAATGTTTTATTTTCGTTTCGTCTTACCACAGTGTCACAGACATGTTATATTCTTGTCAAGTCGAGGAAATGACTTGTTTTCTCGAGCTAACAACTTCTCAAGGAAAGTTCGAGCTTCCTTTCACCGGTCTCTTTAAAACTATCCACCCACGGTACAGATGATGATGATGATGTGTCTAGCTGTCGTCTGACCTCATCATCGTAGATCAGCTGGGCTTGCAAGTGATGTTGGTACCTTGAAGGAGTCCCCTGCATAAAGTATCCATGAAAATGTGAAAGAAATAATATTAGTTAGTATGGTGGCATATTTCTGCCAGTCACTTATCCACTTAGCTATGTCGAAACTTTTCTGAACAATTGTCACATATTCAGTTATTATCTGGCAAGTAGAAAACTTTCGTGTTATCCTCTTAGGTATCTTAACATGATAAAACTTCCTGTTAGTGCCCACTACTGCCAGCCATATATTCACTTAATATAACTGGATATCTCGCATTTTTTCAAGTTAGTTAAATCATGTGGATAACAAGCATTTTTTTCACATAATTATCTGGAAAAAAGCAAGATATTCAGTTTACCGAAGTGAATATGTGATTGGCAGTAGTGGGCACTAACAGACAGTTTAGTCCTGTTAAGATACCTAAGTGGATAACTTGAAAATTTTCTACTTGCCAGATAATAACTGAATATGTGGCAAATTTTCAGAAAAGTTTCGACATAGCTAAGTGGATAAGTGGCTTGCAGAAATATGCCACCATAAGTTAGTACTTGGTGCGTGGTCTTGTGCGAGTATGTAGTGCGTGTTTTGTAAATTGTTTGAATGACTTGTCGACCTTGCAATTCTTGCAAACTGTGAATGTCTTTGTAAGTCCAAACCTTCAACCTGTTAAATTGGGGAGGAGTGTTCGTTTGTATCTAGAAACAACGAAAGTCGAGACTGAACGTTGTGCAGCGTTCAAACGTTATTCCCAAAATGGGTCAAATGCGAAATAATCTACTGGGTATCACTTTTCGCGGAATCAACCCTAAAACGCCGCCTAAGAAAAAAAAACAACAAACTTCATCATGCACCGAATATTTGTCAGTTTTGTCAAAATGCATGGATTCTGACCAAGCAATGATAAGATATAAAACACACTAATAAAATGTAAATACACACCTTTTTCGAATCCTCCCAATCCTGTTTTAACCTGTGGTTTCCCTTAGAGAAATTACCCAATCGCAAACTGGGTAGTCATGGCTAAAATATGCGACAGTCTATTAAATTCAGTAACCACATTTATTCATCCATTTATGAGTGAACCTATTGTGCAATGTATATCAACCAGTCGTTGTCACGCTGCTTATGTTTCAAGCCAGCCCCGCCAAATTTTTCAACGCGAAAAGAAAGTCTTTCAAACCATATCCCGCAATAGGTGAAATAAGACACCAGAAGACACCAGATTTGTATAGTTTACATATATTACACGTTATGTGAGGTGATTCATACGTTTTTTTTTATTTCCCCCCATCTACCAATATCTTTCGTGACCTATAAAAATCGAAATGTTAAAGAAACTTTTATTTGCACGTTCATGTTTACTTGCATGGTTATGTACATTTTTAACCTAACATTAAAACGAGCAACCTATCAATTCAGCCAACACTGAATGTGTTTCATGTTGATATAGGTTTAACGTTGTTCTGTTCACATGAAAAGATAAGACTTCTCGGCATTTAGGGCTAATTACCCCCCACCTGCCCGCGTGCACATTGACGTGTATTAATCCTTTTCAAAGGAATTTGGTGAAGTCATGCCCAGTAGAGCGCTCAGTGACCCTAGTAGGTATCGACAATTTACATCTCACACACACGCGTGTAGTGTACTGTCCTTTTTCGAATGAATGAAAGCGACGTTTTTACTAACCACCTTGCAAAAATTCGCTAAATGGGACTTTAAATCTACGTACTTTTCGGATATAAACACCAGTGATCTCAGATACAGGTATGTTAATCTATCTCATGTATTGTTACGAAATATTTTCACTTTTCTTTCGTCCGGAATATACTAGACATTGATTCCTCGTTACAGGTGAGTGGATTTGACGTTCTCTAATGTGCACCGATTTATCGATCAACTTGATCAGGGTACAAATCAGCCTGTATGCTCTCTCTCAATACTCTCCGCTGTTGTATTATTCCTACAACAATATATTATTTATTTGAACACGGAATAGGATTAGTGTTAAAAGTCGACATCGTTATCATACTGGATAAAACTTATGCAGAGATCGAAGGGCGTTGCCTGAAGGCAGCTTACTAGTTTGCGCTACGTACAGTAGAATAGGAAAGGAGTGTTTTTTGTGTGTTTCTTGTTATATTTGGCCGTTCTTCATTGTATTTTTAAATCCTATCAACATTTCTATGCCCCTACCAATGTTTTGACCCAGGGTGGAGCCGCGGGCATACACGGGGCTTTTGATAAAATACCATTCCGACAGGAGGGGATTTGACAGACGACTGAATATCACTACCAGGTCCCGAGAAATAGATTTGGCAAGCACATAATGTGGAGATTTTGACAAATTTCCATTGTCCTAGGATATTGATTTAGACTCGAAAACGTAAAAAAAGTCAATCTCCCAAGTCTAGCCCCTTCCTGGGGCAAAACATTGATAACACTATGCAGGTACTGATATAGAAGAACCGGAATATAGATCAATCATTTTGATTGTCTCCTGATTTCTCTTCATTCAGCAGTTGCTACTGTACATCTTTGGTTTTGTTTCAAGTCTTTAAACAAACCAGTTATAGCCAACAACACTTATTCTTTACAGCAGATTTTGGACTCTAACCAATGCGACGCAGGGGTTTAATTAAGGATTTGACTTTCACTTGTCAAGGGGACAAGTTACTTAGAAAATCTACTAGCCCCCAGTGAAAACAGGTTGCCCTATTTTTAGTTAGTTGGTGTTCGTTAATGTTTAAAACTAAATATTTGCAACATTAAGGTGGATTTAGTTAATTTGTATCAAAGACAATTCGCAAGCATTTTACCCCTGATATACTATAGAAAAAAAGAAAGATTTCATTTACATAAATAAACTTGCCGGCCGGGCTATCTTCTTTGAAAAATCACTTGCTCGCACTGATTTTAACCCGGCGCGGGCAAGTGGGCGTCCACTTAAAAAAAACCCTGTTTGAAACATATAGAAAGCGGCTACGGTACCATCTATCCATGACTCTTTGATCAAAGCACTATTGTAATTCGTGATTGATCTATGCTTCTAATGTTGACCCCGAACATTGTTTTCTTAAGTTCATGCAACCATGTTTACCGGTTTCTTGTCAACCCTAAGATTCATGTTGACATAAGCCACGTTTCCCGAGTTAAATGGTGACATAAGCTACGTTTCCCGAGTTAAATGGTGACATAAGCTACGTTTCCCGAGTTAAATGGTGACATAAGCTACGTTTCCCGAGTTAAATGGTGACATAAGCCATGTTTCCGTGTTATGGTGACATAACCATGTTCCCCGGGTATGAATTTTTGTTTCAGTGCTTATAGGTGACATAAACCATGTTCCCCGGGTTTAATGGTGACATATTTTTTTTTTAGAATTTAATGGTGAGATAAGACATGTTTCCAAGTATGTCATGTTTATCACGTTCAATGAAGACATCAAGATATACATTTTTAATAACTCTATGTTCGCATTTCTTAATTTCACTGTCTCTAGTACCTAGTTCGTGTGTCTGGCTCACTCACGTCTGTCACGTTTCTCAGTGTCTGTATATTTCTGCCTCTTTTCTTCTCTCTCTTCTCTCTTCACGAAGGAGCTTAAATGAAATCTCAGAGAGAGAGAGAGAGAGAGAGAGAGAGAGGCGCAAAAGTTGAACCATCGCTGTTTAAGATCGGTACACGTTTCTGCGATAAAGTGCAAAGTCGGCAGAAAACATAATGTACTGATTTTCATAAAGATAGCTGTGATAACAACGTGCATCTCTGTGTTTTCTGTTGGGGTTTTATCTCGTTTCATAACATGAAAGAGCTATGGCAAAAAAAAAAAGAAGAAAAGTTTTTATTGAAATTTTATGTAAAACTTATTTTTTTACGTATTTTACGTATGTCTGACTTTTGCCTGGAGAGATATGTGGATGAGATAGACAGGCATCTAGCCAGACAGACACATAGTTGAGACAGACGGACAGACATTTAGATGTACGTGTACATAACGAGATCACGAATATATAATTCATGTACTTAAATTGTTAATGTTATTATGTATGATAAATACTCTGTTAGAAAAGCTCATGTGCAATTTAGAAATAGATATAGCGAGGAGAGACTCTATGAGAGAGAGAGAGAGAGAGAGAGAGAGAGAGGGAGAGAGAGAGAAGGCTTAATACATATAAAGATTATAGATTCCAGTATAATCAATAATCCCACCAGCCGTTTTCCATTGCATTTATTTATACTTTATATATCTATATGTTTTTTGTGCTGCTAATGTTTCCTACTACGGTAGGACTTATGCATTTGTAAATAAAAGTTAATTCTAAAAAAAAAAAAAAGGCAAGCAGAGATGTGTACAGATATAACGTTTGTTCAACAAACACTTTTGAGTAAACCGACATTTCAAAGGTTTGTGTAAATGTAATTTAAAATACATCCATTATCTGGACCTATAACACATTGTAAATTGTTGTATCAAGATACCTACTTCAATGACCTTAATTATACTATACCGGTTCTATTGGGTGCGAGGTAAAATTGTGATAATCGTCCGTCTAGGGAACTATTATCCACGCTTTTTAATGTGTCCATTTTATTGCCCGGACTTCAAAGTCCAAGTATTAAAATCTTCAATCATTGTACTCGGTTATTTAACGATCAAATCTTCTTTTACACCGATCTTATTGACAAATATTAGTATCTTTTTCATTGGCGTATCCGAGGCATAAAAGTTTAAGGCTATGAGGTGAATCGAATACCTTCATACTTATTGAGGACATTTGTCTTTCATAGAACTTTGCCTTATAAAGATTTGTTTGAATCATTAGTTTTAATGCCACACCGACGATATTTCATTTTAATGGGGACATTGCGTCATATAATGTCTTTTTTTTTACGACGTGATCTCGCAAAATGACTAAAATATTGTCGATGGGACTTTAAGAGGACAAGACGATGGTTTATTGGCGGATTTATACATAGATACATTATCTAGAAATATGTTTTTAATACTTAGCTGAAAATTCAGTGGTCATGTAATGCTTTAAGAGGGAGAGAGAGAGGGGGGGGGGGGTGTAGAGAGAGAGGGAGGGGGAGGGAGAGAGAGAGAGAGAGAGATTAGACCTAGACAAACATGCATTATTCAGCTTTACGTATAGAATGAAGGTGAGAATTATAAACAACAACAACAACAACAACAACAACAACAACAACTAACATATTCTCACTCTATCGTAGGTGACAACTGAATGACATCTGAGCTGCTTCATTCAACTTAATCTGAACATTAAACCTTGATTAATTCGAGAAATAAGTTTAGCACCTTAATCAAAAAGTAAATTTTGACAATGCGGAATTTTGTTAAGCCTATTAAGACATATCAGAAGCATGCACAACAACAAAACAATGGATATTGAAAGGGGACGCGTATGTTCAAACTTGCCGGACAATCTCCCAAAATGCAATAACATTGACTTGGCCACATAATTCTTGAAATACGTTTGACTTGCTTCTATATGATTACAAAATTCCTAAAAAGCATATATACTGTATACTGTTACATATACATATAGAAAAAATACGTAAATTTATTTATGTGTAACGTATCTTTTTTCTTTTAAATCATATAGGAGCAAGTCCTTGTGTTTGAATTTGAAAACATATCTCCTATTCATTTATTCTTTTAAATACATAACTACATTCTTGCAAAGAAAATGACACATGATGCATTTTAAAGGTAATAGACAAGAATGAAATTATAAGTGAGTTGATATATGTAAATGTTTCTTTCTGAATATGATTACTACCGTTCCCGATAGCTAAATGGTTAGAGTGCCTGCCCCGGACTCGTGAGGCCGTGGGTGCGTCATAAAAGGGTATGGTATTGGTACAGCTCCCTGCTTGGCGCGCAGCATTCAAGGGTAGTTCTTGTACTTGTTGGTCCGGTGTCAGGATAATTGACTAGGTGTGGTATCATACCACTTGTCCACGTCGTGATACTTCAGTGTGGCAGCACTACATCTGTCTCAAGTAGACATAGTTTCCAAATGACTGAAATACTGTCGGTGGGACGTTAACAAATATGATTTTTACTTTTTAACAAACATCATACATGTATTCTTATATTAGGCCGCTCGTTTTCCTATTACAACTTGTTATTTCTCTGCCCCGCTCATATATCCGTTTTCATTTAAATCAAGACAGTTTTTGCAAATTAAAATGCCTGTAACAATTTTAGGTTCTGTACAAGGCATGACAATCAAGATCAGAGATCCATCACGATGCTGTTATAGTACATTAACAACGTTGCACGCTGTCGCATTTGATTGCCAGGTTTTTAACCTTTCAAAATTGTCTAGGTTTTGCAATGTTACATATCATATCTGTAATGAAAAGTTGAGATTGTAATGAAACCGTTTGTTTAGATTTGTCGATAAGTGTTCAGTGTGGTCAAAGAAGTTTAAAGCATTGTATTCCTTACTTATTCATTTTGACAAATGATTATGCTTAGTATACCGTCCCCGGGGGCTAAGTGGTTAGAGCGTCCGCCTCGGGAGATGGAGTTCGTGGGTTCGATCCCCGGCCGCGACATACCAAAGTCGTAAAATGGCTTCCTTGCTTGGCGCTCACCTTAAAATGGTAGTTCCAGGACTAGTTTGTCCGGTGTTAGGAAAATGTGAGCAGGTGTGGTATCATGTCACATGTCTGGGGCGCGATACTGACGTGTGACAGCACTATACTTGTCTCAAGTAGACATTAATCCCCTCACCCGACCTAAAAAAAATGTAAGGTTGCAAATTACTCGATTTGCATATGCCATTTGGCTAATGGACGAAATCTTGCTGAAGTGATAGCAAAATATGTAATTAACAGCTTAATTAATTGATTAGATTAGTTCCCGTAATTTTGGTTTTTGACATTTAAGGTCAGGGTCATATCTTAAACTTTGATAACTAGCTGGTTGGCTTAATGATGTTAACTTTCCTGATAGACTCATATCTAATCAGCACAGTATAATGTCTCATGGTTGGAATGATTATTTAAAAATGCTGAAACTCTATTTAAACTTCTTTGTTTTACGGCGATTGGAAAACGATTTCTAACTGCTTATATAATCCCTCGCGACGGTTCATGTGTTGGACCGGCACTATATGCCTGATAAGGAATGAATGTTTTTTTGTCACCAAACGGGGTTCGAACTCACAACCTTCTGGTCCGAAGTCATGTACGCTACTCCTGCACCACGGGATGCTTCAGTTTTACAGCACATGAGAGAGCAAATTGATAATCGTTATTTTCATAATTATATGTTAGAGGAAACCAGAGAAAATCAACTTGTCTGGACGGGCGACCACACTACCCCTCCATGTGAGCGGTAATTGACACCGCGACACGCAAACGGGTGCCCCTTAAACGTTCCTTATATAGTGATGCTTTGATTTGTACCATTAAAGTCAAGGTACTTTAGCTCGATATATATTTCCATTGTGCTTTGTGGTCAGTACATAAGGGATGTTTCAGGAATGTTTAACACAGTGTCCGGATAATGCGATAATAGCTGAAATACTGTCACAGCACGGTCAGATGGTATATTTCTGACATAGCAAGCGGTATATTTTTATTATTTGCAAATCACATTGTTTATAATGATTAATTTGGTTTCAACGGACCGTGGTTGAAGCTATTGTTCATGTACATTGATTTAATTATTTATGAATGAATCGATTGAGTCAAGAAAGAGTGCTTTAACGTCACCGCGACTGTATTATAAGCATCAACTTAACCACAAGTCTTGCGAGTGGCCATGCTTGGATTTGAATTTACAGTGGTGAGGGGCAGAGTGATATTAGGTCAGAGGGTTACGGAGTGGAAAATGGGGGTATATTTAAACCAAGTCTGTAAAAATGATTAATTTCACCCACGGAGCCCCCTAAACTAAACGGTTTAAGGCATAATGCACCAATTCTGTAAAATTTATTGATATCAGTCACGGACTCCTCCACTGAAAGGTTGAACCAAATCTGTAAAATAGGATAATTTCGGCCACGGAGGCTTCCTTAATGAGTGAAAAGTGGAAGGTATAAATTACCAATTCCGTAAAATTAATCAATTACGACAGTGACACTTCCTTGTCCCATTTCTGAATTTAAGGTAAAGTCCCTGTAATGGTTACGCTTTGTCTTGGACCACTTAACCTCTACCAAAAAAACCAAGGCATTAGGAAACCTTGGTTATCTCCGTGAAAGGCCATGAGGTCCGAAATGTAGCGGAACCATTACAAGGACTTTACTTTAAGCAAATCAGTCTTGATCATGATTGATGTCATACACACTCCTGTTGAAATTTCAAGGAATACAAAGGCATAAAAATATCATACCAAGAACCTATTAAAAATCGAATATACTCATTTATGTAAATTAAGGAAAAGCATGTAATTAAAATGTATATAGGTCGTTTTACTACATGATTGTTTTTTTTATGCTGTCTTGGTTCGTTGTTTTACACCGTTTGATTAACTTTCAGCATGTGTTACGCTTGCTTACTTTTCTGGACATTTTCTTTGATCTTAAAATGGGCAAAAATAAATAAATAAAACAGATCCATAGAATGTATACTCGTACACGTTTAATTTAGTGACGATATTTGTTTCATGCATATCATCAGGTTTCTTTCTATGATTAATATTTGAATCTTTTCCTTTAGTGTTCAATTTCGTTTATAATTTCGTCCAGCTAATTACAGTAGGGGAAGAGAGATCCGCAGTTCACAGAGACACTAGAACCACTGAATTTCCGCAAGCCAACTGAAAGGCTTTTTCACTTGAAAACAATTCGAATGACATTGTCGGGGCTCGAACCCACAGCGGTGGTGTGTGTGTGTGTGTGTGGTGGGGGTACGTAATAGTTAGTCAGCGACTCTGACCACTCATCGTCGGAACCCACGTTGGCTCATTACGCTTTGATTTTAGTCGACCATGAGTTATTATATGAGCAAAACGTCTTACTCATGATTATTAGTTTGGCATTTTATTTAATCATGGCGGAGACATCACGGATCATTTGACCAATGAAACGGTGCGTTACATATGTTTGTTCGGGTTGTAACATCCATGCAGAGTATTCAAAATACTACGCGTGGTTTCACTGGTCAGCAACTATCTAATTAATACTTATTAAAACGAAGTTGAAAATCACACGGTATATAGGTCGTTATAACGGAATATACAAATATATAACGTGGTTTCCGACGATGGTAACCATTTGGCCACAAAGTAGTTGGAGAAAGTCGTTCTATATGGTTTTAATTGCGACTATAAATCATTTTATGAAATACAGTTTAACAGTTTTTGGATACAACATATTGCTCGTGGTACGTTTCTTCTATCGGGGTTCGAGCCTCGGTCATTTACATACCATAGAGTTTCTTCCCGTGATACTCCTGTTGCCTGTTGACACTGCAGTGAGGCGTCACATAGACAAAAAATGACTGCAGTTAGTGCAGATGAAGTATTGTGATTTAAAGCAGTTCTTTTCACAGATGGCCATTGTTGTATTGGGGTTTACCGTCGCTGCGATAGTATTTCAATTATATAGCGACGTCCAGCTAATTAAAGGTGGAGGAAGACCCCGAGTACACAGAAGTATCCGGGTAGAACCACCGACCTACCGCAAGCCAGCTAGAAGGCTTCCTCACATGAAAAATCCAAAGTCTCTACCGGGATTCGAACCCACAGCGATGAGAGGCTGAGAGATTTGTAGTCCACGACTGTAACCACTCGGCCACGGCGGCCCCCAAAGATAAATATGAATTTTGTCTCAAAACAATTATGCATCATACACTTTATAGCATCCAAATCAATAGCAAAATACAGCTGAATCCTATATGTCGCTTGAGTCATACTGTTGAAAGCCGTGAGGTTTAACATTTATACATATTGGATATAAACATTCATATCATTCATCACTCAACATAACGACATTCAACTACCTATATATGATCACTTTCTCTTCCACTGATGATTCATCTGTGAGCGTATCATTTTTTAAAATGAGGTGGAAAAAAATCAGATATGCGTCACGCTACATGTACCTGTAAGTGCAACATCCTTAATATATCAAACAAATATGATGCATCAAAGAAACTATATAGTTCAGCGATACATTGAACGGATTCGATCAAGAGATCAAGATGTGAGTGAACATTTTAGGGCAGTACTGCAAATATAGTTGTTTTTCATGGACATGAAATTCCGTTGATTCAGACACCCACCCACCCCCAACAACAACAAACAAAACAAAAAAACATATGTGTTATTTTATTCCAAAATTCGTCTTCGGCAATAATAATACATGTTGTGGGTACATATCGTTTATGATGACGGATGTTAGTTTGATTGTGTATAAAGTTTATCGTATCGCTGACAGTAGTTCAGTTATTTGGAGACGATGTCTACTTGAGACAGATATATAGTGCTGCCACACTGCAGTATCACGCCAAAGATATCTGCATGATCTTTAAAATTCCCAAATCTGTATAAATGAATGCTAACGATTGCACAATGAGGAATGAACATCTTCAGAATTTATATGTGTAACATTTAACAACATTGTAGGTGACATGACACCTATTTATGAAAACGTTCGTCAGCACTGGTTGAAAGGGGGTTGGGGGAAAGGCTCCGTGGCCGTGTGGTGTAGTTGCTCACTTGCTATCTTGTTTAGCCCTTTGTCGCCATGGGTTCAACTCCCGAGAGGGTCAATCCGAATTTCCATATGAGGAAGCATTCCAGACAGTTTGCAGCATGTCGATTGTTTTACCTGGTTGCCTCTGTACACTTGGGGTCCTTTCCACCTGTTATTAAATGTACGTCGCTATAGGAATGAACAACTGCATCGGGAAAGTCTACCATAACAGCAAGAATTGGTCGTTAGAGATTACAAGGACGCTTCAGCGGGTTACCATGATTTTGATTTTGGTGTTTTTTGTGCTTTGTGTGTGTGTGTGTGTGTTGTGTGTGTGTGTTTTGAATTTCTCATTTATTTTCAATAGAATGTTAAAGGAAACCCCAATTTTAAGGTTCCTGTATTAAAAACGTAATTTAAAGTATATTTACCAATGTTTAGGGTTTATACTGAAAAGTCACATTTTAGTGTTTTTATGCAAAGTTGGCTAAAATATAATAATAAATCAGTTAAAGTTAAAAAACAAACGAGGTGAGGTATACATTTTTTCTCCAAATTTTCAGAAAGCCTTTATTACAGTTTGTTTGTTTGTTTGTTGGGTATAACGTCCCATCGACAGTATTTCAGTTATTTGGAGACGATGTATCAAATATTACGTTTTGATTCTTGTTTTTGACGTTAATACTGGATTTCTGCTCAGAGATTTGAAATATTTTCAATGATATGTAAGCAGACAATTCATCTTCCATTCTCAGCATCACTTTTTACATCATTTTCATCATTACCATCATCATCTGCATAAATATGCGAAGTGATTTCTATTAAGAACTTAAGACTTGTTTTTATTTTGTTTGTTTGTTGTTATTATATTTTCTTTTATCACCATTGTACATAACATTGATGTTTTATTTCAGAAGGCCTCGTGTAAAGAAGTTATACTTACAATGTTTGTAAACTTACTGAGCTACCTTCTAAAAATAAAGATTTTATTATTTTTATCATTATTTTATGTCTTGCGGTAGGTCGGTGGTTCTACCTGGATGCCTCCGTGCATTCGGGGTCTTCCTCCACCTGTAATTAGCTGGACGTCGCTATATGACTGAAATACTGTCGAAGCGACTTTAAACTCAAATAGTCAAGTCAAGTCAAGTCAAGTCCAGTGGTAAGAGTGTCCGTCCTGGAAGGTCATTACTTTAATCCCCCGTTGAATTGTACTGGTATAAATCACCTGCTTTGCGCTCGTTATATGTATATAAGGGTTGCCCTAGGAGTGGTTGTCTCGGTGTCAGGATATTGTGATTGAGTGTGGCATCATGTCATGTCACTTGTATACGGCGTGATATCGCAGAGACTGTCTCTTGTAGCCGAGATTTACGTCATTATCCTGACACCGGGCCAACCAGTCCTGCAACTACCCTTATATGCTGAACTCCAAACAACTTTATAACAGGATTGAATATTAAAAAAATAAAGGAAATATGTCCTTTGAAATTTTTTTTATCAGGAAAAATATACATTTAATTTTATAGCTTTTGGGGTAATGTTAGCATGTATTTTAGTCCAGACACAATGGCTATTTTTGCTCGTAGTGAATTTACCATGCATACAGTATTTTCTCCGGTAACTCCTTAAACACATTATAAGTTACAAATTATGATAAAAATATTCTGAAATACTTTTTTTGGTGTTATTAAAGTCTTTAGGATGCAATCATTCCAATTTTTTAATGCTTTGATTTTTTTTCAACAAATTTTAACTAACAGTGATAAGCTTAATCTCTAATACGAGCATGGTGACCACCTGTTTTTAATTCATATATCTTTTAGTTATAGTCTAAAGTACTAAGGTGCAAAATTTAGAAAATCTGTCCGGTGGAAAAAACAAACAAAAAACGCTGGAATGCCTCTAAGAGCAAAAGTCATAGGTTCATTCTTTTGACGGGACATACCAAAAACGTTAAGATATAGAACTGATCCAGGTGGCCATGTGGTTCGAGCAACTGCCCCGAAATCAGGGAGGTCGTGCGTTCGATCCCGGCCGCGAAAAAAAAAGTACCGGCATAGCTGTTGCTTGGTCCTCAGCATAACAGGGTAGTTCCAGGACTGGTTTATCCAGTGTCAGGATAATGTGACGGGATGTGGTATCATGCCACATGTCTACGGCGTGATACTTCAGTGTGGCAGCACTATATCTGTCTCAAGTAGACATCGTTATCAAATAACTGATATGCTGTCGATGGAACATTAACCCCAACAACAAACAAACAAACTACCAATATTGACTGTGTTCAGTATTGCAATATACTAGTATACCGCGAAAACCTTACTGTTTAAACGAGGATTATTGCGAAATAGGCCTTCAGGTGATCACATATTTTGTTTAAATTAAAACTCATTTACATACATAAATCGTCTATTGAAAGCCAGAAGGGCCCATTAGCAAATATAAAAAGAAAACATATACAATACACTAGAACTTGATTCACGATTTATTTTAAATGTACAACTTTACAGTTACGTTCCTTCATTTTGCCACATTTAAACGAAGACAGTTTAATAAATGTGTACCAAAGCCTGAATAAAACATCGCTATCACGGATGTGGATCCCTTAAATTTGCGTAACTTTGTCTAAAAATCCCTGGGTGGATTGTTACTGTGAGTATTCCACACATTTTGTTCTCCGGCCATTTTCTATAATATCGGAAGATGGAGCTTTGTTCTTTATTTTTGCCCACCGGTCCTAGTGTTCCTGTGGTAAAACCGCATGTGTTCGAATCCCGGCAGGGTCATTCGGATTTTCATGTGAGGAAGCCTTCCAGCTGGCTTGCGGTAGATTGGTGGTTCTACCCGGGTACCTCTGTGTACTCGGGGTCTTCCTCCACCTGTAATTAGCTGGACGTCGCTATATGACTGAAATACTGTCGAAGCGACTTTAAACTCAAATAGTCAAGTCAAGTCAAGTCCAATGGTAAGAGTGTCCGTCCTGGAAGGTGATTGCTTTAATCCCCCGTTGAATGGTACTGGTATAAATCACCTGCTTTGCGCTCGTTATATGTATATAAGGGTTGCCCTAGGAGTGGTTGTCTCGGTGTCAGGATAATGTGATCGATTGTGGCATCATGTCATGTCATTTGTATACGGCGTGATATCGCAGAGACTGTCTCTTGTAGACGAGGTTTCTGAAATACTGTCAATGGAACTTTAAACTCAGGTATATTAACAACGACGCATTCATTTTGTCAATGAAATTGTCATTAAATTCAAATATCTTTATCTATCTATATATAGCTCTGTTTAGACTCTACGTGGTGATATTTTGTCTTTTTAGTTATCACTGAAGTCACTAATGAGTCTTCTCTTTGAATTTAAGGGAGCGGTTGGATTTTAATCCTCAAAGATATCAGTAAATATTGAGATAATGCTAATGATATATATATATTTTTATCCTCATTCTTTCCCATTCTATAAACTGGGGGCTTTGCTTTGTTGTAAATTTGAAATATAGGAGTAATTTGAGAACTGATTACTCTACACATTCTCCTTTATAGACACAAATATGCCAATTACATGCAATTACATGCAATTACATGCAGTCTTGTTTTGATTTAGTATTTTGATATTGTGTATTTAGGTTTTGTTAATATTTCTCGCTCTTTCTGATGTAATACATTCTTTTTTATTGCGTTGTTTTATGCTCTGCCTTTCTTGTTCTGTAAAAGATTTGGTTACAACAAATACAACAGATGTACGAGAGTCACTTATATCGTCTTTGCTTAACCCTTTCCCTCATAGAGGAAACCATGAAAAGACCTATGCGAACAGCATAAAACCAGATCAGCCTGCGAGTAACTCGCAGGCTGATCAGGTTTTATGCTGTTCGCTGCTCCTCAGTGGTCTGGAAATGAGGACTGAATAATTGAATTTGGTAAGGTTTAATTGTGGTTTTCTGCAGATCAGGCTTTATGTGGTACCTATTGAGTGCGTCAAAATGAGTCTATATGAGGGAAAGGGTTAACACTCAGCATATGAGGGTATATAGTTCCAGGCTCCATGTTCTGGAAAATACTTAAGGACGATCTAAGGCTTAAATGTGAGTATAATACTCAAACCCCTACTGAACTTTATGGGCAAGGTATGAGTCTGAGTATCGAAATCATATTTAAGTTTTTTGTTTTTTTTTGAACACGGGGATAAGACTGGCTCGGCCATAATCAAGATAATGTGACTTGCATTGATCTCGATTTGAATCGCATATGCATATCATCATTAAATATCATCATTATATATCATCATTAAATATCATCATTAAATATCATCATTATATATCATCATTATATATGTGTCGTATACATGTACGTACAATGTATGTCCCAAATAAGAATGAAATATTGTTAGTGTAACTTAAAATCAACCTTTCTAACGAATCCCGGCAGGGTCATCCCGGGTTCGATTCCTAGTCACGTACGTGATAGAGTGGTCGCCCGTCCAGACACCTGGGTTTACTCCGGGCTCTCCTCCAGAGACATCGAGAGTGATTGATACAAGTTGTGAGAACTTGTTTCGTAATCCATGTACTCTAAATAAAGTGTAAACTTAACTTTTACACGTGATCTTGAGTGGTAAGGGTTTAACTCTGATGTCATTCATTTACAGCAACGTTATGTGCCCTTCCTTAGAATGTGCACAAAACTTTGTGTCGCTTATAACTCCCAAAATCCTAAAGTATCTCAGTTCGCGCCTTGAAAGTTTACAAGAAAGCATATTAGCATGTGTGGTCATATGCCACAGGGGGAGGTTTTCTGTTACTACTACTACTACTACTACAACAACAACAACCTACAACAACAACAACAACAACAACAACAACAACAACAACAACGTGTAGTATCACATGTGTGACTCGTACTTCGCTTTTACAGTTTATACCTCGGTCTGTATGTAGAATTATGTCATAGCGAGGTACATTTTACCGAAGTAAACTGAGGCATATTATTCAACTACATGTATAAAACTAACCATTATTTCAACCCCCCAAAAACAAACTAATCACAAATGCTACCCACAAACATTAGCCTTAACCTATACCCTTACCCAGACCCAAACACCGAAATATACAAACCGCGGTGTGAGATTTTTACCTCACAACACACACATACACAATACAAACCGAGGTGTGAGATTTTTACTCACACACACACACACACACACACACACACACACACACACACAGTCTATTAAGTTAATACTACTGTATAAGCCGTTATCGATCGTCTTATCAGGTAAAAGTCGACAGGAAGAAGTCGATCGATTTTGAAGGATTCCAATCGCATATCAACAGTTTCCGGTCGGAAATGTGTTATTTTCAAGGTACATAATGCACGATATCTCAGCTAATATAAATGTGTTTTTCAAAAACAAGACACATTTAGAATCAGGAAACAAAGTTCTTTCAATATCAATAATAAAAAAAAACATATGTAGGAAACTGAAGTTTTATAAAAAAAAGTGTTTCTTTTTTTTTTACCCCCCCCCCCCCCCCCGACATTTCAAAAATTAAAATATACGACGGATAGGGGACAATGAACGTGATGGTCGCAGGTTCTTAGACTGCTCGAGGAACTCAGTAAACTTGACACAATTCAAGTATTGAAGGAAAACTACTAAAATCCTAGGATTTCGCGAGGCACTGAAAATTATGTATTTTGGTTTTATGTAATGTAAAGTAATGGAGCTCTTGTCGGCACTTGGACCGCATCTTGAACTTTGCATTATATTCAGAACATGTGCTACCAGTAGATACCGGTATTTCCAATACGAGTTTTAAATATTTTATATTTATGGAGGAAATTCGAGGCTGGAATGATGTAATGATTATTTTTGTATGTTCATGTTTTCTTCCTTTATCTTTTGTTAGACCTTTATGACGTCCTTTTTTTCCCAGTCTTTCCTTTTGCTGATGATATTATTAAAATACAATTCAAAAGACCATTTCACAAGATGATCGGCAATCCCGGTATAATATCGCTGATTTAAATTGACAAATCATTGACAGGGGAATGTTTATTTCTCATTGAACAATGTGTGAAATGCAGATTAGTTGTTCGGGAAGTGGTCGTTGATTTACGTAGGTTTATGTCTCATTTCGGAGAGATTTAATAGTCAAGCAGTTCGCAGGATGATCGGGTCTCATTTTGTTGATTACTCTTCTTTTGTTAAATTTTATTAAGTGTAGTTCGATGACTGAATGACTTATTTCAGGTTAGTGGTACTGATTGTTGTATCACGCTAGTTGTCTACTGCGTGCCACCTCAATGTATGTGTTTTATGTATCAACAAAATGACTTAATTAAGGTGGGGGGGGGGGGGGAATAATGGAATCAGGTTGTCCCCCGTCTGTCCGATAACGCTTCTTCTTCTACAGTTTTGATGAAACTTTGAATTTTTCCCCTTTAAAAAATGTATGGGGATCAATTTTTTGGTGTCTAACTCCTCCTATGCTATATATGTGGAGATGTGCATGTGTTTTGGGAGTTTAATCCTGAGTTACTGCCCTTTGAAATTAACGTATATATGGAATAAATCTTATATGTACAACTCCTCCTATACTTTTGCTGGGATTTACTCCATACTTTTACTTGTGCATCTGCATTTTTTATGAAACAAAACAAATATATACCCTTTAAGACTGTTTGAAGCTTTATGCTAAAATAAATAAATAAATAGATAAATAAATAAAATAAATAAATAAATAAGTAAAAACAGCACCCTTGAATTTGATTTGGTTTCCTTTACATTTGAAACAGATGAAGGGTACTTGTATATTTGTAATGACATATGAATACATATACATGCATCTATATGCCTTGTATTTGTATTCTTGCATTCCCACATTCGTGTGAAATAGCTATTACAAAGTACTGCTCACAAGCATTGAGTCTGGTTGTATGGGTGGTGCGGGAGTGTATCTGTTAGCCTTTGGCTTTCAGTTCTACTTAAATAAGACTTGCAAAGACAGACAGACAGACAGACAGACATGTGATTTCATCAGATTCCTGACGCCACCAATAAAATTTAATTATGTTCAGAGATCAAACTTTGTTTGCATGGTTCGACAGTTTTTCAGTCATATGGGGAGGCATGTACGTCTATATAATTATGTACATCTATCATAGTTCTGAAACACTGAGATTTCACATCCAGTAAAATTTTTATGGCCCCGGGTAGACTAGTCCCGGAACCACCCCTATAAGCTGACGTCTAGGATTGAACGCACGACTGACCGGTTTCCCTAGCCACCCGGTCACCGGGTCTGGTTGAAGACATAATGTCATAGTAATGAAAAACATCACCAGCAACACGGGCATTGGTTTTTCCTTTCCAGAACATTTTCCTACCTGTACAATGGCAACAAAATGCAAAAAGTATCAATTTAATGTAACATAATAGTGCTGGTAGATCGATCATACATATGGAATGGTAATTGTATTACCGGTATCATACATATAAACATATCTATTGCTTTTATCTATATTTAGGCATGCATAAAATGCGTATTCAATTTCATAAAAGACTAGTCACGTTCAATAGAATATAAAACTAGCTGTTTCACTACAACATGTAATCAAATGAAGCTCAAATATCTGTTTTAAATTTGTATAGCCAGTTATCTTGTTTTCTATCGAAATAATATTTGTTTTGAATTTATGCAAATACGCAATTGCTGTTTACCGTGAAGCAATATGATAATCGAGTAGCACCTTAAACCTTCACTGGTTGAATGTAATTAAGTTTTACATAAACACACGCTGGTTGATATATCGTAAGTTTATGAACTTTTCAGAATCTGCACATAATATGCAATTATTTTGTACTTTTCTATTTAAGGTATATGTAAATAAAGACATACTGTAATCGTTATTTCCGTTGACGTTAAATTTCGTTAATTATATACCTAAGGGAATTTCGTGGGTACATTTTTAGCTCACCTGAGCACATGTGTTCAGGATGGGCTATTAGGATCGATGAATGTCCGTCGTCCGTCCGTCGTCCACAATTAGTTTGTTTACACTCTAGCATCTTCATTTTGTAAGCAATCATCTTCAAACTTTATGACAATGTTAATTACCATAATATATCGGCCAAGTTCGATTATGGCTGATATCGGCATATTAGGTCAGGAGTTAGGCCTCTTTTAATATAAAAAAGGCAAATTTCACTTTGTTTGCACTCTAGCATCTTCATTTATTAAGCAATCATCTTCAAACTTTATGACAATGTTTATTACCAATATATCTTGGCCAAGTTTGATTATGGCTGATATAGGCCTATTAGGGTCAGGAGTTATGCCCCTTTTAATGTTTAAATTTGTGTGTTTAAAACCATAATTTCTCAGTCAAGTTGGACTTGAAATTTTGAACACAGGCACTGTTTAGTTTGTGAATTATAAATGATCTCATGGATTATGTATTCAGTCCAACTATGCCATAATTTAGTAACATGTTCAGGCAATGAGGCAGTTTTTCTCAGGTGAGCGTCTTTAGGGCCATCTTGGCCATCTTGGCCCATTATGTTCTAGAAAACGTTAAGTTTATATAAGAGACACGTTTTCGTGGGGATTACTATTCGTGAATAAAACCCTCCACGAAATCGACGAGAATTAGTGTCTCGCGAAAATCAATGATTTCACAGTATACAGATTTTCAAAATGATGTGTGTAAGTTAATACGTCACAAACATCGGTGCCGAGTGGTTAGTGAGTCCACCCAGTAACGGAGGTAGTTGGTTTGATCCCCTTCCGCGACATACCGACGCACTAGTTTATCCTACTTGGGCCTGGCGCTTTGCACATAAAAGTAGTTTCGGGAGAGGTTGCCAAAGGTCGGGATAATGTGACTGGGCATTGTATTTTCTCACTTGTATATGGCGTGAAACCGCAGTGATGCGGCTTTTTGCCTTGAAATAAGATGTATAGACAAACGTCTCTAAATGACTGAAAAAGTGTCGATGGGACGTTAAACTTCTTCAAACAAACAAATGATATATACCATCGTAACACAATCTCTGTTAGATGTGTCTATGTATGCCATTTGTATTGATTCAATTATCATCGATTATCAACATGTTTATTTATTTTAGCGTCTTCCGCAAAGTCGACTCACGGGGTTTTCAGTTTCAACTTTTGGTAAAATCATTATCGTTTTAAGAAAATCATAAAAATGTTTTCAAGTATTCAGCTTAAGAAAAAACAAACAAACAAAAACCAAACTTGCATACCCCAAGCAGCAATCTAGTTATTATCTTGCTAATTTACAGATTGCGTTAAGGAGTATCATGCCACGCTGTGCTTATCTGTTTACAGCAATATTAGCGCTCGTTTTATGATCGAAATTCGATTATTTCCACGTGTTATTCCAATCATAGAAACTAATAGCAGTCATTGTGCCTTGGCAGAATGCTTAAACATCAAATGGCAAAATAAAGGAGAAAAAAAAAGCAATCAAGAAATTCGTAGCAATTTTCCAACCAAGACTGTTACTGCCACAACTACTGCAAACATAATTTCGTTGGAATTGAATTTCGTTGATTATAAACTAAAGAAAATTTTGAGGATATTTTTTTTCGTGGTTTTGTGGTTTATGAACGAGGACTTTATCTAATGAACGAATTTCGTGGGGGTTAATATTAAGTGAAAAAAAAGAAAAGAAAAAGGAAAAAAATAAATCAACGAAAATTAATGACCCACGAAAATGAGTGATTTTATAATACCTTGTTTAAAGTGGATAAAGGCGGAAGAAGGATTCCCCACTAAAAGTAGTGCATCGATTGGCTTAACACTGCATGCAGAATGTAACAGTGGTGCCAAGTCTCTAGGTGTTGTTTACGGAGGGTATTCTCGCATCTGGCTCTTGAAGATTCTCTGGTTCTTTGTGGGGGGGAAAGTGCTCTTTTTTATATCGATTCTCCCATTGCGCACGAATCTAGATATCACGTAAGGATAAACAACAACAACATCATCACCACACTACCAACAACAACATATATGTGTTTGCTTATTGGGTTATAGTGCTACCACACTGAAAATTCTTGCCGTATACATGCAGTATGTACGAATCATTTTACCCTGACTTTGAACGACTCTGGTATGTTGCGGTATGGGATAGAACCTACAACCTCCCGATTCCGGGGCGGACGCTCTAACTACCCGGCCACTGAGACCGGTCAAAACATAAACCCTTCCCTCCTCCTCCTCATCATCATCATCATCAATGACGACAACATTATCATCATCAACAACTGCATAATTATCAGCAGAAGCAACATATACAAACACCAGAACCTTCCGTCATCGACAACAGCGACAGAATATATAAATTATACACATGAAGTAAGCCACCACCAACCTGTAATGTGCTCAAATCTATATCGGCGTCATTATTGTATTTTTATCGTTATCGACAGACCAGCCCGTAGACTCTACCATTTTTTCATCCATGTTCTTAGATGTTCATCTAAAAGATTGAACAACAATTTTCAGTGCAAAACCTGATCAGACTGCGAGTTACTCCATGGCTGGTTTGGTTTTACACCTTTTCCACAGAGGCCAATTTCCTGGCCGCATTCAGAGAGTTAAAAGTTAAAATTACCGTAGTTGCTAGTGACAAGGAATTAATCAGACAGGTTTACGTTTGCTGTTTGTTGAGTTGCCACACTGCAGTATTACGCCGTGGAGATGTGGCATGATACCATACTCAGTCACATTATCCTGACATCGGGTCATCCAGTCCTAGAACTAGCCTGTATTTATGCTGAACGTCAAGTAGGGAGTATCCACGACTTTGGTATGTCGCGGTCGGGGATCGAACCAACGACCTTCCACGCCCGAGGAAGACGCTCCTACCACTTGGTCACCTAGAACGCTATTATCACTTTAACGACATACTCAGGGTACCAATGCTGAAGGATAATACAAAAATCACTCAGTTCGGTTATATCTTTGTCCACCGGCTTCGTCAATCTTGATCATTTTATTTAACAAGTTCCATTTTGATGCAAACACATTATTTCGTAGGCATGGAAAAAAAACCCCAAAACACTAAATTTTTTATCTCTGGGAGGTCGTGTGTTCGATCCCTGGCAGCGACATGATGATTCGCAAACTGGGAACATTGTACCGGTATAGCTACATGAACTTAAACGCAGAGCGCCAAGCCAGGAAGCTATACTAATATCATTTTGTGAAATATTTATAGAAAATTTGCAACATAATGATTGCACATCTGTGTGATATTGTCTGTGTCATATCTAACATCTTCATGTTATGCGGGGCCGCCGTGGCCGAGCGGTTACAATCGTGGACTACAAATCTCTCAGCCTCTCACCGCTGTGGGTTCGAATCCCGGTAGGGACTTCGGATTTTTCATGTGAGGAAGCTTTCCAGCTGGCTTGCGGTAGGTCGGTGGTTCTACCTGGGTACCTCTGTGTACTCGGGGTCTTCCTCCACCTGTAATTAGCTGGACGTCGCTATATGATTGAAAACTATCGCAGCGACGGTAAATCCCAATTCAATACAATACAATTCATGTTATGCTGATTGTGACAATATACACAATATCGGGAATACCCGGCAATCCTCTCTTGACAATGTCGGTCTTTTCCGGAACACGATGGTTGCCATCGTCAGGTGTTTACTAGATTAAGTAAGTGAATTTTATATTGTTACATAGTGTAGGAAATTGACTTTATGATTATTCATGGAAGATAAAATGGATGGATGGATGGATGGATGGATGGATGAATAATAGATAGATAGATAGATAGATAGATAGATAGATAGATAGAAAGAAAGATAGAAAAGAAAGAAAGAAACTGCAGAGCGAGGAGAGAGAAAGAGTGAGAGAGCTACTTGAAAAGAACTTCAGTATTTAGATACAATTATCATTTTGGGGGAGAATGTAGACGCAATATGTTTAATTAATACAATTTTTTTGTGCTTTTTGTTGCGCAATCACATCCTCAGAAACACATGTAAGAAGCTGAATGCTAAATTTCTACCAGAAATCGTCGCATATATAATTCATTAGTTCCTCAATCTGGGTTAATCTAATTACAAGATGGAGAAAAAGGTAAGATTACAGCAGACGGCTAATGACTATGCTTCTTGGTAGAATACTAGTGAGAAATTAACGCGTCGTTTGGTTTACCGCATTCCCGATTACCCGGATGTTGCTGCTTAGTAACCTTTCCTATGTCAGTTTCATTGCATAGATGAAAATAAACAAAACACCCATAAATTTAATTAGTAGTTCCATTTGTGTTGTGAACAATAAAATTAGTGATTTTTTTACACCCAGAACCAAATGGTCTATACAAACGTTGAATAATTCATTAGTATAGCACAGTGACACGTATGGGGCATATGCACTTGGCGCAGACGAACAATTTGTGATTCTAGACTATCAAGTGTTTGTTGGAAGTTTTGTTGAGTAAGACTGTCAGTTACGGATGAATGGTTTGTTGGGAAATATGTTTAATATTGATAGATGAATATATAACACAAACCGCCCCTTCACTACTGGAGAGCGATGTCAGCTGTGGATTGCCACTGATAGACCACGTAGTGTAACATTCCGACGGATGTTTGAAATCACCTTCCCAGCTGTTCGGATATATTTCTATACTATATGTGAGTTATACATTAGCTAGCTTCTCATTTTTTTTTCCAATTCCTGCGAAGTATTTCATGTCTTCCATGCGTTTAACCAATGCCGAATTGAAACGCGTTTTCAGTGTGATCGGGATCTGCATTATAAACTGTGCTGGCTGATCTGGTTTTAAACAGATTTCATTTTTTTGGTGTTGCATAAGCTCTAAAGACAATCATCATTTGATACGTGTTGCACTTCACTAAATGAAATGTATCTGATTCGTGCCATGTAGCTTGTGTTAACATCGATTTTAGGTGCATTGTATAACTATTACATTTATAGCATGTCAGGTTCAAACGCCTTATCAAACAGCTGTATTGGACCACAAAACACACAGCATTTTCATAAATCTGTGAAACACATGTAACAAGATTTTTATGGGTTCGGCATTCAAAAAACCGTAACCGTAACCGGTCCCGGTGGCCGAATGGTTAGAACGTTCCTGTAACTCGTTGGTTGGATCCCCGGCCTCGAGCTATCAGTATGGAGCTCAGCATAGAGAGGTAGTTCCAGGACTGGCTGGCTTGGTTGTGGTAAATTTTTCCGCGGCGTGATATTGTAATCTCACTGAAGACAGCACTGGTATGATGAGCCAGCACTATAGACAAAAAGTCCCCAAAATGACTGAAATACTTTCGGTGGGAAGCTAAATCCAAGCAAACCAGCTTTGTTAGCGGCCATTTGTACTCACGAGTCTGTTTTGTGCGGTTTTCTCGAAGATTCCGGAAAATAATACATCTTATACATTTGTACAAATTACATCTACTTAGCAGTTACCTGACTTTAGAGGCCATTGTATCATAATCCCCAGACATGTCGCTTATGACAGGTTTTTATTCGCCTTTAGAACCATTGTTAATATGATATTATGAAAAACTGTTTTCTGGTCAGATACTGGATCCGAACGAAATGGTTTTGTTGGATTTCATCATGTTTAATTATGTCCATGTTTACGTATTCATTTGAACCTATTTTAACGGTCATCTGTATTAAGCAGGCAAGCTGTGTTGAACGGTCAACTTTAATGTTCCCAAAATACCCCCATGTACTCTTGATATAGAGAAACTTTCAACTTGTAAAGGAAGTTCTTGAATTATTAAAATAGGGATGGGGGGCGTTAAAACCAAGCAGACAAAGAATACATCGACCTTTGATTCAAAACGTCAAAGTACTTGGGACCAGAAAAAGTCCTGCATGAATGATCGATGAACACGTGTTCATCCGAATTCAGTATAGGATTCGCATAATAGATATTTTGCTGTTTTCCAAAACTTGTTTTGATGTTATAGAAATAAAAACGAACTAAAAATAATAGAAAAAATATTTCAAAGCGTATGTGACGTAAAAACGGATTGAAACGGAATATATCTTGAATATTTACACAGAACATAATTATTTCGTGACACATGTATTATTATAAAGATCTTTAAGAAAGACCAAAGTTGTCTTTAAGACAAAAAAACAAACAAAAACAAGTAGACATAAGCTTGAGTAAAATCCAAGGCCCAAAGCAGGATTAAAGATCAAGTCAGGAGTTAAGGCTTATGAATTAAGTCGAAGACTTCAAGAATTTTAACTTAAGTAAATACTTTGAATTAAGACAAAGATGTTGGCTCTAATTTTGTCTCGACCGTTGCGTGAAATAAGTCATGGTCTTAAATCGAAACCAAGGATAGGTTTAAGTCAGTCCAGCGCTGAAACTGAGAATTATTATATTTTAAACAGTGCCTTTCGAACACTAAACCATTATATTAATATTAACGCACGCTCGTATGAAGCGTTCCAGTGGTAACATGCCCGACTGCGGATTCGAAGGTTTTGAGTTCGAACCCAGTTGGGTGCAAGGGCATTTCATGACCTTTTCCGATGCGGGAATTACGACGAAAATATCAGTTAAGGGAACCAATGTGCATAACTTTTTGACAAGCATAAATACCAAGGTTCGGGGGCCAATATCCAATAAAACGGGATTCTTATTTCTGTCTCATTTTTAAGCAGATAGAAACTTATTCGATCAACACTATTGTGGATTTAAGGAAATCAATTCATCATGGTCCGTCAAGCGATTGTGGGAGTTTTGAAGTAAATAAACGCCTTTATAGACTTGAGCAAAATAGCCAATAACTAACTCCAAGTCAGTGCCAGTGGATGCTTAATCTGACAGTCTTTTTAAGCAATTGAAGAGCCTTGATTTTAATTTAATGATTGATGGATTGCCTTAAATAACAGACGGCCGTATGTAACATATACCCTTTGGAATTTAGTGATACAGAAATAGTAGCAGGACCATAATTTATTAATCTACAGGTCAAACTTTTTAGACTAAAGTTGATTTTTTTCTTCAAAATTGATATTTCACTTTTACATGTATACGAGTATTTATGTATAGTCGAGGACGTTAATAACGCCTCATGTTGGCCGGGTATTTCAAGTCAACTGATTTTTTTCACACGTTGACCTCTCCTATGAACTTAATCTAGTATTTTTGATGAAATAAAAATAGAACATAAAACTTGCACAATATGAATCATTACATTTCTAATAGGCCCTATACTGAAATCCTTGGAATATTCAACATTACCAAGGTAATGCGTAGTAAAGTCATTGAAGAAAAGTTTATCACACTGCATTGATGTCTTCTGTATAAATCTATCGTGAAGAAAGACTTTTTCTTCAAAATTTAGAATATCTAGTCTGCATCTAAAGTTAATTAGCAGGAGATAAAGTAAACTACATCCTGCTCTTTCAAGCGATCTCTTCTTTATATTTTGAACTCGTGCTAGAGAACTGCAAGTTTTCAAAGCCAGGTTTATCACAATAAGTGAATATATCAATGCCAATGGCTGCACTTCTTGAACACAAAAGACGGTTAACATTACATACTAGAACTTTAGGTAAAAATGATTTATGTAAAAGAAAATATTGACATTCCAGAAATCAGGATTCCGAAGTCTGAGTTTATAGACGCAAAAGATTGATGAATCAGGGATCAGGATTTTTCCGACAAGGTCATATTTTAGTGGGTAACGCAGTATATAATGTCGTACAGCATATCATCGATTAACCGTGAATCTTTCTGTCAGTATTTAGTATAAACCTCACATTACGGAGAGCTCTTCATCTTCAAGTTGTTTTATTGGGGTTTTCTTAGACGATGTTTTCTAAATGAATTTCTGAATATCGATATCGAAAACAAACAAATGATCTGCTTAATTTGAATCTGTCGCTCTCGATTAAGCGCGAGCTTGTCAGTTAGGAGGTCGTGGGTTCGACTCTGGTCAGACAGGCCGTTTCGATTTTTTTTTCTCATCAACATGTCTCTTCAATGTTCAGCGAAAAACGTATGATGATACATACACATACAACTAAATATGTGTCATTTGGCAAAGAATACAATTAATGCACGATAGAGACTGTATGAAATATTACGAAATACAAAAGCCTCATCAAATAATCCTTAATTGACCAGAATTAAAGATTTTGTAAGGTAATGTTCACTTCAGTTTCGACCTTAATGTGTTGTTGTTTTTTTCACTCAAACTTGATGTGAGCCGAGTTGATTCTTTATCGTGTTTTATGTTTTATCAAATAAGCTTAGTAATAAAAGAAAGGGGGAAATATACTTAAAATGTGTTAACAAGTTTAGATGTAATATTTATCTGTGTAGATAGGACAGCTCTTGTAGTAAAAGAATTGAGTGTGGTGTTATGGGACGTGAGTTAGTAAGTCTGTAAATTGATATTTCATCTTTAAGAGGTCTCTCCTAATATACCTTTCATTCACAGTCGTAGTGGCCGAGTGCTTTGAGTGTCCGCCCTGTAACCTGGGAGTCGTGGGTTCGATACAAGCCGCGACATACCAAAGTACTGGCACCGTATAGCGTATCTCCTTTGTGCTTGGCGCTCAGTATACAGAGTAGTTGAAGGGCTGGTTGGCCCAGTATCAGCATAATGTGACTGGGTATCATGCCACATGTCTACGGCTCGATACTGCTGTGTGGCAGCAATATATACAAATCCCAGAATGACTGAGATGATGTCGGTGGGACGTTAAAATCAAAGAAAATAAACAAACAGATGTTTGTACCTGCAAGACACCTCGATATACAACATTTTTACCTGGACGAAGATCTTGATCTAGCTCAATGTGTGCTATATGCTATCGTCAATACTGTAACAAAACAGAATAGCCAGTGTTATCATGCAACATGTGCTGTTTTATTAGTATTTGACACATTTCTTACATTAAGTCATTATTATGTATTGCTGTGAGTATAGAGATAGGTGAGCGGCTGATATTGTATATTGCCAAGCGTATCCAGGTAATTGGTATTTACGTATACTGTTTTTATCATTTTGCTTGGCACAGACCTGAGAGTTCTATATGCCACCCGTTTATGCAGGATGTTACTGTGTTGTTTTTTTCTCAACCACTTGTTCCACGAGCCTTGTATTCGTATCTTTGTATTAATTTAGTAGAGTTATATTTGGTGTGTTTACCGCATACAGACACGCGTAAAGATAGATATATACACGCATTGTTATTCACTCAAACCACAGGGACTTGCTCCCATACACACACACACACACACCACACACACACACACACACACACTGTACATACACTATCAACAAGGGTGGACATCTTTTCAGGGGTCGAC
This sequence comes from Solen grandis, assembly GCA_021229015.1. NCBI lineage: Eukaryota > Metazoa > Mollusca > Bivalvia > Adapedonta > Solenidae > Solen > Solen grandis. The sequence goes on from CM037786.1 coordinate 34,712,833, forward strand.
TCGCTTCAACTCCGTTTTTTCAAATCATTCAAATAGATCTATGAAGTTAACATACGGAATCACTCAAATATATATTTCTCTATCGAAATATACAAAATAGTCGTGAAAATAATCCTCCTTTGTATGTTTATTTGTTTGAAATATATGCGAATCCGAGAAAAGGACAACAACCTGGACCAGCAGCGCAGTACATTTCGGGATGATTCGGATTTTTACGCTGCGAAATTGGTCAGCGATATTACGATTATTTTCCCGCAATCTGTCAAACCGTTAAATTTAAATTATTAAAGGGCTGACTATTCGGGCGTTGAAAGAAAAAAAAACCCAGGCAGTATGGAGAAATCAGCTGTTTCTTGGTAATTTTCTTGTTGTAAAATAAATTATTTAAAGACTTAGATATAAATTCACTTGTCTGTGAGTGTGTGTTTTTAAATTGAAATAAATATCACAGGGATTTGAAGTTCAGTAATTTAAAATAAAATTCTGAAAATAATAGTACTCCATACATACAAAACATATTTTTTCTTATATATACGGAATACTAAATTCTACTGAACTTCAAATCCCTGTGATATTTATTTCAATTTAAAAACACACACTCACAGACAAGTGAATTTATATCTAAGTCTTTAAATAATTTATTTTACAACAAGAAAATTACCAAGAAACAGCTGATTTCTCCATACTGCCTGGGTTTTTTTTTTTCTTTCAACGCCCGAATAGTCAGCCCTTTAATAATTTAAATTTAACGGTTTGACAGATTGCGGGAAAATAATCGCAATATCGCTGACCAATTTCGCAGCGTAAAATTCCGAATCATCCCGAAATGTACTGCGCTGCTGGTCCAGGTTGTTGTCCTTTTCTCGGATTCGCATATATTTCAAACAAATAAACATACAAAGGAGGATTATTTTCGCGACAATTTTGTATATTTCGATAGAGAAATATATATTTGAGTAATTCCGTATGTTAACTTCATAGATTTATTTGAATGATTTGAAAAAACGGAGTTGAAGCGAGTCGACCCCTGAAAAGATGTCCACCCTTGTTGATAGTGTATGTACAGTGTGTGTGTGTGTGTGTGTATGGGAGCAAGTCCCTGTGCTCAAACATTCGATGTCACACACACGCGCGCGCGCTCGCTCTACAAACACCCAACAACAGCAACGAAACTAATTGATTAATTTGTTTAATTCATGAGCATAGTAGATCCAAACATTAGAGCAAAGACGTCTTCGTTATTATCTAAAACTAAACAATTAAATTAATTATATATTTATTCAGCATGAGATCATCATGCCAATACACTATTTCAAAAGGAAGATAGTTTTAATTGTAAACCGAAACGTTATATATCAGATTTAAGAAGGTATGCATCTATCTAATTTAAGTAACATCATCGAATATGTACTTAAAACTTTATACTACCCTTCTACTTGTGGTAGTGGTAAATCAAAAGCAGGAATTGTTGATTTGCATAATTACTGCAGTCGTTTTCCCTGTACTGTATCACTCCGCGCTCAGGAGCACATCATTGCAATGAGATTGTGTACACCAGTGGGGTGACCATAAAACAAAAAGCGTCTAGTGTCTAGAGTTGAAGGAAAACGTGTCTCATGACCTGTGAACTCTGCTTAAAATGCATTTATAGCTATTTCATTATGTAAATTCTGCCGACAGTCTCATAGTGCATTATTCGTTTTGTGTAAACTTTTTTATTTTGGATATAAACTTCGTCAGTCTCTAGTCATAACAGTATTCTGTGATCTGAAGGATAAACCGGGTTAAAATACAAGTTTGAATTGCTTCCAAATAGCCCTCATTGCCATACATCAAACCAAATTGGCGTGTGATATAGCCAGTACTATTTTACCACATTGATGCTGTATGTCGTGTTACTTCGCATATCTCCGGAAAAGCTGATGTCGTCTGAGTTCTATTTAACGTGACACAGGTCCATTTTTGTTAATTGCCTTTACCTCCCCGGTGGCCGTATAGTTAGAGCTTCCGCCTCGGAAGCGGATGGTTGTCGGTTCAATCCCCAGCCACGACATACCAGAGTCTTAAAAAACAGGTACTGTTATACGGCATAAAAGTGTAATTCCAGGACCGGTTAGTCCGATGTGAAGGTAATTAGTATTATGTCAGATTCTACTGCGTAATACTGCAGAGTGGCAGCACTATATCTGTCTCAAATAGGTTTAGTCTCCAAATGACTAAAATACTGTCGGTGGGACGTTTAACCAAACAATTGAACATAATTACTTAATCCAAATTTGTCTTGTCTGTTAAGTTTCGTGGAATCCGATTATTTCGTTTTCCGGTCGTCAATATTCTTTTTATTCGTTCATGGCTTCCTTAATCTATTTATTAGACCGTCCCCTGTGGTCGAGTGGTTTCTGGAGCGAGAGGTCGTGGGTTCGATCCCAAACCGCGACATACCTAAGTCAATAAAACTGGTACTGGTACCTCCCTTGGCTAGCGCTTAGCTGTCAACATATTTACATGGTAGTGCCAGTGTCAGGATAATGTGAATGGGTGTGGTATCATGCCACATGTCTATGACGTGATACTACAGTGCGACAGTACTATATCTGTTTCAAGTAAACACAGTCTCCAAATGATTGAAATACTGTTGATGGGATGTTAAACGCAACAAACTATTCACTGGACAATCCTTTTTAGATTCATCCATTGCTGATGTGCCATATTTATAAAGCGGCTTTATTTTATTTATGGAATTAAAACCGGGTGGCTGAGATGACAGCACCTGGTCTATTGACTACCTAGCACGCGCAGGTGCCGGAAGTGACGTGATATTTTGTCTTTTAGTTTTAACAGTGAAGAAAATTGTATGTGATACGTAGATTTCACCGGTCACTGAAATGAAATGGGTTCCTATCATAGTCGTTACATGTTAGTTATATATTTGTTTTCAACTTTTCATACCAACAATTTGTATTATATTATTGTTAAGAGGACCAAATGGAAGAATGTCATTGCTAAATATGTTAGCCCCTAAAAATAAAGATATATTATTATTATTATCAGAGGTTTACCACGTCATCTTGGAAATCTAGCAGTTGATTTTATTGCCACCACAACTGATTTACTAGCAGTGGTTCATGTAAATTATCATTAATACAATTTGACTGGGAAAACGGTGCTATAAACAATAATCTTTCGGAGAGATGTGGCTTATATCTGGATAATAAGTTCCTAATCACAGACATGAGACAAACGACACATTCTCACACATTACAAAATATCATCTGATATTGACAGTATGTGATTCACTGGCGTACTGTGAGACGATATACAAACCTAATTGGCACTGTGACTCATATCCAACAATCAACTGCAATGTCATAAAAGTAGCCAAATGGATGGGAAGTGTACCGAACATGTCTAAGGTGGCACGCGATTGAGGCTTAAATATCTGCATATTTGTTCCCGTCTTCTGAATAATGTATTGGTAATGGTGAATTGGCTGCTAGGTATTCATAATTTATTGTATATATACCGTTTACAGGATTTTGTATGTCGCAATCATATTTGGTTTGAATATATGCAGTCTGGCAGAGCTCAGGCAGTCATCTCGACTGACGAACAGTTTCTAGTGGCGCTCAGCATATAAGGGTAGTTCCAGGACTGGCTGGCCCAGAGCCAGGGTAATGTGACTTGGTGTTGTAGCATGTCACATGTCTACGGTTTGATACTGCAGTGTGGCAGCACTTTATCTGTCTTCAGTAGACATAGCTTCCAAATGACTGAAATACTGTCGGTGGGACGTAAAACCTTAAAAAAACAAATAAGAAGTTTTTAAAGTGCCTTGCTAATACATCTAAATATCGCTTCTGTACGGCGTAGTCACAGAGTGTGACATCACCTCTGTACTGCTATTTTATCCAATTTATTTCATATAGACGAATGGGCATTAAAACCATGCAGAGACGCAAATCAAGTTTTCTTCGGTCTGCCTTGAATGAGAAAGCTCGTCATTGGGTTTATGTTGCTGTTGAAATGTTTCTAGTGTTGATCCTGACAATTAAAAAGAAAATCAAACATGTTTCTGACCGGTTCCGATCTCCGTGCGGTTAAAGTGTCATGAAATCAATCTCCGGTCGCGATATACATGTACCGAAGTCGTGATAAATGGTACTGGCATATAAGGGAAGTTTAAACCCAGTGAACAAGCAACCATTAACATATTTCTGGAAAGGTCGGCGGGTGTACGGCCGGCCGTCTGGAAAGTAACTTTGTAATGAACGGTCATTACAACGATATTTTAACATTGTTAATGATAAGGGGTCTAGATGTGCGTATGAATCAAGTTTCATTGTTCATACTTTTAGGTTGAAGGTCAAAATTGGGCAAAACTTTCTCACTGACGAAGTTACTTTTTAGCTCACATGAGCACAACGTGCTCAAGGTGAGCTTTTCTGATCGCCTTTTGTCCGGCGTCCGTCGTCCGTCGTCCGTGCGTCCGTGCGTGCGTCCGTGCGTGCGTCCGGCGTCAACAATTGCTTCAAACAACATCTCCTCCTAAACGGCTTGGCCAATTTGAAAAATATTTTGCAGGAATGTTCCTTGGATGAAGCTCTACTAAAGTTGTATAAATGGTTCTGGTCCATTGCATAATTAGGTCACAGGAGCTAAAAATAGATTTTAAAAATGCAAACTTTGAAAATCTTCTTCTGCAAAACTGCAAGGCCTAGAGCTTAGATATTTGGTATGTAGCATCATCTTATGGGCCACTACCAAGATTGTATAAATCATAGCCCTATGGTGATAAATGACCCCTCACCAGGGGTCACTTGTTTTACATAGAGTTATATAGAAAAATCTTAAAAAATCTTCTTCTATGAATCCATAAGGCCTAGAGCTTAGATATTTGGTATGTAGCATCATCTTATGGGCCACTACCAAGATTGTACAAATCATAGCCCTATGGTGATAAATGACCCCGCACCAGGGGTCACTTGTTTTACATAGAGTTATATAGGAAAATCTTAAAAAATCTTCTTCCATGAATGCATAAGGCCTAGAGCTTAGATATATGGTATGAAGCATCATCTTATGGTTCATTACAAAGATTTTCAAAGTCTTGGCCCTACGGTGATAAATGACCCTGCGCCCAAGTCTTCTCTGAAACCATATGGCCCATTGCTTAGATATTTGGTGTGTAGTATTGTCAGGGGTAAAATGTTTTAGGTTAAGTTATATCAGAATCCTTGTCTGTTTAAAAACCTTGACATCAGTTGAAGCAATGGTACTCAGGTGAGCGATTCAGGGCCATGATGGCCCTCTTGTTTCATGTTCAGCATGATGAGATGACTAGCATTTGCATAACCAAGGTCAAGTAAATTAAAGGTCAATGCCATAAATAGAGGTTAAATGCAATAACCTGATTTTTGTGGAATCTCAACATAAAAATATCTCGTTTTTTTTTTTTTTTAATATCTACATTTTTTTTAATGATATAATGATGGTAACGACGATGATGATATTTTGCTTTTATGATAATTCAAAAATGCATCCAAACAAGTTGGTACCGGTATCCGATATTAGCACGACATTTGTTTATCTGCGACGCAGCAGTTTGTCACGGACCTCTATCTGATCGTGATCACGTGGAGATCGCGTGATTTCTTTCGATATTACAAAAGCTATATTTTAGTGAAGATGCTTGCGCTCACGCATATGATTATGGTATTTGCGTATTCAATTCTTTCTTTCTTTCTTTCTTTCTTTCTTTCTCTCTTTCTTTCTAGTTTGCTTCCTATATAATGTCGTTTGGATCAAGGATTCCAAACTTGACATTTAGGTATGTATGTACGAGTATACAAATGACATTTTTAAAAATAATTCTACGAATGTTAACATTTCTTTGAAATAGATATCGCTTTCTAAAGATTTTCAAGACACTTTTACTTTCCCCAGGCTTTATGAATATTTCATTATGTTCTTAGGTGTTTGCGTGGTCCGTTTCAGCAAGATATTTTGAACAAGAATAGCAGGCGTTTCAGTATATACCATCTTCGGACACCCACGCCTGGATGATCACTAGCATCTATCGGCCATGGGATTTTACATTTGGATTTTGTCTTTTGAGGGTGTGCCAGATTACGACATTTAATTGGTTCCACCACTCCCCTTTTAACGAGTATTACAGGCTCGCATCAACGTGTTTATCAGTTTACAACGCCGATATATATTTCATAAATGAGACGCGTTTTTTCTTTTAGCAAGCGACTGCTGAAAACGACGTTCCCACGGCATGAAGTTAAATGAAATAAGTCAAACTGGGGTTTCTGTCGATGCATCTACACTTGTTAATTTTCTCCATTTTTGCATAACATGTGTTCACGATATTTTTTTCGTAACAATTATACTGATATAGCTTCCTTGCTTGGCGCTCAGCATAAAATGGTAGTTCCAAAACTTGTTGACCCTGTGTCAAGTGATGCTGAAATCAAAGGCCTAAACCCAAAGATAAGCAACTCAAATAAGCGTGCGAAGGAAATCTCTATATCCTCGGCGCTCCGCGATATTGTGAGAAAAAACCGGTGCGCTTGTACTTTCGAACTTAAGGAAAGTAACTACTGCACGGAGTTGTGTTCCGACGCCATTCGAAAGTGATATTGCTAAGTATATGCAATGTAAAAACAGTCAAAAACACGATGGTCATATACTGCATGAGGTGCACGTGAAGAACATGGTATATGGTCGTAAGACAACTTCATAGCTGACTGTAAAGTGGTTGCATACGGCGGATATATTAAGTGAAATAATGACTGTTTAAGTCCCAGAGTCCCAGAGTAGTCAATATAAGGTCCTTACGATTGATAAGGACTGGAAGGAGAAAATAGTTCAAATAATGAAAAAAGATATATGACGAAAAAGTTTAAATAATTCTCCAGCGTTTATGTTTGTCCTGCCACAATATTATCTTTTTTTTCTTCTTCATTACGGCAATTTTTTTTGTAAGGAGTGAATTTATTTATTTACGAGTATTTAAGTATTAGCATATAATCCGGCCCCGCTTGCCGTATGGTTAAAGCGTCCGCACTGGAATCGAAATGTCGTGCGTTCGTTCCGAAGGTGCGACATACCAAAGTCGTAAAAAAAGTACTGGTAGGAATCCCTTGCTTGACGCTCAGCATATAAAGGTATTTTCAAGACTGGTTTGCCCAGTGTCAGAATAGTGTGTCTACGGCATGATGCTGCAGTGTGGCAGCACTCCATCTGTCTCAAGCAGACATAGTCTCCAAATGACACCTAACCCAACAAACAAACTAGCATATATTCATTTTTTTATAGGATTATTTTCTATAAGAAAACAAAAGTGCTATAAGTCATTAACAAATATCGCAGAGACGGGATAATCCCCGCTAAACTTTTTGCCATCTAAATAATTAACTCACATCAAAGTGGATTATACTGAGTAACAACAAGCGTTACCCCCCCCCCCCCCCAAACATGTTACAGTGATTGTGTGTTTTTATGCCCCCCACCATGAAATGGCGACGGACATATAGTGTTACACCTGTCCTGTCCGTGTGTGTGTGTGTGTGTGTGTGTGTGTGTGTGTGTAAACTTTGTTATGTATGGTCGCTTTTTAAAGTGATCTTTAGGACAAGACAATGTGTCGCGAACAAGAACCAGATTGCTAGCTTGAAGGTCAAGGTCACAGCACTCAGTTGACCTTTAAATCCCATCGTCCCAGCTGTAACTTTGTTATACATTTGTATACAGTGGTGTTTTGAAAAAGCTTGGCACAAGTGATCCTTAGGTCAAGATGATATGTTGCAAACAATAAACAGGTTGCTAGCTTGAAGGTCAGGGTCACAACACTTGGTTGACCTTAAAATCGTGTCCCAGCTTTAACTTTGTTGTGAAATGTTGTATTTTGAAATACTTGGCACAAGTGATCATTAGGACAAAATAATGTGTCGTGAACAAGAATCAGGTTGCTAGCTTGAAGGTCAAGGTCACAACACTTAGTTGGCCTTTGAATCAAGTCTCGGCTGTAACTTTGTTGTTAATAATTGTGTTTTGAAATAACTTGGCACAAATGATCCTTAGGATATGATGAAACACAAACAAGAACCAAGTTGATAGCTTCAAGTTCAAGGTCACAGCAATAAGTTAAGTTTAAATGTGGTGTAAGCAGTCTAGTCTGGCCGTATCTTTGTTGTTTATAGTCATGTTTTGAAATAACTTGGCACAAAGTCCTTAGGACAAAACACTGTGTCACAAAACAAGTATAGGTTGCTAGCTTGAAAGTCGGGTCACATCACTTGGCTGAAGTCAGGGTCATAGCTCTCATTTGATCTTGAAATCATCTCTTATATTTCCAGTTTTTCATATTCACCGACAAAAATATTTAATAAACATAATGTCGGGGGCATCCGTGTCCTATGGACACATTTCAAAGTTTTTTCATTTTTTGTTTTCTTTTTTACAGGATGTCCATTTTAGTCTTTAAATTTGGCTGGCTTTTTCTAGTTTGCAAATGTTTTCAACAATGACTGTCATTATTAGCTGTTTATAAATGATTGCAATCATTACTTTACAAGGATTCACTTTTTATTTATTCCAGTCACGCTATTAACCATATGAGTAACGGTATTTTTTCTATAACAATTTTCATCTTTATATATTGAACAAGGGATACGTTCGAATGAATGTCATGCCCTCACAGGGGCCTTAGACCTCAGGTCAAGATCATTTGAAGGTCAAGGTCACCTGACGGGTAGAGCTGATCAAGGTGCATGCACCTGTGAAGTTTGGAGGCTGTAGGTGGAAGGCCTTTCGTATGGGCAAGGTTTCAGTTTTGTGACAAACAGACAGATGTCAGAAAATCGAACAGACAGACAAAAACCAATATGCCCCGATCTATCGATGCGGGGCATAAAAAGTGCTTGTTTATTATGCCTTGTTCGACTTCGACTTTTCTCGGAATTATGCGTATGATGTTGTATATAATGAATTTTAAGGTAATCCACCCTTCATTAAATTAGGATTACGATCCTTCAAATGCTGTAAAAAGAACTTCCGTGCAGATGCAAGCATCTACTAACTTGAAATTATAGGTCCCTTTGCCCAAAGTCTATAAAGGCTTGCATTGACTATAACAATACCTATGATCACAATTTAATGATGGATAGGTTACCTTAAACAAGTGGCGGTCCTTGGGAATGTTTTCAATTAGGTCTTTTTTAATCCCACACCATTGTTGACTGTTTAATTGTTTTGACCAGGGTCACAGGAATGATTAAGTTTAATACGTTCGACTATTTAATGGCTTTTAATTATCCCTGGAAATCAATGATTCGAATCTCTCTTAATTTAAAAAAAGTATCATATGAATTCTGTTACAGACTCCCCGCATTCACCGGAAACCATGCTGACACTGGGCGTGGCAAGCTTCATGGCTGTACTAACGCTGGTCCAGGGGATCCAGCCCCTCCTCACCACCCCCGGGAACGCCACTGTGTTGGTGCTTATGGACATTCATACCGGTTACGATAGTAACGGCATATGTAGCGATCCGCAGTGGGACCGATTTGAAATCGTCCAAGCGTTGCTAGTGACGAGCATGGGTAGCGAATTTGTTGGTACGTATGCCACGGATTTAATAATCCATTCATGTACGGATCCAGCCATTTACCTCAGAGGGGCAGGGTGTGTGTGTGTCGTGGGGGGGGGGGGGGGGGGGGGGGTGTCAAACAGAGATATACTATAATAGTCAAATCCCATAGGGGATCATGATCCCCTAACGCACAGCGGATGCAATTTCATTCCGAAATGAGACGAAAACCAACGAGCACCCCCCGAAATATGCTGATTTAAAATTTCTCACTGTTCATGCACATGGGATGTTTTCCCCAGTCACTGACTGGTCAGTTTAAAGCAGCGAATTATACCTGATATTGACGATCCTCTTGTGAAATGGTCTGTTACAGATGCATTTTATTCTAAATTTTATTGATTTATCCCAGCGCTTCGATTCTTCGCCACTGCCGATAAATTCCATAAAATTGAAAAGATAATAAACAAATAAAATAAAAAAAATAAATAAAAAATTAAACGATACATATTAGTGATCGTTAATATTTTAAATTTTATGGAATTTATCGCAAGTGACGCGAAGCGGAGAGCTGCGAAAAATCTATAAAATTTAAAATATAAACGATAACATATTTACAGTTTGTCACGTACGCCATACAGCTTTGCCCTTGACCTCGCGTTATATAACCAACTCCTGTCTGATTGTCAGTACACGTGATGGTTCAGAGTCAGTATAACTGGGTCAATTTTATAAGGCCACTAGTCCAAATGCTGCTTACACGAATGAGTACTCTTCAGTTGGAGATCTAAAATCTGTAAGTCGGTAGCGGTTTGTCTAAGTTCCGCAAGTACGAGAGTTTCTACTTGTCCAAAAATCCCCACTATTTAGTGGGCTTCGAATAGAGGCGCGGCTTTTCAAATATCATTAATGAGCAAATGCTAACTAAAATCCCACGGGCGATGTATAGAGTAAAGGAATGAGCGCTCGTGGGTTTCCGACGCTGAACGTAAACATCCGCCCATTAAGTCATATGATCACTTAGACAGCATACACTCATATTTTCTTTATATCAAGACCTCACTCAGATTTTGAACGAAATGCAAGCCTTTCATTGGACGCTTAGGTCGGACAAACTGTAACTAATTATTGTCTCCAAATTTCTGAAATATAATACATTGTATTATTGGTAGAACATTATTCCAACTGACAAACCAACAATCAATTTCTGCTTTATCGATGTTGTAAGTCTATTCAATTTTCGTTCGCAGAATTCACATTTCTATAATTTACAGCATTTCTTTGAAACCTAAAAAAAAAAGAAACGTGCAAAAAAAAAAAATTAAACATCAAACGAGCTAATACATGATCTGTAAATTGTTTATGATCGTTATATCAATTTCAATTCTTGTATTTACCAAAGTCGTAAACATAGGTACTGGTTATAGTTCCCTTGCTTGGCGCTCAGCATAATAAGGGTAGTTCCAGGACTGATGGCCCGGACTGAGTGTGGTATCATGCCAACTGTCTACGGCGTAATACTGTGCAGTATGACATAACTACATCTGTCCCAAGTAGACATAGTCTCCAAATTACTTAAATACTGTCAGTAGGACGTTAAACCTAATAAACAAACAAAATATACTTGTATTTTAGTATTTATCTTAGCATCTTATTCTCTCCTTAGGAGTCAGTTTGGATTGAGCTGGTAATCACCCCTTTGCAAAAATATTTGCGAAACTCCTCATTCTTATGTTAATGTGTATTTATAAGCAACTCTACTAAATGTTTACAAATGACGACAACATGCGCCAGTAAACACGCCTCGTGTGTAGGGATCGGTGTAGTAAACACTGCCATAAATGACTATCACGTGAATAGGGCGGGGCATAATTTGAAATAATGACATGTGCAGTTCGCCGTAAACTCTTAACAGTTAAATCTCAATTAAGTAGACAAGTTCCGGAAAATCTCGAACTCTTAACAGATTAAATCGACCAGGAATTTGAAATTTCGGGCTCACCGATAGAAATAGCGGGCAAACTCTAATATTCATTAGAACACATTAACTTGCACGGAGGGAACAAAATCATCTCAGATATTTCGAAATAATACCCCCCCCCCCCACCTGTATATTCATTCTCACGTGTTCAGCCTCTTGAAACAAAATACACCTTTTGTCACGTGCAACATGATTAAGAAAGTATATTCACGTGAGTAGTGGCAGTATTATACCGGTATTAACGATCAGAAGAAGAAATAATTGAAATCTACAAAACAGAGACCGAACGTTTCAAGTCTTCTCCAGTGACAATAATGTGTCCTGCTGCGGCCCTTTCATCTATCAGTATATGGGCTATAATAAAAAGATCACGAAATCGACTAGGGGGTCCTTTGTGTTATTTGCGATGATTTCGATATGATTTTGCACGAACCATACCTTTTGTATTCCTGAGGCAAAGCTTAAAAGTTACAATCCTTTTTATTTTAACACGTGGTCATTTGCGTGATAATTTCATCCTAATAGCCAGATTTCATATCAGGTGACTGGATGGTAATATTTCTATGACTCTGTGTCACTTTAAAGACATCTAAGGATATAATTTTTTTGTACGTTTTAGATTTATGGAGATACTCCATATTTAAGTTGAAAGCTATGAGAAATACAGAGAATTAAATATTAAAAAATGGATATGAATATTGCGAAAACCCATTGATAGAATGCCACATCACATGATTCTGTTTCAAATTTTATAAAGAAATCAAAATTCTACCGTTAGTTTTCAGAGGAGATAATTTACAGTATTCAGGGAAGATAAACTCGTGAAAAGATATATCAGGAAGAAGTAATCAAAAGAACTTCAGTCACTATATATCTTGCCATGCATTATGTCCCTTGGGTTTACAAAGTTTGACATCTAAAGGCTTATATTGGCAAGTTTTTTGACATCTTAAAGCTTATATAATTGGAATCGATGGCTCCTTTAAACGGACAGAAAAGTGGGTAAATGTTACTAAAACATCGTGTTGTAAAATTTTATCTCATAACTTTTTTTAGATTATATTCAGCTAGACTTACGAAGCATTTTAGGGACATTGTTTGTTAAAAAGGAAAACATTCGATGCTTTTATTAGGGGCAATGTTTGTTGACAATGAACACATATGTTTTTATTTTAAGGACTCTGTTTTAATTATCCATAGATGTCATATGCTATAGCTAGAGACTGTGACGTAAGACCTGTTTGGCGCATTGCTCTATCATCCACCGTCGCTTTTCACATTTAATTAAATTACCCCATAAATGACTTAATGAATATAAATGTACTGAGCTTAAAGTGGTATAATGAAACAATAGATTTTTTCCGTGCAGACTGTGTAGAATCTGATCAACAATACTGTTTTAGCAAACAGAGGAGACCCTGATCAGACAGTTTACAAAGGAGCTGTCTGATCCAGGTCTGCTCTGTTTGTAAATGTGTCAACATTAGTAAGTTAACATATAATGTGTCAGGAAGTCAGTCAGATTATACCTCGACCTATTCCTACCTACGTAACGCTAAATTAAAATAAAATTGAAAATACATTTTAATGCTCTCATTCTTAGGTGATAATTATAAAATTTTCAGACAATTTTTCAGTCATGATATTTTTGGTTCAAACATTGCTGATATCATCTCTCTCTCTCTCTCTCTCTCTCTCTCTCTCTCTCTCTCTATATATATATATATATATATATATATATATATATATGATGCTTATTAGCTTGTATTTAAGAGTATCAGGTGATCGATACATGTATAGGGCTATGCTGACACACTTGATTATATTGTGAATCAATAAGGACATTTTACTTGAAAATATAATTTGCTTAAAGCTATTTACATTTAAAGCAAAATTCCTTGTTTTTTGAATTCCATATCAGTGTTAATATCATTAAATTAAAGCACAGTATGTGTTATTCATTTATACATCACATCAATTCAAAGACATAGTTATATTTTGTTTTATATAACAGGACTGGAGGTTTATGACACATGTGGTTCCGGGATGCGCGCGCAGGAGATTGTCAAGGAACGGTTGGTCATTGAAAAATGCTCAGGAACTGGGAAAACGCCAGTTTCAGGTAAGAAATAAATAAACGTCCCTTAGAGAGTTTGATATTTTCATTTTAAGGGACCACTATGACCGAGAGGTTACAGTAGCTTCCTTGATCTCACACAGTCCCTCATGTGAATAGGATACAAAACAGGGTCGAGTTGTACACACAATGTGTTCCAAAAGGTTTTATAGTCTGGTTCTTGGCCGGGGTACCTACCCCTTACACTATGTTATCTGTAATCTTGAGGACGACCGGGAACCAGACCACAAAACACATTGAAACTATTTGAGTAAGCAACTCACCTCTGGATGCAAGCGTCACTTACAGTCCGTTAAAAAGTTGTATTAAGGCAATATATCATCATATTAAAAAGCCTGTTCTCTCAGCGCTTTGATTTATATCTTATGCAGCATTTTTCTGCATTTTTACGCATTGATCCGAACCACCGTGTGCGCTTGCAAAACGACGGCTCAACAGCTACGTTTCAACTGCGGATTTTCTGCAGTTACCATGTATCATTTCGATTGCATGACTGATGTGGTTTTTGTTATCGATATTTAGCCACAAAATCTTCTGAAAACAATGTCTTTCAAGTCATCACAATAAACATATATGGTGAAATGGTCTATCGTCGAGCGACAGCTCTTGCTTTACGCCTTTTCGTTGAAAGTGCTGTTACCTACTCCAGACAATATCTGCCTCCAGTTGATGTCTCAACAGACAATTTAAATCTAATTCATGAACGTAGTGGTTTAATAATTAGTGTACGAAGGAAAGTTGGGTCTGCATGCCATACTTTCGAATAATGTGAATTTAATATCTGAAGCTAACAACTATACGACGTAAAGTCTTCAACAATTGCTAGAGGCCACAGTTTAGGTCTAATCTTTATGAATCTTGATCAAAATATTTGCCTGCATGATATATCGGATGGGTTCGAAATTTGATCACGTTGGATATTTTTTTTCACTGGGCCAAATTAAGAATCTTGTGAAATAGCGCCGTAGTTTTGGCCATCTCATGAATTGGTCAAAATTTCGGTAAACATGAAAGCTTGAAATTATGCTACGTGGGGCCAAAAAGAAGGTCACCATTAAAACATCAACAACAACAAAAAACAAACAAAAAAAACAAAAAAAAACATTGTACCCAAACCTTATGGAACTTGAATAAGAATGTTTGTCTACTTTGAATCACAAATGAGTTCAAAATTGGGTCATGTTGGGTGAAAATTTTACCCAGGTGAGAGACAAAGGTTTAAAGTTTGATTAAAGTTTTGTGAAAAAAAACATGCTTTACAACATATGAGACTTTATGCAGCACAATGAACAGCTTCTCGCCAGTTGCAACCGGTATTTCAGATGTACGAATATATCCAGTGTGTAAAAAAAGCCGTTGTTTATCTGACACCATGGAAATGGATTATCACAATGTCACGTTATTTTGTTTCAGGATTAATTACACACGTGTCGGGAAACGTTAACGAAGCCATTTCCGCAATGATTAGCATGTCCGATGTTCTCCACGTCACTGTCACAAATGGGCTTCCGGAAAAAGCCGATTATTTCCGAATAGATGATTTCTTCCGAATAGAGCTGGCATCAAGGCAGAAAATTGACGTGAGTGAATTGAATAAAAACAACAACAACAAAAAAAAAAAAACAAAAAAAAAACTACCGAGTTCTTTGTTATACGCAAACTAGTATGTCAAGAGATAATCAGATCTTTGTCTTATTTCTGTATTTGAAACTTTATCAAATAATGAATTTGATAAATCATTATCTATGTATTAAAACTGTTTTTATCCTGCATTTTGATAGTGTGAAGGATTTTTTTTAAATATAGGTTTTCTTCTTTTTTTCAGTTCCTAAACATCATCATGAGTATATTCAATTGGGAATACGTGACAACATTCTCGGACAACCACCCCATATCGATGGCAGAGCACCAGATGTTCTTATCAAGTCTTAAAGAAAGTGTCGTCTGCGTGCAATATTCTGAGACGCTAGGGGGCGCTATGGAAATTCAACCTAGCGAAATAAAGACGCCTGGTGTTGTGATTTTTGCTTCAGATTTAGACCACTTTTCTAATTTTATAGAAAATATACCCCCTACATCAGCTGTGCTTGTCGTTGCCCAAGACAAAAGTAGTTCCAATTTCTTGATGATTCAAAATGGCGTGGTTTTAAGAGGAAACTATCCAGACATTCTCAATGTCACGGCTCATATTTTAACTCTCTTGCAAAATGATTTAGATGAATTAACAATAGAATATTTTACAAATCAGCATAACTGTTCAGTGAATGAAACCTCAAAAACGTTGAACTGCTCCGATATTGACCGTATTCGTGCGCAGGTCAGTGCCTCAACATCCGGCCAAACGATGCAAATCTTCAGTGAAAGCCTAAAGTTTCTGTCAGACGAGGCGACGCATATGCTTAACAATAACTGCACAGACTTTTCAAAAAGTAGATGTTTTGATTCAACGACAGTGAAACAGAAGTCAAATTTTAAAGTAGAAAATGGGACATTCGTTATGAGCTCAGATGACAAATTCACTCTGACGTTCATCAAGAATGGCTCTAAGGTGAGTGGCAGTTAATTTGCTTTTTATATGTCCGAAGGATCTTCTTATACCGCCAGACGTTCCTCTGTCTGTCCGCCGCCCGTCCCTTTGCAGAACATTGGGAACACAACTCTTCTTACACTACAAGAGGGATTAGGTTTAAACTTACACTCAGTACATGCCCCTATTATGTAGTTGTGCATTCATGCTGGTATGTATGACTTTCCTATGTACAGTAATATAGCAGCCTTGTGAATACAACAACTCTAACACTACCAGAGAGATTTTGATCAAAACTTACCCACTATACATACCTGTATGAAGGTTGGATTTTGTGCTCATATTCAAGAAGTATGGTCTTTTTTTATTTTTTTAGTAGCTCACGTGAGTACAAAATGCTCAAGGTAAGCTATTGTGGTCAGTTAGTATCGGTCGTCCGTTTGTCAGCCAGTCCGGACGTCTGTCAACCTTTTCTTGTGTACACTCTAGGAGCTTCATTTCTTAAGCAATCTTCTCTAACCTTTATGACAATGTTTATAGATATAATCTCTCGGCCAAGTTAGATTATGGCTGATATCGGTCATTTCGGTCAGGAGTTAAGGCCCATTTAAAGGCTTACACAGTGAAACACTTGCATTTTTTTGCATGAAACCATAATGCCCGAAGTTTAGGTATTTCTGTGTAACATGGCCTGGTGGACCTCTTCGATATGTGTTCATACTATGGCAAAGGTGT
This sequence comes from Solen grandis, assembly GCA_021229015.1. Classification (NCBI taxonomy): domain Eukaryota; kingdom Metazoa; phylum Mollusca; class Bivalvia; order Adapedonta; family Solenidae; genus Solen; species Solen grandis. The sequence goes on from CM037786.1 coordinate 34,729,808, forward strand.
CACTTGTCCCCAGGAGTCATTTAGTTATATTTAGACTTACATGGGATTTTTTAAAACCTTGTCAGAAACCACACAGCCTGGCGTTAAAATATTTTGTTTATAACATGGCCTAGTAGCCCTGGGGTCAAACTTGGCACCGCTCAAGGAAGGAGTCACTTGATTTTATGTAGACTTACATTAGGACAAAGCTTCGTCTTTAAACAGCAAGCCCTAGAGCACTGATCGTGTCTAGTGGTCCTTTACCAAGTTTGTCTAAATCATGACCTGGGGTCAAATTTGGCCCACACCCTATGTTCACTTCTTTTTACCTAGACTTATATATGGATCTATGTGGGACCCCAAAGTGCGTTCCAACATAGCTATAACCTTCAATTTTGCAGAACATGATTGTACAATTGGTCGAATTTTAACACTGAATGACGTTGATCATGACCCAGTAACCTACTTTTGATATTTAAAGCTACGGTCTTCAAATTTTGACCATCGGCACAGTTTTGTGTGTGACTTTGAAATTTGGCATTGAGTGTATATGACCATGACCCCCCGTGACCTTTTGTGATCACCCTGCGTCCGTCGTCCATCGTCAACAATTTACTTTAAACAGGCATCTCCTCTGAAAACGCTAGGCAGAATTTGATTAAACTTGGCAAGGATGTTCCTTGGGTGAACCTTCACAAAAGTTGCTAAAATAAACTTGACCCATGTGGAACTCTGGTTGCCGTGGCAACAGAAAGAAAAAAATATGAAAACTTTAAAAATCATCTCCTTCAAAACTATAGGCTATTTTCAAAATAATTTGGTACAGATGTTCCTTGGGTAACTCTCTAGCTAGATTGCTAAAATTATTCCGATCGGGAAAAAAAAACATGGCCGCCAGATGCGGGGCTAATTTGCCTTATGTATATTGTGAAATCTTTAAACGACATCTCCTCTGAAACAGCTGGAGAGAATTTGATTAGATTTGGCAGGTATGATCCTTGGGTGAACCTTCACAAAAATTGCACAAATTATTCCGATCCATAAAAAAAACACGGCCGCAAGGGGCGGGGCTAATTTTCCATATATGTATATAGTGAAATCTTTAAATGACATCTCCTCTGAAACCGCTTGACAGAATTTGATTAAATTTGGCAGGGATGATCATTGGGTGAAGAATCACAAAAGTTGCTAAAATTATTCCGATCCTTAAAAAAACATGGCCGCCATGGGCGGGCCTAATTTGCCTTATATGTGTATAGTGAAATCTCTAAATGACATCTCCTCTGAAACCACTTGACAGACTTTGATTTAATATGGCAGGTATGATAATTGGGTGAAGCTTTACAAAAGTTGCTAATTTTTTCCGATCCATAAATAATATGACTGCAAGGGGCAGGACTTATTTGCCTTATATGTATATATTTAAAACTTAAAATGACCCCTCCTCTGAAACTGCTAGACAGAATTTGATGAAACTTTGCATGGATCATCTCCTTCAAAACTACTGGTCAGATTTCAAAATGTTTTAATACAGACTGATGTTCCTTGGGCAACCCTATACTCAGGTGAGCGATCCAGGGCCATGCATCATGTATTTTTAAGCTACGACCTTCTAATTTGGCACAAAAATACTATGTCTGATGTGTTGAATTAATCTGAATTTGATGTATTTCTGCATGAATTATGTAATCAGAACAGCTATGCTGGTACAGGCTCTCAGATTAGCGACTTCAGTGTCATCTCGGTCCTTTTGTACCTATATAGAGTTATGTAAGCAAAATCTTGTGAACACAACTCTTACACCAGTGGAAGGATTCTGTTCAAACTTATCCACAATACTTACCTTAATGTTAAGTTGTGCATGATGACTGGTTTTTGTGACTTCTTCAAACTTAGCAGTTACACTTGTCTGCATAAAGGCCGCATTTCATGCTAACACATTTGTTTCTGGAGTTATGGCCCTTGATCACTTTTCCTATAGAGGATTAAGAGGGCAGAAACATGTGAACATAAATCCTGTTTACTGCAGGGATTTGCTTCAAATATACCAAATATTCATGCCACTGTTCACGAAGACAGGAGTTTACGCTTACACGTTTCTTTGCTCTTACATAATAATCTACTTTCAGTCTCATGTTCGATTCGAACTGTTGTTGTTGTTGTATTGGAGTTTACCGTCGCTGCGATAGTATTTCAATCATATAGCGACGTCCAGCTAATTACAGGTGGAGGAAGACTCCGAG
>CM037786.1:34732129-34782129 GCA_021229015.1 Solen grandis
CAAGATTGATGTTAGATGGTCACAAAGTGAAATAAGCAAGGGCCATAATTCCAAATGGATAAACATTCCAGTGTAAGCAAACTACACATACTGGTAATTGTGGATGACAAGCTGATGCTGGATTCCTAGCTACACTAAGAATTTGCCCTGACCTGAAAGCAGTCATATGAGCTAAAATATCGGATTTTTATTTTCTGATTCACCTCATTGTTCATTTTTTTTTCAACTGACAATATCCTTGCAAAAATAAATGCTTCTGACCGTATGTTCCTTGATATTCTATGTTTGTTTGAATACTTAACTTTGCATTTTCTTTATTTACAGTGGGCATTTTTTTTCTCAAAGCTTTGAGGTATATATGTAACACTACAGCAGGTACATATCTGATAATTGACTGTATATCTTTTTTTTATCTATATTAAAGGTGAACCTAATTCCAGACATGTCACATATACATGTTTATTGGGAAAGCAGTGGGGACCTGGAAGCAGACGAAAAAATGCAAAAGAGCCTTGAGGCATCAGCTGGGAAGCTGAGGTAGGGTCTGGTTGTATGCCTCTCGCGTCTTTTATCATACCCCAGAAAATAAGGTTTGGAGTAGGGATTCTAGATATCATATTGTACTTCTTAAGGGTTTATATCTCTTGTAACTTTACACAAAGGAAGTACACCATATATAGATGCACATGAAGCAAGGTCATGTCTATTTGACTGTCCCTGGTGGCTGAGTGGTAAGAACGTCAGCCTCGGGAGTGGGAGGTCATGGGTTTTAAACTTGGCCACATTATACCAAAGTCATAAGAAATGGTTCTGGTATAGCTTCCTCCTTGGTGCTCAGCATATAGGGGTCGTTTCAGGACCGTTTGGCCTGGTATCTAGATGGTATGGTATCATGCCACACATGTGGTATCATGTCTACTGCATGATACTGCAGTGTGGCAGTTCTATATCTGTCTCAAGTAGATATAGTCTCCAAATGACTAAAATACTGTTGGTGGGACAAATAAACAATTCAACATTTCCAAGGGGAGATAATTGAACTTAAGGCATATTCATGTATAAAGAAATAACTACTGATCCTTGTACAGTTACTGATATTATTCTTCTTTTTTTCTTTCCCTTTTCCTTCTAGGCATCTTTTGCAGCTGTCACATGCAATGGGCCATGTACCAAAAGTGGTTTTCATTAAGGATGAGAATGCCAGAAGACAGAAAGAATTAGAACGTTTATTTGAACACCTTGACGTTGGATCAGATGAAAAGAAAGTCTTGATGCAGCATCAGAAAGTGAGTTTGAAGATATAGAAATACAATTTGAATGTAAAAAAGATAACGCTGCCGAAGAAAAGTCCGGTGAACTGGATAAAGAAATCTTGAACAGTCCTTTGATAACTGCTGATTTTCCGCAAGACATGTATAGACTTCAACATAATGTGCTAATGAATAAAGTTTTGAGTGCTAAGAATCTATCGGTGACGAGAACAAAAAGTGAAGAAGACTTCCCTGATGCTACAGTGGCTAACAGAATCGAATCTCAGAAACAAATGGCTCATTTATTTGAGAAGAAAAGGTTAAAGAAGTCAAAAGTAAGGAATGTTCGCATAGCCACAGTTGATGACGCTATAATAGATGAGGACTATTATTATTCTGATTATGAAAGGTAGTACATTATACTAAAACAGGATTGTGAACCCTACAGATTTTACAGTGAAAAGTCCTACCGTTTCCATAGTTACGAGATTATATTCTAATCTGCTCATACACTGTATCAGAAACAAACCTTGCGGTCCAGTGGTAGTATAACCAAGTGTGGATTCGGAGGTTGTAGGTTCGAATCCAGTTGGGGTTCAAGAATTTTTCAGGTTTTTCCCAGGCATAAAGTACTGGTTCAACCCAGGAACATCAAGAGGAAAAGTATAAGAACTTGTTTCCCGTAAAATAATAAGTTTCAAGTACCGGTAAACAAACCCATACAATTTTATGACTGTAATCTTTAGAGAAAATTAGATTAATTTTTTATTGCATGGTTTAATCCCAGCTAAAGTATAGCTATGAAAAAAAAATGATTTGAATATATATGTAAATGTTGGAAAGGTCTTTATCATTAAGATTAACTTTGGAAATAAATATGAAAACAGATTTGAAATTGTCCACAAGTATATCACTGGGAGGGCTTTTCCAAGTTGATCAATGGGAATTTTATAATAGTTAGATATTTTTATCTTGGTTTTCATTTAGTTTTGTTATGAATGATGTTAATCATTTTGAAAAGGAAGAAATTGTCTGTCTGTTTTTAATTGTGTCATTGTATATTTATGCAAATAAGACTGGTTCTGATGGCCAGATAGTTAGAGCATCTGCCCTGGAATTGTGGTTGATCCCCGGCCTCGACAAACCAAAGTCGCAAAACATGGTTACTGTATAGCTCCATTACTTGGTGCTGAGCATGTAAGGGTAGTTCCAGGACTGGTTGGCCTGGTGTCAGGATTGGATCATGCCTCTCGTCTATGATGTGATATCATATAGACAAAAGTCCCCAAATGATTGAAATATTGTCTGTGAGACGTTAAATCCAATCAAACAAATCTCTCATTCTTTTAGCAACATAATCTCACATGTCCCAGTGGCTGGGTGGTTACAGTGTCCACCATGTCATGGGTTTAATCCCCAGCCCAAACTTCACACAGTGATCTCCCTTGCACGCTCACTTAGCAAAAAGAATCACTGTCGTCACAAATGTCACATGGTGATGGTAGGCTTACAAAAGATTTGGCCAAGATTTATTATCTATAGATCTTAGGTACAGAAAAAAAATTATTTTCTAAACAGATTATTTTTTTACCACAAAGCAAAAATTGTTGTTTATTTAAGAAAATATACTTAGGAAAATGCCACTGGCTGTAAAATAAAAAGAATTTAAAAAAAAAAACAAAAAACCGATTATTTTCATATTTTTTTTAAAAATATTTTTATTTGTTATGATTTTATATTAATTTCATCATATATGAATGAAAGAAAATTAAGCCGAAACATAGAAACAGTTTTTTTTAACAATTCCAAAAAATATTACATATCAGAAATCCTACTCGTGGTGGCAGAAATCTATGCCAAAGAATGAAGGGGAGATAACTGTGTGGAGATTATCCCCAGCGATGATTTACCAGATTCATTTTAAATTTAAAGGTAAAAAGTTTATCTTCCTTTTGCATGGTGATCAGCACATAACTTTTTAAAGTTTATAGCATATAAGGGTAGATAAAGAACTGATTGGCCCAGAGTCAGATAATGTAACTAACAAATTAAACAAATAAAATAATTTCAAGTCTCATTTAGTTGAAATAATTATATAATAAAACTACCATTGTGGAAAAGTCACCATTATATAAATCAAGTATGCCTATCAACTTTAAAGTTGTAAAACTGTTCATAATTAAAAAAAAAAAAAGATTTAATAAATGTAACACACAAAAGGTGTTTGGAAAGAAAAATACGATACATTTCACTATATATCATGATTCATTGCCCGATGTCAATGGATATAGAATGCTTACATTTTTCCTAACATTACCTTTATAACTCAGTTGCGTCTGTTCAATATACATGATATTACCAGCTACAGTAAGTTTCTGACTGCCTTTGATGGCTTTTCGGAAATACGATCCTACTTGACTGTCATAGTCAAAAAGTTATTATCACATTTTAACCTTTTCCCTCATTTAGACTCATTTTGACGCACTTAATAAGGACCACATAAAGCCTGATCTTCAGAAAACCACACTTAAACCTTACTAAATTTAATTACAAAATCCTCATTTCAACACGAGACAGCAACAGCATAACAACAGCTCGATAACTCGCAGTGATTGTTTTATGCTGTTCGCATAGGTCTTTTCATGGTGTCCTCTATGAGGGAAAGGGTTAAAATGAAAAAAATATTGTTGAAAGGAAGTACATAATTATCAACTGAATTAATAATGATTGTTACACATGGCAAGTCTCTTTAGATGAATAAATAAAAAGCGTATGTTTATTGACATCTGGAAATGGTGATTTTGAACAGTTTTATAACTTTAAAGAAGTTTTTATTTGTCTTTGAAATTATTGCTCTGTGTGTGTGTGTGCACGCGTGTGTGTGATACCTCAGTAACATAGTGAACCAGCCTGATTGCATGTTTGTTTGTGTGTTATGTTAAACAGATATCCCATTTAACCAAATTAATACATATTAACATACTTTTTAATTTTCCTTCCTATGATGACACATTTCCAGGTAGTTTAATAAGATAAGAAACTGCAGTATTGTAAGGGAAAATATTTTATACAGGATTAAGTTTGTATGCCCTTACATACAACATACACTTTCTACTGTGTTGGTATACATACAAATCCCTCACTGTGGGTTCGAGTCCCATCCACATCATTAAAAATCTTCATGTGAGCAAGCCTTCCAGCTGGCTTGAGGTAGGCAGGTGGTTCTACCAAGGTCTATATCTACATGTAATTACCTGGGTATCGCTGTGTGACTGAAGTACTGTTGCTGCAATGGTAACACAAACACAACAGTAACACGTTTGTCGGTTACAGTATACATACAATTCAGAATACAGACAGCAGTTGATAACAAAACACACACAGTCTAATTAAACAATATTCCTACTGCTAAACAATTTTTTTTACAAAGAACCTGTTAACATGCAGCATTTTAATGTAGCTAAAACTGTTTTGGCATTCAAAATGGCCATAAATTCTAAATGTACACATATGTGTATTATGACATTTCTTAAATCTGATACATGGGTTTATATAAGGGTTGTGGGGGGGGGGGGGGGGGGGCGAGAAGTGTACCCCCCCCCCCCAACCCCTAAAATCAAACAAGATGTGTTTTGAACACAGATCCACATATTAACTTTATTTGTAACAATCAGATATCAAATGCATTTTGCTGACTACTTCAACAAATTTTAAATACAAATTGTTTATTATATTTCCGTCAAGGACACAGGCCTATCAATAAGTAAGTAGCCAGGCATTAAAGGTTAAGTCTATTTTTGTTAATACAAGGATTGGATACTTTGAATGACTTGCTGTTTTCCCCCCAAATAAGTGGAAGGAGCAAGGTTACACTGTAAGTAGCATACTTAGACGATAGTGGACATGATACTTAAAGTTCACTGTTGTATATTTTTTAAGGGATGGACAACTTAGATGTCTTAAAAAATGAATACAGTATAAGACATTCTTTCTATAACGTTCCCTGCTTATAACTTGGGTGGCTACGGTGGGCTGTAAACCACTTTAAAACGAGGTCACACAATGCTACTTTTTACTGTACATAACAGGGAATTAATAACAAGGGAAGTTTGTGTATGTACATGTATATAGTCCATTATATGTACCTAACTTTTATTCTAGGAACTGGAAATAAAATATCTAAAAATTAAAATTAATAGATTTCGACAATATGAAGCTTGCCTATGGATGGATCCTGTGGGACCCAAACTGATAAAACCAGTAAATTACACATTTATCAATAATTGATATGCCATATAGACAAATAGGCGATTTTATCATCAAATTATTTTATAAAAAAATATAAACGGTCGGTTAGAGAAATAAATACAACATCGTGACCTTATGCAATAAAAAACCATTTCAGTAACATCTATGCAGCTTCGCAAACCTATGCACGCTTACATTTCATATCTTAATCTTAAACATGTAGAAGTCACTACTGCTTAACATCTATAATTAATCAGCAAGTCTATATACACATTGACAAATAAAGCCCATAATGTCAGCATCCACGCAACACTTTGCGAGATATATCCTGCCTGGTTTTGCATTGCCTGACATTCTGTTGTTGATATCTCCGCTCAAGAAAAAAACGCCACACGCGTTCTGCGCATGTGCCAATAGCTGATGACACTAACAGCTGTCATTGTACAGTCAAGGCTATTACCCTGTACATACACTTAAAGCATCTCTGAAGCGCTAGAGGCCCATTAAGCATTTCTAGTTTGTAGACACACACTATTAGCTTCCTTTATTTTCTACACTTATTTCCGAGTACACTAATTTCCACGTTTTTAAATCGATCAATCATTTTGGGTTGCAGCAAATTTTGGTGATTTTTGATCATTTTTACGTAGTTTCGATGGTTCATTTCTTTATTTTCCATGATATTTTTTTCTTTTCTTTTTTAAATTTTCTCAGATTATTAATTTTCGAACGCACAGAGTTACTTATTTGTTCACTTGTTGATATTCGATCGTATAGATTTCACGTGTTTTTCTTACATTTGTTCTTTGATTTTATTTTCGACTACATTGAGTTTTACTTGTTTTTCTTATTATTTTACTCATTTATTTTCGATGGTGCTTATTTTGACGCCCATATCGTCTCCATGTATCGTATCACTGTGTTGCGGCGCTCTCTTGCACCCACACATATATCCAACGGACTCTCTTAGCGTAACTCGGACGGTTGACAACACTAACATAGCAATCGGCATAGCGTAATTTAACGCTAAGTAAAGCACAATCCAATACAGAAGAACAGCGCTGGATGTCATGTAGTGTGTGAGCATATACGAGCGCACGAACTGCAAAAGTCCGTGGTTTACTATGTACAGAAAATTTATTAGAACCAGGCATGTATACCACTCCCCGAGTTTGTTTTCGACTACAATCGCATCGTCTGGGAATATATGCAGTGACAGGAAACCGCTTTGTCGCCCTCTGATGTAGAGCACTAGACCCACGATGATTCCAACCAGGGCCACGCCTCCTGTAACCCACGCGCGGAATACATGCACCCAACAACTGAACTGTCCAGATTTCTGGAGGGCACAGAACCAGGAATACTCAAAGTTTACTGCAATTACGATGTCCGCAACGACAAAGAGGATAGCTACGGTCCACGTGAACAGGATGAGGAAGCTGTATCTACACAGTCTCCAGCGGTCCCAACATGACGGCGGCACCAAAGCCGTCGTCAACATCTCCATATTAACGTAAATCACGCTGGCGGAGATGACGATGTTTATCGCGGTCCCGACCTCGTCGAAGACGAAGCATGCATAGTCGACTTCGAAGTTCTGGAACCACGTCCTAGGGATGATACTGATGGAGTCGATGACGATGATAAAGGTCAGGTGGTAAAGATACCACGTGACTGACTTGGCGCGGCATCTTGGTGATAGATACGTCAGAAGGATGCAGAGGTTTAAGAGTGTGAAGACGCTAGCCACGGCGATGACGACGATCTTGAAGTTGTCGATGTATGGGTTAGGGGCATTGTAGTGATAGCCTACGTCATTGCTGGCGTCAGTAACATTTGATGAGTTCTGAGGAGGCGTTTCCGTCGATGAATTCTGGAAGAGGGAACACGATAATGATAATACAGTTTACATGATGCATTACGGTCGACACACGTTCGGATCCGGAGCTATTGTTTAATACCCATGGGCAATAGTGTCGTTTTCTACTTGTTGCCGTTTACTAAAGTTTAAACTATTAATTTTACACTGATTACGAAACTTGCATTTTACTGGAAAGAGAAGACTGTATGTTATTCAACGCTTATAATGTTTTAGGTGTTATATTCCGCTCCTGATGGACGGGTGATAGATACGAGATGTTGTGGGTTCGGTCCACGTACACGACATACCAAAGTCGTTAAACGTGTAACTTGGTATCTCTCCCTTGTGTTTTGCAATCAGAATATTAGAGTAATTCCGGGACTGATCAACCCGGTGTCGGGATAATGTGACTGGATGTGGTATGTCACTTGTCAACGGTGGGATATCCTAGTAAGCCTGCACTATAACTGCCTCATGTAGACAAATGTGCCCAAATGACTGAAATATTGCCCAAATGACTGAAATAATGCCCAAATGACTGAAATAATGCCCAAATGACTAAAATAATGTTAGTGGGACGTTAACCCCAAGTAAACTAACAATAAACAAGCATGTTTAAAAACCCAGACTTTCAGGAATGAAATGTTTAATAGGGAAATTATTTATCGAGATAGTGCATGAAAACAGCAGCTCTCTAAGAATAACTTTTTTAATTTGGAACCGAACACAAGGATAAAATATGACATATCTTGAATATATACACGTGGGCTTGATAAAACTGACGTGAGTTATTTAGAGGGTTATAAATATATTGGGGTGGAGTAGAGTTGGATGAAAACGGCGGCTGAAATCAGTAACAGTTCATTTTATAAAAGAATCGTGCTTTCAAATAAATGTGACATGCCTTGTTTAAAGTCAATTTCGACGGTAATATACTTGTCTCGCTTTACTTACTGCGCCTTAAATAAGACGTGGCATACAGCTTAAATGAAATTGTTTCCCATTTAATGTATGTTTGTTTGTTGTTAACTTGGGTTTAACTTTAATAGGCTCATCGACCTATTCCAGTAATTTTGGACATTATTACATGCAGAATTGCCCTACAGTATCACGCTGTGGGTTGGATATGGTATAAATGGTATGATAATCTAAACACTAGGCTAACCAGCAGCTTGGGATCAAACCCACGACCCCGGGTTTAGGGGCGGATGCTGTAACCACTCTATCACGGAGCTGGTCAAATAAGAGGTGATTATTTTTGATACGCTCTGTTACTCAGTTGTAACAATCACGTATAGCGAGTATTGTTTTTTTATGCCCCCGCCAAAAATGGTGGTGTGTGGGGGGGGGGGGGTGCATATAGATTTGTCTTTGTCCGTATGTCCGTCCGTCCCGAAACTTTGTGACACGCATAACTCCGAAAGTATTTGTACTACAGACTTGAAACTTTATGAATATATTATTCAGGACATGAACTTGCGTACCTGGGTATTTTACATAAACCTAAACCTATACGTAAATCAACGAGCCCTTCCCGAACCCCTACACCCACTCATTGTTCAATGGGAAATAACTGTTCACTTAAGATTTGTCCCCAGTCACTGATTGGTCAATTTAAGTCATCTTATTATACCGAGAGTATTGCCGACTCCCCTGGTGAAATGGTCTATTAAAATAAATGTGACTATGTGTTGTTTCACCCAACGTGTCTTCGTCGTAATATCATTGTCTCAATTAGACAAAAAGGTTTTACAAATGAGTGAAATACGGTACTGTCGATGAGATTTTACGCTCAAACATACAAGCAATTATGATGAGAGCATTATGTCACGAACAGGCTAGTAAAATGTGAGAACGTTTCAGTCGGGAAGTTAAATTAAACCATGTATGGGTAGTTATAGTCTAGCCAATAGGCGAAGAAGAGGTATTTTGTTACAGAAAACAAGAAGTGGGGTTTCTTTGCCTACTTTACTAGCTGGGCTTTCCAGCATTCATTGTGAAAAAAAAGAGAAAAAAATGAAAAAGAAAAAAATAGTCAAACTGATGTTACTGCAGTGAAATTTAATTAGATTTTTTTTATTAATCAGACTAGTAGCTAGGCTAGTGTTTAATTATATATCATCCAACCATGAATAGCAATAATCTAAAACACAGCTCTGGTATCTTTCACGCGCATACATAAATACACATGTACATCGTTGCCTAGGTGGGCGAGGTCAACATAAATCTTCAACTTAAGATCTTCGGAAAATTTTCTTCAACTTCATGTTCATTTACTCGGCAGTTTTTGGTCGATTGATGTTCCTTCGTTATTCTCAGTTCTTTTTACACATCTTATCTTTTATCACTTATCTCTTTCACTTATCGCTAATCTGATTCATTAATTCTGCTACTTGACACCTCGGCTATGAGGTTTTTCTTGATCTTGGCATTCGATAGGCTGGAAAAGATTACGTGTAACAACAGGGTCGGGGTGCATACTTTAAACTTTGTTGTTGGCTGCAGGGATCTTAGCATTAGAGAGAGAGAGAGAGAGAGAGAGAGAGAGAGAGTTTTTATCAATAAAAGAAACTTATTTCAGAGAGAGTATGTTTGTTGGATTTAACGTCCCATCGACAGTATTTCAGTGTCTGCTTGAGACAGATATAGGGCTGCGTAGACATGTGGCATGATGCCACACCCAATCACATATCCTGACACCCGGGCCAACCAGTGCTGGAACTACCCTTATATGCTGAGCGCAAAGCAAGGGAGCTATACAGAGAGAGAGAGAGAGAGAGAGAGAGAGAGAGATGTAAAATTGATAAAAAAACAAACAAAAAACATTTCACAAAGAGAGAAAGAGAGAGACAAAGACATTTCAGAGAGAGAGAGAGATGTTGAACTGAGAAAAAGAATAATATTTCACATATATATTTTAGCAATAGCATTTGTGATACTGCTAACTGCCCTTGTGCCCTTAAAGTCCCGGTATTTTATAGTTGTTAGAGCTAAATCCTTAGGCACATACACCGTATATGCCCTTATGAAAATATCAACCCGAACGACCTTGAGAAATGCCTTATTTACCGGAAAGATTCAATAGATTAAAAAATATAAGTTGTGGCTTCTCTTTCTGTATTAAGCTCTAAACAACGTCAACATAACATTAACACATATGGGGTGGATTTTCTTCATATCTCTTCTAATACTGTGTATCAAGATTTATTCAAGCTTTAGCAAAAGTCCACGAACTTCTGAAACACCCCATGTACACTGAGACATCCGTGATTTTACTAAACAGTGTGTTTCAGAACACGCTCCGCCCATTTAACATATAGTGCCCTGTCTGAACAACTAAGAATTCCGGGAGATTTCCCGTATTCTTTCATAAAACACTTCATTATGTGGGCTGTATTTAACATTAAGAGTTTAATCAAGCATCATTTGAAGCTTTGCTGTTTCGAAATTTTGAAAAATTTAATTTTCCCTTGCAAATTCTAAGCTAAAAGCACCGGGACTTAAGTCTTACAAGATCCACCCATGGTTGGTATGGAAAATAGAGCTGCAGGAATGACATGAATGTCAACATAATGCTACCGCACACAATAAACAATCACACACAATCTAATGACTCACACTATCTACATGTACAATCCAACGCGAGTCTTAATTTTCCACACTCGAAGACTTTACATTGATATATCGCTGTTTAATCATGTATTATCATTCATCCATATGTTTTACCATTGCAAAGCTAGATCAGACTGAAAACAAGTCATAGCCTGATCAGGGTTTTCATTTCAAAGGCACCGAACAACGAGATGAGAACGGTAGAAACCCCAATAAGGCTGGTTTTCCTAAATCAAAGACCAGTCAAGGACAAACATAAACTGGGTTAAAATCGTTTAAGAAACTCTGCATCAAACCCTTTTTCACTAGACCTTGAGTCTATACATTGTATTTGATTATATGAGAAATTTCGACGTTAACTATAAAACAATATAAAGAATAGCTTTTTCAACCATAAAACTTAAAATTTAGGTTAAAGCGTACAAAGAATTAATTTAAAAGCTAAGCATATGCAATGTTTACACACCCAGGTTCAATATTTTGTATAAATGCCAAAAGTATGGCTCGTGAAGTTGTAAAAGCAGTCTTGGTATTAATTAATTTACACCATGTGTTTGTGTACAACGCGTAATTTTGTGGGCTTATTTTTTGTTCATCAATACACGCGAATAAAGATTGATTAAGGTCTTAGTCACTCTAATTATATTCGTGCAGATAGAAATACATGTCCAACCATCCATCCAATACGCACACATACATGCATATAAACGTACAAACATACAAACACACACATTCACGCACGCACGTTCATACACACACATCCATTATCCGTATGTATATTATTTTTAGCACAGTTAACGTAATGTTTTTCTTCAGTGACTAATAAAACCATTGTTTTCTATGAAAGACATGGCATACAGGATGCTAATGGCATATATTTCTATTGTTTTTATTAGGTACATGTAGATATACATGTCAGATCACACTATGCGATGCTCAGTAGAGAGCATGATAAGATTATCCATTCTTTACCGTGATAACAATATTGACCGATCGGTGCACACTTTATTAATGACATTTTTAATGTTTTAATTAAGTTTAAAAAGAAACTATTATTGCGATACGTACAAAATACGTAGTTATATAATGATCAACATGTTCATTTTTTAAAAATATCTATTGAAATACCGAAAATGGCTTAAAAGGACAACTATACAAATATGCCAAACTATGAGTCTATATGCCAATTACGCTATGTAGTACTTAGGTTATTTCATTCTTGTTTCCATAACTTGAAATAATCACACATTTCATTTCTTAACAAATACTGTTAGTAAGTATGCTAACTATTTATTGTACACATTGCAAATTACCTAAATAATAAATTGTTAAACAATTTAAGACTAGTAGATCTAAGTGTAATTTGTTCTTGCTTTTTTCAAGACTTTAAGTATAACCTAATGTTAGGTGCAGTTGATGGAATTTCGAGCCTGGGAACTTTGTGAGATTAGTACCACATTTCATGGAAACTCGATTAAAGATTAAAAACGGAAAACGTTTACATGTAGTATTGTTTTAACTAGACGAGTTGAACTCTATAGTTTTCTATCTATACAGATATGATATCCTAGTCTTAATTGCATACAAAATATCACATTGATAACGGAAAGTGTTCTTACATACAATCAGGAAATGGCGATTAAGCAAATTTATATATTTAAATATCGAAAGAAATAAGAAGCAGATAAGTTTACCTCCATACTAACATCCCAGGTGAAAATAATGGCCTACTTCCAATAACTCCACCAGAATAATTGTATTCCTTTAGGCTGCCACAGATATCTGCCGCAGACGAAAACACCCGCGCGTGCTCACGAGGCGCGTGCTGTGCTATGTTGTGGTGCGGAAGATAAATTTATTGGGAAAAGCGTCCGCATCTCTACTTTTTGAACATGAGGATTGTTTTTACAACTTTGTCAGGTTTAACATATTGTTTCGGTTTATTTATGTACAGATGTTTTTGAAAGAGATATAGCGCTTCATTTACTCATACTTAATGACTTAGAGGCTGCACATATGTAAATTCTATAGCTAATTTATCGGGATAAAAAAATCTCTGACTGTAGTTCTGTCTGTCTTTTACTCTCTTTTTTTCTTTCATCACAAAATGAGACGGAGCCAGTTTTCAAAAACAGGCATGGCAAATTTGCATAATTACCACAGCTGATTTAACTGTACTGTATCATTTCGCACAACGATAGAATGTACTGCTGAAGTAAGGTCATGACCTCATTCGGTATGCAGCTAATGAACGAAATCAAGGTATTGACCCTCTCCCCGGACCATTATGAAACAAATCAAGGCGCTCAAAGCACTAAGAGACTGTCGACGGGTAATCATGAAACAAAGAGCGACTTAAGCTTATAAGTTACTAATTATTAGAGCTGCTGGAAAACGTGTGACGTTTTTGGTGTGATATGACATTTGTTTCTATTGAATTAACACTGCATAGGTTTAGAATTGTAGCTGGTTCATGTTAATCATGCAGACAGTCTCTCGGTGCATTGAGCGACTTTTTTTTTAAAGTTGAATAACTTTTGAGAATTAATGACGAGATAACCCTTAAATTGCGATCATTATACTGGAATTTGTCATTAAAATAACACAGTGAAATTGCGATGTGCGAGAAACTATGACTATCTGAGTTTACTGTCGCTTCGACAGTGCATTCGGTGTCTTCCTCCACCTGTAATTAGCTGGACGTCGCTATATGACAGAAATACTGTCGAAGCAAAGGTGAACTCAAAATAGTCAAGTCAAGTCAAGTCAAGTCAAGTCTTCGGAATATCGCCATTTTCTCTATGTACATTTCTGCTATCGCGTTTATGACGATTAAACTACAATAACTAGGTCAGGAAAACAACAACAACAACAACAACAACAACAATTCTAATCCAAAAAGTTGTGTATACACAATACACAACTTTTTGGATTAGAATTTAGAATTGAACCACGTCAGCTTCTTTAACCATTATTTTGTTCCTTTTTGTTGTTGTTTTAACATGAAATAATTTGGCGGACTGCTTAATTATATAAATCATTTGATCATATGCGTTTTTCATTCGTAATTTCAGATGAATCATGTATAGATCATTATGAATAAAAACAGAGACAAAATTAGGAGATGACATCAATATACTCTGAATTGTTTTATTCTGCCCATTGTTCTAGTAAGAACGATAGAAGCGAACGTGCTCAAGATTCTATTCTCGTTATGTTGTTACTGTATGAAACCGGAAGTAAATGATGAAGAAGAAAATTATTTCGAGTATAGTTTCAACATTTCGAACATTTTGCGCAACCACAACGTTGATGGTTGGAAAACACTCGAAAGTACTAATGTACGATCTCAGCTCAAATTTGAGTAGCATACTTAAACTGAAAATTGTACTTAAGCACCATTTTATTTACGAGAACGCGGAGCAAGGTCACCTTGTCATGACATCGGGCAAAACCCCTTTATTAGCGTCAAAACTATTGGGGAGGCTTTAAACGACTGTTACGATATATTGCGGACCGGGTATCACACCATGTGACCATCTCTACACTCACGGACCGATGAAGATGACGATGTGAGCAAGAAGAGGAATGTGTGTGGGTTTGTAAACAATATGTTGAGAGGTAGATAGTTCGTACCTCTGTTTGTCTTTTTCTGTATTTAAGTATGGTTTGAGTTAAGGTTAGTGTGAGAATATGTGGTTTGGTATTTCGGGTTGAAATTAGGGTTAGTTTTAAAGTTGAACTTCAAACCCAGGTACAAAAACGTATACCTCGGAAAGTAACACACAAATAAATTTTTATCATCCAGTCAGTCAGCTGCAAAATATATACTGAATCACCGGTTTTAGTGACCGAGTGGCTAGAAAGGCCTTTCCGTAACTAGGGAGATTATGTGTTTAACTCCCGGTCGTGACATATTTAAATCATAAAATGGTACTGGTAAGTTTTTCTTGTTCGTGACGCTGGGAGTAAGTTGGCTCTGTGGCAGAAAACTGAGACTGGTTTCGGTATTATGCCAGTGTGTATGGAGTGATATTGCAGTAAGGCATCACTATTTCAGTCTCGTGTAGACAATATATAAAAAATATAAATATGACTGAAATACTGTTGATGGGACTTAAAATCGCATTTCAAATAAACAGTCAAACCAAAACTTCCACACTTGCCGTGCTGCTACTCTGGTATTCTATTTGCAGTTAATGAATGCTGAGGATAGAATCAGAAAGATTTGGCAGATACAGGGATTCATCTTTTGTATAGATGTATATGTTGCATTTCCGTGCAAGCTGGCAGCGATCAAAAGTCTTTGATAGTCTAATTGCTATAACATCTTTTCCCTTTAGAACGATAAGGATCGCGTGCAGGTTTTATGCTTATGTATCAATAGACAAACCCTGCTAGATCCATCTAAATGCTTTAGTACCGAGCACGGGAAACATTCAGAGTTCATGCTATTATCGATTTACCGAAATATCTTCTTTTTTGTTTTTGCTGTTTATTTCTTTTTCTGCTACTAGCCGAAGTTATTTTATTTAGTTTATTTAAAAACTACTTTTTATCTGTCTTTTATCTTTAAAATCTATCCTAAATAAATTATTTTTTATGTCCATGTGTGCGTGAGTGTTTGGCGGGGGTTGGATCGCATTTCCGTTATACCTCGGCAGTCATCGGTACAAGCCGATGTGAGATCCGAATGATTTTATGATCAATCCGCGAATGCCGTATATTTATAACCCATGTCATATCCCCACAGGCGAAAATGAATGACACTTACAAGTAGGTCTACATACACTGCTGGAGGAAGCGCACAAGATTCTCAGTTCTTCTCAATATTCGGTAACAAGCAAATCAGATCGCAGTTTAACGCGCAGCACTGTGAAATCATTAATTTTTGTTGGACAATTATTTACGTTGACTGCTGGGGGGTGGGGTGGTGGTGGTGGTATTTACAAATATTGAACCCCACGAAAACCGTTCAATTCATAGGCCTAACGTTTTCTAGAACATTTATCCACGAATAAATGTACCCACGAAATTCTCTTATGTATATAACGGTAATCAACGAAATTTAATGTCAACGAAAATTAAGAAAAATCAATGATAATACAGCTGTGATCTGAATACTCACCCTGATTTATTTCTAAGAGGTTGGAAAAGAGCTTACAAAGTGCAAATAATTTAGAAACTTAGATACGTATGATCTATATGAATACGTATGGTGCCCCGGAGTTGTATATATATATAACGAATTGGGAGTTAATTATATATTATAATTAATTTGAATTGCTATCGAGTTGATTTTCAGCACCAAATAAAATAGTCATCTTTATAGAAGTATGAAACAACAACAACAACAACAACAATAACAACAACAACGTTGTAACGTGATATTTGTGATCAGCAGTCAAGAGGTATTTGCATAGCAACACATGTCAAATAGACCATTTCATCAGAAGATTTGCAATTTCCGGTTTAATTCTTTGATTTGAATTTATAAATCAGTGACTTCCGAAAACTATAAAATGTGTGTTTACTTCCACAATGTGTGGAATTATACACCAGCATGTAGATTTGGTGATGGGGGAAATGCTTGTTGATTTACATAGGTTTACTTCTCATTTTGGAGTGAAAGGGTCTATTGCTGTATGTGGCTTGCGGTAGATCGGTGGTTCTAACGTACTCAAATCTTCCGCTACCATTCGGAGCACCTCGCCCATTACGGGTTAGACCGTGGATTGCCGAGTTGATACGATTGCTTCCTCCAGCTGTTATTCGCTAAATGACTGAAATATTGTCGCGGCGAGGGAAAACAACATCAACAACAATAACAGCAAATTATGTTGTATTTTTGACGCATGCTTGTTCGGTGTTCATACAATTTTAATTAAAATAGGCTCTCTCATGCAATATTTAGACAGTGTAAAGTTGGAAAAATTCCAGAAGTATCCTGCTTTTAGTAATGGCAGCGTTTTGTTATGTGTTGTAGATGTTTCATTTATTGTAATCCATTCATCACTGAATTGTGATCATGGTCCAACAAGTGATCGTTTATATATCTTATATAAATGCAAGCCTTTATATTATATTCAAATTTGCCAGTAAATCTAAGTCAATGGATTCTTGCATCTGCACTGAATTCTTTTTAAGTTTGAATGACCATGATTATAATCTAATGATGGATTACCTTAAATCACGAGATTCTCCACATCAATATCAAACGCTAATTCCGTGCTACATTTTTTTTATCAACTGGTGTCGATATATGTAATTTCCACTGGACGATAGTTTGGCAGTTGTTGACGGGATAATAATTGGGTCCCGAAATGGTTCGATGATCCTTGCCAATCTTCTAAATTAACTTTCGTCTTGGTTCTAAACAATATTGTCACACACACACACACACACACACACACACACACACCAGCAGATTATTGGGAGATGAAATATATGAAGTAAAGAATGTTTACAAATAATTTGATTCTTTGAGTTAACACTCACACAGTCTCAAACAGTGTGACCTTCTTGGGTTATAACGTTTTTACCTTTTAATATATAGAGTTATCAGTTTCATGTTTCTTAAAAGCTGATAAATTCGATTTAGATTTCCGTAAGAAAGACTTACTACTACTACTACTACTACTATTACTACTACAACTAATATTAATAATAAAACACATTGATGATTTAAAATCAGCAAATATTCTCAGATTTCAGTCTGCATTAACTTATGACACTCAAAATTTGCGGACTTCAAATTGAAACCTCTCGGACACAAATGCAATTTTAAACTTTCTGAAAATACAAGTTCACGAAATAATGGGACTTAAGTGCTACTAAGAGATTAAATGATTGGTTGAATTTTTGGGTGTATTGTTGCTCCGACAGCATTTCAGTCAATAGCGGCGTCCAGCAAGACCCCAAATGCACGGAGGCGTCCGGGTAGAACCACCGACCTACCGCAAGCCAGCTGGAAGGCTTCCTCACATGAAAATCCGAATGACCCTGCCTGGATTCGAACCCACGCGATTGTGGGTTGAGTAAGTGTTTAAGTCAGAGACTTTACCCTCTGGGCCACGGAGGCCCCAAATTATATTTGAAAAATGAATTTTGAATACACATATTACAGACAGACAGACAAACGTGTACTTTATTGACGTAAACTTTACAATTTCTTGTCATATACACAATGATATATAATATCATCACTTTATCGTTGTGAAGTGTAAGAGAGAAAATACACTATATATTTAATTATATATATGATGCAAATACAAAGATTTCCAGTAATGGAGGACGGCTATATCAAATAGATATGGTAAAGATGTAATGTGATTTATTTTCATTGCAGAACTGCAGTAATAAACGGAATAAAAGAAATAAGTCATACATTTATTTAACACATGAAAAAAACAACAGGTATAAAACATCATGATATATGATTTCTTTCCAAATGAAAATAATCTAGACTAACACTTCTATGTATGATATGTTGCATGGTTTACGGACTGATTTACTCCGCCCCAAGTCTCTGCCACACACACATAATTCAAATTTCATTGATGTATACATGGTCATTGTTTTCATGTTCAATTTTGACCTTGCTAATGCATACATTAGCCCGCTAAAGAAGGAAAACAAAAGGAAATGAATTTACACAAGTTAATCCATAGCTAATACATATATTTCTGTTGTGTATAACTCGTACTTGCATTATTGAATAAATAAAGTTTAAAGCAAATAAATTTGTAAACTTGATGACCATACAGAAGAGTTGTGACTTCACAGTTCAGACATGGTGCGGTCCACACAAAATGAGCGAAATTCAAGGGATTAATATTCGCGACAGTCAACAAAAATTAAACCCCGCGAAAAACAAAATGAGTGTAAACGATAAAAATTATGGTAAAATACCATAAAATCATTGAATTTCGTTGACATAAATGTCGTCGATTATGCACTTAAAATACTTTCGTTGTTACCTTTATTCGTGGATTGATGTTTCCTGAAAACCTAAGGTCTACAAATAGAAAATTTTTCGTGGGGATTAATGTTCATGGATAAACGAAAATTCGTGTCTCACGAAATTTCATGATTTTACAGTACAATCCTTCAATATATCATATCGCTCGAATTTGATGTTAAAGATGAATCTGTTTTATCCCGCGGCAACATCATCGATTTGCGACGTTGTTCTTCCACCTTCTGGAGCCTAAAGCAAATTATAAAAGAGAGTTCATAAAGCGGGCTGCCTAAATATGGCGACATTTGTCGATATTAATTTAATAAAATACCATAATGGTGAACTATAAATCTGAGTAAAATCAATGTTTTTGGAAATTAATGACCATTATGTAGAAGAATATGTTTGTTTGCATGAAAGTGACGAGCCATAACCCAAGAGTTATAAAAGCAAAAAGAAAGAAGTAAATCGATAAGAGCTTATACTGAACTGGGTATAAATGTCTCAACAGGGATGCAAGAAATTGCATTTAAGCGAAAGATACTTTTTTGATTGTATATGATTATATGATTTTTAAAGGGCGCCTTGGTCCAATGGTTCTTACCAACCTGCGGATCCGACGGTTATGGGTTCGAACCTTCCCAGGCGCAAAGTACTGGTCCAACCCAAGAACCGTTTAGAGAACTTGTTTCCCAAAGGCCGTAGAATAAATAAGTTAAACCTAATATGCATGCATGCTCTACTAAATGTGTGCAATGCATGCATATACATGTAATCCCATGAAAAAAAAATGCCCCGCCTATTCCAAGATACGTTAAATATACAACCATGTACTTTCGGATTATCGAACATCGCGACTTTCCAAAAGGTTTTTCACTCTTCGAATAACTGCGGTTTATGTATATGTGGTCAAATACGTTTCCAGCGTATAATGAAATGATACCTGGTATATTTATCCGACTTGTATTTGTTTAGGACTCTCATGTATCCCTTGGAAACCTGGACAGCGTTGTCTGACATCATCCTCTCCATTGCATTCTTCCGCACCATGTAGGCCGACGTTTTTGTCATGCTACATCCTGCAAGAAAATTACGAAAATAACAATGATAACTTATTCAGGAGAGATAATATTTGGCAATGCTGTCCTTCCGTATGATCCTTTTAACAAAATACATGTATATAATTCAAATTGTAGGTATTAAAAGTGAACAAAATAACTAATGTATTATAATATAATATATAATATATGACTATGAACATATGCGCGTATGTTATCAAAATGATATTTTATTTTATTTTGTTTTGCAGGATCATTTACAGAAAATTTATACAAAGAATCGGAGCATAATGTTGAAATCTGAATAAATTTCCAAAAACAATATCGAAATGGAAAACTGTCGAAAAGAAAAAGTTAAGGTATCAAATTTAACGACAATAGATACATATTAAACTCATTTATATTTGGCGTAAAATCCAAGAAACAGACGTTTATTTTTGGCGTTAAACCCAAGAAACAGACGTTTATATTTGGCGTTAAACCCAAGAAAGAAGCATTTATATTTGGCGTTAAACCCAAGAAACGAAGTTTATATTTGGCGTTAAACCCAAGAAACAAACAATTATATTTGGCGTTAAACCCAAGAAACAGACGTTTATATTTGGCGTTAAACCCAAGAAACAAGCGTTTATATTTGGCGTTAAACCCAAGAAACAGACGTTTATATTTGGCGTTAAACCCAAGAAACAAACGTTTATATTTGGCGTTAAACCCAAGAAACAGACGTTTATATTTGGCAATGTACTACCTATGTTCTAGTGAGTACATTTTAAAAAATAAAAAAGAAAAAAAAAAGAACATAAATGACTCGCATTTTTTTCTATTTTCAATGGACAGAGTTCCATAGCTCTGGGACAATAACTGCAAATGCTTTACTAAAAACAAAACAAGAAACACACACATATTTAAAACAAGACCAGAATTTCGCTCAAAAGAAGACATTAAACGGCATGGTTGAGTAATGTATTAAATTAGACCAGGTTGTTTGCGATCTATGTATTTCCCTGTGCAGTCATGGAATGTCCCTGGGTGCTCATTGGAAGCCAAACCAGGACACTGTGTGATAAAAACAATCGGAACTTAATTACTTATATGGAAACAATAAAAATGAAATGGGGAGTAAATAAAAGTCCTAAAGGCTGCAAGGTGCGGATATGAGTGTGGAATGAGGAGGTATTGTAACACAGAACTATCGGATTGTTTAACACAGAACTATCGGATAGTGATCGTTATGAGTAGAAGAACTCGAAGGACATGCGCAGACAGAAATAAACTACTACAATAGGGAATATGCATTGATGTTGGGACAAGTAGAGTTATATATTTTTCTATGTTTTGGGGTAAAAGAGGTGAAGCACATTCATTAAAGAGACAATCCTTTCATACACCGTGAATGAAACGATTTTTTACGAAAAACAGAGAGAGAGAGAGAGAGAGAGAAAAAGAGAGGATACTAATAATTTATATAATAAAGGCTTAAATACACATTGAGGGATGAGAGCAAAACTAAGATAAGTGCATGTAAATATATATACACTAAGCCTAGTTTCGCTCTCACCCCTCGACATCCTGTTTGTTGATCCTGTTTTCAGAGCGCGATTCATATGCATACTCATTTTTCAGAGAAACTGTTCTCAATCAATGTTTCTCCACACATGAAATTAAATGTATCTTACTCTACAACTATAATCTTCATAATACAAGTAGAAATGCATATTATGCTTTGTATCAGCTATAGATTTAGCCATCGAGATCACTGATATGAGTTCTAGTCCCATCAAGGTCATTACGATATTTCATATTTCAAGTCTTGCAGCCGGCATGCCGGTTGTTCTACCCGGGTGTCAGGTTTTCCGCCACCTTATAATTATCAGCCATGTCCGCTATATGACCAAAATAGTGTCATTATGTTGCAATAATGGTAAGCTCTCACCAAATGGCAAAATAAATAAATAAAAAATAAAAAAGTTAAATGTTTTCACTATAGTCAAGTAGAGATAGATATTAGGCCTTTAATAGCATCTGACATGGCATGGGACAGACCTTTCGCAACTTTCAGTTTATTACTTCGTCGTTTAATTAACCACTTGGTAACAGGTCATTTTTGTGTTGTAGGAATAATAACGAGTGTTCACTTGCCAAATAAATGCATGGGTCGTCTGCTGAACATTGCAGAATTATATTCGTTGAAATGGACGCTAAATTTTATCTTTGTTTGTCTCCATCTTGAAAACTCTCCGTTTCACTAATGCCGTTGCTTAGACCACAGAAAGAGCGTTAACATACTACGCACGCTTGCTTTCGCACTATTAAGTACAGGGATTTCGGAACAGGTACCAAACCGATGGTCATTGAACTTTGCGGTACATCCCAGATCAGTAATGCAGTATCTGTTACAAATAACCCTCTACATGTGTTCCTGGTAGGTTAGCAGCAATGAATGTTGTTTCCCGCGGTGTGTTCATTCGATTCGCCATGGTCCATAGCGTGAACAACAATTACACCGCTGTATAGACTCGTTTACATGTTTTGGAACATTGAATGTGAAAGCTTTGCGAACAAATTTCACTAAAAAAACGCCATATTGTTTTTGGTCAAAATGCAATAATGTAGTACTGTTATATTTCTTGTGATTTTTGATAAAGCCCTGCGGGCAGAATTCATAGAATTTATCCGTCTGTCTCAAGATCAGTAGACCTATTTGCATATTTGAAAACGAAAGTAGTTATTTCTGACATTAACCGTTCTAAGAAAATGAAAATATACACATGCTTTGACCAAAACCATTGTCT
Organism: Solen grandis; assembly: GCA_021229015.1. NCBI lineage: Eukaryota > Metazoa > Mollusca > Bivalvia > Adapedonta > Solenidae > Solen > Solen grandis. The sequence goes on from CM037786.1 coordinate 34,754,911, forward strand.
AGAATCATCTCACAGAGGAAGCTGTGGTCTAAGACGAGACAGGTACCTCGTGGTGTCTTCTAACATATACTGAACACTGGTTAGTTATCAAGTGCAGTTTAACATATATTACACGCTGTGATAACTGTACGTAACTGTTTTAAACATTATGAATTTTACTTTTTTTTGCAATGAGCTAAGCAGCTATTTTCTCATTGGTTGTACTGTAATGTTAACAATGGTTGGTTGTACTGTAATGTTAACATGTTTGGTTGTACTGTAATGTTAACAATGTTTGGTTGTAATGTTAACAATGTTTGGTTGTACTGTAATGTTAACAATGTATGGTTGTACATGTACTGTAATGTTAGTAAGACTTTGCTATACTGTAATTTTAGTAAGACTTGGTTGTACTGTAATGTAAACAATGTTTGGTTGCACTGTTAACAATGTTTGGTTGCACTGTAATGTTAACAATGTTTGGTTGTAATGTTAACAATGTTTGGTTGTACTGTAATGTTAACAATGCTTTTAATTTTAAAATTTGGTTGTTGTTATGTCAACAAGGTTTGGTTGTAATGTTAGAAATGTTTGGCCGTACTGTAATTTTAATAAGGTTTAGTTGTAATGTTAAGACTGACTGCACTGTATACGTAATGTTAATAAGGTTGGCCTTACTGTAAAGTTAACAAGGTTTGAATGTGCAGTTAAACATATATTTCGCGCTGTGGTTACTGTAAGTAGCATCCAATCTGTTTTAAGAATTACGAATTTTACTTTTATGTAGAAGCTAATCAGCCATTTTCTCATTGGTTGTACTTTTATGTTAACAAAGACTGGCTGATAGTTTAACAAGTTGTGCATGTACTGTAATGTTAATTATTGGTTATAGCTTTTGTTTTTACAAGGGGTATTTGGCTGTATTTACAATGTTGGACTGTAATGTTTACAAGGTATGGCTGTTTAATGTTGGACTGTAATGTTTACAAGGTATGGCTGTATTTACAATGTTGGACTGTAATGTTTACAAGGTATGGCTGTATTTACAATGTTGGACTGTAATGTTTACAAGGTATGGCTGTATTTACAATGTTGGACTGTAATGTTTACAAGGTATGGCTGTATTTACAATGTTGGACTGTAATGTTTACAAGGTATGGCTGTATTTACAATGTTGGACTGTAATGTTTACAAGGTATGGCTGTATTTACAATGTTGGACTGTAATGTTTACAAGGTATGGCTGTATTTACAATGTTGGACTGTAATGTTTACAAGGTATGGCTGTATTTACAATGTTGGACTGTAATGGTTACAAGGTATGGCTGTATTTACAATGTTGGACTGTAATGTTTACAATGTATGGCTGTATTTATAATGTTGGACTGTAATGTTTACAATGTATGGCTGTATTTACAATGTTGGACTGTAATGTTTACATGGTATGGCTGTATTTACAATGTTGGACTGTAATGTTTACAAGGTATGGCTGTATTTACAATGTTGGACTGTAATGTTTACAATGTATGGCTGTATTTACAATGTTGGACTGTAATGTTTACAATGTATGGCTGTATTTACAATGTTGGACTGTAATGTTTACAATGTATGGCTGTATTTATAATGTTGGACTGTAATGTTTACATGGTATGGCTGTATTTACAATGTTGGACTGTAATGTTTACAATGTATGGCTGTATTTATAATGTTGGACTGTAATGTTTACAATGTATGGCTGTATTTATAATGTTGGACTGTAATGTTTACAATGTATGGCTGTATTTACAATGTTGGACTGTAATGTTTACAATGTATGGCTGTATTTACAATGTTGGACTGTAATGTTTACAATGTTGGCTGTATTAAAAAAGGTTTGACTGTTATGTTAATGAGGTAAAACTAAACTGTTGACAATGTCTTACCGAGAGGATTCATGTCTCTTTGTACAGAGACCGGCCTCGTCCTGGGCGGACACTGGTACTTGTTGTTGGACATGTCAAGGGGGTTGTAGCAGATGTTGTCGTGCATGGAGAGGAACAGGGGAATGTAGCACATGTAGTCCAAAAACGATATCTGGAACATAAAAAACGTTTCCTTTTGTTCTTGTTATTAAACCTCACGTGACCCAATCAAATACTTAGATGCATCCATCCGGAACACCTCGCTCATTTCTGGATTGCCGAGTAGTAAAGATTCAGACAACTCATGCGGAAACCCGTTAAAACCGGTTCAAAATTCATAATACTAACCACGTGCTCTATGAATCAGTATCCCTCAAACGCTCTTTGAAAAATATGCAACTCTATGGCTAAATTACTTTTACTGGTCATATGTCAGCAGATTTGTTTTCCTTGGTACGATAACATAGAATGTCAACTTTCAAAAAACTTATGTCAACCTTAGGTTAGCATTCCATGCTATCACATCAGCTAAATAATTTCATTCGCAGTGAACTTCATATATAATAAGATAATCGTTGCGTGGACTTTACGCACGTTGGTTAAAAACAAAAGGCCAAACCCAGAAAACTGTCCCAATATCTAAACCTTAAGTTGATAAATAAATAAATTCAACATGATTGATCAAAAGAAAAAAATAATGAATGAATTAACAAATGAATGAAAAGGAACCACCTACATCGCCCCACTCGTTGGACTCCATCTTTTCCAGCACGTATTGCTGCTGCTTCCAACTAAGTCCCCCGGCTATCAACTCGATCTTCAGGGACTCGTTCGTGATGTAGTTTGAATCCCGATCTGACTGCACGTTAGTGTAGAACATCGCCTTGTACAGGTCCAGTTTCCGCTCTATGTCGGCTAGGTTGCATATTTCCAGCAACCGCTGGCTTAAAGAGCTGGGTGAAAAGGTAAATGATTTATGTCATAACGTCTGTTTATCATACATCATGTACCACAACAAACAAGGATTTTTGCATCGGTTTGAGTAAAGGTGGGTGTCTGGCGATAGAGTCTTGGAAATATGCATGGTGTATATAGTATGCATACGCGAATTTAGAGAAGGTTGGTTGTCTTGAGCCCGTCCCACCCCCTTTAGTAAATTTTATCTTAGTACGTTTTATGAACTGAAGCCACGTGACTTTTGAGTATGGTTACTTCGTGTTTCATCTATCTCATATAATTATCATCAGCGGGCCGTTAAATACCTTAATCTATGTTGCTAGGCAATCGTTGTATACAGCGAAAATCACAAATTATATCGCGTGAAAAAAATAATTAAAAAGGTGATTTTCTGTCCACACAAGGCAAAGTTATATAGTTACTTACTCCATGTGGGTGACTCTCTCACAGAGAGCGGTGACGACAGCGAACATCCTGAAAGTGATCAGAGTCGCCTCGTCTATCTTTAGTACCTTTAACACGTACTCCATCTGTTTGTTGGTCATGTGCTGGATAGACGGTACCCCGTCCAGGGCTACACGCGCCTCCTGCCGAGGGAACATACATTATACTAAATATATACAAGAATACAATAGGCTTTGTCCGCTTTGCAATCGGGAGGCCCGGTTTCGAAACCCAGCCGGGGAACTTCTATTCCAGTGACCGCGTCAAATCAAAGACGTATAAAATTGGTACTAGATGTTCCCTTGCTTGGCACTGGACAAAATGGGGATACTATGGGAACTCGGAGTACTCAATACTGGTTCTACCAAGGAACTTGTCTCCCGTATATCGGTGTTATTCACCGGGCACTTAAAAGAACCGAGGGGTCTATTCACAAAAATGAGCTGGGGAATCACTCCCGGACCCCCTCTTATCCAAACACTGTCTCTAATGCATGCTGTCACTATAGCAGAAAAAAAAGAACCCCAGTCGTTGGTTATCCTTGGCATGACCTTGATTGATATCCATGATTAAGACGAAGGAGAATAATGTAGCGATTGTGTTTGATCAAATTAATGTTTCGGTTGTTTTCATATGTATACTTAACAAATCTCCTAACTACTCCGAAAGCATCATTTGATATTTTTCAATACCGACTCAACAGAACTTTATCAAACTATCAGGAAACGTTGAGGTATATTAATTACAAATGATGCTTTGCCATATGTTTTGGCTTGAGAATGTAGTATTCAGATTGGCAGAATCAAATGACGTTTGCATAAGTTGCATTAAATCAAACTGGGTAACTGCAGCAAAATGTAATCGGTGTAGTTAGAAGTTTTGTTAAGTATACATGTATATAGCTTTATACTATTCGATGTCCTAAAGACGGCGAATAAAATATTTTAAACTGATTTTCTGTTTGCTGAAAGGGGAGTCATATCATTGTGAGGCAGTCAATTAAATTATATATTTATCTTAACATGACATGTTATGATACATTTAGTTAAAGCTAATGACTCTCCATGCATATATAACTTGTCATGAGGCGGACATTTCAATTAGTGACATGCCTCTCGCAATAGCGAAGTGACAGCCTATATATATTTAGAGAGACTCTAATGACATTAGCCAGTTGCGTCGAAAGTAGAGTCGACAATTACCCGTAGGTCTAGAGCTTCTAGTCGACATTTGCGTCTGTAGTCGACTTGTAGTTAGGTTTGGAATCAACAATTAGGTCTTGAGTCTAGAGTCGACAGTTAGGTCAAGTATCTTTAGTAACACTTGTGTCTAGGTTTTTTTTTAAACCTATGACAGAGGAATTAATTGCAGAGCTCTGTCGGATTAGGCCATGTTTAGTCATGTATATATATCATATATGCAAATCAAACATAATTCTACCACTACAGCTGCATTTCCGCTCTGTATGAGACAAGAACTACGCCATTTTACACTGAATACTCTCGGCCTCATTATGAAATTGGCAAGTCTGCAATTTTCTTGAAATGATTCTGATTGTAACAGATTTACCTGAGATCACACGTAATTGCCATGGTATTTATCATAATTCTCAAAAACAATTTCTCTGAATAAAAAAGAATGAGGAGAAGGATGTGACTGCATTTCCGTTGACGAAACATATGTTTCATCTTTGTAACGGTGATTAAGGAAGAAAGGAAACAGATTAAGATAAAAAGAAGCTTGCGAATACACCTATTTGCAGGTATATTTGTCTTCTAGATGCGTGTGTGTTTGTGTTCTTAAGATATTGTATTCACATATAATCTTTTCTACAGCTTGTTTTCTGATTATACGGTTGTTAAGCTGAATTTTTCTGTCATTTCGTTTTGTGCATAGGCAGGGTGATAAACTCAATATTTCGTTTGGCGGGCCGAAATTTCGAAGTTCGAACTCTCGTCTGGCATCAGCAGATTTTTTTTCTTCTTTTATGTGTTTAGACGATTCGAATCACCAAACCGTTACGTTAAATGGCAGAAATCAGCCAGTAAATCTATTACAAAACACCGTGGTACGTTGCAGCTTATAACATGAACAAAACAAATAACATGAGCTTCGCCAATCTGCCGACAATGTGTAAGAAGGCGTTTGCATGAGCTCACGTGGCTGTTGATGACGGTGTCAAGGTCACTATCCTCCACGACGAAGGCCCGGGCATACCCCTCAATCTTGGACTGGTCCACCAGATGGTAATGGTTCAAGAAGTCTATGTCAGCACCTATGGGTGGCAAGTCATATTACGGGTATAGTTAATGTGTTTATACGTCGGACAAAACTGTTTCCCCGTCAATACCTAAGTTTGCATTTTTAATTGTTAATATCACCAGATAATATTAAACATATATATGTAATTAATTATAATACAGTTAAATCAAGCGACTTTGTAACCTTTCAATTTATACATCAACAATATCAACTATGTACAAATCTTAAATTTAGAATTAAAAACAGATTTCGACAAGGGATTTTTATGACCTTCCCACACGCCAAGTACTAATCCAACCCAGGATCCGTAGAGAGAGATAATGTACATGTAGTTGTAAGAACTTGTTTCCCATTCGACGTAATATAAATAAGTTTAAAACAAATTACTATTCAATTGCAATTTTTCACATCTCAATGGTAACGTAACGTACTTGTTTCGTCCAGGTCCTTGGCGTACTCGTTGAAGAGTTTACTGAGATTGATCACCTTCTCTAGGTGTTTCTGGAGGACCTGCCCCCCACGTCTCATCAGCACGTTCACCCTCTTCAGACCGGTCACTGCATTTGCAAACAACCCGCAGTTAGCGACCACAACATATTGCTTGGTCAATAATAATAATGATAATAATAATAACTATTGTCACTATTATTATCATTATTATCATTATTATAATTATTATTATTATTATTATTATATGCTTACATATTTGGCAAAGTCATTTTTCCATATGGTCCTCTTAACAAATACACAATACTTGTAATTATTAAAGGTGAAACAAAATGACTACCACAAAACTAACATACGTGTAATATGATGCTAATATCTATCTATCTATCTATCTATCTATCTATCTATCTATCTATCTATCTATCTATCTATCTATCTATCTATCTATACTGCACAAACTCCCCTTTCGGGTATTACTAGGCAGTTCGCGTCTTGCAAGGATAAAACTGTTAAAATAAAAATTTTGTTAGGTGAGAAAATTTTCTGAAAAAAAGGTGAATATTAGGTTTAAGTCTGGTACAAAACATCTTTTTGTTGATTTCAGGGACGGTCTACTATCTGAAACGAGAGGAGCTTTTGTTTTAAATGCTAAAAGTCATTTTGTGAGACTATAATTTTCTGGTAAGCTGTTCCAAAGTACACTGTATAAGGAAAAAAGGAATATTTAAAGTAGCTACTGGAGTATGAATTTGCCTGTAAGATAAAGAGTGTAAGTGGCGGATATCCTCGCTGGTCTTTCAAGATATGCAGGTAATGGGACAGCAACAAGGTTATTTACTATTTTGTAAAACATAAGAAGTCTGGTGACATCACGTCTGTACTGAAGGGTTTGCCAGTCAAGTTCCTTCTGCATGCTGGTGACACTGTCGTAATAAGAATAGTTATTATTAACCCATCGGACTGCTCTGCGTTGTACTTTTTCTATTTTATCTATATATGTCTGTGTATGAGGACTCCAGACTGTAGAGGCATATTCTACTTGAGGTCTAACCAATGTTTTGTAAGCTGCTTCTCTAACTTCCTTATTCTTTGTCTGGATGTTTCTGCTGTCGTTTATGAATTTACTGTTGACATTACCCTAATTACAGTTGGATGAGGACTCAAAGTATAACATGAATGCTACATAATAAGAAGTATGATAGCTGTTCAACTGTACTCTAATGATAGCTACCAAACTGGTTAAAAAAGTCATTTTCGTATAAGACAGTGTATAATAGCCCTCTGATCTATTTAATTTACTGTGAAATCATTAATTTTCTTGGGACACTAATTTTCGGCGATTTCGTGGAGGGTTCCACGAATATCAACCCCCCACGAAAACTGGTAACTTTTATATACCTCTAGAACATCGATACACGAATAAATGTACCCACAAAATTCCCTTAGGTACATAATCAACGAAATTAAATGTCAACGAAAAATAATGATTTTACAGTATATCCGATATCCTCGAGGAAGGAATATTGACTTTTCACGCCATTTATCACTTATTATTAGGGGTCAGACGTACAGGTGTCCAGGTCAAGGTCCTCTTGATCTGCAAGTTGTTCATCCGTCAGGTTGGGATCGAACTGGTCTACTGGCACCGTTCCTATGACAACGCCGTTCTGTGTTATTTTAATGTCCTTTCCAAATATTTTCTGAAAGTTTATAGAGAATTCATTTTAAAATCTATTTTAGTTCACACATAAAATTTACATACATTGTTGTTTCAATATATCGCATTTTAGGAGAAAGTAATGAGGTCAACAGAAACAAGAAAGCAATCCATAGCTGGATGGTATTGTATATGAATTAACACCAAATGTTTTTTCAGTTTCAATTTAACTTGCAAAAAGAATAGTTTAAAACCGCGAAAACTCATTATCCTCGTCTCCGTTCAATTAACGGACATTTGATTTATGTTGGACCACATTGCGTGTTTCTTTCCTAAAGTAATTTCTCTTCACACTGTCTTGATAGTTTTATCTTCGACAGTCGTAATTAAGACAACAATCTACTGTAAAATCATCAATTTTCGCTGACATTAAATTTCGAGGAATCTGTAAGAAAGCCATTTTCGCTGGTACATATATTCGTTGGCTCATCTTTTTGAAAACATCAGGTTTAAATGGCCAGTTTTCGTGGGGAAAAGTATTATGGATAAAGCCGTTCACGAATCCGGCGAAAATTGGCCCCGACGAAAATTAATGACAATGCAGTATTGTGGAACAAATTACTAACTTCCTTCTCATTCTCACCTTTAAACGTTTTGCAATTTCCTTAGCCGACAGATTCGGGTCTATTCCAAGCGCTCTCAGCTCATCGTCTGTAATCTTGCTTAGGTCAATCACTTTCTTAGTCAGCTTTATTTTTCCGTCGGCTCCAACTTCAAAGTACTTTTCTTGCTCTAGAATAAGATTTATATGTAAACAATAATTTAAACAGTTTTTGTTGCCAGTACACAATAACATACATAATACATAGTTACATACATGAAACAAAATCAAATATTAACTTGTAAATGGGGCAATTTCCCACAAGTTCCCAAACTTAGTTACAGCTTTCCCTGTTAAACCCTTAATGACATACAGGATAAATGGCAGATAGCAATACAAATGAGTAGTGGGCATTATAATGCAAAAAGTAGAAACAAATAGTTATATTGTGTTTGGCCATGTCTTGTATAAACAGATATTGTCTGGATATATACATTTTGTGTGTGTGTGGGGGGGGGGGGGGGGGTAAGTTGACTTCAATTACTCTTTCTCTGTATGTGTGTGTGTCTGCTACTCACTCTCTCTCTCTCACCCCCACCCCGCTTCTCTCTCTCATATGCTTAATTATAAAATTAAATACCCTCTTCGTGTTTTTCCATCTTCTTGAATGACTCATCGTCGTCATCATCAGTCATCTGTATGTACATAAAATATTATGTTTCTACAATATTCTTAATTAAAATATCCATTCATTTTTCTGGATGTATGTATATTTTAATAAATACTATAAAGATTAAAACATAATAAACAGCAATAGCAATAGTAACAACAACAACAACAACAACAACAACAACAAACAACAACAACAACAACAACAACAACAACAACAACAACAACAACAACAACAACATCAACAACAACAACAACAACAACAAAGAAACGAACCTTTGATCTAGTTGACCGAGTCGTTTTTGTAGACTTCACACTTTGTTTATCATCTGAAATAAGAAATGCAATCAAACTTTGTAATCCGCCACCTCTTCCAAGCAGTCAGTCTGTTTAAAACAGCCAACAAAATATTCTCTGAGATAAAACAATCCGTTTAGCTGCCACCTGTGTGAAACAGTCACCACCACTTGACCCTTTCACTGGTCGCTGGAGACATGTTTGTCCAGTACGACTAGAATCATACTTCCACAGCATTTACATCATGATAAGTGACTGATGATACTCATTTAACCATTTACCTCATGAATATTCATGTAGAAATTTAATGATTTGATGAACATTAATTCACTGGAACATTACAAGGTACATAAAACAATATACAATCTGAGCTACAATATTGTATACGCAAACAGAGGAGACCCTGATTTGACAGCTCTTTCCTGGAGCAGTCTGATCAGGGTCTCCCCTGATTGCCAAAATGAGTCTATATGAGGTAAACATGATAAACATGTATATCCTACTCATGTTTCTTATGGTAACAAACCGCCGATGTATTTATGAGCATTGATGACAAAAAAAAAGCATATACATGTATAAGTAATATAGACGATACAAGAGTGCTGACCTTCGTATATCTTGCCCTGGGTGATTGTTGGGAGGGTGGGTTTTAACATCGTTGTCTCCCTGTGTAGTTTGGGTGGCAGGTCGCTTCCTTCCGTAGCTATATAAATCATATACGATAAACAAGAGGCCAATGATGGCCATAAATCGCTCACCTGAGATAAATAGGTTGACCCAAGGAATATCTGTTCCAATTTATTTTAAAATCTGGCCAGTAGTTTTGAAGAAGATGATATTTAAAGTTTTCAAATTATTTTTCTTTTTGTAGCCATGGCAACCAGAGTTCTTCATGGAATAACTTTATTTTAGCAAATTTTGTAGAGCCTCACCCAAGGAACATTCCTGCCAAGTTTCATTAAATTCTGTCCAGCGGTTTCAGTGGAGATGTCGTTTAAAGCAAATTGTTGACGACGGACGACTAACGACACACGACGCCGGACGCCGGACGAAGGGCGATCACAAAAGCTCACCTTGAGCACTTTGTGCTCAGGTGAGCTAAAAAGTTATTAAAATAATATATATATATTTTTTTCAAGAACTGCATTTAAGTGCAATTACGTCAAAATGTGAAAACAAGAGGCCCATGATGGCCCTAAATCGCTCACCTGAGATAAATAGGTTGACCCAAGGAACATCTGTACCAATTTATTTTAAAATCTGGCCAGTAGTTTTGAAGAAGATGATTTTTAAAGTTGTCATATTTTTTTTCTTTTTGTTGCCATGGCAACCAGAGTTCTATATGGATCAAGTTTATTTTAGCAACTTTTGTGAAGGTTGACCCAAGGATCATCCCTGCCAAGTTTAATCAAATTCTGTCCAGTGGTTTCAGAGAAGATGTTGTTTAAAGGTTTCTCTATGTACATTGTACATATTAGGCAAATAAGCCCCGCCCCTGGCGGCCATGTTTTTTTACGGATCGGAATAATTTTAGCAACTTTGGTAGAGGTTGACCCAAGGAACATCTGTACCAATTCATTTTAAAATCTGGCCAGTAGTTTTGAAGAAGATGATTTTTAAAGTTTTCATTTTTTTTCTTTTTGTTGCCATGGCAACCAGAGTTCTACATGGATCAAGTTTATTTTAGCAACTTTTGTGAAGGTTGACCCAAGGATCATCCCTGCCAAGTTTAATCAAATTCTGTCCAGTGGTTTCAGAGAAGATGTTGTTTAAAGGTTTCTCTATATACATATAAGGCAAATAAGCCCCGCCCCTGGCGGCCATGTTTTTTTACGGATCGGAATAATTTTAGCAACTTTGGTAGAGGTTGACCCAAGGAACATCTGTACTTAATTATTTTGAAATCTGGCCAGTAGTTTTGAAGGAGATGATTTTTAAAGTTTTCAAATTATTTTTCTTTTTGTTGCCATGGCAACCAGAGTTCTTCATGGATCAACTTTATTTTAGCAACTTTTGTAGAGCCTCACCCAAGGAACATTCTTGCCAAGTTTCATTAAATTCTGTCCAGCGGTTTCAGAGAAGATGTCGTTTAAAGCAAATTGTTGACGACGGACGACGGACGACGCACGACGACGGACGCCGGACGAAGGGCGAGCACAAAAGCTCACCTTGAGCACTTTGTGCTCAAGTGAGCTAAAAACTTGATGGCTTAGTACCGATAAATCAGGGCTGGAACCGGAGCGTCTAGTCAGAGTTTTGATTAGTTTGGAATATATACTCTGATATAATAGAAACTATGCATTTTTTTTCCATTACTATAATTGTACAGTAATATTATGTTTGACATATACATTGACCTATTTTATTTCGAAAGTATATTTATTTTTATGCCCCCGAATCTATAGATTGGATGCATATACTTTTTTTGTCTTGTCCGTCTGTTTCTAAATCTGCGGAAAACTTTAACATTGCTCATAACTTGAAAACTATATGAGATATGGATTATAAACTTAAAATATACATAGGAGTGCAGTGACCAAAAAACATAACTCTACCTAGTCCCATATTTAATTATCTCTCTATTTAATTTGATACTGAATTGTCCCTAGCATAACTCATTTACTATATGGGATAAAGGCTTGACATTTGGCATACTTACGCCACTAAGGACAACCTTTCAATCAACATGAGTTTTTATATATCTTACCATTTTGAGAGGGGTCCATGGGGGATAAATTCGGGCGGGGGTATTGTGTTTTACATCTTGTTTGATGAGTTTTTTCAGTCTACTTAACACATTTCTGACAAAAATAATACATTAAACTAACAAAATTCTGAATGTACACTTTCTTTTATAACGGAGTAACCTTTTCAAAGTGGTTGGTCACACATAGAGAGTTGTAATCCAGAGGGGGAGCGGGGTTTGGCTATTATACTAAGAGTACAGAAGAAAAGACCCCCCCCCCCCACCCTGAAAAACCGATGCACCGTCATTGAAAATCGACCCCCCCGCCCCCCTCCCCTCCACGTACGGTGAATTTCAGATTTGGCTAGATAATTATCAGAGTTGGCTTACAGATTCCTCTTGCCCCCAACAACCTTTAAATAAATGGCTGGATCCACGTATAATGATACACTAAACATACTATTACCCTAGGACGAACAGGGACATAAAATGCTCGGGAGATCGCAAGTCTCGAGAAATCGAGAGTATTTTACTTCTTGAGCTTATCATAATTATAGGAATAAACTTCGAATAATGCATGGTGTAAGTTATTTTTCCTCGGAGTATCGCAATTAACTGTATTTGTTTTTCAGTAAGATATACACGCTTGTCATGATACGTACACTGGCTGCTTTCACTTCCTTTTCTCCGCTGATGAGCATCGTTGTTAGACCTAGATAACCAGCTGAAATCAGAAGCAGTACTATTTTTGCGTATACAGTTATGAGGTATTACAAAATCAATTCCAAACATATGAACTAATTGAAATGTTTTTGTTTTGTTTTTTTTTCTTCAAATTTTGTTGTTTTATAATAATATGATAATTGATCACATTATTCGTACTGTAGGTCGAGATATCATGACGCCATGAGTTCGATCCCCGGTCGCGACATACCGAAGTCGTTGAAAGGGACTGGCGTATCTCCCTTATACTTGGAGATCAGAATATTTAGTATAAGAATAGTTCCAGAACTGGTTGGCCCGGTGTCAGGATAATGTGACTGGGTGTGGTATCATGCCTCATGTCTGCGGCGTGATATCGCAGTGAGGCAAACTTCAACTGTCTCATATAGACAGAGTCCTTATACGGTGGGACATTTAGTCCAGATAAAACAAAGCTATATTGGGTCTGTTGAAAAGATTTAAACATTGATCGTACCTATCGTGTGCCAGTCCAATTTCTCTGTTGTCCATCTTGTTTTCGAAACCAAGGTCACGTGGCGGACCTTTGTCGTAGGTGACCATAGACTTCGGTCTTCCGCCCTCTAGTAAAGAGACAAATTTTAGAAATAATATTATAATATAAAAAATATAAGGTATGTGATGTGATTCAATGGATATATAGGCATGATATGAAAAAATAGAATGAAGTAATATAATATGAGGTGATATTATGTCCTGTCTAGCTTTTCGTGTATTGGATTTTTTTTTGCTGAAGGTAAACTGATAATAATAAAAACAGCAACAACAATAACAAAAGAAAAAAAAAGTATTTATTTTGGAAAGTAACTCCCTATAATAACAAGCGGCTTTGAACCTAAACTAGGTACCGTCGATGAGAGCTTAACAGTTTTCAGTACACATGTACTATGAACAAGTTTGCATACTGACTTACTGGTTGAGGCGTTGCTGCTACGCCGACGGAGGGATGACAGACGTCGGTTCTCCGCCTCCCTCATCCTCTCTTTTTCCTTCTCTTCCTCTCTCTTCAGAGCCAATTCCTTCTCAATCTGTTCTGCATTCTTCTTCCTGGCAGTGACAGTATTGTATATGTACATATCTCAAATTTTAGGAATTTTTAATTAATTGCAAAATAAAACATCAAACATATTATTTTTGCCCTTCAAAATATGACTAGCAGAGCATAGTGTTATATTTTGAAGCTTTTTCAAAATTGCAAAAAATTACATTTAAGAACCGAGCCATATTTAACAATAGGGCCAAGATGGCCCTAGATCGCTCACCTGAGAAAAATATCATTTATTGCCTGCACAAAACAGATTGCTTAAGAATAAAGATGATGAGGTGAAACAATGTTCAGGAATTTTCTGACCCCATCCACAAAAGATCTCATCATGACAAACATTCTGCCAAAGTTTGAGGATGATTTGACCAAAAATGTTGCCCTCAGAGTATAAACAAGATTTTTCTAAGATTTGACCTACTGACCTACTTTTTGATCCAACCTGACCCATTTTCGAAAGGGTTCAAGATATTATCAAGACAAACATTCTGACCAAGTTTGAGGAAGATTGGATAAAAATTGTGGCCTCTAGTATGTAAACAAGATTTTTCTAAGATTTAACCTACTGACCTACTTTTTGATCCAACCTGACCCATTTTCGAAAGGGTTCAAGATATTATCAAGACAAACATTCTGACTAAGTTTGAGGAAGGTTGGATAAAAATTGTGGCCTCTAGTGTGTAAACATCAAAATTGTTGACGGACGACGGACAATCAAGTATCCCAAAAGCTCACCTTGAGCTATGCTCAGGTGAGCTAAAAATGGAGAGTTTTTGTCCTTCAACCCGTGAATTAAGTGTCCCCATTGGAAATGAAAATACAAATTTGTTCCATTTTTGAAAGAATTTTCTAATTATTTGTCTAAAGACTCACGCGTTTTTCTTCCTCATAATTTCGTCATATTTATCGCCATATTTCTCCCTCCGCCTTCTCTCCCTCTCCTCCTTTCGTCTCTGTTTCTCCGCGAAATACTGCCTCCTCTGGGCTGGGGTCAACTTCGAAAGGTCAACGTCATCGTCGGATGAGTCGTCGGAAAAATCCGACGGAATTTCGTTTTCCATCTCCGCCAAAAGCTGTTGTTCTGTTCCTTCAACATCGTTTCCTGCAAGTTTGAACATACAGATATTAGAATATAAATATGAATAGCACATGAGATTTTTGAACCTAGGCTACTTTTATTACATGCGATGCTTTGACTAAGAGTTATAATCCAAATCTATAATTACTGTAAGATCATTAATTTCCATTGACATCAAATTTCATTATGAAGATAAGAGAATTTCGTGGGTGCTTTACTTGTGGATTTATGTTCTAGAAAACGTTTGACCTATAAAAGCAACAAATTTCGTAGGGTTAAATATCCTCCGACAAAAACCATCACGAAATCAACGAATATTAGTGTCCCACGAAAATTAATAATTTACAGTACATGTATACGATTACAAAAGAATAATTGAATATATATATGGTAGGAAGTTTTGGAATTCGAGATTCGGATCGTCGATTGTGTTTATATTGAAGAATTCTTCTTCCTCGTCTTCTTTGTTAGTTCCCACCCGTATAATTTGTTGTCAAAATGCAGGATGGAAACATGGCCTAAACTATATCAGTAGAAGCAGTAAAACAGGACCAAGAGTAAGCAAAACTTCTGACGAACTAACACTCAGGTATACCATAACCTTCAAAGGGACTTGAGTATCTATATAGCATTTGAGTTTGCACCTCAGCACGAGTCTCTGTGACATAACCAGACATGTATTTACAAAGCGATCCTCAACTCAAAATATGAATTTTGCATGCGTGTTATTTTAAACGTTTTCTTACTTTAAATGATCCTTTATTTTTTAAATTTTCAAAATTGTTGTGAAACAGATTTTGAAGGAAATCTCAACTTGAGATGTCCGTGTGTTTTAACTTTATTATTTATTATGAAACAAGTTATCACACATTGTGTGATGTGATGTGATGTGATGTGATGTGGGGCATATGTGGTTCTTATCGTGGAAGGAAACCGGAGACCCCAGAGAAAACCCACATGTCTGGGCGTGCGACCATTGTACCTTCTCATGTACAGCTGAACCTGTATTAGCGGTCACCTGTATTAAGTGGTCAACCTATATTTAGCGGCCAGTTTTTGATAATACTAAATTAATATTTTGTTAAATGTTTAACCTTCATTTACCGATCACCTCTGGTAAGCAGTCACTTTCAGTTGTTCCCCTCACTGGCCGCTTAAGACAGGTTTGACTACTTGTCCAGGAATCAAACCCAGGACGGATTGGTGATTACTACGTTATCAAGACCCCCCCCCCCCCATAATATGTCTGTGAAAGGTCGCCTCACCTGGCCAGTTGACGTCTGGCGGCACAAGGAGTTCCCCGTCCTCTCGGAGGTTCCTCAGACTGTCCGTGGTCCGCTCCCTCAGGATCTGACCCCCGCGCTTCTGCTGCAGGCTCGCCAGCGCTTCCCCAAGGGCCCTGTTGTCATGGTAACGCAAATACACTCAGGGTAACTGACTCCTTTACAGTGAAACATTGATTGTTAACGATACAAATTTTGCACATTAATTTGAGTGATTGTATATCAAGTTTATTATTATCATTATTATCATTACCATTTTAGATATACATGTACCAGTATTAAATTGTATACCAATTATTTTCATATATTTTAAAAGGAATATATATGTGCTACAATGACCCTTGCCTTATAGATATGCAGCTGAAAATCGACAAAACTGACAAGTTCTCTTATTCCAAGATTGTATATACACATTCTTTCAAGGAAACAATGATTCCGATGTTATTCTAAGATATTGGCATTTACACCGTGTGAGTGTTAGAGATTGCAGAGGAACACAAATAGTTCTGATTCCATCCGAAAACAACGGAAAAGAAACAGAACAGATCTTTATTTCACACACACACACACACACACACACACACATTCATATACTAGATACGAGACAGTTTACATGGACATGAATTTGTTTTTCATATCAGTTAAACATACTTTAATTAGGTATGTGCTATATTTTGATCAATTAACGTGTTTTGTATTATCTGATAAAGCAACCACAGCAATAAAACATAGAATGGATGAACCATTATCATTAATTTTCGTTGACAATAAATTTCGTTAAGTACCCAAGGGAAGTTCGTGGGTGCATTCATTCGTGGATCTATGTTCTAGAAAACGTGAGGTCTATATGTAAGAGACACGTTTTCGTGGGGATTAATATCCATGGATAAAATCCTCCACGAAATCAACGAAAATTAATGTTTTCAAAGTATGTCGATATGTAAGTGAAATGACAGAAATGTGAGCAGAGACAGTATTTCGTGCGATATTTCTTAAATGGTTTAAGCTGGAATGGGGGCTTTCGCAGATGTACATTAAATATCTCATATAAGGTGAAATAGTGAAAGGAAAATACGGTCTGTGATTTAAAGATAGTCGGAAATCAAAATACTGAAGTCAAATTAAAATACCTGTCTGGCTCTGAAAGTGAATAACAGGTAATTTTATAAAAAAAAAAAAAATACATTTGCTTGTGTTTAACTCCCCTAACAGTATTTCATTCATTTGGGGACTTTTGTCCACGTGAGCCGTAGACAAGTGGCATGATACCACACACAGTAGCATTTTTCTGTCGCTGAGACAACCAGTACTCTTACGTGTTGAACGCAAAGTAAATGTTTAAGTGGTTTTGTATGTTGCGACCAGGGATTGAATCCACCAACTCCTTAGTACGTGGCAAATGTCCTAACCACTCGGCAAAATGTTGATTTAACATTTGAATCTTTAAGAACATGTTGATTGTAATAAAACTACTCAAGTTTATTGTATGTATACAGACAAAAAGTATCAATCAGAAGAGCATTAGAAAATGTACATTTTGCTAAAAAGTAACGGTGTATTCAAAATAAGGATAGTGAGATAAATAAATAATTAACCACAAATATATTCACAATATGCATGGATGAAAAACCGAAACAAAGACTTTATGTCTGCCATAGACACAACACTAATTCTATGACTATCTCGTCTGCTGTGTAATTGTCCTAATTGCTAGTGAACATGTTAAATTAAAAAGGCCATTCATACCTTGTTCTATGTTGGACTGATTTTCACTGGCGTTGTTTCCAGCCTCGTCTTTAACCCCGGCCTTACCTAACTTCCTCTGTGCCGCAAATCTCCCCTCCCTTGATTTCCCTGGGGATCTCTCCCCATTATCACTGGAGTCCCCATCACTAGACTTAGTCTCGTTATCCTCGTCATCTGACCCATTTGAACCTTCAATTTTGAAATCGCCGTCGGATTCTCCGTCCATATTACTTTTGTACGACTCACTACGACTGTACGTTCCGTCGGCATGACGCCGTTTACGCCGAACGTGACGTGTGCCGCCGGCGCTGACCACACTATAATAGCTGTGATCGCTGTCAGAACCATGCTCACGATCTCGCCGACGACGGCGCCGACGGGCTTCACCTTCTCCATCCTAGAATGATTCAATTATTTATGTTTGATTATTACCGACAGTATTTCAGTCATTTGGAGATTATGTCTGCTTGAGACAGATATAGTGCCTCCACACTGTAGTATCACGCCGTAGACATATGGCATGATACCATACTTAGACAGAATATCCTGACACCGGGTCAACCAGTCCTAGAACTACTCTTACATTCTAAACGCGAAGCAATCTTCTACGACTTTGGTATGTCGCGGCCGGGGATAGAACCTGTGACCACCAGCTACCAAGTCGATTGCTCTAACCACGAGACCATCAGGGACGATGATAAAATCATTTAGAATATATAGAAATACATGTACACATATAAATATCATAAGTATAGTTTACCTAATTCAGTGCGTGTACGAACTTAGTTTACAGTTCTCAATCTGTGTAAAAACCTTTTGTTGCAAATGGTTTTAAATAGCCGAAGGCCATGCATAACCATCATCATCGTCGGAACAAACGATCACTACCATATATACCGTGGGATTTTCAAAAGGCAAAACTTAGTTTTCAAGAATATAATCAGCTACTTACTGACTAATGGAACTTAGTTGATACAAGAATATGCAATGCCCGTGCTTTCAGGCAATTTAACTTTAATTCTGATAACTTGAACTGTTGAACAATATAGCGAACATGGGCCCCGTGACATCTTTTTCAGCAATATTAACTTTAAAAATTTAAAACTTAATTTAAAATCGCAGTAACGAGGGACTGTTTTCCGAGGAACAAATTATGTCAGATGTTTAGAGATCTCACCTGGCTACTGTGGTAGGACTCCTCGTCACTGTACGTGCCGTCCTCACGACGTCGACGTCGTTTGACGTGCCTGGTACCACCCGCACTGATCTCACTCCGGTAACTGTATTCACTGTCGCTACCTGGGTCTCGCTTCCCCTGCCGATACTTCTCTTTCTGCTCTTTTGTCATACCTTTCAGCTTTGATTTCAGAGCTTTCTTCGCTGCAGACACAGCCCCAGCTTTGCGCAAGGCTCCTTTCAAGTTTTTCTTCCTTTTTTAATGATAGTGTGCAATGTATTTATTGAGTGTATACTTATTTTACAGTTAATATTGATAATAGTAATTATTTACCCTAAATATGTTAAAAATAAATAAATAAAATATATAAAAAATGAATAAATGAAATAAATAGAAATATATAACTTAATGGAAAAAAAAAATACATCTGATTATATGTTTTATATACCAGTATCAGCCTTAGCCATTATTTCTGTTTGCGGATTTAAGGACAGCCGTACTTTCAACATTTTAATCATGTGTGTTGAAAGTTCATAGCAGATATTAAAGGAATACCGTTAATCAGGGAGTTGGTGGGGGTGTCATAGTTAATGTTAGGAAGTTGTTAGCGGGTAAGGGGAAATCACATATTAAAAGCAGATCATATGATTACATGCATTTTAAAGGTAATCTTTATAATAACTTATAATTTACACTTATATGATATTCGGATAAATATAATGGAAGTGTTTTCTTTATTAACATACAAATCAATATAATTGAAGTGTTTGATGAGTCTACTGTCTATAAAAAGGTGCTATACTGTACGCAGAAAATTAATTAACACATAATAGAGATTTTTTTTCTTCATATTTCAGAGCTTTCAATTGATAAGTTGAATTATCATTTTTCTTTCTTTTCTATCTGATGACATTTTATACTTATAATTTATACAAAATGGGATGGGTTACTATGCTTCTAGGGAGAATTCATTTGACATTGTGAGTAAGTACATTAAAAAAAATGACAATCCCCGAAACAACAACAAAGAAACCAAAATACTACCGTTTAAACTTGCTTATGCTTTATTTAGTTGTGTTTTTTTTTTCAGAGCAAATATATACAATTCTCAACATTTCGAAAAAAAATAAATAAATAAATTAAACAAAAAATAAAAATGAATAAATGAAATAAAACGCATATTGACGCAAATTGCTGCATACTAGTACGTTCTTGGTATGGAAAAATAGTAAATATAATACGTTATTTATTCTATTTATCGTTAACGGGTTATATTCGAGACCGTACCTTTAAGCAGCAATTTGCGTCAATGTCGTGCAATGATATCCTTCATAATATAGATATATATATTTTTGAAAATGCTGAGTTACTATAGAATGTAAATATTCGTTCTGATGTGTTTTAATGTCCCACTTACAATATTTCAGTCATTTTTTCTTAATTGCTGCCTGACTATCGATGAGGATCACATAGAACTGATTTTTTGTAAACACTGTATTTTGAATATTTAAAAACAAAAAACAAAAAAAACAACAACATTAATTAAATAATGTCAAATAAAAAAAAAGTAAGGGGTGGGGTTGGGATGACGGCACGCAGTGATTTTAAGTGTAAAATATTAAAGTATTGACGTTCGGTATTCATATTTAATCCATGCATGTATTTTTTTTAAAAGGTAAGAATTGTAATGATTTAATTATGAAAAAAAAATCAGATTCCTAATGATTAAAAAAATATCATAAAGGAGGGGTTTCACTCTAAGGCAGCAGAACACGGATATAAGAGCCCGAATATAGCGATGCTCGGTGTTTAGGAATTTCTATCATATGCCCTTTCAATTTACTGTTGTAGTTTTTTCACAATATATGTTATATATGTATGCAAAAGTGACTACATTTTATGATCGCTTTTAGCGAAGAAACATTCCTGGTTCTAATATAACAAAATACCAGTGCTTTAAGCGAACTTCAATTGCCATATTGTTATCTTTTTCTATGACAGAATTCATACAAAAGTGGATTTCAATTAGCATTAGAGAATGTCTTTGATCTAAATAACATTCAAATATCAATGATATATCATGCCTGATCTAAAATTATTAATTTAAAGTGTTAATAAGAACTCTGTGGGTGCCATTTGCTTTTACGACCGTATAAGTATAACGACGCGCCGGTGCCATCAGATGTTATGGTCCCAGGAGATTATACATTTAGAAATGCATCCTCAACTTAATTGGCTGACGTAACAAAAATAAACATCTGCTGACTATTTGAATCGTACTTAATTGTTTCTTTGCATACGGATGGTATGGAAACATATAAAACGTAAAAAAGTAAATTGAATATAGCCTAAATTGTGGAAATCTCTTGGAGATAAAACTTTATTGTTAGCATCAGGCATTGGAGGAAAAAAACGTAACATACTTGGGTTCTGGAAATAAGATAGTGAGTATCCGTTTGATCTCGGAGTGTAGGTACGAGATCCGGACCCCCCCCCCCCCAGACCCTCCCTGGATCTGCGCATGTGTACAGGTTAAAATAAAGCTACTCACCCCTTCTTATTCGTTTCTGGATAAGTAAAATATGAGATCTTCTGTTCTATAGTAAAATTACGTTCGGTTAACATTGAAATAATCTGTTTAATGCGATCAAAAAATAGAAGTAAAGTTTAATCTGTAAAAAAAGGTGTTACGTTGCTTTGACAGAAAATTGCCCATTTTTTTAAAATGCGCCTTTACACTAGATTGTATCTAAAAAAAAATCAACGACCTTATTTTAAATAAGGTTTAGTAATCTAATAGATACAATTTTATTTTATTTAAGGAGTGTTAAAGTACATGTCTTAGAAAAATGGACAGTTTTTCACCGGGTACCTTTGCTTCTAACAAGAGGTATTTAAAAAAATAATCTGAAACATAAAGTTTATATTCGTATAGTAAATGAATAACACACACATGTAACTGTTATATAATTTATTCACACTTTTCTGGTTTGTAATAAACAATATTGGCACATACTGGAAACATATAAAAGCGACTCAACAATTATAAATTCTACGTATAATTAAGCCAAGATATAACAAGGCAAATATTAACCAGATAACTCTATTTTGATTTTCTAAATCTACAATATCAACCAAACGTCTTATAGAGCAAACGAAACATTTACTAGAGAAATCGACTTTTACTATGAAGTGGACTGGAAAACAAGATTTAAGCTATTTCAACTATGTTCTCTGCATCATGCTTAAATCAAGTTTTGAATATAAACAGTCCATTGAAAGCCAGAAGGAGCTATCAGCCTTCTTTTTACATATGCTGATAGCCCTTTCTGGCTTTCAATGGATGCTTACTGTCAATTATCATGAAATACGCATGTTTACTCACCCTTAAAGCGCATTTCTCATGATTCGATGATCAATAAACAACCAAGTAAAGATCTAATTGAAAAAATAATATTGTTTTCCTAGTTTATGTAATTAAAGTAACCTAGTTACTGGTTTGTTTGTCATACGATATTTACAAACGTTTTGAAATTGCTGAAGGAAAATACGCAATAATCGATCAAACTTGTTACAATGAACTAAATAAACATTTATTTTTAAAAACAACATTTATTTTTTAATTAAAAATTTAAAATTATATACACATATATTGTAATTTGAAGTTGCAAACTTTAATTTGTCTCGTAATTCATTAATACACATTAACATGTCTTAATCAAACGAATATAAATTATTTCAGTACATGATGCGACTAATATGGATGACGTCACTCCGTCTACATCAAAGCCTTGTTTACTGATAACACACAAGTACATGACATGTAAAGTAATGCACCTTTATAAAACACAATCTATATATTAACATAACCCCTACAATGCTGTGGACACTTGTGACTGCTTTTGCGACCTGTGCAGACCAAGATCCATGCAGTCTGATCATGGTCTGCACTGTTCGCTATTCAGTCAATATTTTTTTTAGCAAACATCCCCATAAAAATAATGACATAGTCTCAAATGAAGAAAGGACGAGTCGAATTTAGAAATTTAGCAAAGTTAGGGTTTAGATTCAGATGCGGCTAGTACATCCGACTTTAAACCGGCCTTTCGGACTAGCAATTGCAGAAAATCAAATATCAAACAAACCAAGCTAAGAAATCGAGTAAAGTCTTTAAAGCGTGTGTTTCGATTCAACTTCGGTTTTAGAGAGAGAGAGAGAGAGAGAGAGAGAGAGATAGAGAGATAGAGATAGAGAGAGAGATAGATAGAGATAGAGAGAGAGAGAGAGAGGGGGAGAGAGAGTATTCACTGTATAACCGGCGTTTTTGTGTAAGTTGTGTCTATTTTATTAAATAAACTCAAATCTCAATTGAAATATTAGTACCACCGCCATGTGGCGGTTCGAAATAAGCCAGTATAAAGTCAAGTGGAGTGACCGTACTTGTGTATGAAAATAAAACTGAAAAAAAAAAGTTCCACAGCTCATGAATTTAACATGTGTTAGTTTATATACTGATATATACTGCATGCAATGTTCGGTCCCATTATATGGTATACTACGTCAATATGAAAACAGTTCGTTAATACTGATGCTTATTTAAATACTGAAGTAAATAACATCAAAACAGTTGTGTAGAAAAAGAAAGCATTTGACACATACAAGTTTAAGCATAAACTATTAACTATTTGTTTTGTTTATTTCATCCAATGTAATAATATTTTGACAGTTTGCTTGCCCTTTAAACACTTGCTGTAGTTAAATGACATATAAGACGTTGCGGCCAGAATGGAAGTTTTCATTTTCACTTTTCCGCCACTAGCAAACATAACTGCCTTTAAACTACCAAAAACGCTGAAAGACTTACAAATATGAGAACCAAAAAAAAATAGTTCAAATAAGATCAATAAAATCAGAATTTAAAAGCCCACTACTCTAACTAAGACCAATAAAAATAGGACTGTCATTCAGAAACTCCAATAAAAAAAGACTGTAATTCAGTCAAGATCATTTCAATGATCATCAGTCATAAAGATTAAAAAGATCATTCCACGGTGACCATGACAATGAGTGTTTCATCACACACCCATCTATATACAGGAGGATATAGGAGGTTGAGCTGTCTATACAAGTAATGGTGTCTATATATAGGCGAACTATCAGGACCAGATCATTGGAGGTGGACTGTCGGACACTACAGGCTTCGGTTCTTCCTCTATTAGTTGCGGTAACCTAGCAATAAAAATAAATATACATGGTTGAAATTTTCAGTGACAAAACTGACTTTTTTTTCGTTATCTCTACCTAAATATGCCACATACTTTGTGCATATAAATGCATTTCGTCTCCTATTGTGAATTATTTTTTCATTTTTATGTCATGTTTTGTTGATAAATTCAACATAAATAAAGAATCTAAATCAATTACTTCTTCTGTTATGAATAAGTTTCCAGACGTCATCAAAAATAACCATAAACACTGTATTAACGTAGCTTCACTAAACGATGATATAATATCAATTTCGACTGTGTTTAATAGGAGGAACTGTGCATTTTATTTTTCAAATTACTGTTTGTCGATTAACTAAGAAAATGTTGAGCTCAATCATACACATGGCAGGATTATTGTGCTCATGCCGAGGAGCGAGGTTCAGAGCATCATGTCTATTTCATGTCTATTTCATTCAGTGCGGAAAAAACATTAGGCGGAAAAAAAGAAAAGCTGTTTGTTTCCATTAACATCTCCGAAAAATTAGGGTCGGTAGGTCGGCTACAATTTTTTCTTCTTGAACTTTTTTCCCATTTTTACCTTATTTTTTTAGAGGAAGAGACAAAAACAGCGTTTTGCAACCGTAATATTAGCCCGAATGCTACGAAAAAAGTTTAGGGTCGGTACAAAAAAAGAAAGGGTCAGTCGGCATAGTGGAAACATGTAACTTTTATCACGCCTGAACAGTGGGAAATATTTCATGTTTTTCGGGTCTTGCGATTATCTTAGCCTTTATTCTCACATCTGGACTCGGAATATCCCAATGTTACTGTTCTTAGAGAAAAATGCATTTTTCTTTGTGGACAGTTTATGGAATGTATTGTTGACAACATCAAATATTTTCTGAATTACTAATTTCATACCACATGCCTTTCTTTAAATATTAGCTTACGATA
Organism: Solen grandis; assembly: GCA_021229015.1. NCBI lineage: Eukaryota > Metazoa > Mollusca > Bivalvia > Adapedonta > Solenidae > Solen > Solen grandis. The sequence continues at coordinate 34,780,038 of CM037786.1, forward strand.
CAGTATTCAGGTGTTTTTTTCTTGTCGACACGATTTGACTTTAAATATATTATTATCCGGCATAGATCAACTCACATCTCAACGTAAAATTATTGTAAGTTTATTTTCTCAGGTTTAGCGTCCCACAAACAGTATATCAGTCATATGGGGACTTCACTTGCATTTGACACATATAGCTCACTGCGGAAGCTCACAGTAGACAACTGGCACGATACCATTCTCATACATTAGCCTGATCCCAAAGAACAATATATTGGTACAATTTTATCGATTTAGTTATGTAGCGGCCGGGGATTGAACCCACGATCTCCCTGTTATGGAGTGGACGTTATTACCACACTGTGGACAGGACCAGACCCAAAGTGAAATAAAAATAACTTACGTAGCAACTTTTCTTAATAATTTTTCTTTATCTTCTTTCAAATCTTTCGGATCAATTTTGCCATCAAGCAGGTCTTGGGCCTGTTGTCGAAGCTGGAATACTGATTCTTTCTTCATAGGCTGGCCTGAATAAGTGAGTTTAAATGCATTATAAAAATGTCAAGTGTCTTAAATTCAACCATAAAACACTTAAAGAAGTATGAATTCACGAATGGAGCTCACACGTATATAGCATTAGTCTCTTTCTCTCTCTGGCTTTAAAATTGTAAATGATTCTATGCATTTCGTGTTCCGTAAAAATGTATAATGTACAGATCTATACAAATTAACCTTAGCAAACTCAAGTTGTTACTATCAGCTTATATCATTATTTTCAAAATACAACGTGAAACCATCAAATGCCAAAAAGGGGGAAAAGAAATTCTGATTTATATAACGTAATAAAATAAATGAAATAAATAATAAAAGCATTTATATTATATGTTTTATTCTTTTTATTTCGGTTTGAGAAGCTAACAACGTGCTGAGATGATCCGGAAATGCGTTGACCGGCAAAAAAATGTGTGTGTGTGTGTGTGTGTGTGTTTTAGCCAATTCAAATTTCAAACAACACTGATATATGTACTTCTGTTTGTTTAGATTTATTATTCCACTGGCAATTTTTTTTCAGTCATTTCGCGGAATTTTGTCTACATCACACCGTAAACACGTCACATGATGTCACACTCAGTCATGTTATCCTGGCAATGTTCTCAAAATATGAAAACTATATATACGAATGATTTCATACTTAAACTAAAGATATGGCCCTTAGATTCAATGAATATTTGAGCATAATACTTGAGTTTAAGCCTGAGATCGTATTTCAGTGTTTTTGAGAACTTTGGGCCAGGCCAACTAGTCCTGGAATTCCCTTTTGAGCTTATCGGAGATATACCAGTGGCACTCTTAACGATATCGGTATGTTGGGGCCGAGGATCGAATATTGACGGGCTGGACACTCTAACCACGAGGTCACCGTGACCGTAACAATACGTAATTCTCACCTAACGGGTTCATGTCCCGCTGACGGTGACCACCGGAAGCTTTTCGCATCATGTGATCGTATTTGTCGTCTGCCATGTCGAGAGGGTTGATCACGATGTTCTCGTGCATGGACAGGAAGAGAGGCACGTAGCACAGGTAGTCCAGGAAAGAAATCTGGAACAATAGACACAAGTCTACTATAAAACCATAATTTTTAGTTGACATTTAATTTTGCAGGATCTTAATTAAAAGCAATTTCATGGATTTATTCATTCATAGAAAATGCATGGTTTTCTAAATGAACGATTATAGTGGGCGTTTATATTACTTTTGTATATAAAACTAATCCACGAGATCAACAAAAAATGCCAAAAAATAGGTGACTTTTCAATATTCTTTCTCCATGTTTCCTTGAGGACAGCAAAATGCATTGCGTTTGAGCAAAGGAGACAAATTAATAATTAATTTTGAGTTTTTTTTATCGAATTTAATTTTGATTTTAATAAAATTTTTTTTAAAATTTTTTTCTTGGATTTCCTATTATATGTTCTTTGTTTTACATACTATCACCAAATACCATGTCAAATATTCTCTAGGTAAAACACTTTCTACTGTACATATTACGTAGTTCCTAAATATACTGTAACATACCTCAAAGAATGCATTAGGCTGCAATCTTTCCATG
>CM037786.1:34782229-34832229 GCA_021229015.1 Solen grandis
TCACGTCTGGACTGGTCATTTCACTGTGCGAAGATCGTATGCTTGCATTGCAATACACACTTGTTAAATATCCTGTTTTGTTTACTTATGATGAGACGGACCTCATTTTGATGATGTCACACAGGAGTTTAGAAAAAAGGAGACCGAAGGAAAGAAAAGTGGTTATTACACAATGGCATAATTCCGATTAGCGCAAGGAAAATACTAAAGAGATGCCATATTCAAATAAATGTAACTAATAAAAATATAAATTAAACACACGTACAGTGAGGATGAGCAAGAAATTCTAAGTATGTGAGACCGTTTATCAAAAAACAATGTCGACTGACTATAATTCGTCTTCAACATATAGTCCTAGCAATCATCTAGCAAAGATTCCCACATGATATTTCATTCTTACAAACCACTGAAACGGTTGTTGGCAATTTCTAACATTTCTCTCAGTGAAGAGAATATCATCTTAAGTTTAATCAAGGATGGGCCGCCATCTTGTCGAGGGCCATTGACGATCACTCCTTGGCAAAGACCACATGCATGATAGGTGACGATCCATTAACGATTAGGATAGGAGACCGGAGGGTCATGTGTCTTGGGTGTCATTGTCAGACGTTTTGTAATTTCCATGCAGCACATATGTTGTTTCTTTAAGTATTGATACAGTAATTAACGTAGCGTCCTCCATTATTGGTTTCAATCATTTAAATCTTTTATGGAGAATTAATGTTTTTTTTTGTACTTATAAAATCCAAAGTAAATGTGCATTAATCTTGAGACACACGCATTAATACAATTATTCGAATCAATCATGAATTAAGGAATAAAATACTTAAATGATCGAGAAACATTACACGAAACTTCTTTCACGACAATAAAAAATGGAACAACTGTTCAATAATTAACTTTTGATGATATTTTTTTACGCATTACTCAACGAATAGTTTGATAGCTTTGTAGCACGACATCATATATTATATTGTTTGAGAAGCAAAGTGCCAATATAAAAATCAAATAATCAATAGTCAACAATGTACACCGCATCTCCAGGTATGTCCTTCGCAGCTGGGTTCAGACAGGACAAAGGAAAGCTGTGAGAGCATCACAGAGACCTGACCACGTGTTGCCGTGAGGTATATCGAACAATCGGCACCCTCGTGAGGAAGGTCGGCCATTATATGCCTTCAAGTAAGCATCGATCCTTAAACATCTTTCAGTTTCCAATACCAGATATGTTATACCCACGAGTATAGTCAAAACTAAAGTATGTACATAGTACATGTTATTATATATAGTAGGTTCTCCTTCCAAAGCTATATTTATATAAGCAGACTAATGGAAACATGCCTATAATAGCCTGCCTGGGGGCCTTGTAATATGTTTTAACAATGTATCCAATCCAGTAAAATCACAGTCAATCAATATGAGATGAGCTATCAAGAATTTCAAACAGCGTTTGTAAAACAGCCTTGCGTCAACTTCCTTTATTTATTGGCCATTTCTGTTCAATTACTTCCAGATACACGAGTTATTTGATTTTGTTTATATGATGAAATGGTTTTAGATTCATGTTTTGTGCGTTTATGACATAAAGATTATGTGGAGTTTCTAAATGTGTCGTTATATTCGTATTTAGCCTTTAGAATCAGACTTTACCTCAACGTTTCGTTTAGATATCCACATATAAACAATCGCTAAAATATTTTGAGGCGTAGAATTATATTTGTAAATACTCGTACTTTTAAAGAAAAGCAGCATACATGATTTATACAATTGATTTCATATCCTACGTTATAAAGTATTTTACGTATATCAATTACAATATATACAAAAACTTATGATTAATCAATAAAATTATAAAATGCGAGCGTCCCTTGAGTTCAAATATACAAAACGGATCGATATAAATCCCATTTCCGCCTAAAATGTTCAATAAAATGCTGTACACTAACGATACGTATGAACTCCACATATATGTATTTATAACTCGTAGTCTGAAAATAGATTCTGAGTTCAGTACAATGCATATGCAGGTTCACGAATATGTAGCGAATCTCGGCATACCCCACCCTGTACATATCAATTCCAGGACGGAAGGTAGGAATTCTTCACTGCATGTATACAAATAACAAAGACGATACTGCTACTCACGGAACGCGCGGGGAACAATTTCTCAAGGAACCAACCGCTACACAGCTCCAATGTGAACATTTATCCAGCTAATTACGAATAAATTCAGTCATAGAAACTATTTCCATTATGAAATGCACACTTATTGTTAAACCATCATAAAAAGTGCAAGAAAAATGCAGATGAACAAATCTTACCCGGTGTATCCTCTACCACCAACTATCTGACATTGGAAAATTCTCAATGGTCGTAAAAATCGGATGCGGAGCCGGCTCTGGGAGGCTCACCACGGGGAAAGTTCCATCGGTTAAACTCGCCAATATGACGATTACTGTTATAAATCAATTGATCGCGCACTCTCTCTATGGTGTCATGGATAGATCAGCAGGAATGAACCGCGATCAATCTGGGAATGTGATGCTATCGTGTTATCGATGATAACAGCTGGGACTCTCCTTTGAAGGAGGGGGGGGGGGGGGGGCTATTTATAGATCGATTTTGTAGATATTTTCTCGTTTATTTGATAATTTGTATTCAGCGTGGGAAAAAAGTTGGCACTTTTAACAATATATCTGGTGGTGGTGGCATTAGACGTGAAAAAAAAGTGTTTGTTTCTGCAAACCCGACCAACGTCCCTTCTTTTTTTTTCATATTGACTCTAAACTTTTTTTTCTTACATTTAGGTTGTCACGATTGCAAAACGTTGATTTCATTCACATCAACTAGAACGTAAGGAAAAATAAGGAAGGAAAAAAAAGTTAATAATGATAATAAAGTTTTGTCGACCTACCTACTATGAAATCATTAATTTCCGTGGAACACTAATTTTCGTCGATTTCGTGGAGGGTTTTATCCACGGATATTTATCCCCACGAAAACTTGTCTCTTATATAGACCCACATTTTCTTGAACAAAGATCCACGAATAAATGTTCCCACGAAACTCCCTTAGATTCATAATCAACTAAATTTTATGTCAACGAAAATTAATTATTTTATAGTACCCTATTTTAGGGAGATGTTAGCAGAAACAAGCATCTTATTTTTTGCCTTGTCACCTATGAATTATGTCTATAAAACAAAATAAACATAATACTAAAATGACATCAAGTATTTGATACCATCATCATATCACGAGGAAAGTTACAAGGTAGCAAAAACATGTCAAGTAACTTCCTTTGCAAAGTCTTACCATAATTGACCACTGAAATGATTATGTTTTCATTCGGGATTGATTACCCTTCCTATAAAGTAAAGTCACTGTAATGTCACTGCTACATTTCGGACCTCACGGCCTTTCACGGAGATAACCAAGGTTTCCTAATGTTTCATTAGGGTACCCTAGGACGTAGCGGAACCATTACAGGGACTTTACCTTAACTCATTTGATCAGTATGTTACTTAGGTCTAAGGTTGGGTTCGACAGCAGCCGAAAATATTGTATGTCTGGCGTCTGATGATTGTGTCAACTTCCAACATTGCGCATTGACCAAAAAACATAGCGATATATAAATAATTCAAAAGCCTAAATCTGTCTCGTTCTTAGCTAAAATGGATAGGCACAAAAGTGTCGTCTTATTTTGTTATACGTCCCGCGTGATTGTCTGCTATGATTATCATTTGCAGCAGACATCTGATAACAGTCACCAGACGCTTTCCTTACGCTTGTAAATTTTTCATTGTCACACTTATAGATTATAGTATTATATCTTTGTTTTATACCTCGAGATCTGATCTTGATATGAACAAATCTTGATAGTAAAAATCTATAAAGCAATTAATGAAATGAAAGCAGGTGCGTTCATTAATCACAGTATATATATTCGTCATTTTCCCTCATCTTTAAGGTAATCCATCCATCAAAAGTTGTAATCATGGTCCATCAAGTGATAATATAAATTCTATAGTTAATGCAAGCCTTTGTAGACTTTGAGTAAAAGAGCCTTTAAATAAGTGGATGCTTGTACTTAAGTATATTTAAGCATTAGGATAATGGTTATTATTTAATGATTGATGGGTTACCTCAGGTCCTCTCTATATATAACCTCTAGTTAACTTAAAGAACGCAGATAGTTATGAATAAATCAATAAAATAGATAATCCCGCTATTACCATTTGTTGTGGTTATTATCATCATCAACAAAATTTGTCGCTGGCAGAGTCACTCGAATTGTTCAGCTGTCTCCCAGCTGGGCTTGCAGTAGGTTAATTGGCAAACTCCCCGCAGCGATTACTCCCAGGTAAGTATGTGCGAAGTAACCGCGATTCTACCAAGACAACAACAAAAAAATGGTGTACCCCCCCCCCCCCCCCAACAACAACAAAATAAAAACATGCTTATACATATATGACAAAATTATTGTCACGTTATTTGATAAATGTACACTGACTTTTTAACATACGGATTGTGTAGGATAATCCCTGACCGCGTGTTTCTAGTGGCTAACTTACTGTCACTTGGACCCTCACGTCTCTTGGTTCAAGCCCCGGTCTGTTTACTCCGATATTTCACGCGAGGAAGGTATGTAGTTCTACCCGGATGTCTCTGCGAACTGTGTGCAGTGACAATTCAAGCGGCTTGCCGCTTTGTCCGAGCCGTGAGAGAGGGTAATACACACATATAGTTAAAAATCAGGTTCTTATTCAAAGACCTTCTGGAAGCTTTCCAACTGGCTTGCGATAGGTCAGTGGCTCTACCCGGATGCCTCCTTGCATTCGGAGTCTTCCTCCACCTGTAATTAGCTGGACGTCGCTATGTGACTGAAATTCTGTCGAAGCGACGGTAAACTCAAATAGTCAAGTCAAGTCACTGACCATCTGTAAACGAACTGCTTAAAAATATATCTTATTTTTGATAAGCAAAAAATACAAATCCTTAATATTTTGAAATATTAGAATCTCAAATCAAGCATTTTATTTTACGAACATCCACCATTGCAGACTTTTTATGTCAAAATTAAGGAATAGTAAAAAAAAGTATAAAGTCTTAATACATATTTAATATCTGGCCGTACAGGATCTAGTGATAAAACAACAACGGGGAATTGTGGGTTCGATCCCTGACCGAGACATCCTAAGAGGTCGTTAAGAATGGCACTGTATCGCAGGCCTATTTTTATTAGGGATAGTGTCTATCAAGCATCTGCAATATGTTAAGCGTCTCAGCGAGATCTCGTTCAAATCCCGTTCTAAAAATAGTATTGTATTTATTTTTATGATATTTTTATCCACGTTCATCATCAATATTTTGACTTATAATTAGTTACCGAAACCTTGTACACAAACATTCAACTGCCTCTAATTCAACAATCTACTGAGTTTATAACGTAGGTTCAGAATTTTAAATACCAGTTATAATTAATTTCTTCATTTATAATGAATTAATTTACGAAAGCACCATGGTTTCTGGCAATTATTATCTTTTTGCATAAAGAAAAAATAATAAGGATCCCTAAATATTAATAGATCAAGAAAAACATCTCTTTGAAAATTTGGGCTTCCTGATTCTGTGTCTGGGATGTAGACTTTAAAGATTGATGATTTTTGCCCAAAGTCCTATATAATCAGCAGAACTTGAGTTCCGACATTTCCTGAATTATGCATTTCGTTGTGCACACACAAAGTTCATTAACCCTTACAATGTTGTTAGCACTTTTTAGACCTGATTTTTCAAGACTCAAAACTATTAAACACGTTTTCGTGGCCAGCTTCATTTGTCCAATGAAATCGCTGCATTCCCGTATATTTTTGTGTGTTAATTTGTATAGAAGGACCAAACTCGATACTATTTCAGATTTCGCTCATAGTCGCCCGGCTATTTTTCATTGTACTATGGTAGCAGCGCGTTCGCAAAATAGTTATCCGATTTTTTTCAAAGTGCTTTCATAGTACCGAAATAAAATTGAAGTCAGCCTATCAATTTTTTATTCATATGCATAAGTCCTACATTAGCAGTACAAAAAGTAACATGTATCTGTACAGTACAAATGAATACAATTGAAAGCAGCAAATGATTTATATTTTGTGCGATTATCATCTTTTACACACATACACCCACACACAAATACCGTTGAACCTGTATTAGCGACCACCTGTACTAAGCGACCAACCTGTTTTTAGCGGCCAATTTAATTATTACAAAACTGTTATATTTTGTAAAATATTTAAATTACATTTAGCAGTCACCTCTGTTAAGCGGCCACTTTCTCTTGTTCCCTTGACTGACCGCTTAAAATAGCTTTGACTGTATGTTGAATATGTCGGGCTATAATTATGCAAAATTCTCTCTCACGCTCTCTCAATCTCTCTAATTTGTATAATGATGAATGTCAACAAAAATCTTGTCTTGTTATACAAAACACAATGCTGTTTGTAATCATATACATTGATGCACCACTCTCTCTCCTCTTCTTTCTCTCTCTCTCTGATTGGCAACATATTCAAAAGGTGTTTCCTGCAGAACCAATTTACATGTTCACAGTACAAGTGTGCACATTGAATCTTGATAACCTTAGTTAGACCTTCCTATCAGTGTAGTATTGATTTAAATTTAATTGAAAACCAGGACGCAAACAAGGGGCCTCCGTATAAGGGCTGCTTAAATTTCGTCTAGTATTCATTTTAATCAAGGTGGTATGTTTCTGGTAAATTAGAAAAAAATGTGATGATCTATTACATTAATTAATACAGACTGAGATTTAGATTACCTAGAAACTTCATGATTCATTAGAATCACGAAACCAGTGACGCCTCATCGTGCGTGCAATCATACAGGCGTGAGTGTGTGTGAATACATAATACTACAGCCATGTAATGTTCGTTCGTTTGTTTGTTGTTTGTTGGGTTGAACGTCACACCGACAGTATTTCAGTGATTTGGAGACGATATCTACTTGGGACTGATATAGTGCTACTACACTGCAGTATCACGTTGTAGACATGTGGCATGATATTACACCAAGTCACATTGTCCTGACACCGGACCAACCAACCCTTGAACTACCTTTTAATTATATGCTGAGCGCCAAGCAAAGGAGCTTTAATAGTACCTTTTTTTTTACGACTGGGATCGGACCCACGACCTTCGAAAGAGAGAGAGAGAGAGAGGGGGAGCGGGAGTGAGGATAGAAATAAAAGGAAAAAAAAATTGTGGTAAAATAAGATAGGTTAACGTCCCATCAACAGTATTTCATTCAAATGGAGTCTTTTATCTGTATAATACAGAAAATATTGCATATCACACCTAGACACATTATGCCGAAAACTGGGCCAACCAGTCCTGAAACTACATTATGCGCTGAGTGCCAAGGGAGATAAACAAGTACCATTTAAACGGCTTTGGCGTGAATTTAGATCGAACCCACGACCTCCGGTTACGGAGCAAACGCTCTAACCCACTCTACCAAAAATCAAATAGGAATCTGAAATAATAGCTACATCTCCTCCCCCCAAATTAAAGTACAAGTATACTGATAAATGTGCATGCCAGGCAAATCAATTCACTTCAACTTCTCTGAGTAAATTGAAAATTGCATGTATTTAAAGACCAAATGAAGATTGATCGCTAAGAATTAACGGCTACAACGAAAAAGTACTCACGAGTTTTGCATGCAGTGTGGGCGTATAGCCGAATAGGCAATTTGTGACTAGATAAGGTCAGTATGATCTTCTCACCTAAATACTTCTTGCTGGCTCGAACATAACATTACCATTTCAACCCAAAAGGTGAAATTCGTTTCGACTCTATTAAATAATTTATTTCACGTATTACCCAGCACTTCGTATAATTGCAGAAACTGGCGACATGAATCCTGGAAAGTTTACGTCGAACTGTTGTTTTTACCAACATATAAATGTGTGTATGTGTGTGTGTGTGTGTGTGTGTGTGTGTGTGTGTGTGGTTGGTGGTGGGGGGGGGGGGGGGTTGACTAAGGTAAATAGTAGTGTTACTGGTGACCCGACCGACCGCTTTTTTTCCCGCCGCCGACCGTATGTTTTATTTCCATTTTAAAAAAGTTACATTTCCCAAAACAGAACATAAACAAAAAATATTTTCCAAAATCCCATGGGATTGCTCTAAAAGTTTAGGATATGTATGCTCTTGACGCGTTGTAATTATTTTTTAAAAACGGAAAAATGGATTTAAATTAATATTTTTACATCATAAAAAGCTCCAATTATTGTGATTTAAAAAAAGAGTTAATGAAGGGTCTTGGAGATGATGGAGGAATGTTTGTAATTAAAATCAAACAATATTAGTATGCAAAAAGATTTGTAAAGGTATAACAGTTTTAATCCGAGTCCACTGCAGCAACTTTATTTAAAAATATTTTCTGTATTGTAGAATATCCTGTCAACATAAATAGATATTTTTGATATGTTTTTTTTTTTTTTTTAATTTATGTAGACTTCAAACTAATTTGGAATATAAATATATTTTCTAGAAATGCTCCAAATTTTATGAACAACTGTCGTTTTTATGCCCTTTTATAACCAAGGGGACAATAATGTAAGTAAAGTAATCAATTTGAGAACCTCTTGTTTGTTTATTGGGTTCAACGTCCCACCGACAGTATTTCAGTATTTGGAGACGATATCTATTCTTTAGGCAGATATAGTGCTGCCACACTGCAGTATCACGCCGTAGTCATGTGGAGTGATACCACACCCATCCACATTATCCTGACACCGGGCCAACCAGTCCTGCAACTACCCTTATATGCTGAGCGCCAAGCAAGGGAGCTATAACAGTACCATTTTTTACGACTTTGATATGTCGCAGCCGGGGATCGAAACCACGACCCCGTCCCTCTGCCGAGGCGGACGCTCTATCCACTCGGCAACCAGGGACGGTGGGAACCTGTTGTATGTGGTATACATTGTATAGATGAAAAAAAGCATATCGAATAACTGGGATTTTCACAATATTCTAAGTGAATAGTCTTGGGTGGCTGCTTTAATAGTTTTTAGTTGTGTGTGACGTAGTCACTCACAACTATAGTACCTACATTCTGAGATCCCGTTTCTCTACATTTAAAACCGAATAACCTCTCAATTTTGTATGAATGACCAAACGATTGAACAGAATTCTAAAATACTGATATGCTAAGATTCAACCAAAGAGTGAAAACTCAAATTTTGAGTTAAAAATAAATATTTACGGGACACAATAATTGTATGTAGTATAAAAGCACTGAAGAACTATTTTCCCTAGGATGTTGCGTAACTCACTTTACCACGCGGAGGTAAAGTTTCTTTCGAATGCAAAGGTGGCTCTTACTCTCCCTATTTCTAAAGCTTTCAATGAGCAACCGTTTATTATTCTATTATAAGTTTATAAGTTCTGACGTCATCAACCTATATCTTTCGAAATTGCGGAAATAGGCAAAGTAACACGATTGAACTTAAACATGCACAGAGAGGAAATAAAGAAGACTCTATGAATGCAGTAAGACATCTTGAGACTATTTCACAGACAAGATCGGTATAACGAATATCTTAACCCTTTCCCTCATAGAGGACACCATAAAAAGACCTATGCGAACAGCATAAAACCAGATCAGCCTGCAAGTAACTCGCAGGCTGATCAGGTTTTATGCTGTTCGCTGCTCCTCAGTGGTCTAGAAATGAGGATTTTATAATTAAATTTGGTAAGGTTTAACTGTGGTTTTCTGCAGATCAGTCTTTATGTGGTACCTACTGAGTGCGTCAAAATGAGTCTATATGAGGGAAAGGGTTAAACAACTATTTTCTGTAGCCTTACAAGCTTAAGACTGACTCTAAGCGCCATTTTTGTAGAAATTTAAAAATTTATGTATATAATTTTCGTCCCGAGATTACAACTTCAAAACTGGTAGTTATAGATCTTATGCTATTCAAAAAATAATATATGAATTATTTTGTAGTTATAACTTTTTTTACACCATTAAAAAGAAATCATGAAAGAAAAAAAGAGTAAAAAAGTTTTATTTATATATGTATCAGTAATCATCTCGGATGTCAATGAATATAAAAATGACGATTTTCGTATCCCACTATACCTTCACCCCTTACTCATATGCATCCGCTCTAAATCGAAACATGCTAGTCTAATTTACATACGTTAACGTATTTCTAGGTACCATCATAACAACACAGGAAAAGAGTGCCTAGCACGTCCTAAGGGTAACTGCTTACAAATTGACTTCGTTACAAGACATGGATATTTCAAATTTTCTTCTGGTTAAGTGCGTGTAATATTATTTTTTTATTGAAAACTCAATGCTAAGATAATATATTTGCAGAAATCTCAATGACAAAATATTTCGAGACAGAACAAATATATACGAAGGTCATTCGAAAAATGTGTAGACAGTCCCGAAAGAAATGTACTTCTATCCAGCTTACAATATTGAAAGTATTTTTTCCTTTTACGGGTGATTTAAGTTTATGTTTGCTCTCACTGACTTGAAACAAAAAAATATTGACCACACGTCTATCGTTATACGTTTCAATAGGGACTTATCTTTTTTCGAAGCAACCCTGTATTTTGTTAGCTTTCACCATTCCTCTTGCGATATACAGCAGTTACGGTATTTGGTCAGGTCCTCGTTGATATACACTCCTTTATAGCCGCTAGAACGTGTTTTGGCCCGAGCACTGTAGAATTCGTTACGCGCACGATACGACGTGAATTTCACAATGATAGCGCGCGACTTAGTATTGGTTAATGGTCTTGATGGTTTGGGTCCGAGACGATGACTTCTATCTATGTCGTGTATGGTAACATCGGCTCCGATAGCATCTGCGACTTGCAAAATAATTTCATCGGTAGACTCGTCACTGGTCTCTTTGACACCCGATACGCATAAACAGTTGCGCCTGCTATACTGTTCGCTTGAATCAGCAGCTTCCTCAAGAGCAGCTATTCTTTCCTTTAGCTGTATATTTTCATCTTTAAGTGTCTTCATTTCACTTGACACACCGATAAGGACACCCTCTATGATAGTTTTCACAATATCAGCGAGTTTCGACTCGAAAGTATCCTGTAGTGCCGAGGCAATTCTATCATATCTGTCTTTTCAACTCTATCATGGATACCTGACCGGACGGTTCCACATCAACCGAGATGGCTGAAATATCTGTGTCTCCGGAAGGCGAACCGCGCGAACCGTGTTCATCTTCTTTTCTTCAGATATTTCAAATGAGGCTGATGGACCCCTCTTTTTCAGATCTACTGGTTCTGGAGATGAAGCCGCTATCGGTCATCTTCCTGTTTTTTTTTTGCGAACAGTATAGTCAGCCAAAAAATGACGAGGGAGAGGTTGCAATGCAACAACGTACTATCTCAATCACATTGGCAATGTACATCGAAAAAAAATGTCATTCAACAGCATTTAGCATAAATCATTTCATTTACAGAAAACCCAGATCCCATCTGCAGACATTGAAGACACTGCTAGCAAACTTCTGAGCTCTTTCCAACTCTAAAACATGGTCAAATTCCACTTACTCCCGAGATAAACAAAATACGCTGTCAGCCATATTGGTGACGTCACTCAGATCTTTGTCGTTTTAATGAGATACATGTCTACAAGTGTAAGTTTACGAGATGAGATATTTACCCCGTTATTACGAGATAATTACTACGAGATAGTATCTCGTTACAACGATATATTTTCTCGATAAACGAAATTATGAGATCTTTCTTCTACATCCGTGCAGTCTGATCATGGTCTGCACTGTTCGCTAATAATTCTGTCAATATAATTTCAGCAAACACCCCATTAACAACTAATGGCAGAGCCCAAAATGAAGAAAGGGCGAGTCCAATTAAGAAATTTATCACGGTAAGGGTTAAAAACGACACGAAAAGAAAAAACAAATACTCATTGTTTTAACCGCATTTATTTCTATTAACATCGATTAAGGACAATTCTTGAAACAAAAACATTTTTTCTTGTTCATTTTTAAATATATCTGTTAGGTGTCTACGTCAACAATATAACTGTAAGTTAAATAAAAAATGAATCTTCTTTTAGGATTTAACCCATGCGGTCAAATAAACTAATGACTTGTGGGCAGAGTCGTTACCACTGCGACATTTTGGAAGTTTAATCCAAGGCGATTAACAACAATTATAACTTTATCAATGGCTATCTGATTAACGTTTTCATTTTGTTAAAAAAGGGGACAAGAATGATGTTAACAATTATCGTGGTATAACTTTATTAAGTTGCTTATCTAAATTATTAACATCAGTATTAAATAAACGTATTGTTATTTATTGTGATAAAAATATTTCTATTTCAGACGCTCAAATTTGGATTTAAAAAAGGTTGCTCGACAGTTGATGCCATGTTTTCATTATTGTCTATTGTTCAACATCATTTAAATAACAACAAACGCCTGTATGTAGCTTTTATAGATTGAAAAAGTGTTTTGATAGCATATACAGAAATGCGTTATGGCTAAAATTGTATAGAAGTGGCATACAAGGAAAACTATTATGTATGATTAAGAGCATGTATAATAGCGTAAAATCATTTGTCAAGCACTGTGCTACTTTTTCGGATTTTATTGATTGTTCAAAAGGATTAAGTCAAGCCGAAGTACTATCGCCAATTTTAGTGTCACTGTTTTTAGACGACTTGGAAATGTATTTACAAAATAAGATTGATTCTGGATTACAGATTAATGATATTGTTTTGATTTTACTCCTCTTTGCAGACGACATGTTTTACTCCTCTTTGCAGACGACATGGTGCTGTTAGGTAAATCTCCAGAGGACTTGCAGCATAATCTCAATCTTTTACATTCATATTGTTCACACTGGGGTTTAGAGGTAAATACATCCAAGACAAAAATTATGGTGTTTCGTAAAAGGGGTAATCTGTTAAAAAATGAAAAGTGGGAATATAACGGTAGTACTTTTGAAATAGTTGATAATTTTAATTACTTAGGTACTGTATTCCAATACACTGAACTTTTGCTCAGAATAATGAGTATTTGGTGGGAAAAGCGCTAACGGCTCTAAATGTTTTCTTAAATAAGTGTAAAAAAATCCTTTGAAACCAAAAATTCAGTGCCAACTATTCGATTCATTTGTTGGTTCAATATTGAACTTTGCATCGGAAATTTGGGGATATACAAAAGCAAAGGACATTGAAAGAGTACATCTTAAATTTTGTAAACGTATACTAGTATTGAATGTTCGATCTAATTCATCATCAGCAGGGGTATATGGTGAACTTGCACGTTTTCCATTTTATATAAACCGTTACTTTAGAATCATACAATATTGGTGTAAGATAATTCATTCTGATAATATAATTTTAAGGAAATTATATGATATTGGTCTAGAAGATTTGTTAAATGGTTGTAGGGTGTCAAATATCAAAAAAAAAAAAAAGTTAAATGATTATGGATTTTCAGATGTATTTGATAACCCAGTTAATTATGACGTGAAACATATTCCCGTAATATTCGAACAAAGAATAAGAGATTGATTTATCCAAGAATGGTTTCTCGTGGCCCAGTTCTATCTGAATATAAGACTTTCAAGGTTTCTTTTGAGTACGAGCCATATTTAGACTTGGTTCCTTATGATCTTAGATTCTTCGTTTCTAAATTTAGAATTTCAGCCCATTCACTTAGAATCCATACAGGTAGATATAGCAATCAAAATATTCCAAGAAATGAAAGATATTACTTATTTTGTCAAACGCGAGATATAGAGGACATTTAGCATTTTATTTGTGTTTGCCCAGCATATGAAATAGTAAAGAAATTATATACATGTATAGATAAAGTGTTCTATGTGAGACCATCAGTTTTTAAATTTAATTCTCTTTTAAGTACAGATGAAAAAGTAAACTTAATAGGTTAGCTAAATTTATTAATCAAGCTTTAAGTATAAGAAGTAATATATTTAATGTTCAAGCCATTTAAATTATTTTTTAAACTGGTTGTATTTCTAATATATTCATATATTTACAAAGTTAAATGCACACTCTCCATTTCTATTTTCTTTACCATAACACTCACATTTGATTAACATGTCATCACCACTTGAGACACACACAACTACAGTGCCTTCAGCTTTGATTTTTTTTTTTTAGCTGTGTCAGGGACTCTACGAGTATAAAGAAAGCTGATGGGCCCATCTGGATTCAATGATCGATATAAAGTTATGTGACTTTTATTATTTAAAACAAGTATCAAGACGAACAGACCTGTCCCGGTGGCCAAGGGGTAAGAGAGTCCGTCCCGGAATCGGGAGTTCGTGGGTTCGAGCCTCAACCGTGATAGACCAAAGTCGTAAAAAATTGTACTTGTATAACTCCATTGCTTTGCGTTCAGCATATAAAGGTAGTTCCAGGACTGGCTGGCTCGGTGTCAGGATAATGTGACTGAGTGTGGTATCATGCCACATGTCTACGGCGTGATACTGCAATGTTGCAGTCCCAAGTAGACATAATCTCCAATGACTGAAATACTGTCGGCGGGACATTTAACCCAATAAACAAACAAACAAACCAAGGCAAACAGGAGATATTAAAAAGATGTTGAACTAAGGCATTTTCCTTTAAACGGTGAGATTTAATACTAAAGTGTTTATTATATTGGTTTATTTCAATGGTTGAGCTACGATCTACGACCCAGCTCAACCATTCCATGAAAGTTTTCAATGGTCGAGCTACGATCTACGACCCAGCTCAACCATTCCATGAAAGTTTTCAATGGTCGAGCTACGATCTACGATCCAGCTCAACCATTCCATCAACATTTTCAATGGTCGAGCTACGATCTACGATCCAGCTCAACCATTCCATATTTTTCAATGGTTGAGCTACGAATCTATGACCAGCTCAACCATTCCATCAACTTTTCAATGGTTGAGCTACGATCTACGATCCAGCTCAACCATTATTTGGTTTATTTAATGGTTGAGCTACAAATCTACGACCCAGCTCAACCATTCATGAACTTTTCAATGGTGAGCTACGATCTACGATCCAGCTCAACCATTCATTTTTTTTAATGTTGAGCTACGATCTACGACCAGCTCAACCAATTTATGGTTTTTTCAATGGTTGAGCTACAATCTACGACCCAGCTCAACCATTCCGTGAACTTTTTCAATGGTTGAGCTACGATCTACGATCCAGCTCAACCATTTATTTTGGTTTATTTCAATGGTTGAGCTACGATCTACGACCCAGATCGACAAAGAAAATTAGTTATAGTTTCGATCTACGATCTACGATCTACGCGCTAACTTCACACACCTCAATGACAGCTTTCTAAAATATGCTTTTATCGAAAGTTATAATTTGTATCATAATAAAAAAGATCATGGTCTGTTGACATACATTTCTTACTCAAATATCTGAATGTGACAGATACACATTTATTACCTGATGATATTATAAGTAAGGTACATGACACGCTTGTACAAAAATACAAGTGTCAGTGGACGTCTTATATAAACTTTTGTGCCACAAAGAACACCGGGAAATTAAAAAAATATGCCTTATTTAAACTCTCTGTCAGAAGGTGTCTTGCCAATTTTTGAATAAGTACACATTAACTGAAATTTGAGATCAGTCGTTATAAGAAAATTGAGTCACATTAAATGTGTCATATTAATCCAGTTGAAGACGAATGTCACTTCGTGTTATATTGTGAGTCTTTCAAACTTGAAAGAACAAAACTATTTAATAAGCTAGATAGTTTGTGTCCTAACTTTAAGCAATTATGCCAAGTAATGAAGATACCGATGTTATCAACATGGTATCAAACTATATTTTTGAATGCTATCATATACGCTATAAAATCCTTAAATCCTGAAACAGAGAATGCTTAGTTGGTAAACAATAACACCCTAGTTGGAGAAATCCTCTGATACACTGTGAACTTTGTGTAAATAAACCTTAGTTATTTGCGTTTAATTATCATCAGTCAAGCTTTTTTTACTTTATAGTGCAATGTTTGTGTTAAACCTTTGTTTTAACAGTGTTATGTATATGTGATTTTATGCCATCTTGTGCCCATAATTAGAAATAAAATTTATCTATTCTATTCAAATGGTGCTGTCGTCTGCGTATATGATCTATTTACTTTTTTATATTTTTTTTACATCAAAACAGGACCAGGAATGCTTTTCGAGGCACTCCTCACGAGACATGCAAGTATCTGCAACAGTTATGCTGAAGAAGAGGCTTAAACTTGTCAACTGGATCAACTTCACTTTATTACATAGTTAGTATGGTTTGCTTCACAGTGTCAAAGGCGTATTGACATCAGTGAAAACCAGTAGCATCATGTGGCTATACGTAAAGTCTATTACATGATCTAGACAAATCTCCGTCTTAAATATTTCAACAGAACCCTGATTGAAATTCGAACAGTTGGGGAGATTATATATAGACATTTCAGGTACATTAGAAGCAATGCTGAGAAATTATTTACCTCTAGAGGACTGGTCCTGTTCTGACCCTAGCTACCTTGTCGGCGCCGGACACACGATCAACAGACATGTTCATTTATTTACGTAATTGGAATTTTGATTTCAGATAGATAGATAGATAGATAGATATATAGATAGATAGATTCTGTGACACAAGTATTTTTACATCTGTTTGGTCTCTTTCGCTGTATGTCTTCCTCTGTCTCTCATTCTTATAAGTGGTATATTTATTAACGAATATTGCCGAGAAAACTTTGCTACGGAGAACGATTAATGTAACCGTCAATATTAGTCCATCCACACCCATCAGTGCTTTGGCTGATCATATAGCGTGTAGAAATCACGTACACCGACTACATGTGGACCGGTGCATGACAGCCGGGTGTGTGATGCAATTGAAAGCTTTCAAAGCGAAATACTTGTTGAATTGTAACAAATTTCATCATCTTGCTACACAATAAAAATACAGCGAATTATCATTCCCCATTATCAAGTCATTTTTCTCCTGAAGGTATTATTAACGTGCAATTGGCACTGCTTTTCATAATATAATTGGTTTTCGCTGTTTTTTATGTGCTTGTCGGGCATCATTTCAGGGCGATTGGAGAGACCACCATCGACAGTTAAATAAATATATTTATATTTTATGAAAGTGATAAGTAATTTAATATATGTAGTAATGTGCAGTTCTGTCCCTTGTTTTGTATTTGTCTTGTTAAGTGCTTATGTCCTTGTGTCGTCCAGTGTACATGTTAGTTTTGTCCCTGGTGAGTGAGTTGTGGTGAGTGATTTATGACAACTGTATTTGCTAGAATGTTATTTTAGGTATGTCCCCTGATTGGTTGCCCCTGTCCCTTTGTTCCATTTCCCGCCGTCAAGCCCCTCTCCCAACTAACCGGCACTTCACCACTTACCACCGTGGAGGTGACAGTATATTTCATATTATAGCTGCTCTTACCATTGAGCTTATATATGTATTAATATATTAATTTACTACTGACGTGCCTGGTCTTTTCATGTCATCAAGTAAAACAGATTTATTGAACCCATAGTGGTGTGTCTTGTCATTCATCCACCCACTACATATACTAAAAGCTAGATCAGTATAATCATAAAATTTTTTTTATTGTTACTATATATCATTTTAAATCTTTGATATTTCATCTTAATATGTTATCTATAACAACAACAAAATAATAATAATATTTCACTTTGAAGTTTCACTTTGAAGAAATTGAAAATTATCAGGCAGAATCCTGCAAGCAGCAGTGGATATAAACAGTGTCATATTCTGTTGTTGTAATATTTAAACTGTTATCATCTTATTTGTATTTCTCATTGTTTCAATGTCACTTCATTTCAATAATATACAAGTTCTATATATGGATGATTTGAAAACATATTATACAGAAGCCTGCTGGGTTGTAACAGTACTAATACCGTGGTTTTTAGCTTTCAGGAATTTGTTATGAACAGAAAAAGAAGCACTGGCTTGAAGTATTTATCTTGCAATACTCCTCAGTATTTCATTAATAAAATTGAAAATTATGTCTCTGAAACATTTTCTTCAAGAAAAAATGCATATTAATCTATGCAATATTATGCTTTTACATTTTCTTTTGTATTGAATGTTTTATTTTTTCTTTTCCAAACAATGAACCAATGCAAAAATGTCCCCATGTGAAAGGGAGAGAGGTCCTGACACATGACTACTTTGTGAAAAATGAGAAAATATGTTCTACAACCACTCGCCATGTTACGTACAACTGCATTTCTCATTCTTTCCTCTTTTTCAGAATGGCACAGTCAGTGCCAGAAAAGGTTTCCTTCCCAGATGAAGAGGAGAAAACTCTGAAGTACTGGAAGGAAATAGATGCTTTCAAAACCTCACTAAAGTTATCAAAAGGGAGACCAAGGTATGTTCTAATTGTCCACTGAGACTACAAATGCAATGTTATTTATTTCATATATTCAGGTTTTTCAGCTGTAGGCAATAAGAAATTAAAGATTTCCTTTGGAGAAAATTCAAATTCACTTTTTTTAAACTACTAGGAATAGGTTCTTACCTTTGGAAGAAATCACCCCATTGTGTATGTAACTTTACAGATGTTTCATTATATTTGTTTTTTAAATACTTTCTGATTCCTACCTTTATCTTGGCAGGTACACATTCTATGATGGTCCTCCGTTTGCCACTGGACTCCCCCACTATGGGCATATTCTGGCAGGTACCATCAAGGACGTTGTAACGAGATGGGCCCATCAGAGTGGGTACCATGTTGAGAGAAGGTTTGGCTGGGATTGCCACGGTCTTCCAGTGGTAAGTCAGGGATTTTCAGTTGTTTTAGGGACTGAATTTAGACCTCATGCTAAGGTTGGCGATCATCGATTGTTTTCATTCATAATCGATTCCTCTAAATTCTCTCCTTCTCGTTAATTAAGAGTATGTGTACAGAGAAATGAAAGAAAAAAAAAAGAAACAATATTCACACTAGATCTTCTGTATTTCTGAATTCTTTTTGAATGTTTTTTTCTCTTATTTTTCCAGTTATTTTTCAGCTTTGCATTAATAGCCTGCTAATTCTTGTCTTTTGTAATTAACATTTTTTGATAGTATTTTTGTCTATAAAATTAAGATATTTTTTTTTTTTGCTTTCAAAGTCACATTCTGCATATAAGTGATGGTTAACAAATTGATTACATAATTGATGATTGAAATGTCATGTCCAATTATTTCCTATCATCAATTATGATTTTTAGCTGATTTTTAAAGGACAAGTAATCTAGCATGTATTTTTCCCCCAGTGACAAAGGAGGGGTTTGGGGATAGACTTGGAATTAGTAAGGGGTTGCATGGTTGAAAGTAATTGTGTGAACTGTTTGTGTCTATCATGCCCTGTTGGGTTTTACCAATAATTCATTGGTGCATAGCTTGAAGTTGAGTGTATTTTTTTACCAAATGTTTTGATTATTTTGAAGTTTGTTTTGAATTCTCCAGTTTCTTTCATTACATTCATTAATGTCTGATATCTGAGAATAATAAATTCTTCAGGGATTGAAAATTCCACTCGTCTGAATTTGTGGTTGGGCGAGTAGAAAAATGTTGCCTGCTCGTCCAACAGGACAAGCTGAAAATTGCCAAAGTAGAAGACCACTAGAATGATCATAGTCAATGTGTTTACATTTATCGAAGGAAAACTGGAAACAAAGCCAGTGTTTTGGTTATGTATCAGGGCTTTTTTTCTATAAATTGGGAGGAGGCCTTAGCCTTTCATTTTAGGAAATTCAAGCGCAATTCTTTTTTTTCAAATTGGGAAAAAGTGGACTGTCATTTAAACAACAAAAAGTATATATTAAGAACTATTTATTTCATACAATTTGACAGTGTCACATTTATTACAAAGGCTGCTGCCTATCCTTCATTATTTTCATCCTGGGGTTTTTGGGCATTGATCCTCATCAAAGCATACAGTTGCTGAGTGGTCAGTGAAGTTCTCAAGAATGTACACAAGTCATTCATGAGACTAAATGACCTCAACAACTACAATACTCTGAGAGATCAACAGTGCCAGGACAAATATAGCTGCAACTCTAGGGAAGCAGGCTTTGAGTCCCTGGTGTGTTGTATGCTCAGTATAGATTTCTTCTACAAAATGTTTGTAGACTATGCATAAATTTATCAATAATACCGCATCAATAATAGTTCAGCCAGGTTTTTAGCGCACCTGAGCACAATGTGCTTATAGTGAGCTATTAGGATCATCCGTCGTCATCTGTCGTGTGTCGTCAACAATTTGCTTTAAACAACATCTCCTCTGAAACCTCTAGACGGAATTCTGTTAAACTTGGCAGGGATGATCCTTGGGTAAACCTTCATAAAAGTTGTTAAAATTAACTTGATATCATGTAGAACTCTGGTTGCCATGGCAATGAAAAGGAAAAAAAAGAAAACTTTAAAAATCATCTCCTTCAAAACTACCGGCCAGATTTCAAAATTTTTTGGTACAGATGTTCCTTGGGTAACCCTCTACCAAGATTGCTAAAATTATTCTGATCCGTAAAAAACATGGCTGTCAGGGGCGGGGCTAATTTGCCTTATATGTATACAGTAAAATCTTTAAACGACATCTTCTCTGACTGGACAGAATTTGATTAAACTTGGCAGGGATGATCCCTAGGTGAACTTTCACAAAATTTGCTAAAATATACTAGATCTATATAGAACTCTGGTTGCTATGGCAACGGAAAGAAAAAAAAATGAAAACTTTAAAAAATCATATTCTTTTATACTATTGGCCAGATTTCAAAATATTTTTAGTACAGATGTTCCTTGGGTAACTCTCTACCAAGATTGATAAAATTATTCCAGTCTGTTAAAAAACATGGCCGCCAGGGGCGGGGCTAATTTGCATTATTAGCTCACCTGAGCATAGCTCAGGGTGAGCTTTTGGGATACTTGATTGTCCGTCGGCCGTCGTCCGTCGTCCGTCAACAATTTAATGTTTACACACTAGAGGCCACAATTTTGATCCAATCTTCCTCAAACTTGGTCAGAATGTTTGTCTTGATGATATCTTGAACCCTTTCGAAAATGGGTCAGGTTGAATCAAAAAGTAGGTCAAATCTTAGAAAAATCTTGTTTACACCTTAGAGGCCACAATTTTGATCCAATCTTCCTCAAACTTGGTCAGAATGTTTGTGTTGATGATATCTTGAACCCTTTCGAAAATGGGTCAGGTTGAATCAAAAAGTAGGTAGTAGGTCAAATCTTAGAAAAATCTTGTTTACACCTTAGAGGCCACAATTTTGATCCAATCTTCCTCAAACTTGGTCAGAATGTTTGTCATGATGATATCTTGAACCCTTTCGAAAATGGGTCAGGTTGAATCAAAAAGTAGGTCAGTAGGTCAAATCTTAGAAAAATCTTGTTTACACCTTAGAGGCCACAATTTTGATCCAATCTTCCTCAAACTTGGTCAGAATGTTTGTGTTGATGATATCTTGAACCCTTTCGAAAATGGGTCAGGTTGGATCAAAAAGTAGGTCAGTAGGTCAAATCTTAGAAAAATCTTGTTTACACACTAGAGGCCACAATTTTGATCCAATCTTCCTCAAACTTGGTCAGAATGTTTGTCTTGATGATATCTTGAACCCTTTTGAAAATGGGTCAGGTTGGATCAAAAAGTAGGTCAGTAGGTCAAATCTTAGAAAAATCTTGTTTACACACTAGAGGCACAATTTTGATCCAATCTTCCTCAAACTTGGTCAGAATGTTTGTCTTGATGATATTTTGAACCCTTTCGAAAATGGGTCAGGTTGGATCGAAAAGTAGGTCAATAGGTCAAATCTTAGAAAAATCTTGTTTACACACTAAAGGCCACAGTTTTGATGCAATCTTCCTCAAACTTGGTCAGATTGTTTGTCATGATGATATCTCGAACCAGTTTGAAAATGGGTTGGGCTGGATAGAAATGTAGGTCAGTAGGTCAAATCTTAGAAAAATCTTCTTTGGTCCAATCATCCTCAAACTTTGGCAGAATGTTTGTCATGATGATATCTTTTGTGGATGGGGTCAGAAAATTCCTGAACATTGTTTCACCTCATCATCTTAATTCTTAAGCAATCTGTTTTGTACAGGCAATGAATGATACTTTTCTCAGGTGAGCGATCTAGGGCCATCTTGGCCCTCTTGTATTTTTATAGTGAAAACTTTAAAAAGACATCTCCTCTGAAACCCCTGGAAAAAATTTGATTAAACTTGGCAGCGATGATCCTTTGGTAAGAGACGTCTTATTAAGGGAAAAAATAAGGGTTTTTTCAATTGGGAAGCCACCAAATATTGGCCTCATATATTTAAGGATCTAAAGCCCTGTGTATAATATAGGCACTGTATAAAACACTGATGGGCGCGCGCAATTTGCTTACCAGCATCAAAGTGAATAGTGCATACAGAGATTATTTTTTCTGATATCATAAGTACCCAATTTTATTTATATATTTTGAATAAAAATGTCATTTCAACTGATGAAAAATAAACTTTAATAATGAAAAAAAAAAAAAAAAAAGCATGAACGACTGTCCTGAGTTTCAGTCGAATGAACCGTTGTCATCTATTGAATTTCAAAAATGGAGAAGGGTGTAAAGTTTAAATATTTGAAATGCGACAAAAAATTTGAGAGTAAAAAGAGAAAGAAAAGCACCTAGAAAAAATATAAGAATACAGAAAAGAAAAGATTCCCAAAAGTGTAGGCATTTTTTTTTAAATTCATGAATTCATGTCAAAATTAAGGCAAACACATTTTACTGGGCTTAGAGCCAAATCATTCATATATAAAATTAAGATGCATACTTAATCTTGAAAATCATGCATGAAATGCAGGATGAGTAGCGTAACATGCAGGATGAGTAGAATATAGCAGCTACTCGTCCTGCAGGACAAGTGGCTCTGAATTTTTTTTCAATCCCTGATTATGACATTTCTTACAATTTACAGGGACACATTGTTATACCCTGCTTCAGATATTGAGGTGAGGCTTATTGGAATCACCATCATTGACACATCCTGTCATGTGGCGGCGCCCTCAACAAATATTTCAATATCCTTGACTATTGTAGAGACAAGGTGGTGTAGTGTACTATCATATTCTTAGTGATAAAATAAATGTCTTATTAACCCTTTCCCTCATATAGACTCATTTTGACGCACTCAATAGGTACCACATAAAGCCTGATCTGCAGAAAACCACAGTTAAACCTTACCAAATTTAATTATAAAGTCCTCATTTCCAGACCACTGAGGAGCAGCGAACAGCATAAAACCTGATCAGCCTGCGAGTTACTCGCAGGCAGATCTGGTTTAATGCTGTTCGCATAGGTCTTTTTATGGTATCCTCTATGAGGGAAAGGGTTATGGATGCTAGACATTTCAGTTTGGTTATGACTTAAGTAAGAACCCATTAACTATTATCATTTTTTCATTCAAACATCTGTTCTTATGTATGACAGGAGTATGAGATCGATAAGACCCTGGGTATCAAAGGTCCAGAGGATGTGGCAAGGATGGGTATCGAGGCTTACAATAAGGAGTGTCGCAGTATTGTCATGAGGTATTCAGCAGACTGGGAGGTAAGTGTAGCACCGTCTTGTGATAGTCACATTTCTCTCGGTTATTGTTGACAGGGAATCAAATGAATTTTGTATTCAGGGCTCGAATTTAGAGCTCGCAAAATGCGAGTGGGAAATGAATTTTGCGTGCTTATTTTGTAGCTGCTCGCATTTTTTTTTTGCGAGTGCAAAGTTTTGAATCCAATCAAGATCGGCATCTTGTTTTCTTTATCAGGACAAGTAAAAAGTAAAATCTATTGCTGGGAGGCATAATTTAAACCTATGCGCACCTGCTAGACTGGCACCCAATGTTTTCATATAGTTGTCATTACCCTATAACTACATATGGTGCACAGTCTGACTGTTTACTTCACTTTTTGCAGCCAATTTGTAACAAACTAAATATCAAAGCGTTATTCACAACACATTTTTTTCCTCTTTAGAAAAAAAAAAGAACAACAATAATAATCAAATTACCAGACATTATTGATATATTTACAATTTTTTTTTTTTTTTTTATGAAGTATTTGTTAATAATTTTACCCAGGCATCTCACACAGGAGAATTTGCCTTCGTAAAATGTATACCAGTCATGAAATTGCAAGTGAACGATAAGTTTAAGCTACTCGCAAAAGTTTGCGAGTGGCAAGAAAAGTTAAATTCGAGCCCTGGTATTAACTTTAGAACTTTTTTTATTGATAGTAAAGTATATCAATTGAAAAATAAAAGTGGAAAGATGATGTAATGAAATAAGAAGTTTTTTATTGTATTAAGCTACAGTCCTGTGTGAAGAATAATCCTGTGTTTGTGCTATTTTGCAGACCATTGTGACAAGGCTGGGTCGTTGGATTGACTTTGAGCATGACTACAAGACCATGTACCCCTGGTTTATGGAGACAATCTGGTGGGTGTTCAAGGAACTCTACAATAAAGGACTTGTGTACAGGGGATTCAAGGTAAGAAAATAAGGCTAGGTATTGCAGG
The DNA here is from genome assembly GCA_021229015.1 of Solen grandis. Lineage (NCBI taxonomy): Eukaryota > Metazoa > Mollusca > Bivalvia > Adapedonta > Solenidae > Solen > Solen grandis. The sequence continues at coordinate 34,806,889 of CM037786.1, forward strand.
CAAAAATGATATTGCAGTATTTGAACCAAATATTGCAATATATTGGCTAAAATCAAAAACATACATTAAAAATGTGGGTGCTTCTTTTATCTTTTTAGCTTTTTGTGTAAGGTACCAACTCAAAATACTTTGCTTTAACTTTTCAACTGATGACAAATCTCTGTCATTCTTATAGTAACCATTACCACTTACAGTAATAATCCTAGCTTGTTCATACTACATAACCATTGTGCAATTGTTCTCCTGAAGTTGTGAACTTTACGTAAGAATAAAATTATACATAAATTCAATGTTGTATAAACATATTTGCTATTTGTAACTAAATATTAGATCTACTTAATACTTGAAATTTATTCAGCCTCTGACACAAAATGTATTGGGATATTTGAAATCATGTTGCAATATAATGGCAGACAAATGGTATCGCAGTATACTGCAGTATTGTGATATACTGCCCAACCCTAAATAAAATGATGGGGAAAAAAGTTTTCTGATGTATGGAAGACTTAAACTAAAATGTCAGAGCTTAAAAAAATTTCAATTCCTAAACTTGGACACAATATTTGTGCCATTCAGACTTTCTTTAAGTCTTTCTCTACAAAAAAATAAATAAATAAATCACAGCAGCCTCATGATTGAGTTCTTAAGTTTTCCAAATCATTAATTAAAGCCCCTTTTATGCATAATGGTTAGTGTTTTTTGAGCTGAGATGTAAATGACAATTATACCCAGATTCTTGGCTTGAGATGTTTTTACTGGAAGATTCCTTGAATGGTTAAGTTTGTTGTGATGTTATGGTGTTTTGACTTTATCACAGGTGATGCCATTCTCCACCGCCTGTAACACCCCTCTGTCCAACTTCGAGTCCGGCCAAAACTACAAGGATGTGGTGGACCCAGCAGGTCAGTCAGGGTCATCTAGTGTGACGGTCTCCAAACTGGGCCCTCTGTTCAGTTTCTAACTTTCTTTCACATCAATCAGAAAGCAAACTTTATTTACTTGTTCTAAACCCTCTCACCTGTTCCTGGCTTGGATTAGTACTTAGTGCCTTGAGAGGTCTTGAAAAATTTCTCACCTTAGTTTAAACTGATATTTTGTTACATTGATTGGGAAACAAAGTTCTTATAACTTATATTATTCCCTCTTATAATTTATATTAATCCCTCTTGATAGTTCCTGGCTTGGACCTATATTTGTGCCTGGGAAGGCAATAAAAAATCCTTCCCCAGTGTTCCCAAAATTCCCCCATATGGGAGCATTTTACCCCCAAAGTGGTCTTCAGTACCCCCAGTTTTGAGGGTAACGTAACAAATCTCTTATAGAGAGGGTACAAAAATTCAAGAAAAGCACAAATTTTACCCCCTCTTTCAAATCTTAGTGGAAACACTGTTGCCCCTAACAGGGTTTGAACCCACAACTTTAGGATCTGCAGTTGGATATCTTGCCACTAGTCTGCAGTGCCCTTAAACCAGGATCAAACTCACAATCTTCCAGTCTGCAATGTGTAAGATGATAAATAAAGATATAAAATGTGGTATACAACTTTCTCCATTGTCTGTAACATATTGAATGAATTTATAGACTGTGAAATGTAAATCCATAGTTATGGGAGCGTTAGTCTGTGTGCATTTGTTTTGCTGATGTTTTATGACTTTTATTACATTTCTTGTGACTAATAAAACTGAATGTCGCTCAGTGGTGACAGCAAATCAATACTATGATGAAAATAGCTCTGTATAAAGATTATACAAAGTTTATGGAAGTTGATTATTCATGTTGCATTTAGGCAGTACAATATTAGTATGACAGAAAAAATGTTGGTTTGGTGATAAACTCAGTAAACTATAAACAAATAAATTCTCCTATGACATAAAATTTGTTGTTTGGACATTAAACCCAGTTAATAAACATACACATTTCCTCAATGATGAAAATAGTGTTGGTGGGATGTTAAACCCAGTTAACAAATAAACATACACATTTCCTCAATGATGAAAATAGTGTTGGTGGGACATTAAACCCAGTTAACAAATAAACATGCACATTTCCTAAATGATGAAAATAGTGTTGGTGGGACGTTAAACCCAAGCAAGCAAACATGAAGAAGATTTATTTTATGCCTTTTGGGTGGATGACTGTGATATGAATACAAATTATATTAAATAATTATTGAAAATATTATCATATAATAAAAGGAAAATTTGTTTCTTTTTTTTGTAGGAGATGCAATATTATATTTCATCTTGTGGATTTAGAAAATTGTATTCTCACTTGTTGCTGCATAACTCATGGGGATACAGTTTTCAAAATTCACTTGAAGATCTGAGATTGCATCTTTCATCACAAAAATGAACAAATATTCTCAGTTTATGTACATTGCTTATATTTGTTGAATTTATTTTAAGATTATCACACATTCTGTTGATTTCCCAGTGATCATCAGTTTTCCTCTGGAGGAAGATTCCAATGTGGCCATGATTGCCTGGACAACAACACCATGGACGTTACCTAGCAACTTGTCCCTTTGTGTCAACCCTGAACTTGAGTATGTCAAGGTCAAAGGTAAGGCTCAGCTATTTCAGTGATGGTTATTGTTTGGTATATGTTTGAAAACTTTTTATAGCCTTGTGTTTTTCATCTAACTTTTTTTTAATTCATCTATGGGCTTTGTCAAATTAATAACTCCTGAACTGGCAGGCAGATTAATATAATATGTAATACACACTTTTATTCTCATAAAATGAAGGCTAAGTTCAACTTTGGGCAAAATCTATACATTGGCTTCTTTTAAACTTAGAATTTGCAAAAGTCATCTTGTCCGACCGATAAGTCATCAATTTAAATAATTTTCCATATACATAATTACCTCATTAAAATATAGGCCAAGACAGACCATGGGTAAAGTCTGTTGTTGTTTTTTTGTTGGATACAGTTATGGTCCCTTTTTGACTTAGACTTTGCTAAAATACCTTGTCCAATTAATAAGGCTTCATATTCTGTATCAGAGCACTGTGTGGGGTAGTCATAAACTTCAGTAGTACTTCTAGTATTGTATTATTGAGGCAGGGTATTATAGCATGTTATAAATCTGCATAAGTGGAAACTCTTGTTTAACTTTAAACTGTTGTATTAAACAGATTTGTAGGTTCAATCCAAACTTTTTGTATATTAAGAGTAAATTTTCTTGCTGTTCCCCATTTCTCTCCAGTGGGAAATCAACAGACATTAAATCAAAGTCATCTATTAAAAGCTAATTCAAAGAAAAATCACTTTAACTAATGCTAGCATAATGAAAATAATGGCTTGTACTTGAATATGTGTGGTATGTAAATGGCTTAATGCACTGTGTTTTAAATATTTTCTAGACTAGAACAACTAATTTCATTATCAAGAAAATTGAACTAGGTGGCAGACACTCACCTGATTGAATGAGATGATAGGAACAAAATTGTTCTCTGGTAAGTGATAATTAGATTACCAAGGTTTATGCTGTGTATTTTCAGACAATGAAACCAACAAGGTGTACATTATGATGGAGGCAAGACTGTCAGCCTTGTTTAAGAGTGAAGAGGAATACACAATTCTTGAGAAGTAAGATACTGTAAAAATATTATATTCCACTGGCATTTGAAAATGAAATACCCTTGCAAACAAATGTTTATAGCAGTATACTGAAATCATTTTACTGGTCAACAATACTTTGTATGATTATGGCTTCCCATGTGGAATTTCTAAGGCATGGAAGATAGAAAGAAAATGAGTTATTTTTAGTTCCCTACACCAGAGGGGACTATAGGTTTGCTCTCTGTCTGTCCATCCGTCCAGACGTCCAGAAATATTGATCACTTGATCGTGCGATAACATTAAAACTGTTTAATATAATATTATGAAAATTGGTATATGAATAGATGGCAGCATTGAGATTCTGCATGTAACTTTGTTTTTTTTTCTTGGACCAAAATTCTGGTTGCTATGTTAATGGAAAAATTATGCACCTCACAGATAGGGGACTCATGTGTTGCTCAGTTACTCAATTACTTGTTAGTATATTTCTTATATACTTTAAATGCTAATGAAGACTTTTCTTCTATTTCAGGTTTTTAGGAAAAACACTTGAAGGAAAACGATACACACCTCTTTTCAACTATTTTGAATTTGTAAGTATTAAAGAGATGTAAAATTGGAATTGTAATACAACTGGTTAGGGGATAGGATAGGATTGCTTGATTTCATGTTTAATTATAAATCAAATCATTCTTTGGTACAATAAAAGAAGAAAAAAAAAAGATGTAAATGAAGACTAGTCTGACAATGGAAAAAAAATCTATATCTTATATATTTGTAGTAGACAGGGATGGCAAAATTCAGCTTTTGACTATTTGTTTTGATTGAATGAACATGACGCCAAAATAGGTATATCCTGGCCCAGAATGTTTGGCAGAGATTGTTGAACGGTAACTATCAAAAGCAAGGTTTTCCTGCATTTGTTTGTCTTAGGTTTGAACAGCTTTTCACTGGTTAAACTGATATGCATATTCATTTTGAGGCGGTTTGTCTTTGTTGTGTTGTTAATTGGAAAACAAGCTTTTATAACATATGCCCTATGGATAGTTCATGGGTCAGACCAGTGTTTTGTGCCAGGGAAGGTAATGAACTTCCCAGCAGTATGGGTATAATCCACAACCTCAGATTCACAGTGGTATATGTTACCCCGGACTGCAGCATCCTCATTGTCTGTAGTAACCTCGTTGTTTCAGAGCCAATGTTGGCAAGCTTTATTTTAAAAGTATTTATTATATAATTTTAATATTTGTCAGGACTATAGGATTTTTGGCAAAAACAGACAAGAAATTGTCAAACTTGATAAGGACTCTATATTGTTGGATTCATAGTATTTATTGACTATGTCCATGTGCATGTCAGTTAAGAAATTAATATGTTTGAATAAGAAAACAGAGAAGCAGTGCTGAACAATCCATTTGTCTTATAAAATAAATGTAAATAAAAGATGTAACATTTGAAATAAGGTAGGAATCGTAACATTTGAAATAAGGTAGGAATCTTACAAGATTTTTCAAGCAGCTTTAATTCATTTGTTGCTTTCGTTATTTTACTAATGGGATAATTTAACTCTGATCAGATGGGGAAGAAGAAAGGTGCATTCCAAGTGCTGTGCGACTCGTATGTCACCGCCGAGAGTGGTACAGGCGTGGTACATCAGGCACCATACTTTGGCGAGGATGATCAGCGTGTGTGTCTTAACTACGGGATCATCACTAAAGACATGGACATGATCTGTCCAGTAGATGCCAGCGGCAAGTTTACAGCGGACGTGACCGATTTCAAGGGGGAGTACATCAAGGTAACATGCAATTGATATGATATATGTAAAAACAATTATATAAAGCTGACCCCCATAAAGAAGACTCAAAATTAATGGACAGAGAATGATATGGAATAAACCAGTAAATTCACATTCGGCTTTGGTTTAAAATCTTGCTTGATATGGAATTAAAAATCATATTAACATTGTTTGTCTTTTTGAAAATCATATTAACATTGTTTGTCTTCAATAGATAATAACTGATATTTGTGAGAAGTACTTGTTATCAGAAATAATTAAAGCCAAGTCTGGGAAACTTACATTAGTAACGGGTATAATAGTAAGTTTTACTTAGGCTTAAATTTCTTGGTTGAGATATGTAGCTATCATAATTGTACCACAGACATACCAAAGTAAAAAAAAAATCTATAATTATATACCTCCTATGTTCAGCACTCAGCATATAAAGGTAATTCCAGGATTGGTTGGCCCTGTGTCAGGATAACATGACTGGGTGTGGTATCATGCCACCTGTCTACAGTATGATAACTGCAGTGTGGCAGCACTTTATCGGTCTCAAAAAGACATAGTCTCAAAATGACTGATATGCTGTTGGCGGGATGTTAAAATTCAATAAACATAAACAATTGTACCACATTTGTGTTTACATCTGAGTTATGTTGATACCTACATCTGCGCATGCTTTCTGCTCTTGCTACTTATACTGTTTTTCTCACACACCCAGCTCCCGTAATGAGTATTGCCTACACAAGTGTTTTACCTCCTACTCTGAAATAAGTACCCATTGCTTTGCCCGTCTGTTTGTAAGATATATGTACCTGGTATGCTAATGTTGACCATCCACAGGACGCGGACAAGAAGATCATGAAAGTGTTGAAGGAGAGAGGCCGCCTGGTGCACCAGAGCACAGTGAAGCATAGCTACCCCTTCTGTTGGAGGTCAGTGGTCTAAGCCTATCACAGAATAATAACACTTATTGATTCATGTGTGGATATAAGGTTATAATTTGAGCTCAGTTTATTTGAGCAATAGTACTTATAATGATGTTGATTGGCACTTATCAAGTTGTATATTAAGTATATTTTTTGCATGGCTGCAAACCTAACTAATATTAAGATGATGTCAAATGTTTAAAGGCTTATGCTATTAGTCTAATACCCTGTTCATATTCTCCCAAGCTGAATATCAGACATTATACTCAAAGCTGCATTGAATCTTAATAAATGGCCATATTAAGACAACACTAGAATATTTTCAAGCAAACGGTGCTAGTGGTTAAAATATCCTGCTATTTCTTTCAATTTTAATGTAAAATATCCTGATAATATCCTGCTATTTCTTTCCATTTTAATGTAAATATCCTGCTATTTCTTTCCATTTTAATGTAAATATCCTGATAATATCCTGCTATTTCTTTCCATTTTAATGTAAATATCCTGCTATTTCTTTCCATTTTAATGGAAATATCCTGATAATATCCTGATATTTCTTTCCATTTTAATGTAAATATCCTGCTATTTCTTTCCATTTTAATGTAAATATCCTGATAATATCCTGATATTTCTTTCCATTTTAATGTAAATATCCTGCTATTTCTTTCCATTTTAATGTAAATATCCTGATAATATCCTGCTATTTATTTCCATTTTAATATAAATATCCTGCTATTTCTTTCCATTTAATGGAAATATCCTGCTATTTCTTTCCATTTTAATGGAAATATCTTGCTATTTCTGGCACTGTGTTATGAAATGCTTACGTATTGATTCAGGCTCAAATTTGAGTATCCCTTTTGAAACTAATGGGCATAGCTTGAGTCTGAATATGAATATCATACTTTGGTGCCATTTATATTTATTGAGAACACTGGGGCCTGAGGTTATTAATATTTCTACCTACTGGTTGCAGATCAGAGACGCCACTGATCTACAAGGCTGTCCCCAGCTGGTTTGTCAGGGTGGAGCATGCCCAGGAGAAACTTCTCGGCAACAACACACAGACTTACTGGTCAGTATTAGGGCTTAGTCTCAAGTTTTTTCTAGATAAGATTTTTTGTGGGGTCGGTATTCTGACTCTAGAATGGTATTTGAATCATGAAGAATTTACAAGTTTGACAATTTATATAAAGATTTCTTGTTCTCAGTCTTGGAGTTTTTGCAAGAAACTTTATTAGTTGAGTGAAAAAATGTTGTATTGCAAAAATACTTTGAAAAAGGCCTTGCTCACCACCTCTGTTTTAAATGGATTTTGGCTTCAAGTTTTAGAATTTTCTGATTAAGAAAAAAAAATAGAATCCCAAATTAAAGCTCATTTGTCCCAAAGTAAATACATAAAATAGAACCTGTAAACAAATTTCTTTTTAGCTCACATGAGCACAACGTGCTCAAGGTGAGCTTTTCTGATCGCCTTTTGTCCGGCGTCCGTCGTCCGTGCGTGCGTCCGTGCGTCCGTGCGTGCGTGCGTCCGGCATCAACAATTGCTTCAAACAACATCTCCTCCTAAACGGCTTGGCCAATTTGAAAAATATTTTGCAGGAATGTTCCTTGGATGAAGCTCTACTAAAGTTGTATAAATGGTTCTGGTCCATCGCATAATTAGGTCACAGGAGCTAAAAATAGATTTTAAAAATGAAAATTTAAAAAATCTTCTTCTCTGAAACCACAAGGCCTAGCCTTTTGATTTTTGGTATGTAGCATCATCTTATGACTGTCTACCAGGATTGTACAAATTATGACCCTGGGGTCAAAATTGGCCCCGCCCCAGGGGTCACTTGATTTCACATAGGCTAATATAGGAAAAACTTGAAAAAATCTTCTTCTCCGAAACCACAAGGCCTAGCCTTTTGATTTTTGGTATGTAGCATCATCTTATGGGCCACTACCAAGATTGTACAAATCATAGCCCTATGGTGATAAATGACCCCGCACCAGGGGTCACTTGTTTTACATAGAGTTATATAGAAAAATCTTAAAAAATCTTCTTCTATGAATCCATAAGGCCTAGAGCTTAGATATTTGGTATGTAGCATCATCTTATGGGCCACTACTAAGATTGTACAAATCATAGCCCTATGGTGATAAATGACCCCGCACCAGGGGTCACTTGTTTTACATAGAGTTAATAGAAAATCTTAAAAAATCTTCTTCCTGAATGCATAAGGCCTAGAGCTTAGATATTTGGTATGAAGCATCATCTTATGGGCCACTACCAAGATTGTACAAATCATAGCCCTATGGTGATAAATGACCCCGCACCAGGGGTCACTTGTTTTACATAGAGTTATATAGGAAAATCTTAAAAAATCTTTTTCCATGAATGCATAAGGCCTAGAGCTTAGATATTTGGTATGAAGCATCATCTTATGGGCCACTACCAAGATTGTACAAATCATAGCTTATGGTGATAAATGACCTGCACCAGGGGTCACTTGTTTTACACAGAGTTACATAGGAAAATCTTAAAAAATCTTCTTCCATGAATGCATAAGGCCTAGAGCTTAGATATTTGGTATGAAGCATCATCTTATGGGCCACTACCAAGATTGTACAAATCATAGCCCTATGGTGATAAATGACCCCCCACCAGGGGTCACTTGTTTTACACAGTTATATAGGAAAATCTTAAAAAATCTTCTTCTATGAATCCATAAGGCCTAGAGCTTAGATATTTGGTATGTAGCATCATCTTATGGGCCACTACCAAGATTGTACAAATCATAGCCCTATGGTGATAAATGACCCCACACCAGGGGTCACTTGTTTTACATAGAGTTAAATAGGAAAATCTTAAAAAATCTTCTTCTATGAATCAATAAGGCCTAGAGCTAAGATTTTTGGTATGTAGTAGCATCTAATGGTTCATTACAAAGATTTTCAAAGTCTTGGCCCTACGGTGATAAATGACCCTGCGCCCAAGTCTTCTCTGAAACCATATGGCCCATTGCTTAGATATTTGGTGTGTAGTATTGTCAGGGGTAAAATGTTTTAGATTAAGTTATATCAGAATCCTTGTCTGTTTAAAAACCTTGACATCAGTTGAAGCAATGGTACTCAGGTGAGCGATTCAGGGCCATCATGGCCCTCTTGTTTATTACAAAACAGAAATTGCCTAAATTGTTTGAATATGGAAACCGTACAAACTACAAAATATTATCTTTCTCATTACAGATCCACATGTTGCTTTCTAATAGAAAAAAATGTGTACTAAATTTTGTATTGTTATATTATAATGTGAACAACTCATGCAGGGTCCCAGACTTTGTAAAGGAGAAACGATTTGCCAACTGGCTGCGTGAAGCACGTGACTGGGCGATATCAAGAAACCGCTACTGGGGCACGCCCATCCCTCTGTGGGTGTCAGAGGACGGGGAGGAGGTGGTGTGTGTGGGCTCCATTGAGGAGTTGAAACAGCTGACCGGGTGTAACGATGTAACCGACCTTCACAGGGAAAAGTGAGTTATGGACTTCTCACGTTAATCAAACCTTCAATCTTTAATACTTACTTCTTACAACTGATACTAATCCCTCTTTACAGTTCTTGGGATTGACCGGTATCTTGCGCCAGAGAATGCCATGAAATAACCTTGCCCCCAACTGGGTGTGAACTCACAATCTTTGGATCCATAGTGGAACATTTAAACCTTCAATATATGAAATCTATCAAAACAATATCACTGTTTTGATCAAAATGATGTTTCCTGGTTTGCAACAGTATTTTGTGCTGTGGAAATGCTTTTACCCAGTAGGAATTAGACTCTCAGTACTTTGGTTATTGAACACCATCTTGAGGCTGTGGCACCTCTTTACGTTGTAAATTAACATTAAACTTAGTTTTACAGATATGACCCTGGGAACACCATTATAAAAAAATAATGGCAATTGATGCATTCTGTTACTTTTAAAGTTGGCATATTTTAAATTCTTAAATCAGTGTTAAAACAGTTTGAATATTAGTGTCATATAATTGTGTCTTCACTATGACATTGGTTTTTCCTTCAGTATTGACAAGTTGACAATCCCCTCACGGCAGGGTAAAGGAGTACTGAGGCGGGTATCTGAAGTGTTTGACTGCTGGTTTGAGAGCGGCAGCATGCCCTACGCCCAGGTCCACTATCCTTTTGAAAACAAGAAAGATTTTGATGACAATTTTCCTGCTGACTTCATCGCAGAGGGCATTGACCAGACCAGAGGATGGTAGGTTATGTTGCAATGTTTGTTGAGTCCTTGATCTCTCCATTTTGAACTTATTATTATTATAATAATGTTACCCTCGCTTAACAGTTAAGTGAAATTGGGTTACATCATTATCTGACTCCATTCTCAATTCATTCTGTTACTCTCCATTCATTAGTCAAGGGATTTTTAACTAGCAAGTCGACATTTTTATGCATTATGCACAAAAATATTTTATTCAAACAAAATGATGTGTACATTTTGGATTCCCATGTGGAACATCAGTGGTGGGGGATATATTCTAAAGGGTATGCAAATTACAATATAAGATTTTAGATTGGCTAATGCAGTTATACAACAAAGATACATTGCTACCACTGGAGGAGTAGATCAGCATATTGTTAATTATATTTCATCAGGTAAAGAAAAAAAATTGAGACAGATATGTCACAACAAATTAACACCAAACTTTTACTAAATGTAGTCTTAATGAAGAGGTTCCCATCAGAACTTGGATTGGAAACAATGCCAAGTAATGCTAATTTGCTAAGTAAATAATGTAACAGATTCTGTCCTACATTTATATGTGACTTTAACTTTGGTTATTGTTTGCTTTTCCAGGTTCTACACCTTACTGGTGCTGTCCACCTTGCTGTTTGATAAGCCTCCCTTCAAGAACCTCGTCTGTAATGGGCTGGTATTGGCATCGTAAGTATGATATTTAGTTGATTTTCTTGGGGAATAACCTTTCCTTACGACATAGGATCTATAGAAAGTGATAAATATGGTAAGGTCTATGTATGAATAACAAATATTTATTTCATATTTACAATGGAAATAACATGGTACTTGAATATAATACAAGTCTAGAGATTTGGGAAAAAATGAGAAATTTACTAAAAAGCTAAAAATATAAATATTTTTATGAAAACTAGGAATTTAATTTAAAAAAAAAATATATATAAGAGAGAGAGACAAAAAAATAATAAAAATACAAGAATAACACAAAAAAGGAATTAAATGCTTATTTCCATGATGGTCCTTTTGAAAGATTAATGGTATGACATAGAAAACATCAGAGCAACAATTTGTTAAATGCATGACGTAAGAACCCAAAATGAGAATGTAAGACATTGATAATGATGCAAACTCTTGGTCACATTGAAATATCACAGATGGAAATAATTTTATCACAGTATAGATGTTAACAAAGGTTATACTATTATACAAAGCAAGTGTTGAATTTCACGTCCATGTTTTCAGGGACGGACAGAAGATGAGCAAGCGTAAGAAGAATTACCCCGACCCCCTGGAGGTGGTACATAAGTATGGAGCAGACGCTCTCAGGTATGTCCAGGCCTTTCTGACAGATATATCTTGAACCTTTGACCCCATATAGACTCATTTTGACACATTGGTAAACAGAGCAGACCCAGATCAGATAACTCTTGTTCTTCTCTGTTTGCTATTACAGTATTGTAGTTTAGATTCTTTACAGTCTGCATGCCAATGAAAACAGTCATGTTTCAAAATTCAGTTAATTGATATCCATCCAGTTCTTAATTTGTATATGGATATTCATTAGGTAAAAGGTAAAACATCTGTCAAGAGACAAGTATATACCATTTTGTCAGCTTCCCTTCAAAATGAATTTTCATGATTTTGTAAAGCCAACAAAAAAAAAGGTGTAAATGTCTATATTGACAAACAAATCATGTGAAAGTTTAGATTTAAGTTGCCTCTTTTGTTTAATAATTCCAATTTTTATAATTATGAAAGAGCAATATTTCAATGTGTTTCCAACCTCCTTCTCAGTTTTTACATATACCTATTTAATGTGAAATTAAGTAAGTTTACTGTCCTCAGTGGCCAAATGGTTAGAGTATCAGCCTTGAGAGCAGGAGGTCATGGGTTTGATCCCTGGCGGCGATATACCAACTTCGTAAAAAATATTACTGGTATAGCTCCCTTGCTTTGCGCTCAGCACATAAGGGAAGTTCCTAGACTGGTTGGTCTGGTATCAGGACAATGTGACTGGGTGTGGTATCATGCCACGTGTCTACAGTGTGATACTGCACTACATCATCTCAAAAAGACTGAAATACTGTTGCAGGACAATAAACCCAACAAACAGTCATCAAAACAAGTAATTTCAGTTTCTACTATAAAATCCTCTAGAGAGGCCCTGATATGGCTAACAGTGACTATATTGATGACTGTTGCATGTATTGCAGACTGTACCTGTGCAACTCACCAGCTGTACGTGCGGACAACCTGAGGTTTAAGGAGGAGGGTGTCCGGGACGTGTTGAAGGATGTATTCCTACCCTGGTACAACGCCTACAGGTTCCTCATGCAGAATGTGGAGCGTCTGGAGAGGGTAGGTTTTTGGTAGCTTGTTGATAATGCCTTCACTAGTGATGTTCCAACTGTCGCTAGTCGCCGACGATCAGTTACTTTACTGAGGAGCAACAATTATCAATTTACATATATTTGTTCGGCGACATCATAAAATTTTATACCATATAATTTGTGTTGTCTGTCTAGTTTACACTGTACATCAATATGGAATCTCTTGATTTTACCCATGTTTCCGTAGGAAACCCTTTAAATATTACCTTTTAAACAATAAGGCCCAGAACTAAGTATAGCCTATTAACTGCACCAGCATTATAAAGCTAAAACTGTGTATGAAGTTCATGTAACTGTGTAAAATTAAGCGCCTTGCTTGAATTTTACTTCTTGTTCAAGCTATTATTAATGTAAAGTTATCGATTATACCCCATCAGATTGAATCATTAATCAATTGTGACAAATATCAATCAATTTTTATCATTAGCCTTCGAATTTGGAATATTTATTTATCATGATAAGACCAATGAGCAGACAATTGCAGATAAATATGTCATTGTAAAAACTGTAGCTCTCTTGTCTGTGTCAGAGTGGTATGTAGGGTTATTAATCACCTTCAAGAAAAGTTCATGTTTTTCTCGGATGTTATTTATATTTAATGTTTTGAAAATTATGAAAATTGCCAAATGTCACATAGAACAAAATCTGTCCATGCCACAGTTTCCAATATCTTGCCTGTTGCGCTGGTTTACCCCATAAAAGAGCATAAGAATAAAAGTGATTGCTATTGAGTGCATTCAAAGATACTGACATTAACCATATGGAACACCAGTTCTTTGACTATGCAAGAACACATAAAAATATTTTATTAATTGATGACTTCTTGTTCTTTTTAAACCCAAATTAGGTAAGGTTTAGTATAATACAGTTCAGTATGACCTTGACATGTACATTTGTTTGACAGGAAGAAGGTATGAAGCTGGAGTACCGACCAGACAAGATGAGTGTGTCCCAGAACTACATGGACCGCTGGATCCTCTCCTTCACCCAGTCTCTCATCAAGTATGTCCGCCAGGAGATGCAGGGTACGTTTTACACAGACACCTTTCTTGCTGGTCTGTATGCATCTGCTTCACAGAGTGAAGTGAGAGCTATTTAGGATCATGTGCATTTGCCTCCTCTATTTGTTAATGAGAAAATCAGTATCTTTTAATGCCGTTGAGTTAAGGCAATGTAATAGTTGTACTCTTGACCAGTTATTAGTGAAAGCTCTAGCTTTGCATGTTTTTGGGGATAATAAGCATTCCGTGATACCATACAGGTTTCCAGAGTGCCCTTGTATGAACCTGATGGCTGGTATGTAAATGTTGACCTTAGCATTCACTTGTATGTATTTTTTGCACTTATATCAACAAGAAAGCTCAGCAAAATCTAGCAAGATTTATAAAGAGATGATTTCCTTTAAGTTCAAAAAAAAAAATAAAAAAAAATAAGAAATAACTTATTGTTTAATTGTTTCACTTTACTGTTTAATTCCTTGTTTCTAGCGTACCGCCTGTACACGGTGATGCCTCGTCTGGTCAAATTTGTCGACCAGCTGACCAACTGGTATGTGCGGATGAACAGGAAGAGCTTGAAGGGAGACGGGGGACCAGAGGACTGTATGAATGCTCTTACCTCACTGTTTGCTGTCCTCTTCAACATGTCCAAAGTCATGGTCAGTATCTTGAATGGATAGTGACATACCTTGTCTGCTTTATCTTTCTTTTTTGCTCTTTCTAATTCTTTACTTCTATCCGTCAATATGTTTCTCTCTCATGTCACACAAAATGAAGACTCTTTTTTTCACATATCACTTTGTTAATAAAATAATGTACACATCTCATAAATTACATATATATGTTTAACATGTTCATATTTGAAATATGCAGTATGTTTAGACACAACATTATAATACTATTGACCACACTGTACTGTAGCTCTTTAGGGCTTAGACTGTTGTTTACATTTCACCCACGCATGACTGTGTGTTACAGGCACCACTTATCCCGTACATCACCGAGCACATGTTCCAGAACATGCGCCACCTGCTGGACCCCAAGTCTGTGGAGGGACAGGACATCCGCAGTGTCCACTTCACGCTCATTCCTGAACACAGGTACTGATATCATAATAACACATTCTTCTTTTTGGTATTCTTACATATAAACTGTATTGGTGTGGAAAAAAGAGAGAAAGAAAATGGAAAAGAGAGAAAGAGAATGTTTACAAATTTAAGTTGAATAAAGAGTGGTTACAGCTTTAGCTCTGTCCAAGGGAGGTCATGTATTTGTTTGCAGCAGTGACTTAATAAAGTCAAATAACTTATCGCTTATTTGCTTCCTTGGAACCTGCATATAAAAGTAGTTCCAAGACTGTATATCCTGAATATACAATAATAAGACTTAGCGTCATGATTGCCACGTGTCCATGGCTTGATACAGGAATGAGGCAGCTCTGTATCCCTCTGGTGTATGAGTAGAGGAAGTCTGAAATAACAAAAATACTGTCTGTTGATGTTAAAACCAGCCAACCACCCTGGCGTTGGATCGAATTAGAAATCTGTTGCAAGTAAATATTTTTGTTATAATTGTAACTGAAGACGTTGATATTGTGTTACAGGGAGGACCTGATTGATCAGGAGATAGAGTCTGCCGTGTCCCACATGCAGTCTGTGATAGAGCTGGGGCGACTGGTCCGGGATAGGAACACTCTGCCTCTCAAGGTCAGGCTTTAGTTTTCTCCAGTCACTTTTTAAAAAAAACACAGAGGAAATTTTTCATTGATTTAAAATTTTCACAGGTTTCTGTCCCTGACTGACATTGGCCCATCATACTGTCCATACTGTGTACATTTGAAGTGTTAATTATATAAAGATGCTCTCAAACCTGTCCTAAGAGATCAGTTTTGGAATTGAAGAAAGTTGTTCATAGAGGTTAAATGTATTTTAATTGTCTTCTCCCTAGAATTGTAGAGCAGGCTGTTTATAATATTTTGACAGCACAGTAGAGGTGGCTGTTTACAGTTGTAAATGTATGGACCTCAGAATCAACCTGAATGAATGATTGACCTTTCCAGTGTCTGTATATATATTCAAGTTGACTTACTGATTATCCAAAGCCACACTGTAAAAATAGGTAGTCAGTGGTTACCATGGTTTACACAAAAGAACACATGGTTTAGTATGTGATAATTTTTGTGTGTAGTTAGCTTAGTCATGAACGGAAAAGTCTAGGCTTAAATTCTTGCTGTGGAAGACTGGAAAGGTACATTGCTTTTTAGTGCAGTGGGATATTAGACTTTTAGCTTTAGCATTGAGCAATCCAGAATATAAGGCATGTACCATAATGCTGTATTACATCTGTTAATTGTAGAAAATAAGACTGAAGCTAATGTCTGACAGATGCTGCCAAAACGTTAATGCAAGGGAGAGAATGGTCTTTGTCAGATTGGCAGCTTACCATCAAATGTTAGAAGGATAGGAGAAGCAAATGTTACTCATGTTTCCCTACCCATGTGATTATCTGCCAGTCAGGACCAGTGTTGTATGTGTGTTTGTACTGTATGTTTGACAGAACCCCCTGAAGGAGGTGGTGGCTATTGCCAGTGAACCAGCCACACTGAAGGATATCCAGTCACTGGAGCCATACATTGTGGAGGTGAGGGCAATAAACATGTATCTGACTGTACTGATATGTCATTATTATACCTCTGCTCTTCAAAGTAAAGTGGGGCATTGTAAAAATCACAGTTTTCCATTGTCCCATTCTGTCTTCCGTGTCCTTTTGCGTCCCATTTTACAATATGTTCGATATCTTTTCATATTGTTGGGTCAACGCAGTGTCACCTTAAATGATCTCTCTTTAAATCATTGAGTTATTTGCCTTCAGGACAGATTAGTGATAATTAATTTGTTTATATAGTTAGCCGGAGTGGGGTTTGATTTTAGCTTTCAATAAAATGCTTTTGTCGTAAATGAAAGAAAGATATTAACCATGACCCATTACTAAATTTCATTTGGATTAAAATGTATTTTACATCGAGATGTTTTTGTAACTTAAAGATATTTACAAATATTTTAGTTAGATTATCATTTTTATTAAGTCTTATGTTAGTACAGGGGAAATACATTGGATTTTTATCATGAAAGAAATGTGTCCAACTCCTTTGCTGCTACATTTACTAGTAGATGAATTAATTTGATTCACTGAAATGGAAACGTGAATTTGAACATTTTTTTCTAAAAACAATAATACATTAAGATATTGTTGTCATAGGAACTAAACGTGAAGAAACTGACCACCACAACAGACAAGGAGAAGTATGGAGCCCGGCTCCGTGCTGAACCAGACCACAAGGCGCTGGGAGCCAAACTGAAGAAGGAGTTCAAAAAGGTGTGTAGCTCTTCCATAACTAGGAATTCTGCCAGGCCTACTCTTCATGTTATTCTTGAATGAAACATTGGGGCTCAGTTTCTTGTACTTTTGCTAAACAAAATAAATTCACATTGTTACTTTAACACTAAGTCACTTTATACTGACAATGAACAGCTATATTTAACTCACACAGTATGGTACTGTGAAATCATTAATTTTGGTGGGACACTAATTTTCGTCAGTTTCGTGGACAGTTTTATCCATGAATATTAATCCCCATGAAAATTTGTCTCTTATATAGACTTCACGTTTTCTAGAACATAGATGCACAAATAAATGTTCCCACGAAATTCCCTTAGGTTCATAATCAATGAAATTTAATGTCAATGAAAATCAATGATTTTAAAGTACATTTTATATTGACTCATTTTAAAGCTTGGCAAACAGTGCAGACCCAGATCAAAGAAAAATGCCTTAATATGCCATTCAATATTCAGTTAATTAATATTCATCAAGTCATGAAGTTGTAGATGAATATGCATGAAGTAAAGGGTTAACTTTAGATCCTTTTGTTTTGTTTGAAATGCGATATATCACAATCGTCCTGCCCAAACTTTTTGTCATGGCCTTTTTGTGTCACCTGCTGTAAGCAGAGGTGACAAGTAGGGATCACTTTTCCATCGTCTGTCTGTCCGTCACACTTTTTCCTTCACCCTTCAGCAGGTGACATGTGTTCCAAAGAACACTCTTGTTGAGTATTATGTTAAGAAATAACCTGTTGATTAAGAGTGTTGTACATATCCAGGTGTCTGAAGCAATCCGTAGTCTGTCAGACCAGGAGCTGATGGACTTCCAGAAGTCTGGGGAGATGACAGTGTGTGGACACACCCTGACTGAGGGAGATGTCCGCCTCATGTACAAGTTTGAGTCTAAAGGATCTGACAGCTGCTATGATGCTCACGCTGATCAAGAGGTAGGTTGACTTTTGATGTGGCATGGTTTTCTTTTTTTCAAATGGAGGTAATGTGGGCCTACTGTAAAATCATTATATTTCGTGGGGGATTAATTTTCGTTGATTTCGTGGACGCCGCTATCCACGAATTTATGTCCCCACGAAAAGTTTTCATTTATCATGTCAAACAGCTCGCCGATAATGACGACCTTCTCCCATACCCCAACAGACTTGAGTAAATTGAGTTCAATAATATATATAAAGTTTATGTTCTGGAATATAATGTATTAAAAAGCAAATAAACAAATCGCCAAAGAAAACTTCATAATGTTAGTTGTGTTACTTTTTGTGTTTAATGTACAAGTGCAACTAATTTTGAGTTGGTTTCCACTATAATTTACAGTACTCCACCCACTTTTGTTTATACTGCGGTCGCTGTACTAGTCGTGTTTTATGGTACATAGTTTTATAATATATACATGATATATGTGCATGTATATATATTACTCGGTTTATCCTTTGATTTGTGAAGTTTTGCTTCATTACAAATTGTGTCATAATTTTTTGAGTACACGAGTGTCTTCAAGTTCCTGCGTAGATAAGCTGCATGGGTAGGAGAGATCCACCCTGTATAATGGCCAAAATAGCACAGTGATTTGTCGTTGTCATCAAGACAACTGATTTGACACCTGCTGTGCCCCCAATTGTCCACTTGCCCCCAGGCACTACAGGACATCCTGTCTAGCCCCAGTTGATGATGAGTGGGTCCGGGATATCATGCTGTGCCACAACTGTGGTGACCTCGGTTTTTATCCTAAGCAATACATGGCCGAAATATTACGAAAATTATATGGCCACAAGCTTAGATTTATTTACACTTACTTTGGTCTGATTAACGCTCCCTAAAAGTAAGTTCTGAAAACAGATCTAAACATATACTAAATGTCCTATCATTAACATAGTATGAACAATATTAGGCTGCATTCTTTTCAACTTAAATTTTGTAAAGGTCTTCAAATCAACGTTCAGATGACGTTGAAATAAATAAATAAAAAAAAAAAAAATTCTAACGCACGAATCCACGAATTCTTGTCCCCACGAACATGTTTTTTTCACTGAATCCACGAAATTTCATCCCCACGAAATAAAATGATTTCACAGTATGTTATATAGATAAAAAAACATTTTAAAATATTCTTTTGGGTTAAAATGGAGAGTTTTGTGTGTCATGGAAAATCCTGTGTGGTATGCAGTCATTCATGTTTAAACAATTTTATTATATCAAGTACATTTCTAAAAGATAGATTTTACTGGAACTTTGCATGTGTTTTTAATGTTTAACAGTACCAGACCCTGTGGCTTAGTGGTTAGAGCATCCGCCCTGGGTTCTGGAGGTTGTGGGTTCAATCCCAAGCTGTGACATACAAAATTTGTAAAAAAATGGTATTGGAATAGCTCCCTTGATTAGCACTTAGAATATAAGGGTAGTTCCAGGATTGGTTGGCACAGTTTCAGGATAACGTGACTGGGTGTAGTATCATGCCACATGTCTGCAGTATGATAACTGCAGTGTGGCAGCACTATATCTATCTCAAGCAGACATAGTCTCCAAATGACTGAAATACTGTTGGCTGAATGTTAAATCCAATAAATAAGCAAACATTAAGTTAAGTACTAAATTAATTTCATACTTGAGTGATACTTGAAACATTTCTTGAGTCTCACAAAATGTAGTATGTGCCGTATTTTAGATGGATGGAGTCATGATCCCTTGTAGCATGGAACATTGTTGTTTTCCTCCCAAGTCAATTTCAGATATCCACAATAAATATCTACTGTGTCCTTTTTCAACAATTCATTGTACATATAACTGACACATTTTGTGTGTACTCCATAAACAGGTGCTTGTGTTAATGGATGTTTCACCAGACCAGTCCATGTTGGATGAGGGGGTGGCCAGGGAGGTTATCAACAGGATACAGAAACTGAGGAAGGAGGTAGGAAACATGGACTCTTCGATAGATACTGAATGGAAGATGGAGAAGATAAAATAAAAACAAAGAAATTGATAGGAAACTGATTTATTAAGCAGTATTTACATTTTGAAAAAGACTTAACTGATATTTAGGTAAATTGATTTCCATCAATTTTCTGCCTGAAATTTGTTGCAAAATTGTTTAAAAGTGATAATTTTTTGGAATATGTATGAAATTATGAACTATGAATACAAATATTATGAACTGTTAATACAATATTATGGACTGTTAATACAATATTATGAACTGTTAATACAATATTATGAACTGTTAATACAATATTATGAACTGTTAATACAATATTATGAACTGTTAATACAATATTATGAACTGTTATACAATATTATGACTGTTATACAATATTATGAACTGTTATACAATATTATGGACTGTTATTACAATATATGGACTGTTATACAATATTATGGACTGTTACTACAATATTATGGACTGTTAATACAATATTATGGACTGTTATTACAATATTATGAACTGTTATTACAATATTATGGACTGTTATTACAATATTATGAACTGTTACTACAATATTATGGACTGTTACTACAATATTATGGACTGTTAATACAATATTATGGACTGTTATTACAATATTATGAACTGTTATTACAATATTATGGACTGTTATTACAATATTATGAACTGTTATACAATATTATGGACTGTTATTACAATATTATGGACTGTTATACAATATTATGGACTGTTATTACAATATTATGGACTGTTATTACAATATTATGAACTGTTACTACAATATTATGGACTGTTACTACAATTTCAAAGCAGCTAGATGATACATAATTTTATGTTTATACCAGTAAGTATCAGAAAGTATCAGTAAGTATCAAGTATTTGTTCTTTTCAAATGGATTGATATATAATCTCCTCCAGGCAAAGCTGGTACCATCCGACGACATCACGGTGTATTACAAGGCCTCTAACAACCTGAACAGCATCATCACCAGTTTCTCTCACTATATCTACAACACAATCAAGCAGCCCATGGTGAAACACAACCTTCCGGGTCCACTACCCCCGGGGGAAGTGTGTATTGCAAACAACGATAAGAAGGACAAGAAAGATAAAAAGGAGAAGGAGGTCAGTATTTAAGAATAATAGAAATTAAGAAGATAATTGAGCAGTATTTCAAGGTCTTAAAAATCTTTAAATTGAGAGATTATAACTTGTAAAAAAAATGGTACTGATATTGCTCCCATGCTTGGTGCTCAGCATAAAAGAGTTGTTCCAGGACTGGTTGGTCCAGTCTCAGGATAATGTGACTTGGTGTGGTCACATGTCTATATGAGATGCACAGGTCATACCATTTCCAAAAGTATTATTTTAATCAAGCTTAAGAAAAAATGTAATGAAGCTAAAATAAAATGAAAATATTTGAAGAGTTCATTTTGAAGCAGTAGAAAAATCTGAAAGAAAATTGCTATTTGATACAATGAGTTTTCAAGCATTATTTTTCGTATTTCAGTGGAAGAACTTTGTCCTGGATCTAGCTATTGCACGACGTGGAGGTGGGGGCAGCTGTGAGAGGCCGCCAGTGGTTGCCATGACGATGGACCCTGCTCCTGTGAAGAATGGAGTGAAACCAGTGTGTAGCTTTGTGAACGTACAGCTGTGTGGGATGTCCAATATGGAAGGAGAGACTATGTCCCAGGCAACAGTGTTACTGGAGAACCCTAAAGGACAGTATGGACTCTCTCCTGACGAATTGTTGGAACAGGTAGGTTGGCTTTGGCAGCCACTTTATTAATTATTCGATAATATTTAGATTTAATGCCAATTTTAACTTGTCTGTTTAAAAAAAAGAAGTCGAGCTATTATGATCGCTGGGTTGTTGCTGTCATTGTAATTGTCTTTGTCATCAATGTGCAAAAACTTTAGTGTAGTCCATTACTCAAATACTTCTAACAGACGAGCGTTGGCATCCACATGCTGTGCTTTTGTTCAACTTATCTGGTTATTGAACTCTGGCCAGTTACCCTTACCCTTCTGTATGAACCATTACTAGATACAGAACTAGATACAAAACATCTGCAAGCAACTGACAAACTTTCTGACGAAAAATCAGGAAGAGGTGAATGGATTTGAAAATTACATAAGTTGGCTTCAGATACTAGCCAGGCTGGTATCCTGCTTTGATAAAATTGAGATTTTCCTTTAATCATATGGTAAGTAGGTACTACTGCAATTTTGAGAATTTGAAGATGATATTTTGAGATAATGTTTAAATGAAAATCTATGTACAGACTTTGTTGTGTCTACAGATATGGTTGTTACATGTCTAGTCTACAGATATGGTTGTTACAGATTTTGAGTGGATGAAGTTTCAAAGTTGTGAAGTTTTATGATAAAAGGAAATAGCTGTGTTTGAGGGCTGGTTGAAAAGGTAGCATTACAAATTTATGTCTTCAGTTATATGAAGCTGATTTTATTTAATATGAATATATTGAAATGAAAATGTGTTTTCAGGCCCAGTGTGTGTTTGGTGTCCGACACAGGAAGGCCCAGCTGTTCACAGACGCAGGTCTTACACAGGCATTATCTCCATCTGACAAGGTGACAAACCTCAACACCAAGACCCTGTACCTTGCCCCTGCAGGAAGGACAACTCCTGCAGGCATTCCCAGCAACATTACCTCCCCTGTCTGCCATTTTGCCAATGTTGAATACAAAGGTGGTAAAGGGACATTACTCTTGGAGAATCCCAGAGGTTCAACATCTAGCCAAGAGCAGTTGTTGGCTCAGGTATGTAATTTGATACTTGGATTGTTAGATAAAGGTAGTTTGGTCCTTTGGAAGTGTGCGTGAACTCTGAAGGTTGTAGGTTTGAATCCTGGGGTAAAGGGCGCCGTGGTCCAGCGGTAACATACCTGACTGTGGATCTTAAGTTTGTGGGTTTAAACCCCATTGGGGCAAGGATTTTCTGTGTCCTTCCCAGGCGCAAAGTACTGGTCCAACCCAGAAACTGTCTAGGAGAGATTAGTATAAGTTGTAAGAATTTGTTTTCCAATTGACGTAAAATAAATATGTTTAAACTAATTCTGGGGCAAAATTCAGTATTACCCTGACAAGGCACCTAAGTACTGATTCAACCCAGGAGTCGTTACTAGGGACTTACAAGTATTTGTTTTTTAATCATCTTAAATCAGTTTATTTTAACCCTTTCCCTCATATAGACTCATTTTGACGCACTCAGTAGGTACCACATAAAGCCTGATCTGCAGAAAACCACAGTTAAACCTTACCAAATTTAATTACAAAATCCTCATTTCAAGACCACTTAGGAGCAGCGAACAGCATAAAACCTGATCAGCCTGCGAGTTACTTACAGGCTGATCTGGTTTTACGCTGTTTGCATAGATCTTTTCATGGTGTCCTCTATGAGGGAAAGGGTTTAACTGATTCTGTACCTTCCTTGCCGAACACACAGTCACATCACTTTTAAGAGACTGTATTTTGAAAACATCTCAGAAAGTCACATAGCAATGAAATAATTATACGGAGAGAAAAGATTTCATTTTATGTGATTTCCAAGTCACTAAGAGAGGTCAGAGTTCATTTTTGAATTTGTCTCATGTGTGTCTGTATCTCCTTAAATTCTGGTCAGACTTAGATTTAATTGTCAAAACACAAATAACAACTACTGTAAGACGATGTGCATAGAGAAGGTAGGGAACCCATCTTGAATTGCGATTAATTCATCCTTGACATATCCAGTAGCCTTTTTCTTGTCCTATTTTTAGCTCACCTGAGCACAAAGTGCTCATGGTGAGCTTTTGTGATCGCCCTTCGTCCGGCGTCCGTCGTCGTGCGTCGTGCGTCGTCCGTCGTGCGTCGTCAGTCGTCCGTCGTCCGTCGTCAACAATTTGCTTTAAACGACATCTCCTCTGAAACCACTGGACAGAATTTAATGAAACTTGGCAGGAATGTTCCTTGGGTGAGGCTCTACAAAAGTTGCTAAAATAAAGTTGATCCATGAAGAACTCTGGTTGCCATGGCAACAAAAAGAAAAAGAATTTGAAAACTTTAAAAATCATCTCCTTCAAAACTACTGGCCAGATTTTAAAATAAATTGGTACAATTGTTCCTTGGGTCAACCCATACCAAAGTTGCTAAAATTATTCCGATCCGTAAAAAAACATGGCCGCCAGGGGCGGGGCTTATTTGCCTTATATGTATATAGAGAAACCTTTAAACAACATCTCCTCTGAAACCACTGGACAGAATTTGATTAAACTTGGCAGGGATGATCCTTGGGTCAACCTTCACAAAAGTTGTTAAAATAAACTTGATCCATGTAGAACTCTGGTTGCCATGGCAATAAAAAGAAGAAAAAAAATGAAAACTTTAAAAATCATCTTCTTCAAAACTACTGTCCAGATTTTAAAATAAATTGGTACAGGTGTTCCTTTGGTCAACCTCTACCAAAGTTGCTAAATATTTTCCGATCCGTAAAAAACATGGCCGGCAGGGGCGGGGCTTATTTGCCTTATATGTATATAGGGAAAACTTTAATCAACATCTCCTCTAAAACCACTGGAAAGAATTTGATTAAATTTGGCAGGAATGGAAAAGTTCCTAAAATAAACTTGATCCATATAGAACTCTTGTTGCCATGGCAACAAAAAGAAAAAAAATATGAAAACTTTAAAAATCATCTTCTTCAAAACTACTGGCCAGATTTTAAAATAAATTGGTACAGATGTTCCTTGGGTCAACCTATTTATCTCAGGTGAGCGATTTAGGGCCATCATGGGCCTCTTGTTTCAGATCAGGCTTGAAATTAGCACTAATTCTATAACTTTGGGGCATATTTCATCAGTGTTCTTTTCCTAATAAAAATTAAATTATTAGGGTACTTTTGTCCAGAGGTAGTGTTAAAGATTGTGGAACTGAATTTTGTTGGTTCAGTCGCTGTTTGGAGCAAAACAATATCATAACCTTCTTAATCGCAAAGTACTGGTCCAATCCAGGAACAGTCAAGAAGGATTATTATAGGAAGTTGTTTCCCAACTGACATAAACGAAAGAAGTTTA
>CM037786.1:34832329-34882329 GCA_021229015.1 Solen grandis
CTGTTCCAGTGTTATTTTTCAGACAGTCATTATAAGACAATAATCCCATGGATCATTTTTCAATAAAATTATTTTTGTAACCTATATGAAAAAAGCTTGCTAATTTTGATAGATGACATATACTTGGTATATACTTATTTACAAAATGTTGAGAAAAAGCAGTAAAATATTACTTAATTATTTTTCCAAAATTTGGCCAGGTCCTTTCCAAAAGTGGCTATAAATACCTCTAGTAAATGTAGTTTAAACTCCAGACAAAGAAAACAAATATCATGTTTGAGATTGATTTTTTTTTCAATTTCTCATCTAAAGATAGGACTAATAGGAGACATGCAAATTGTCAAAGAGAAAAAATCTATTTTTAGATGCACTGGACAGTCGCGAGACTAAGCTCCAAGTCACGAGTAATCATCGTATCATCACCAAGACTTGTAGGACAGTTGCTGCTGGGAAATATTAGGATGTCGAGCACAGGCAAGGTTTACGACAAGGCTTTCATCAATGGTCAGTGGGTGTCAGCTCAAGATGGAGCCACATTTCCAGGTATGGTTACATGCCTTATCTTTATCCAGAATTTTATTCTTTATCTCTTTGAACTAATATTTTTATACAAATATACATTTCCGAAAAAGCCATATCAAACTGAAAGAACTTTTAGAAGCCCCACCCTTTCTTCTTTCATAAAAACTCCCCCATTTAGTTACCTACTCCATGTTGTGGAGAAATAAAAAGCAGGCAACCATTCCAGGTACTATGTTAACCCTTTCCCTCATAGAGGAAACCATGTTTCTCGCAGTAACTCGCAGGCTGATCAGGTTTTATGCTGTTCGCTGCTCCTCAGTGGTCTGGAAATGAGGACTTTATAATTAAATTTGGTAAGGTTTAACTGTGGTTTTCTGCAGATCAGGCTTTATGTGATACCTATTGAGTGCGTCAAAATGAGTCTATATGAGGGAAAGGGTTAATAAAATGTATCCATTCCTTGTAATAACAACAAAAAAAAGATAACAATATCCAAAATACAATTTGTTGAAGAATTGACACTTTTGAGCAAGCGGATAAGAGGGGCGGGGATGGAAAATTCCAAAGTCCTTGGAACAGTTTGTTATATACATGGGATATAAATAATGTCTACTAAATAATATTTATATAGATGTACCCGGTAGTACATGATCACATGATTTAAATGAGTTAGACAGACAGATCTCTTTGAAATCATGCCATTCACATCTACACAGAATCATTCTCAATGATGCCCATATAGGATCTCTCATGAGTTGTCATATAATATAGAATTTAATTAAACGAGTTAAAAAGCAATCCTGTGGCGAGCATTTTACCAATTTTTTTTGACGAGTTTAATAAAATTTTAAATTATATGACAACTCATGTGAGATTCTTTTTATCACGTGACTTTAAATGCTGAGATTTAATGGAATAATAATTTTGACGTTTCATGAGCGTTTTTGCATTTTGTTTTTATCCTTTGAATTGTAAAGGGTTAAATGATGTCATTACAGTGTTATATTACACATGTTAAATATAAGATGATATGTAATGGTTATATTACATGGAAAACAAGGAACATCATGTAATTAAAAAATATTATCACATGGTGTTCCTAATGTTTCCCGTGTAATATAACGTTATGTATTTTTCTATATTCAACACGTGTTATTTTGATCCATTACAAAGCCCTTGTGGGGTGGGGGCATTTATTTATCAGATGATTTTCTGTTCATTCAGTGATAAAAAAAATTTAGGCCATACCATGGATGCCTTTGCTTGCAGTGACAAACCCAGCGAATGGTGAACTAATATGCAGTGTGCCGGATATGGGGGCAGCAGAAACCGACTCCGCAGTCCAGGCAGCGTACAAGGCCTTTCAGACATGGAAAAAAACAACAGCTAAAGTATGTGTGTTGAAAAATTTAAACTTTATTAATTTTAAAACGATTTGATAGAAAGCAATATGGCTTTTGAAAATCATCTTGAAACCAAAGTAGCCTGGGAAAACCCACATGTCAGAATGGGTGAACCAGTACCCTTTCACATACAACATTTGACTGACCAAGGATCAAACCTAGATTGCATTGGTGGAAAGCAAGTGTGTTAACCACTAAGCTATCTGGACTCCCTGCATGAGTATTTGTTAATGATGATTAACAGTGATTGAGTGTTTTTGGTGTGTTTGACTTCAATCATGTCCCTCTGTATGTATAAACAGTAAAACCTGTGAACAGGCCACTCAAGGAAAACTGACATTTGGCCTTTATCAAATGGTGGCTGTTATTCAGAGGTTAACTTTTGATAAATCCAGTGCTAGAAGTCACAGGCCTTTGTTCTCAGGTTGGCCGTTACTCAAACTGGTTTTGCTACTGTGAAATCATTAATTTACATGGGACACTAATTTTCGTTGATTTTGTGAAGGGTTTTATCCATGAATATTAATCCCTGCAAAAACTTGTCTCTTTTATAGATCTCACATTTTCTAGAACAGATTCACGAATAAATGTACCCAACAAAAATTCCATTAGGTACATAATCAACGAAATATAATGTCCATGAAAATGAATTATTTTACAGTATATGCTGAAATGATTGTGGTGATTAGTGGATTTGTATGTGTGTGTTGTTTCTGTAGGTGGCTTTCACCTTAAATAGGGGTTGCCACGAATAATGTGGATTCTTCCAGTTTAGTTTATTACACCCATGAAAATAGGGAATAATTGATGAAGAAAATGGTATCTTATAATAGCCACTGCTATGGATTTTGAAAAAAGAATCTTTTTCTTCAGTTGAATTACATAAACAAAAAAGAATGACAGTCTTTTGTATACAATTTCAGAATTTTAAATTCTAATTTCTTATAAAATTAGAAAATATATATGTTTGATTTAGATGCAAAGTAAAGATATACCAGAATAAATTAGTTAATTGCTATAATTACTTTAAGATTTATGTTTTGTGTGTGTGTGTGTGTGTGTTTTTTCTCAAAAATATCTTTTTTTTTTTCCAAGGAGAGGAGTGAAGCATTGAAAAAACTGTACAAGTTAATGGTGGACAACAAGGAGGAACTCGCACAGCTCATTACAAGAGAAAATGTGAGTCATTCTGTACTGACTTTTAGCATCCATCAACAGAGGTATACAAGTCCTTAAATTATCACTCTCCCTGCCTAACCCTTCCATAAGTTAAGAAAGTAAAAAGAAGAAAATTTCAAAGAAATGTTCTGATTTTACACTTGCATGTACAATTTTTTAATTGGCCAGAGTGAGTGGAATTTTACACCCTTGATCTAATCTTCCCCTATTCCAAGATGGAAAAAACTCATTTAGCCATACATTTTCAAGATATGGAAATGATTTTTCCAACAAATATGATTTTACTCAGTTGCAAAAGAAAGTGTGGACTTAGTCAATCTGGCTTGTGTTTTCTTCTCTGAAATATATGATATCTTGTTTTTGAGTATTTTAAGACCTGTATGATGTTCATTTTCTGTTATTTCAAAAGTTTTAATACTTTGTTTGCAGCCCAAAAATGATAAATTTTCTAAATAAATATTTCATTTAAATTTACAGAAAAAAAACCTTTTTGTTCCCTTTCTTTTGCAAGTGAATACATTTGTATCAAATTTGTATGTAAAGCTATTTTTGATGGAAAGATATTTATTTAACAGGTTTTTCAACAAAAAAATTCTGTCCTTTAAATTGATTATATCCGGATGGGTGTCGGGCATTGTTGGGCATCTGGCGTCCGCTCAGGTTGATATTTTTTTAAAATCTGTTATAACTTTTATGTCCTTCATTGGATTGCTTCAATATTTGGACAGTTGCTTGAGTGGATGGACCTTAACAATATGCAGTTGACCTTGTAACCTTTACCTTTTACCTACTTTTGATAAAAAAGCAGCATCAGGACAGGTTTACCTTTTGGTTAATCTGCTATAACTTCTCTGTGCTTCATTGGATTGCTTCAATATTTGGATAGTTGCTTGAGTAGATGGACCTTTGCATTATGCAGTTGAACTTGACTTTTGACCTATTTTTAATGAAAAAATCCCGAATAAATCCGTATACAATACCATTAGGTCTTGTTTCAAAAAAGATGTGGCCAGGTCCTTTGCAATAATTGTTATGTCAGAATTAGCATTTCCCTGCATTAAATCTTTTGTCAAGGTGAATGAAAGAGGTCATTGACAGGAAATAAAAGTGCATTTGTTTGTTGAAGTTACATACACCTTTTTTAATCATTTGATACTTGAAGGATATAAAGTTAGGCAGTCTGGCATTAGTTAGTTTTATCTTATGTTGATTGGTAAACAAGTTGTATAGATAATAAGGACCTCCTGCTGTTTATATGAATTAAATTATTTCACGAGTCTCTGGGAACTGTAAAGTCCGTAATTAATAAAAGCTAGGCTTTCACACATGCTACAGGTGGTCAACAGTGTTCAATGATAAAAGGATGCACAGTTTGAAAGGATGTGTTATCTCACACCTTGGACTTGCCAGTTGTTTATGATTTTCCTCACCAATCCTCTTGATCAGAAAAAAAATCATGTGACTTAAACACTACAGGTTGTCTCCCTCCTCATTATCTAGACAATTCTTTCATTTTCAGTCAGTGCCATAGGTCAACTTAAGTTTAATGCTTACATAATCTGGATCACTGACACATTTTTCATCATTGCTTTTTCCTCATTTAAAATACCTACAAGGAAAAATATTAAGTTTGCAACAAATATTGTCTTTCAGCAAGGTAACTATCAATATGAAACTAACTTATTTAAGGCTTTAAGTTGATGGAATTCGAGCCAGGAAGTTTTGTACTATTTAAATCAGTATTACAACAGTCAAAACACATACAAGAAAAATTTGGAGTACATTCTGCTTGTCTTAAAAGGTGGGGTGGTCTTAATATGAGGTGGTCTTTCCCTCATAGAGTACCATAAGTTATGAGAGATAACTTTTGGGAAGGTTTTGTAATTAAATTTGGTAAGGTTTAACTGTGGTTTTCTGCAGATCAGGCTTTATGTGATACCTATTGAGGGGTCAAAATGATTCGATATGAGGGAAAGGTTAAGTGAGGTTTATGGTAAATTTTTACAACTGTCATTGATAGACATATGAGAGATGCAGTGCCATCCCTGTTGGCCGAGTGGTTAGAGTGTCAGCCTTAGGAGCGGGAGGTTTTTTATTCAGTCCCTGGCCGTGACATACCCAAGTTGTAAAAAATGATACTGGTATACACATGTAGCTCCCTTGCTTTGCGCTCAGCATACAAGGGTAGTTCTAGGATTGGTTGGCCCTGTGTCAGGATAATGAGACTGGGTTTGGTATAATGCCACATGTCTACAGCGTGATACTGCAGTGTGGTAGCACTATATCTGTAGACATTGTCTCCAAATGACTGAAATGCTTTTGGTGGAATTTTAAACTCAACAAACAAACAAGAGATGCACTTGAACAAATATAAAATATAAGACACTGAATCCAAGGTTTACAAGTTTGAAACTAATTTTAGCAAGACAATTAATTGCATTTTGTCACATGTGTTAGTTAAATGTTTTCCAGGTCACATAGTACCGGTGTAATCATGGATTTATCAAGAGGAATTAGGATAAGTTGCAAAAACATGTTTTCTAAATCAGTATGAAAGAAATAAGTATGAACTAAACCTAAATCTTTGTCTTAGTCAGTTGCCTTCAGTGTAGGAATTTGATTGGTCTCTTTGGGATTTGAACCTGTTGACATTCAATACATATCGAAAAAAAATAATGTTGGTTATAAATAAATACAGAATGGTAATTTTGTGGATGTCTGATAATACATGTGTACAAATGGTGAAAACTCAAGAAAAAAAAAATCATGTCTTTATTAGGGAAAGCCCCTGCAAGATTCCATGGGAGAGGTGATGTATGGGTCCGGATTTGTGGAGTGGGCCGCAGAGGAGGGGCGACGTGTCCAGGGGGAGATAATCAGCAGCCCTGCGGCAAACAAGAGAATGATGGTGCTGAAGCAGCCTATTGGAGTCTGCAGTATGATCACCCCGGTGAGTTGAAAATGATTTGTTATCGAGGGTTATACCTTGGTGTAACTTAGTGAAGTTACTCTGTATCTAGACTTTGACCCCAAAACTGTATTGTGTGTGGGGCAGTTAACAAAAACAGATACATACCTTAAAGGACAAGTATCTTTAAATGTTTGAGATAAATCTGAACTCACCTACAGTATTTAAGCTACCATGTGAATTTCATCCCTAAATGAACTTGAGAAATAGATACTATAAGACAAATCATAAGTTGTAGCTACCTTGTTCTCTAATTAGCTCACAACACCAGCAAACATAAAATCAATATTCAAGGTGTGTTACTGAGGAATATGGATTTTCTTCTTTGGTGTTTTCCAAATTTAGCAATAGTCCATGGACACCCCTCATACTGCACAGTATTTTTCAAAACATGCTATGTCCACTTTTCTCTCCATATTAGCATATAGTGCCCTGAAAAAATCTAAGGATTGTGGTGGATTTCCTGTAATCTTTTATTAGATATTTTTATCCGGTAGACTTCAGGGGTTAATTAAGCTTCATTTGAGGCTATGCCTTTTTATACGCCGCCGGAGGCGGTCGTATATTGGCGTCATCTTCTCCGTCTGTCCGTCCGTCCCTCCGTCCGTCCGTACGTCCGTCCGTACGTCCGTACGTCCGTACGTTCGTACGTCCGTACGTCCATATCTTGTGAACGCAACTCCTCCTACGTTTCTGAATGAATCTTTTCAAAACTTGGTCAATGTCATTACTATAATGGGTAGATGTGCATGAAGTGGCGATTTTCCGGTTCATTGATTTTTACAAGATTTGTGTCCCTTTGAAACTTAGTCTCTGTAGCTGAATGATATTGCAGCCTTGTGAACGCAACTCCTCCTACATTTCTGAATGAATCTTTTCAAAACTTGGTCAGTGTCATTACTATAATGGGTAGATGTGCATGAAGTGGCGATTTTCTGGTTCATTGATTTTTACATGATTTGTGTCCCTTTGAAACTTAGTCTCTGTAGTTGAATGATATTGCAGCCTTGTGAATGCAACTCCTCCTACATTTCTGAATGAATCTTTTCAAAACTTGGTCAATATCATTACTATAATGGGTAGATGTGCATGAAGTGGTGATTTTATGGTTCATTGATTTTTACATGATTTGTGTCCCTTGAAACTTAGTCTCTGTAGCTGATTGATATTGCAGCCTTGTGAAAGCAACTCCTCCTACATTTCTGAATGAATCTTTTCAAAACTTGGTCAATATCATTACTATAATGGGTAGATGTGCATGAAGTGGTGATTTTCCGGTACATTAATTTTTGCAAGATTTGTGTCCCCTGAAACTTAGTCTTTTTAGCTGATTGATATTTCAGCTTTGGGAATGCAATTTCTTGTATGTTTCTGACCTAATCTTTTCAAAACTTGGGCAATGTCATTACTATACTGGGTAGATATGCACAAAGCAGGGGCTTTGATGTTCATCAATATTTGCAATAGTTATGCCTTTCTAAACATGGTCTCTTTAAAACACAACTCAAGTTTCTAAACAGGTAAAAGTGCATAAGGCAAGGATTTTCTGGTACAGTGATTTTTGCAAGAGTTATGGGGAGAAAGAAAAAAGGATTCAAATTGATACTGCTATTTGACCTACTGTCATATTGGAAGCATTTTTAGGGTTCTATCTCTGTTCAGCTAAATTAATTGGTCTTACAGACTTCATTATGAGGTTATGCTTACAGAAATGTTAAAAGCAATAATTAAAAGACCCCTCTTGGTCTTTATATTTTGTGGCGGCGTATATTGTGGCATCACTGGCACTCTTGTTGAAATATGTGAAAATATATCTTTTTTTTTTGTAAATCTTAACCCTTTCCCTCATAGAGGAAACCATGTTTCTCGCAGTAACTCGCAGGCTGATCAGGTTTTATGTTGTTCGCTGCTCCTCAATGGTCTGGAAATGAGGATTTTGTTATTAAATTTGGTAAGGTTTAACTGTGGTTTTCTGCAGATCAGGCTTTATGTGGTACCTATTGAGTGCGTCAAAATGAGTCTATATGAGGGAAAGGGTTATAGGCCCATTATTTTTCCAAAAGCTGTGTATATCCTTCAGACAGAAAGGCAAAGTGTTTGTTACAGATTTGTTTAGAGATACAATTTGTGTGACAACATTATAACCATGCACAAATAAGAAATAAGAAAGAATCTTTCACTAAAGATAATTCAGTTGTTTACAAAATTACCTGATTTGGATAATCTGCAAATCTTTGTCAGTTTTCTGATGTTTTGAATCAGAGTAATTATAATAAATGGCATAGCAGATAAACAAATTGTGACTTGATGATTGTTAAATACAAATAACATATATTTCCAATTCCAAAATGTGAACAATGATAGTATTTTGACATACATATATAATACTAAATGGTGTAGTTTTATCAACATTTTCAATGTATTTAACTTTTATTTTAAAGCAGATATATACACATTAATTACCATTTGCGCTAGTCTACGATATGTCATTGTTATTTTAGCTTTTCTGTTTCATGAAAATTGTATCAGTACAAGATACATTGCGCTGTTAAGCTAAATGTAATAGGACTTTATATGAAACATCATCTTAGAAAGTGCTTTATACAAAACAATGGTTGCTATGGTTGCAGTGGAATTTCCCGTTCGCAATGATCACCAGGAAAGCGTGTCCTGCTCTGGCTGCTGGCTGTACTGTGGTACTCAAACCCTCTGAGGAAACACCCCTGTCTGCCCTGGCCATGGCAAAGGTAAGTTTTATAAAAGACCTGTCTTATGCTGCCAGTCAAGGGAGTTAACTCTATACCACTCAGATACGCCATTTTTACACATGGAATACCAAAGGAAGGCTTGATCAGACATGGGTGATCTCCCTGTTAGAGGGCTCCTCATAATCCTTGGTTTCAACCTGCAGAATGGTGGAGGTGCTGCGGCTGGTAGATCCTATTAATGATTCTGAAGATGAGATGTACAGGTCATTGAGAATATTATTATTATGGTTAAGGTATAACCCCCCTAATACCCATATTCCATATTCTTGCCACTGGATGGAAATATATCTATGAAAATTTGTCACTTTGAAGACATTCAAAATTAAAAATGTTTCACCGAGAGTTTTTCCAGAATTTATAAGATGTAGGGGAGACAATCTGTATTTAAGTTCACATTGAAATCTATGGGAAATATACAATTTCTGTGAATATGAAAAATTGAATTTGATTTTCGAGGAAAGGTCACTGTAGAAAGCTGTATTATATGATTCTGATTCAGATTTCATGAAGACATCTAAACTTTACTTTAGAAAATGGAGAAAATCACTTTTTTGTAGTTTTCAGGGGAGATAACTCATGACAGCAAAATTATAAAGGGGAGGTAATAAATTTTTTTCTGTCATATGTCATAACATGGCAGTTTGCCTTTAAGATTTACATGGTTTGACATTTTAAAAGCTTTATATTGTGAAGTTATATGCATGGCTTTGATGGTTATTATGGGGCATATATCTCAACCGGAAGTGAATTACAGGGCATAAACCTTAAAAACTAGCTGTACAAGTGAGTCACCGACATCTCTCATATGGTAACGTATAAAAGACTTTGGTTAATTAACCCAGGTGGTAGCTATATATATATATATAAATTTATATTGTTAAATGAACATGACTTGGTGGACAGAAAGAAATCAAAGCAAAACTGTAGAGATTGATTGACCTTGAGTTAGTTAATTGACACACATTTTCTTCTAGATTCAAACAACTATGTAAGTCTAACCATGCTTAGTTTATTCTAGTTTAAGACTAGAGTTATATGCCTTTACTCTTTTTATTCTCTTCCAAGATAAGAAGTAAATAATATCCTGACTTCTGCTTTAAAATAAATTTATATGTGTATTAACAAGGGAGGCACTAAGTGCATGTCCTTGTTTTTGTTTTTTTTAAATCCAAAAGAGATATTTCATTACCTGATATTTAGCATTTTTTACATATGAAATATCTGTCTTATGTTGTAAGTTCAAAATAAGGGGGAGAATACAATGTAGGCATGTCTTCTGCTGCAGCTTGTTGAGGAGGCTGGTTTCCCTGCTGGAGTGTTCAATGTGGTCACCTGTAACCGTGGGAAAGTGGAACCAGTTGGCAGGACGTTGTGTGAGAGCCCTCTGGTGACACTTCTGTCCTTTACAGGGTCATCAGCCACAGGAAAGGTAGACAACTTTGTCATGATTAGAACTCTAGGAATGTATATGACAAATAATTAATACTATGAAAAATAACTCAGGATCCTAAACCAATATAATCAATTTACTGATTGTCTGTCGTCCGTCAACAATTTTGATGTTTACACACTAGAGGCCACAATTTTGATCCAATCTTCCTCAAACTTGGTCAGAATGTTTGTCTTGATAATATCTTGAACCCTTTCGAAAATGGGTCAGGCTGGATCCAAAAGTAGGTCAGTAAGTCAAATCTTAGAAAAATCTTGTTTACACACTAGAGGCCACAATTTTGATCCAATCTTCCTCAAACTTGGTCAGAATGTTTGTCATGATGATATCTCGAACCAGTTTGAAAGTGGGTGGGGCTGGACAGAAAAGTAGGTCAGTAGGTCAAATCTTAGAAAAATCTTGTTTACACACTAGAGGCCACAATTTTGATCCAATCTTCCTCAAACTTGGTCAGATTTGTTTGTAAGTAGGTCAGTAGGTCAAATCTTAGAAAAATCTTGTTTATACTCTGAGGGCAACATTTTTGGTCCAATCATCCTCAAACTTTGGCAGAATGTTTGTCATGATGATATCTTTTGTGGATGGGGTCAGAAAATTCCTGAACATTGTTTTACCTCATCATCTTTATTCTTAAGCAATCTGTTTTGTACAGGCAATTAATGATACTTTTTTTAGGTGAGCGATCTAGGGCCATCTTGGCCCTCTTGTTTTATTAGAAATGATATAAGTTTAAATGAAATTCTTTGCTATATTTGAAAAACCCAACACTATCATCAAAGTCAGATACCCACGACTGCCTATTACATAAGTCAGCCGTGGGATATTTGACTAGTACGTTATCGTTTTAAGGATATTCCTTAGAGGTACGTCAACCAGTCAAAATGCTGCTTACATAAATGAGAACCTTCAGGTGACACATGTGTTCCAAGGAACACTTATTGTTACAATGAAAAAGTCTATATAAACAGTAACATAATATAAGAGAGTTAGTAACAGATAGGCTGTTTGCAGATCCTCATGAAACAGTGCGCCAACACTGTGAAAAGATGTGCCATGGAGCTGGGAGGGAACGCTCCATTCATAGTGTTTGATAGCGCAGACGTTGATGCTGCCGTCACCGGGGCAATGGCATCGAAGTTCCGGTGTAGTGGACAGGTAAGTTGTTACTTGAAATGTCTACATGTTGGAACATGTATAAGTTGTCATGTGAAATCCTATAAAGTTTAAAGGGAGGTAACTTTGGGTGACTTTTGTAATTGGAAGTAATTGATTGAAAACTGAAATACAGTCGAACCCCGATTACTCCACCACCTCTCATTCAAATACCCGGCTTCATTGGAAATACTTTGTTGGTCCCAAACACTCTCCTTCTTATTTCTATATAAAGATATCTGGGTTATTCAAATTTGTGCCATTTGAATACCTGGCCTCATCCAAAAAGATTTTTTGGCCTGTGCCAATCGATTTTTATGATTTTCGCACCTCCTTATCCGAAGTCGCTGACAAGCATTTTTTCCAGCGACATTTTGAAAACAAACAATGGAAAGGCGCGAACGTCAATTAATTACCGAAATTGGTGGAGACGGCCGCTTACAGTTTGCATAAGTTGTTAATTGATTGGATATTTGTCCAGTTTAATCATAAAGGTGATGATTGTAGAATTTCGGATACGCTTGTAAAGGAAAACTTAAACAAGTGTAACAAGCAGACTATGATTATATCGTTTTTCGAGACAACGTTGATGTAACGTTGATACATGTAGTTTCTTGTGGTCTAGTCAGACATGATGAATGTTCATGTATGTATTGAAGTATGCATATATGCAGAAAAGGGATGAATGTTGGTAAATCAAATATTAATTACCCATTGCTGTTTTCAAAACGGCGTTGATATTGGGCACATGTAGTCGCTTGTGATTTAGTCAGACCTGATAAATGTACATGTATGTATGTATCTTTGTTATTGACGTATTCATTGATTATCTTTGTATCGAAATCATTTATGCATAAGAAGATGGAAGTTGTAAAATAAAAATTTATTATCTATAGTCATTTTCAATAATATTACTTAATCATAGCATATTTTAAAAATGTGTACATGATATATTACATTCACTGCACGAAAAAAGTGGTTGGGATGGGCTTTTGTCTCAACAATCAATGTGATTTGGGTTATTCAAATACATGCCTTACTCGAAATAAACCGCCGATCCCCAAGATTTTGAATAACCGGGGTTCGACTGTATATTATAAATTGATATGATTATTGTGTTTGATATGAATTGAAATGTGAACTAGGACAATTAGTGCTTCTGACATTTTTTTTTCTGCATAAAATAGTTTTGTCTTGTGTAAACATGTATAAGCACTAGTGGTTTTTGTGTCACCCGCTGTAAAGGATCACTTTTCCGTCTCTGTCACACTTTTTCTGTTACACTTCTTTCAGCAGGTGACACATGTGTTCCAGTGAAAACTTCATACCTGGTTAATCACATAATTGTATTCAACAACAAAAATATATCTGTACATGTGCGAATCCAATTGTACAATGCCAGACACAAATTAAAGCATTACAAAATAATCCAAAAAACACAGTGCTTGTTTGATTAATCATAATTGATCATATTCTAACCAGATTGATTTATCATGATTGATCATATTCTAGTCATATTGATAAATTATGATTGATCATGTTCGAACCAGATTGATTTATCATGATTTATCATAATCTCCATTGTTCGATACCTTTATTCCAACCCTTAGTAAGCATTATTACAGTGTTTATTTCTATCATTTCAGACGTGTGTGTGTGCCAACAGATTTTTTGTTCAGGAAGGAATCTACGATGCTTTTGTTGAGAAACTGTCCAAGGCTATAGATGCCCAGTTGAAGATGGGAGATGGGTCCGTCACAGGGGTCACTCAGGGTCCACTCATCAACAAGCAGGCAGTGGATAAGGTATCATGTATATTTATTTCATTTAAGTTTTTTCTCTTATGGTAACTGGGATATAACTTTTTACAACTTAGATCCCTTATAACAGTTCCTTGTTTTTACCAGAACTTTGTGTCTAGGGGGCGGGGCCTCCGTGGCCGAGAGGGTAAAGTCGCTGACTTTAACACTCACTCAGCCCCTAACCGCGTGGATTCGAATCCTGGCAGGGCCATTCGGATTTTCATGTGAGGAAGCCTTCCAGCTGGCTTGTGGTAGGTTGGTGGTTCTACCCGGATGCCTCCGTGCATTCGGGGTCTTCCTCCACCTGTAATTACTTGGACATCGCTATATGACTGAAATACTGTCGAAGTGACGGTAAACTAAAATATTCAAGTCAGTTAATCAGGGCAATCTTAACTTTGAACACAGATTTTAAGATACATGTACCATAAATTCCTTACTTTTCATTTATATGTATATTACATACCATAAATTATTTGACAACATAATCATATTTGTGTATTCATGCATCAATACTAAAGTCACAGAATCCTTTGAGTTTATACATGTATTTGATGATACACAAAATAATTGAAAATAAATCTCAACAAAAGATGATTTTCTAGAATACATTTCCAGGGTATGCTGATGGCAATGATCTTCCAAATTTCTTTCTAGAAGGACAGGACATATTTTATTTAGTAAAATGTAAATAAATGTGAAAGTTCTTAAATCAGAAATACTTTTTGTGTCACCTGGTGTAAGCAGAGGTGACACCTAGGGATCACTTTTCCGTTGTCTGTCTGTCCATCTGTCTGCCTTTCTGTCCATCACACTTTTTCTGTTTCGCTTGTCTGTCACACTTTTTTCGTCACACTTCAGCAGGTGACACACATGTTCCAGAGAACACTCTTGTTAATACCCAAAGGAACTATTCTTAGGATGCAGTAGCAACCATGTGACTATAACCCTCAAGATTGTGGGTTTGAATCTCAATGGAGATGAAAATATCTTTCATGACCTTCCCAAGTGTAAAGTACTGGACCAACCTAGGAACCACCAAGACAGATTAGCATCATTTTTCTGAATCGTCTTAAACAAGTTTAAAAACTTAAGATTTTTTTGTTAGGGCTTTATTCATGGAAGATACTACTCTCAAGTAAATCGCCCACAAATAACAAGTGTAATGTTCTGTGTTTCCAGGTGGACAGGTTCGTCCAGGAAGCAGCCAGTCAGGGGGCCCAGATTGTTAAGGGAGGAAAGAGAAACCCCATGGGTGAAACTTTCTACGAGCCTACCATGATCACAGGTGTATCCAAGGACATGTTGGTTTCTAAGGAAGAGATCTTTGGACCTGTAGTTGGAATTCAAAAGTAAGTGTCCGACATGTTATATGAATATGCTTTATCATCATCATCATCATCATCATCATCATCATCATCATCGTACATTTAGAGTCTGTCGTCCAATTACTTGTTAGGGCTTTTTCCTATTGCTGCTTCCCCCCCCCTTTCCTATCCACAGCTGATTCGAAGTTTAAACAGGCTAGATTCCCTTTCACAGTTAGATACCATGTCTTCTTTGGACAACCATGTGGATTTCGGCCATGTACACCATACGTCCCATATTTTCCTGACCCAGACTTCCTAATCTTTTCTGTCAACATGGCTGAACCATTTCAATCTCCTCTTTCGAAATTACACTGGAAACGCTCATAAGGCCTCAGGGAAAACATGTCCTTCTGTGTTTTCTGCTCACAAAGCTTGGCTCCCACCATTTTTCTGAGAATATGATTTTCTGTTGTAACTGTTCTTCTCACATTTTCTTTAGTGAGTGGCCAGCATTCACAGCCATACGGTAAACTGCTAGGACACATGAATACAAACATGTGTACGTAATATCCTTTTGTGCCCATGACTAATCACCAATAGCAATTGATTGATAAATAAAGAATTGTAGAATCAAACTATTTAAATGATGCATGATTATCTCATCAAAATTTAATTGAAAGTTTAATTTGGAAATGTCCAAAAATAAATTGTGTACATTATAATGGATGAATAATTAATTGTTTTTTAAAAATTAAAAATTAAAGGTTTGACAACATGGTTGTGATAAGGGGTTGAACAAATAATTAAAGTTGTTAGGCCTAAGCTGGCAAGTAATATGATAATTTAGAAATATTTAGCAATTTTCAACTAACAATTATGTTGCATAGAAACAAAAATTTAAAGATACTTTGGCCTTAAAATCCAGGATCATTGTCACAAGACTTTCATTCACAAAAATGTAAACAAAGCAGACGGACAATTTGGAAAATTAGTTAATTATTTGATATTTTTTGCAGTCATTCATAGATCATAGTTATAAATATTCTCCCATTGGCAGAATAAATAAATTCTCTAACATCATTTTACAATAGTATTTCATATTATTAGGCATAGTTGTAAATTTTCTCCCATTGGCAGAATAAATGATTTCTCTAACATCATTTTTATTTCATATTATTAGGCATGCATCTTTTTCGGGTTTGGCAGATTATATGCTGATGAATGTTTGTACTCATTTACAAACAATTATATTTTGCTTTATTCCTGTTGCAGATAATTTAATTCTGTTTTCTTCTCATTGGCAGATTCAAGACAGAGGAGGAGGTTCTGATACTGGCCAATGGCGTACCAGCTGGACTGGCAGGTGAGTCAACATAGTCCCGCCCACATCCGTTTTGATTGGTCAAATTCATTTGGGAGTAAATTATTTTGAAAAAAAAGCAGGAGAAGTTGCTTTCAGTTTTGAGTATCAAAATATTGATGTCATAAGATAGAAAATAGAGTGTGGAATCATGCCAATTATACTAAAAATCCAAATAAGGAGATTTTCTGTTTTTAGGTACATTCTGTTTATAGTACCAGATTTTTATACGCCCAAAGGGTCGTATTATGTTATCCCCTCAGTTGTCCGTCCCTCTGTCTGTCCGTCCATCGATCTGTTAGCAGAACCATGTGAACGCAACTCCTCCTACACTACTGGAGGGATTTGGTTCAACTTACCAGCAATGTTTGTCCTTATATGTAGATGTGCTTGAGGTCTGGATTTCGCTCTCACATGCAACTTTCAAGAGTTATGACCCCTCTTCAGTTTTTCCTATATGCAGTTTTATAAACAACCATGTGAACACAACTCCTACACTACTGGAGGGATTTGGTTCAAACTTACCAACAGTACTTGCTTTACCTTTGAGCATATTTTGCCACACTTTGCGGTGCTCTTGTTTTTCATATGTACTCTCTTTCTTTTTATCTAGTTTACAGAATAATATGAAGCATTGGATAGAAAGCTTATTAGTACAAGGATTACCAGTATTTTTTTTATTTCTTACTTTGAATAACATTTTGATTTATCACTCACTCTGTTCTAAAAATCGCCCAAATAATACTGAAAGTTGTTAATGGAGGATACTTATTAAGATGTACAAATTGATTACATTTTACTTTATCATTTCGTTATGAATGCCTTTTGGCAATGATTGTTATATCATGTGTTAATTAATTGAATATCAGACTGATCCAACTGCGTATGCATTATTTTGGTAGCATACTTTTGTAAAAAGTTGACCTCCAAAATCAAGTGATATCAGATTCTGTTCCTTACCATGTTCAATATATATAGTGGAGAGACAAAAAAAATCACATAAAAAGGTAAACAAATGGAGTTCTTGTGCCAGTGGGGATCAAGTATGAACAAAACAGTAACTTACTGTTTCTGTTAAAAGACATGTTACATTCAATGTGTAAATAATTATGTGTCTCTTACTTTACAGGCTATGTGTACACACAGAATATTAGTCAACAATGGCGTGTTGCTGAGGCTCTTGAGTTCGGCATAGTCAGCGTGAATGAGGGCTTATTTTCCACACCAGAGGCTCCGTTTGGAGGGATCAAAGAATCTGGCCTCGGAAAAGAGGGAGGAGTCAAATACGGTATCGAGGAATACCTGGAATCCAAATACATGTGTTTAGGAGGAATATAAATCAACAGTTAAACATCGGGTCTTCCAAGGGATGGATTATGTCAGGACAAAGAATGAACATTCTGGTCTGCATTTTACAAAGTATCTCAAATTGAGATTCTCTTTAACTCAAAAATTCAAATATTTTTCTCCAAAAATATGAATTTTTAAAAAAATTAAAGACCATTTGCTATAAGAGCATTCTAATAACGGCATATGTGAAACATTTCTATTTTTCTGGTCAATGAAGAAGGGACTTATGGGTCTTTGAAAAATGGAGTTGAGGAAAACCTCAGTTGGAGATGTTTTGTGAAAGAAGTTTTGACAAATATGTCTTCCATAAACTGCAATTTATTTTACTTTTTTAAGGTCACTGTAAAATGTAAATGTTTGAGTACCAGTTTTTTTATTGAGGTTTCAAATGTATATGTAGGATTTCAAACATTTTTAACAAAAAATACGACTTATTATCCTTTCCTTAGTTATGTGAAAATGGCCTAATTTTAAATCATACTTCTGCAT
Organism: Solen grandis; assembly: GCA_021229015.1. NCBI lineage: Eukaryota > Metazoa > Mollusca > Bivalvia > Adapedonta > Solenidae > Solen > Solen grandis. The sequence continues at coordinate 34,850,083 of CM037786.1, forward strand.
GTTTTTTTTGTGTGTTTTTTTTTTCATGTGTTTGATGGCTACAGTATATACCAGTAAATCCGATTAATGCATATAAGGTATGATCCAACCAGTAAACTAACCCCTTACCTCATGAATATTCATGTAAAAATTTATTACTAAATCAAAATAAATTGACTGACTTTTTAAATGGTAAATGAAAGTAAGTATTTTTCTTGGCCATGCAGACTGTGTAGAATCTGAATACTGTATATAAAAAAATAAATAAAAAAAAAACAATAAAAAAAACAAAACATCAACACCAACAAAAAGAGGTGATCCATATCATCCAGCTCCTGAAAGGAGCTGTCTGGTCTGGGTCTGCTCTGTTTGCAAATGTGTCAAAATGAGTCTATATGAAGCAAAGGGTTAAGACATTTTCTTTAAAGTCACATTAAATATATCGAGAGTTTGAGAGGACATGTAAAAGATCTCTATACATGTAGTGCCATATCTGTGTCAATTGCACCATGACAGTCAGAGAATGTCTTAGTAACAATTGTTGTGTTTCATACTTTCTAGGAATATTTATGAATGAATGAACAAGTAGAGGATTCAAGAAATCTTGCATGAAATATATCTTTTTTTACGTATTTCACCATTGCTTTATTCAGGAACGTTATCAAACTCCGCCGCAGTAGTTACCTCCCCTTACAGTTGTCGATAACCACTGCCACCACAAGTAGATTCCGCTGATATATGCCGGATTTATTTTTTTCACTTTTGACTTGAGTTTTGAGTAATCATGTCAGTTTCGTTATATTCCACGAAAGTAACTTTCATGATAAGAAAAAAGTAAAATTTAAAATCAAATAACATTTATTTATAAAATTATGAGTGTTGGTCAGATGGTTTCAACCATCATCACGTGACTTGTGTGGTGACAGTGGTAAAAGTAGCGTAGCGTGTCGTAACCGGTGCTCTGAGTTTGGAACGTTTAGCTGGAGGTTGTACTTAATACAATAAATCGGTAAAATGTTTATTGACATTGTTGGGTTAGATAGAGGTTGTACTTACAATATACTGGTAAGTTTTCTGAAATACATGTAGTTGGTACATCATTAATATTCCAAGACAAGTTTTGAATAACATGTTTATTTAATCATCAGAATATGACTATCTGTGTATTCAGGGATAGATATTCTAGTTCATCGATTTCATTTTTGATATTTAGATCTTAGCCTGTTGCCCTAAGAATGAAAAAAATGTCATTGTTTTAAATACTGAATGTCTGTAAAATTACTTTGGCCAGTATTCAAGTTTAATACTAGTATTGTTATGTGTAAATAAAATATATATTTAGAAATGTATGCATGCGTTTATTAAAAATAAGTATTTATGCTTGTTTAATTTGGATTTTGTCTTAGCATGTTTTCAAGTTTTGATACATCCTGAATAGATGGAGGATGTTTGTTCATTTTTGTGGAATATGTAATTTTATTTCACAGTGTGAATTACGAAAATTGTATGTTTATGAGTGGAATCAGTTTTAAGAAAATCATATTGAGTTGATGTAGTGTTTGGTGTGCAATGCATTTTAAATGCTTTTGTTGAAGGTTTGAGTGTTTTTGTTAAATGATATATAAATATATACATATATTCAGAATATAACATTACCAGTTTATTGATTTTGAATGGCTTGAGGTAAAAAAATGTGTAAAATAAAGAATTTATGGATGACTTCTTTTCTGAATTTGTTTTTTTTTCTTTCCCAACATTTTTCAGAGAATATGTTTTCATAACTAGGGTATGAAATAAGCATAGAGCCCTTTTCAATTCATATGCACCAATTTTCGCAATGTTTAACTTTTTAGACCGTCAGATTAGACCAGAGAGCTGTATTTCCTTTTAATGATATAGGGAAAAGAACATGGTAATTTGCTGTTTTGTATACTGGCATCAGTTCTATCAACCTCACTCAGTGTTAAGTACCATGGTCCAGGTTGTGGGTTTGATCTCCTTTGTTCACGAACTTTCCAGATGCAAAGTACTGGTCCAACCCAAGAACTGACAAAGAAGGATGCATATAACTTGTAAGAACTTATCTCCTAATCATAAGGAATAGAAATAAGTTTAACCTTAAATAATTTGGGATCATATTTCAATATTCTTATTTACTTAGTGAATTACCATGTATATCATTCTATGCTGTTTGCCAGTAGGTATATATGTACAGTGCAAACTCTCCATAACAACACCTGTTCATAACAACATCCAGTATCATCCGACACTTCGTTGGTCCCATCGCTTTACCTATTCAAAGTCTGTTTAAGCAACCTGACGTTAACGACACCTGTCTTACCTGTAATCTGACAATCGATTTTGGTCCATTAGTGATAATTGCACTATAATTACACTGCTTTATCCGACACATCTGCAAACCGTTACTTTTCAGTGTTGAAGCAATTACAATGATGACTCAATTATTACTGTGAATTAACTTTGATGATAAACTTCGCTCATGTGTTTTTGTTTACACATGTAAACATGAATTTCAACATTATTTTCGGATTTATTTAAAGCTTAATGTCATATATGAGCAAATACATGGACTATCCGTTTTAAAGAAGTGTCTATAATGACTTACCCTGTACCTTATCCGACAACCTCTCTATTCTGACATGGTCAGTTGGTCCCAGTGAGTGTCCTGGTAAGACCAGTTTTACTGTATGTCAATTAATCATTAGTAAAACATGTTTTGTGGAATGAGTTCTGGCTTTATTTGATATTTTAAGTATCACTGATTAATTGTTGGTGGTGACTTCCTCCATTTCTTTCATGTGGGATAGGATGGAATACAGTATACTAAATGTTATGTGCTACAATGCAACCTTTACTGAAATGCATGAACTGTGTATATTCTCATACCTCCTTCAAATTTGTCTGAGATAGGAGAAATGGGACTAAAACTAACTTGCTACTTGCTAAACTTAAGATAGGTCTATTACAAGTGTCAGTTATTTGCAGTTTTGTATGCTGAAAATCTTTTGCATATCTAGTTCCAATGGAAATACACTTCCATTCTGATTTGCCATCCAATAGGTTAACATGTCTAGATCAAAATATATACAATTACTTAAATTGTACCTTCAATTTAAAGATGGTCAATATACTGCAAAACTGTATGTGTGTGTCATGGACATGCAGTGGCATGGTACCATACTCGAGTCACATTATCTTGTCACCAGCCAACCAATCCTGGAATTACACTGTACGAGTATTCATGCTGAGTGTCTAGAAAGGAATAAACAGTTCAGTTCTTTAAATGATGTCATGGCTTCAAATTAAATATATGACATCCCACTCCAAAGCTGATGCTCTAACCATTTGGCCACCTGTAATGTATCTTTCTTCAATCATTTTGAAGCTCAAAAGTATTAGCTCACCTGAGCACAAAGTGCTCAAGGTAAGCTATTGTGGTCAGTCATGTCCGTTGTCCGCCTGTCAGGATGTCCATCAACATTTTCTTGTGTACACTTTAGCATTTTCATTTCTTTAGCAATCTTCTTTAAACTTTGACAGTGTTTATAGCCAAAATCTCTAGGCCAAGTTTGATTATTGCTGATATCTGCCTATTAGGTCTAGAGTTATGGCCCTTGAAAGATAAAATATTGCAAGAATTCACTTTTTGTACACTCTAGCATCTTCATTTCTTAATTAGCCTGTTCAAACTTTATCACAATGTTATAGCCAATATCTTTTGGCCAAGTTGATTTTGGCAGATAAACGCCCATTAGATCTTAAGTTATGGCCTTTGAAAAAAAAAACCTTTTTTTTTTTTTTAATTCTGCAAACTTAATGAAAATGTTTATAGTAATTGGTGTTCAATTGTCTGGAAAACCCTTAAAAAATTTTTTTTTGCCAGATTTCTTTATTATTCTTCAAATTTTATGACAATATTTATAGCCATAATCTCTTGGCCAAGTTTGATTAGGGCTGATATCTGCTTATTAGGTCATCAGTTATGGACCTTGAATGATGAAAAATGCCAGATTTCACTATGTGTATTCAAGCACCTTTATTTCTTAAACAGTCTTTTTCCAAACTTTATGATAATGTTTATAATCTCTTAGCTTTTTCTTGGTTATAGGTATGACCGTCAAAATTAGTTTTTGTGTGGAATTTGATTATTTTGCTGTACCTCTGCATGGATTTTGTATTCAGTATGACAATATTAAACAAGAGCACTCTTTAGGAGATGTGTTGGTGAGTAGAATTTTTCATTTTTAAAAGAAATTTTTTGGTAACAAAGACTGATGTTTAAAGTGATTATAGATATGAAACCCATGTGAAGACCTACTAATTCCTCTATTTTGAAGTCTACAGGTAAATTGTCAAGGTCACTGTGATAAAAATTAAGCCAGAAAAATAACAAAGGGCAATAACTCAAAAATTATGAAAGGTAGAGTTATTATTCTTGCGCACTGCACTCCTCCCTAATAAGATCTATCCACCTATGAAGTTCCAAGTTGATACCTCAAATTCTTTTAAACATATGCTCCAGACAAAAATTAAGTCTAAAAAATAACAAAGGGCAATAACTCGAAAATTATGAAAGGTAGAGTTATCATCCTTGTGCACTGCACTCCTCCTCAATGAGATCTATTCACCTATAAAGTATCAAGTTGATACCTCAAATACTTTTCGAGTTTTGTGCAGGACAAAAATGTGGGATGGACGGACAGACGGAGACTTTTACCATATCCGCCACCGCCTTTCGGCGAGGGATCAAAAGGCAATGAAGGCAATATTTCTCAGGTGAGTAATTCAAGGCCATCTTGGCCCTCTTGTAGTTAATGTTTAAATATAATGAGTATAACACAAGAGAAAAAGAGTGAAAAAAAGTCTCAAAATACAGAACGAAAGACCTTCCTATATATAGGGTAAAACTGGCACATATAGGAAAAATCGTATTGCCTCTAGCTGGACTTAAACTTGTCACTTTAGGTGTGCAATTTGGACACTCTACTATGTAATATAAAAAGCTCCATGGTAGGGAATATGTCCATATTTCATCTGGCAGAAATTAAAGAGAAACAATTCTTGGAATAAAAAAACTGCCAGTGTTGGAGTAATCATTTCATAGTGTTTATTAACAGTTTAAAACAACTATGTATGTCTGTTATGTAGTCATCTTTCTAATTCAATACAACAAGTCTTTTATACAAGCCTTGGTACAATCATGAACGGTATAATGGAATCACAGACCGTCTATCAAAACTACTATCTGCTAAAGTGGAAATTTCCCACTCACCCACTATTCATCCATGTAGGGCAAAAATTAAATTGTCAACTAAGTGAGTTCTATTTTGAAGCACTGAAACTACTAGCGGTCATCAGAACTCAACTTTTGAGTGTTAAACTACACTTGACCTTTTACCACAGAACAGAACTGGAAGTAAGTCATGTGTTTCTCAAATTATTGAATCCTTTAAGCATTTTTATCCTTTAATTGGTTTTATTTCACGCTAAGACTCAGGGCTGTCTCTCGAAAGAAAAACTGCCTTGTATATGAAAATGCTTATGATATTGATAAAGTTTTTAGATAATTTTCAATAAGAAACCTCAACTGGTTAATGTGACATATGAACAGAAACCAAAGCAATGTCTCATTCAATGCCATAACCTTAAAATTTCAAATAACCCATATGTATTAGATTAATAACATATGTAAATCAAATGTTAACCCATTATTTGATAACTAAATATGATAAAACGAACACACACACTTCCACAAAGGCTTCTTCGTCCATGACCAGATAATTATCCCCTCCCATTCAAGGGAAGCAAACATGGGCAGGGTTCTGTGTTTAACTACACAAGAGACCAATTGATAAATCAATCAAGCATACATACACGTAACAGCTGTCAACATGGCTTACAACAACAGACACTCTTAAATTCTTTTGAAACTCATTGGTCTGACTGCTCCTTAGCTTATCTGGTTTTTGAAAATATCAATATTGTCATCACCCTGGCATTGTTGGTGTCAAGTGTTCACCCTGGTTAAAATTATGTTAAGTCAACTCTTTCAAATGAACTATCAAAGCTATAACTTTGAAAATTTGTACACGTTTTCATCATCATCAGTTGTTTAAAGGATGCAAGAACCATAACTCTATCTTGCTTTTTGCAAAGATTATGGCCCTTTTACACTTAAAATATATAATTTGATGGTTAAGTTTTGAAGTTTGGTTAAGTATTATTTATCTATGAAAGCTGTAATTTTAAAATTTGAAAAGCTAACTCCAAGATGCAAGATCCATAACTATTAGCATGCCTTTTGCAAGAATTTAGGCCCCCCCTTTTTTTTGCATACATAAAATTGTCAGAGAAAGCTTTTCTCCATATTTATCAAAGCCATATCTATAAGTATGCCTTTTGCAAGAATTTAGGCCCCCCCTTTTTTTTGCATACATAAATTGTCAGAGAAAGCTTTTCTCCATATTTATCAAAGCCATATCTATAAGTATGCCTTTTGCAAGAATTTAGGCCCCCCCTTTTTTTTGCATACATAAATTGTCAGAGAAAGCTTTTCTCCATATTTATCAAAGCCATATCTATAAGTATGCCTTTTGCAAGAATTTAGGCCCCCCCTTTTTTTTGCATACATAAAATTGTCAGAGAAAGCTTTTCACCATATTTATTAAAGCCTGTCTATAAGCATGCCTTTTGCAAGAATTTAGGCCCCCCCTTTTTTTTGCATACATAAAATTGTCAGAGAAAGCTTTTCTCCATATTTATCAAAGCCTTCTATAAGCATGCCTTTTGCAAGAATTTAGGCCCCTTTTTTTGCATACATAAAATTGTCAGAGAAAGCTGTTCTCCATATTTATCAAAGCCATATCTCAGTAACCAATGCATGTAACTGATTGAAACTTCTCACACTTTTCAATCCTCAAAAATAATAAAGTTAGATAACTTATTTATATTTAATGCAAATTGTGGGCCTCTTTGAACTTGAATCTTTGGTTTTCCAAGTACTATCAAGGTCAGTTATTTCAGTATCCATTGCATTAATCTGAAGCTTTATAAGCCTTCTTGGTTCTCAGATCTTCATACTGGAAGGAGTTGGCTGTGTGGGTAGAACCCTCCACCATTTCCGCCCAAACCGTTATTTTCTAAATAACTTATTTTACTCCTTTTAACTTATTTAAATTAAAGAAGCTTTGTTGACAGCTAATTCAAATACAGAATTAACAATTTACTCCACACACAGGTATGTTTTGCTTTTTGAAACAAAGTAACCATGGGGAAATATTTTAACTGAAGTGTAAGATTATTATACAAAAATTCAGATGAGCTTCTGCATCTAATGGTGGTACTCTTTCCCTTCTGTTTGGAAACAGTCGGTCTGAATATTTGGTTACTCATAACATGTGGACTGGTATAACATAACCATGTACTGTGTTATTCATACAAAAACCTTACACATAGCATGGAAAATATATGGGAGTAGACAACATAATAACTAAATTAAAGGAAATATGATGGTTAGAAGAAAGAAACAAGAGGGCCATGATGGCCCTGGATCGCTCACCTGAGTAAAGGATTACCAAAGGAACATCAATCTGTATTAAAACAATTTGAAATCTGGCTAGTAGTTTTGAAGGAGATGATCCCTGCAAAGTTTCATCAAATTCTGTCCAACAGTTTCAGAGATGTCATTTTAAGATTTCACATTAAACATATTAGGCAAATAAGCCCCGCCAATGGCGGCAATGTTTTTTTATAGATCGGAATGATTTCAGCAACTTTTGTGAAGCTTCACCCAAGGATCATCCATGCCAAATTAAATCAAATTCTGTCCAGTGATTTCAGAGGAGATGTCGTTTTAAAGATTTCACTATATACATACATGTATAAGGCAAATAAGCCCCGCCCCTGGCGGCCATGTTTTTTTCCCGATCGGAATAATTTTAGCAATCTTTGTAGAGAGTTACCCAAGGAACATCTGTACCAAAATATTTTGAAATCTGGCCAACAGTTTTGAAGATGATTTTTAATTTTTAATAATTTTTTCTTTCCGTTGCCATGGTTACCAGAGTTCCACATGGATCAAGTTTATTTTAGCAACTTTGTGAAGGTTCACCAATGGATCATCCCTGCCAAATATAATCAAATTCTGTCCAGCGGTTTTAGAGGAGATGTTATTTAAAGATTTAACTATAAACATATAAGACAAATTAGCCCCACCTTTGGTGGCCATGTTTTTTTCCCGATCGGAATAATTTTAGCAATCTTTGTAGAGTTACCCAGGAACATCTGTACTAAAATATTTTGAAATCTGGCCAACAGTTTTGAAGAAGATGATTTTTAAAGTTTTAATAAAAAAATTTCTTTCCGTTGCCATGGTCACCAGAGATCCACATGGATCAAGTTTATTTTAACAACTTTTGTGAAGGTTCACCCATCGATCATCCCTGCCAATTTTAATCAAATTCTGCCCAGCGGTTTTAGAGGAGATGTCGTTTAAAGATTTAACTATATACATATAAAGCAAATTAGCCCCGCCCCTGACATCCATGTTTTTTTCCCAATCGGAATAATTTTAGCAATCTTGGTAGAGAGCTACCCAAGGAACATCTGTACTAAAATATTTTGAAATCTGGACAATAGTTTTGAAGGAGATGATTTTTAAAGTTTTCATAATTTTTTTTCATTCCGTTGCCATGGTTATCTGAGTTCCACATGGATCAAGTTTATTTTTGCAACTTTTCTGAAGGTTCACCCAAGGAACATCCCTGCAAAGTGTAATCGAATTCTGCCCAGCTGTTTCAGAGGAGATGTCGTTTAAATTAAATTGTTGACGAGGGAAGACACACAAAACGGACGACAGACACAGGGCAATCATAAAAGCTCACCTTGAGCACTTCGTACTCAGGTGAGCTAAAAAAAGACAGAAAATAAAAAGAAAGAAAAATAAAATCTAAATAAGTTTTGTCTAAAATTGCTTATATCTTGGTACATACACAGTACAACTTTTCAATTTGATTTTCATTTTTCAATCAGTGATATAAAGAATCAATAAAAGATAATTCAATTTCAGTTAGATTTTATTACATGATACTATACAGAGACACCAGTAAGACGACAGTTAACTTTTTGGCTATCCAATTAATTACATGTGATGTCAGATGAGCCCTGCGCTTGGCACCTACAGCAACAAATGGAACAGAAGGCAGTCAATAAATACTTCAACAATACACTGTGTACAGTATAGTACACCACTGACACACAACACAACCAGACAACTGTGTCAGTTCTGTCGCTGTGCCTTGCCCTTTCAGTCGTCATCCACTTAAACATCTTCCTCTAAATGATGGCTGTCGGGAACTTAAATTACATGTTTGGAATATCAAGGACGTCCAGTTTAAAGAGAAAATATTCAATGACAAGACATAAAAAATGTTCTCCAATGAATCAGCTATATTCACAATATACAAGATAAATTCCCTGGAGAGAATTACATATACTACTGTCACAGTCTTATATCCACACCACTCACTCCTGTAGTCATCTTTACACTAAATATGACAATATATCAACTCATTTTTTAATGTCCACTTAAGAATGAACGAAAATGCACGTGTCAGTATTAAAATGTTTCCCAAAAGCAAACAAAACTTTAAAAAATGAAAGAAAAGAAGGAAAGTCCCGCAGTGAATGTGATAAAGTCTTTCATCATTTGGACAACTCATTGGATAACCAGTCCAGTCCTTCGTAAAGTCCGTTTCCCTGTGTTGCACATGTGGCCTGGATGTACCACTGAAATAGAACAAAATAAAAATTCTCAGTGATCAAATTAATTCAAAGAGTGGTTAACTGCTCTAAAGGTGTGTTAAAATTCATTTCATATCTTGGGACATACTGAAAATTATATTGAGCAATTTAAAAACATAAGAAATTGGACCTTTTCTAACATACTCCTTAATTTCCTTGACATTGTGTTTACTGGAATATTGTCCATCAAAGTCATTGCCTATGCGACACAGAAAGAAATTAAAAACAATAATGACAATACATGAGTAAAGACTGTTGCCAAATCAAAATAATATTGTTTTCATGAAATTACTTATTATGAAATAGGAACCAAAATTAGAGATATGCTTTTGTAGAAAACTGATGTCTCCCCCACTCCCTTCCCCTCACACACACATATACACTAAGGCACACAGTGACATATGCAAATAGTTAAAATTAAAGGGCTGACTATATTGTTAAAGCTCTGTACAGAGTTATGGACCTTGTGTGTTTTTACACTTCTCAACAATTTCTTTCCATAACTGGAATTTTGTTTAAAAAGCATAAGTAGAATTATCTTGCGATCAAGAAATTGTGAAAAGGGGGAATAACTCCAAAAATACTGAGGCCAGAGATATAAACCTTGTGCACGACACTTTCTCTCACCTGTTTCTTTCCGTAAATGAAATTAAATTTCAATAGCATGATTTGAACTGGAGTTATCTTAAGGATACGAAATTGTATAAAAGCGGAAAAACTCCCAACAAGAAACATTGGAAATGGATTATGCTCTAGTGTACTGCAATTCTTGTTCATAAAGTCTACCTGACTATAAAGCTTCAAGGTTATATGTCTCATAGTGCATGAGTTATGTTCCGGACAAAAATTAATTGAATATGAAATTAAACAACCAGCAGTAACTCTAAAAATATGATTTGCAGAATTAAGGTTCTTGTGCACTGCGACTCTCCTTTGTGAGGTCTATTCACCTATGAAGTTTCAAGGTTATATGTTTCATAGTGCATGAGTAATGCTTCCAAAAAACAAGAGGGCCATGATGGCACTGAATTGCTCACCTGATTATAAATGAGCAACATATGTTGATTTTCATATACTTTTTCAAACCCTTTCAACTTGCCAATTTTAAATTTCCAAAAATGTGGCCTCTAGAGTGTTAACAAGGTTTTTCTAAGATTTGACCTCATGACCTACTTTTTGACCCCAAAGGACCCAATTACTAACCTGTCCAAGATTTTATGGAAACAAACATTCTGACCAAGTTTCATAAAGATTAGGCCAAAAATGTGGCCTCTAGTGTGTTAACAATGTTTTTCTAAGATTTGACCTCATGACCTACTTTTTGACCCCACATGACCCAACTTTGAACTTGTCCAAAATTTTATGGAAATAAACATTCTGACCAAGTTTCATGAAGATTGGCCAAAAAATATGGCCTCTAGAGTGTTAACAAGCCAAATTGTTGACGACAGAACGATGCAGGACGCATGACGGACGATCACAAACAATAGAACCCCCCCCCCCAAATTATGGCGTATAAAATGGAATTGGATGCTATATGGCAAGATGGAAGAAAGTGATACCTATATTGATTCCAACAAAATATTCAAGTTACAACAAATGTCAAGAATTATGAGAAGGAAATGAATAATTTTATCTCTACCCCTGACCATGAGTCCCATCTCCTATCTATCAACTACTTACAGGTTTGACCCTGTTCGCGTGAAGTCCCAGTTTGTCTGTTATTTCAGAAGTTGTCATAGCATTTGGTAAATCCTGCTTGTTGGCAAATACAAGGAGAACAGCATCTTTTAGCTCATCTTCTTGCATCTGAAATAAAACACATGTACAATGTAGTTACATTTTCTTTTATATTCACAGAACCAGTATAACTCTAGATCAGTAGAGCTATTTCTTAAGGTAATTTGGAATTTTGGGAAAAACTACATTAACATGAATTTTGAGAAATGTTCAGTGAGTATGACACCTCCAAAAATCCCCTGATAAAGTGTGTGTGTATGTGTGTGGGTGGGGAGGGGGGACAAGCCGTGCAAATATTTTTTTCATTCTAATCTGAATTCCTCTTATCTTTGAAGCATAAATAATTGTTAGAAAATGGACATGACTGAGTATTTAGATAAAATCAAATATAACTACATTATAGCTTTACTATATCCTAATATTTATCAACTGATATTTGAAGTCACTGATATGCTTTTGATGGAATCAATAACAACTCAGGCCTCAAGTAATAACATTAAGGCCATCATCATTACAAAAAAAAGATGTATAATCTTAACAAAAAGTGATACTGACCTGTGCCACAGACTCAGACAATATAAAATTAGAAAACCAAGGCAAGTCATTGTAAAATTCATTTCACTACTTCATATCACGTAGGCGTGAACAGAACGGATCAAATAATTATATCAATAAAGACCAAAGCAAGTTAAATAGATTAATGGAAAAATAAAAAGATAAATATCTGAACATGAAGGTGTATGGAAAAGAGATGGGACCATCTACCATAAAATTGAGAGTGCAGAGTCAGGAGAATATATTTCTCTGAATTCAAACAGTGGATGAGAAACCAGTGGCCGAACAACATATCAACAGCCTATTAACAATATAGCACAACTTCTGATGGAGGGTACACAATCTAATGTTCTAAATTAAATTCTGACCATTGGTTTCAGAGATGATGATTTTTAAAGTTAACTTCTCAGTCCTGTTTCTTTATAATATAATGAGTAAATTGCTAGTTTTTCTCATCTGGAACAAATCTGATGGGTCTTGAAACAATATTATGCATGCTGTGCTTCTATAGGTTCTAACTATCTTTCAGTAGGGCTCATATCGTAATTCCTTTGTGACACAATACAGGCAAAAAATGATTCACATTTTGGATCTTGTATTTCTTAAAATTCGTTTTTAACATCCCACCAATAGTATTTTATTAATTGTAGAATCCTTAAAGACATACTGAGTTGCAATACTGAAGTATCATACAACAGACTTAGGGTATGAAACTACACTCAAGTCATATGATCTGGACACTTAGCTTTTCTAACAGTATATACATATTGTGGGTCTTGGAGGAAACTCTCAAAAGACATGCCATAGATTCAAATTAAATCCACCACATTTCTCTAAAAGCTCATGCTCTACCATCTGGCTACCTAGACTTTATCTAGAATGCTCACGTGAATACAATAAGCCTATTAATGCAATTCAGATAACTAGCTGACCTAACTGGAGGCCTCATTCTACGAGGGATCAACTTTTAGCCAGAATGGCAGTGGGCTGACCATCTTTACGAAATGAAATTAAATTCTGACAATTTAAAAGATTTTTTTTATCATTTAGGAAGCACAAATCAGAAACTATGCAATAGAAGGCCTTTCTATTTTTACCATGCACAATAAGATTGATCTATTTGACAAAATTGTGTGTTTCCACAAATAAAGGAGGAGTTCTAGGTCAGATAGATTCTATCTAGACACTTCCCCAAGACAATAGAGGCCTGTGCTCTATTCAGTCTTATATAGACAGAAGTAATGTCACCATAAAATCTTATCCTTTACAAAGAGTTGAAACTAGTACACCCACTTGAGACCTCATACATGTACTTTAAGCAATTATGGTAGTGGACTATGAGGAGATATGTGCTTGAAGTGAAATTAAGATGATGAAATTTACATTCTGACTTGGTTTTAAAGAATTCTTTGATTATATAAGGAACTTAATCTACACCCTAGGCTCCCAGTTTATCAAGGGATCAACTTTATATAAGCTTTATTTTATAAAGGCCTATATAACAATCAGAGCTCAATAAAATTAAGTTCTGTCCATTGGTTTCAGAGAGGTTGTTTTTTAGATTATCTATATAGAGAATATAAAAGCTAAAAAAATGTTGTTTTTTCTTTCAATGAATCAATTTCTTTAAATCAACTATTGTAGGAGGCTATGAGATTATCATATCTTCCAACTGAAATCAAATTCTGACCATTAGTTTTAAAGATTTTTCTTTAAAGTAAGGAAACTAACTGCTAGGGGCCTCATTTTTATTGCAACTTCATTTCAGCAATTTTGGTAGGAGGCTATGAGGTGACCATTTGTGTCCAATGAAATTAAATTCTGACAGATTCACAGAAGATATTTTAAAGTCTTAAAATAATTCTGCTAGTTGCAATGACAACCAGAGTGCTGCATGGATTTAGTTTATTTAAAGCTTTTGTAATGCCACCAAAGAACAATTCAAGCCAAAATTCATCAACTTCTACCCAAAGTATTTTAAGAGTCTTTCAAAATTATTGATATACATAAAGCACAACCAATGACAGCGACACAGAGAGTTCTTGTAAGCTTAAAAGGCTTCATGACAAGGAAATAAAAGTGTCAATATGCCTTTATTTCGTCTATGACGACTGATAAAAAGAATACATGCACACAATTGAAGTTAACTATTCTTGGAATCAACAAACTGCAAGGAAATAGTAATTTTTCTTAGTGTTTATTTAATATACAGTTAAGACAACTATACACATCAGTTATGTAGTACTCTTTCTCACTACAACAGTTTTTTTTTTTTTTTTTTTTTAAATACAAGCCTTGATACAATGGAATCACAGTCTATCATCAATACTATTACCTAAAGTGGAAAGTTCCCACACATCCAATATATATTGATGAATCTGGGCAGCTATTTCACCCTTCAGATATGCCCGATTCCTTTAGGTCAAACCACTGATAAGCTAGATCAAACTGAATGCATTTCTCGGCCCAATTTAAAGTGTAACCATATGATAGTTAGGTAATTCCTTTCATCATATCAAGTCTCTTGTGGAGTAAAAAGGTTGACAAACTTGAATTATCATCTAATCATACAATTCTGACTGAAGACTCAGTAACATTAAGTGCTAGTTTGGTGTACTAAAAGTAACAATTATTATAACTCAACTTTTGACTGTTATAGTACTTAACCTAATTCCACAATAACAGAATTTGAAAAAGTATGTAATCATATTTTACGAGTCCTAAATATTTACCGATCATTAAGTTTTTTGAATTTTAAATGAATAAGAAGAAAAACTGCCTTGTGTTTTAACAACCTAATATACTGACAAATCTTATATATCATTTTCAATACTTAACCTAGACCAGTAATTGTGACAAATGAACACAAACCAGTACAGAGCCAGTTTCAACTCAGCCATCAATACAACCTTTCTAATGCAAGCAAGCCTTGTTTATCACAATAATTACATATTTATCATGTATGAATAAAGTATTTCATGAACTAAAAACTAATATACAACTGAACCTGTATTCGCAGCTACCTGTATCAAGCGGCCATCCTGCGTTTAGCAATCAGTTTTAAAATTACCAAACTAGAATTTTCATTCATGTAGAGACCAACTGTTATATGGTCCCATACTCGTGTTCCCTTGACTGGCTGTTTATGACAGGTTTAACTTTAATAAGGATGTCACACTAACAAGAATATCACACACTCCAGAAAAAGTGCCTTAGTCCATGCATCAGATACTTATCCCCTACCATTCTAGTGAAGCAAACATGTGCTGGATTCTGTGTTAAACTACACAATAGATTAACTGATAAATCACATTAAGGTAACAGCTGTTACCATGGTTTACGACAACAAACTACTTCTTTTGCAACCTGTCAATCTGATGGCTCATTTTCTTTTGTTTTCTCTCTGGAAACTGTCGGTCTGAGAATCTGGTTAGTCAAGACATGATTTCACATAACCATGTTTAATTGTGTTATTTATACAAAAACCTTACACACAGCATGAAAAATATATGGGCATATGGGAACAAGATGCATAACTACTCAATTAAAATGGAAAGATCAATGGGTAGAAAAAAAACCCATTAAAATATAAGACTTGATTAGTTTAGTTTGTCTAAAATTGCTTATATCTTGGTATATACCCAGTACAACTTTTCAATTTGATTTTCATTTTTCAATCAGTGATATAAAGAATCAATAAAAGATAATACAATTTCAGTTAATTTTTATTACATGATACTATACAGAGACACCAGAAAGACGACAGTTAACTTTTTGGCTATCCAATTAATTACATGTGATGTCAGATGAGCAATGTGCTGGGCATCTATATTCACAAATGGAACAGAAGGCAGTCAATAAATACTTCAATAATACACTGTGTACAATATAATACACTACTACACACAACCAGAAAACTGTGCTGTGCCTTGCCCATTCAGTTGTCATCCACTTAAAACATCTTCCTCTAAATGATGGATGTCGGGAACTTAATTTAAATGTTTAGAATATCAAAGAAATCCAGTTTGAAAAGAAAATGTGCAATGAGAAGACCTAAAAATGTTCTCCAATTAAGATATATCCAAAATATACAAGATAAGCATACATTACCAAGAGAGAATTACATATACAACTGTCACAATCTTATTTCCACGCCATTCACTCCTGTAGCCATCTACACACTAAATATTACAAATTATCAACTCATTTTTTAATGTCCACTTTAGAATGTACAAAAAATTATGAGTCAGTATTAAAATGTTCCCAAAAGCAAACAAAACATAAAAAAAAAAAAAAAATGAAAAAAAAGGAAGGAAAGTCCCGCAGTGAATGTGACAGCCTCTCATCGTTTAGACAACTCATTGGACAACCAGTCCAATCCCTCATAGAGTCCCTCTCCTTGGGTTGCACATGTTGACTGAATGTACCACTGAAAAGGAACACAAGTATACATGCTCAGTGATCATATTAAGTCAAAGATGGGTTACTTGCCCTAAAGGAAATCTGTTGTTTAATAACTAAAGTCATGCTGCAAATCATATTAAGCCATTTAGAAAGATAATTTTTTTTTATTCAAAATCCTTTATTTTCTTGACAATGTGGAACACAAGCATACATGCTCATTGATTAAAATAAGCAAAAACCTGCAAATCAAAGACTGGTAAATTGCAATTCTGGCGCATTCATTTTTTTTATTCTTTAAGTTGGGACTTTCAGTAAATTTTTACATCCCAAATCCTTTGTTTCCTTGGCAATGAGGTAACTGAAATATTGACTGGAATAAGGTTTGTTATGTTATTAATCTATTAATGTGCTCATACAGGTCACTCTTGGTTATATATGAAAACAAGAACTTAAGCCTGCAAGGAAATACAATTACCACAACTACTTTGAATCAAATTGTTAAAAAAAAAAAAAAAAAAAAAAAAAAAAAAAAATAATAATAAAAGGATGGATATTATTTTGCCAAGATTGGACAATGTAATTCTAATATAGATAAAAAAAAAATAATATGTTTTTAAAGTTTCAATAAATTTCATTCAAGAATTATAAGAAGGAAACCAACAACTTTCAAATCTAAAAACTAGCCACGTCTATCATATCCCATCTATCGACTACTCATACTTACAGTTTTGCTCCTGTACGAATTAAGTGCCAGTTTTTCTGTTATTTCTGCACTTGTCATTGCATTTGGTAAATCCTGCTTGTTGGCAAACACCAGTAGACAAGCTTCTCTAAGTTCGTCTTCTTGCAACTGAAATAAAGCCAATATATTTCCACTCTCATTTCAACCAATTACGTCGGATCATTAGTTTTGTCATTGATTAAAATTGATTACAAGACATATTTTTAAAAATACTGATATATTGTTGATACAATTTAACCTCTAAAAGAGAGAGAAAATTAAACCTGTAAATTGTTTCATTACTGAAATAAGGGCTATTCCGTTTGAACATATGTACCGGGGGAAGAGGGCACTATTGACTTTCTATTTTAGACCAACCCCCAATGTGAATATCTTTACAGTATAATCACCAACAGAAGCTTATCTAACAAGATAACCACTTCCTATAGAAGCATTTTTTTCTTTTTTTCTTAACTCTATTAAAAATCAGTGGATTGTATCCATAATTGAACTTGATCTGTATTTTGATATTATATATTTGCATAATTAATATGAATTCAATACATTAAAGTCTTTCAAAAGTAATTGCATGGAAATGAAATGTCTGGGAAAACAGCACAATACCATAATATATCCAAGCATTTGACCATAATACATTTGATGGGCATATGAAAAAAAGTTATCTCCTATTCCAACGAAATTAAATCAAACGATACATGCTCTTGCAATAGAAATGTGGGTGCCAGGGGTACAGAGGCTTGTGTTCCAACTGTCTATATGCATACTAATAGTATTTGTTTATTTTTCACAACACTGCCTGTTTAATAGTGATTTCTTTTTCCAAAATCTCTATTGTTCCTATTTCCTGTTGTTTTTTTTGTTGAGACAGAAAGGCAAGAGCAAGCCAAACCATACAATAATATGGTAGCTCATTTATACGCTAAACTGTCTTCATAATCAAGTAAAGTAAATGCTGGATGTTTCAGATTACTTGTTATGACCAAATATAAGAAATTTGAACGTTCTGAAACAAGAGCAATCACTGAAGGTGATTAATACCCCCCCCCCCAAATGCTTTGATACAGGAGAAACTAGACTCAAGGAGGAGCATAGATAAGAACCTGTATACTTAGTATATTGGATATGATAGTAAGCTATAAGTAAGTAAAGTTTCTTATTTCAAGTGGATATAGAGTCAGTTATGGTTGTTTGGCATAGTAGTCTAAAAGTGCAGGGTTACAGTTCTTGGAAACTACACCTCTCCTAGTTGCCATCTGTTTACATTTTAAGTTTCAAGTAAATACCATGTTTAATATTCGAGTTATGTTCTGGAAAAGAAAAAACAGAATCAAGCAAAGGGAGATAATTCAAAAATGGGACAAGAACAATTACTCTGCCATCCTTGAGACAATTCAAGTGAAATTTATGTTACACACTTCTCCAGCCGATTATGAATGCACACACAAAGATTGGACTGAATAGGTCAAAAAATGTAGAAGTAGTTTGCTTCACAAGTTTTTGGGATGGACGGACAGACCAACACACCAACAGGTCAACAGATCGACAGACTCCTATATACCCACTCTCAAACTTTGTTTGCTGGGGCATAATAAATAGACATATTCCTATGATTATGAAATACAATTGGTGAGTAGTGTTGATAAGAGTTCTAACCTTTAAATATCTCTCTCAAAGAACTTAGTCCCTTGCTTGCCATGAAAGAACCTCCGATAGTGTATATTCCAGCTTCATGTTTGGCTGGTTAGCAGTAAGATAAGCTGTTTCCACTGAATCAGGAAATTTCCGAGTATTTCCGATAATCCGATTAAGTATGAGTTGCTTCCCTCGATATCTAAGTGGTAGTTTCTTTCACACACAAAATGCCGATTTATCGATTTTCTTGTTGTTTTACATTAAACATTTGTAATATTTCATTTGCTTCTATGAAATTCCAAAAATAGAATATGATAGAAGAAAATTCTATCTCAACATCACATGCCTTCCCCCTATAGAAGTTAATTTTGTACGCACATGACTCCCTACAGAAGTAGTTTATCTGAGAGGGGCTTCCTATAGAAGTTAAACAAGAGGGCCAAGATGGCCCTAGATCGCTCACCTAAAAAAAGTATCATTAATTGCCTGTACAAAACAGATTGCTTAAGAATAAAGATGATGAGGTGAAACAATGTTCAGGAATTTTCTGACCCCATCCACAAAAGATATCATCATGACAAACATTCTGCCAAAGTTTGAGGATGACTGGACCAAAAATGTTGCCCTCAGAGTTATAATAAACAAGATTTTTCTAAGATTTGATCTACTGACCTACTTTTGGATCCAACCTGACCCATTTTCGAAAGGGTTCAAGATATCATCAAGACAAACATTCTGACCAAGTTTGAGGAAGATTGGATCAAAATTGTGGCCTCTAGTGTGTAAACAAGATTGTTCTAAGATTTGACCTACTGACCTACTTTTGGATCCAACCTGACCCATTTTCCAAAGTGTTCAAGATATTATCAAGATCAACATTCTGACCATGTTTGAGGAAGATTGGATCAAAATTTGGAAAGATTTGACCTACTTTTGGATCCAACCTGACCCATTTTCGAAAGGGTTCAAGATATCATCAAGACAAACATTCTGACCAAGTTTGAGGTTTATTGGATTAAAATTATAGCCTCTAGTGTGTAAACATCAAAATTGTTGACGGACGACTGACGACGGACAATCAAGTATCCCAAAAGCTCACCCTGAGCTATGCTCAGGTGAGCTAAAAACAAAAATGCCCTCTTCCAGGTGTACCTATGGAATAGCCCTAAGTGAACTCATAACAAAATGTTGTTGTTTTTTTCTGATGACAGAAAAAGGGCCTAATTATTACAACTTGGGGTACAAAATCCATTTTCTTAAGGAAAGGGAAAGAAGTATTGGGGTAATAAGTACTATAGGGAAAAAATACATTTTCAGAGAACAAAATGCTGATGAATGGCTCCTAATATAAAAGGGGGAAAGCCTTGCATGTTTTTTTTTCCCTTTAAATTCTGTATTATCTTCTTTTTTTTTGCAAAAAGGACTATATATTCGTAAATGGTCATCACTCACTGTACAAGCAGTTAATGAAATCAATAATATCCATATTTTACATGGCTTTACAATATCCTACATGATATACCAATGTATCATTGATATTTATCAGCTAATACCTCAAGTTGTGGATATTCTTTAAACAGAATCAATATCAATTCAACATGCAAGTAGTAAAAAAGCAGCAACTGCTTGAATTGGTTGCTATGCACCAATAACTCTTAAAAAAAAAACACTCTAAAATATTTCATACAAAATTGGAGGGGCAATCTAAATCTATTTTCAAGAGTATTTAAGGCCTTAAATTATAAAATCAAAATCCCATCAATGCTTGATATATGGCACACAAGAATAACCATCTTTGTCAGCCACCCAAGTTTCCTATCTCATAAAATATAAATGAGTTAAATTTGTAAAGACAGTTGAGAAAATACTGACTTACTAAACAATGTATGGGGTTTTCAAGGGCTTTAGTCAGTTTTTAAGAAGGGCTCACCATAGTCATTGAAACTCAAGGGTCAAAATGTTCAAAAATTCAATATTTTGTGAGTTTTCTTGGATCTTTTCCTCCTTATTTTTATGTAAATTTCACCCCTGGCCATTAATTTTCAAGGGACAACCGACACAACTTCTGAGAATCAAATCCCTGACCTAGGAGTCAAAGCAGAACCCCGAATATTGAGGGTTTTTTAAGACAGACATAAAATACGAGCATTTTTCAAAATATGCATGAACCATGTTATGACATGGAGCTAACACCATCATCTTTCACTTTCAAATAAAATAAACCATGCCCACATACAGCATGTGAATCATCTTTGGTTTTTATTAAATACACAAGGAAATTATGTAACAGCTTGACCCTTACCAGAGATATCTAGAGCCTATAGCAACACAGCATACATAACATAAAGGAAGAGTTTAATATCAAAGTCAAATATCTCAAGTTGTTTTTTTTTTTAAGCATTTCTTGTATTTAAAAACTAAAAGCTTTAAATTACAATTCCACAAATTTGTTCTATCATTCTTTGATTCTATTATAGTCAAACAGAAAACAATATTACCATCTTGCTGAGTTCCTCTCTCGCTTCCTCTGCTCGCTCTCTGTCATTACTGTCAACTACGAAGATCAGACCCTGGTGGGAGACAAAAAGAATATTAACAAGAAGTGTTCCTTGAAACACATGTGTCCCTTGTAGAAAGATGCTTGATGGCAAAAGTGTGACAGACATATGTGGAGAATTGAGAAGTGATCCCCATGTGTCACCTCTGATTACAGCAGGTGACACAAAAATCAGCACATTAATGATATAAACACTAAGTAACATACTAGCAAGTTAAAGAAATTACAGATTATATACAATGTTTTTTGTCTCTAAAACAATTTTAAAATATATTTTCATCTGGAAGTGTATTTTGTTTGTTGGGTTTAACATCCCAATGACGGTTTTTCAGTCATTTGGAGACTTTGTCTTCTTGAGACAGATATAGTGCCGCCTGCCATACTGCAACATCACAGCAGACATGTGGCATGATACCACACCCAGTTACATTATCCTGACACCGGGCCAACCAGTCCTGGAACTAACCACCAGTGCTCCAAGAGCAGGATAGCCCGGCGCCCGGGGCTCCTCTATTTTCAATCCGGGCCGGTCACCATTTTAAAATATCTTGCCCGGCCGGGCGCCTCTAAAAAGGCCGGGCGCATTGAACAAATTTTAAATCTTGCCCGGACCTTTTATAAGTAATCCATTTCATTATCATCATTTATAAACCTTGCTCGAGGCAAAACGCGCTAATCACAATAAATATCACCGAACGTGACCTTGTCATAGGGGTAGTTTACATTCTAGTTCAACCAATCGATAACCGCTATGGATACAAGCTACACAATAACTACGTCATGCGGTGTCGGTCTCTTTTATCCCAAAATAGAAACAGAAGCAATTGCCGAACGTGATTGGTCGCGATAAAAATAGACTTATGAATATTAATTAATTTATACATCATTCGGGTATCTACTGTACTTTTCTACTCTGCGTTTGAAGAGAAATTGTTGTTTTAACAAGGGTCTATTTGAAAGACCCTGTTTTAACGGATTAAGGCACCGATAAAGGACTCGTTATTAATTAACTAATGGTGTGATTAGCTACTGTCTGTGAGTCGACCAAACTGTCAAACCATCTTATTGTTAACAGGTAAGCAAACAATTAAAGATCCACTACTCGCGATTGACCAATTGTCCAACTTATTGTATTAATCGCTAATTGATTATCACAAGAATGCTTTTTAACAAAGAATAAATAAAATGAGTAAAATAATGGGAATTAAAAAATACAAAAAACCTAAGATTGCCAGTATGTTAGTTTACTGTCAACGGAAAAGATGTTGAAGTTCTTGCTTAAGCCTCGCGATAAAGGCGAAAACGAAAGTAAAAAACGTAAGGCAGAAGAGCCCGACAAAATCTACGAGACGCGTGTTTCAATCCAAATGGTTAGAGAGTCATTAGTGGGTCACATCTGGCCCTGGTGGCAAGCACACACGAGTATACAAAATGTTGTAAATCTGATTGTGTCACTGTGATTGACACAATTTAGTAACTGACCATTTTGTTTATTACATGTAACTAAGATAAACTTAACAAAGACTTAAGTGACAGTGAGATGTGCAAGAAACACAAAAGTTGTTTATGTAGTTAAAGTTATTGTTAAGAAATAAACATTCATAAAGGTAATTAAATAAAAGAATAAACCTCAATTATAATATGAACTCTACAATTATTTAAATTCCTTTATAGTCAATTGCTCATTATCTACTGTTATACAATACAAAAATAATTCATGTGTCAGACAGTCTGTGTTACCATGTTGTTAATAAATATTAAGATAAGTTAACCTTGAAAATTATCTTTGTTACAAAAAATAAAACTATTAAAAAATTATATGAAAAATAAATAAAATACATTAAACAAATTGAAAGACTTGTATTATTTCTTAAATTGCTAGTCTTATAAGGCCCCCTCCCTATAGTATAGTTTCAATGAATTACAAACATAATCTTGACAGCGCTTAACAGAATAACGCGCTTTATCAGGGCAAGTAAGTTTTCAATCAGGGCAAGTTGATTTTTTCAATCTACTTGCCCTGGGCTTGTCTGTCATTTTAATTTTCTTGGAGCACTGACCACCTATACTGTAGTAAAGTATGCAACATGTCCAGCAGAAATAGTTTACTTTGCTAAAAATGTCTGATTCATATTCCAAAAGAAAAATGGTAAGGAACACAGTTAAAGTCTAAAATATGACTAAGGCATAGGGACATACTTGTGTGTTCTGAAAGTAATGTCTCCAGAGAGGTCTGATTTTGTCCTGACCACCGACATCCCACACTGTGAAACTGATGTTCTTGTATTCTACTGTCTCAACATTGAAACCTGAAACAATATGTCACAAGCATAAGTATTTTATCGAAAACCAACTCATCTTCTTCAATAATAGAAAATCAAAGCAAAGTGTTGGACAATAATGGCAAATAGTGCAAAAATTATAAATCTTTACACATCTACTCCAGAAATTTCAATGTTTAACTTCTTGTTTCACGACACTAAATATTGTCTAACATTTTAATACTATTACTATTTTAAATTCAAAATCTTTGAGCATTAATATATCTAGTTAATTCATCAGTCATCACTGCCCTATGGATAATATTGCAATATCAATAATTTATGAACTGTTTTCACTTCTAAGAGAAAAATCTGCATGTCTATTTACCCCCAGTAGAGGGTTTTTTCACCCCCAAAATTGTCCATGTACCCCTAAATTGTAGGGGTTTCTCTATATGAAGTTGTACAAAATAAGGGAAAAACAGCAATTGTACCCCCCCACCCCCCAGTTTCAAAACTCAGTTGTCACCGTGAATCTGTTTAAAGATGTCCATAATCTAATGACAGCACTTACCTATGGTTGGAATGGTTGTTACAATTTCACCTAATTTCAATTTGTACAGAATTGTCGTCTTACCAGCAGCATCAAGACCAACTAAAATAGAAAAGACAAAAATGATGCAGTATCTGCCACTCTGAATTACACTTTAAAGCAGTCTAGTGAGAAATGTTAAATCCATCTTACAGTAAAGTTAAATTTTGATTATTCAAGACATTCTTTTGATTGTGCCCAGTTATATATTATATTATTATTTTTTCTTTAGAATAAATGGCAAAGGAAGTAATCAAGGCACTTGAGGCACTGAGAGTAGCCTGAAATAGCAATAAGCCATTTGAATTGTAATCAAGTTGGTACATGTTGGATTGATCATTCATTCCAGAGAATTGAACTGGTTTGATTCAATATCCAATGCATAAATTTAAAGGGATTGTCTTTGAATACATTACAATTACAAGACAGTGTTTTGGGTGTGTTTTTTTAATTTTAATTTACCATCTTTTAAAAATGGTTTCCCTTAGCCAAAAACTGGTATTTTTCCCCCAAAATAATTACCTATCCAGTGAATCAAACAGGTTTGCATTCAACATCAAATGCACAAATTTATAGGGACTGCAGATGATAGGGTAGGTCATTTAATTTCAAATATTTGGTCACACCACAATGTAATCTCCAGTCCTTATAAATTCTGTGGCTATAAT
Source organism: Solen grandis (assembly GCA_021229015.1). NCBI lineage: Eukaryota > Metazoa > Mollusca > Bivalvia > Adapedonta > Solenidae > Solen > Solen grandis. Next base: position 34,875,035 of record CM037786.1, read on the forward strand.
AGTTCATTTGCCACACATGATCCGGAGAGAGGTCATGACATGGATTCCATATGATTTACATATCTATTAAGATCATTACATTAACTTTAGTAGTAAGAAGATTGCTTCAATATGAAATTATCGCAGGGAAATTAGCCGGTGTCCTCAATAACATTTACCTATAAAGTTAAGACTATGTTTTCCTAAAAGAATTTGTAGGATATTTTCATTTCTTTGCGAAAATTCTCGCATTTATCTTACATCATAAATGAAGATAATTTTGTTGATTATTTACCCAATCCATTTATTTAACTTTTCTCTGCTGTTTTAAAAATGTAAGAAAAGGACTCATGGGCATAAAAGATGCTATCCAGAACGCAGCAAATGTGGGTTTTTCCTATCTAATCAGAGGGGGGGGGGGGGGGGGGGGGGGTTTCAAATAAACTTTTACTGTTATAGCCTCATTTCATGGTGCACTGCAGTTCACAACAAAATTAGTGCAACATCACGAAGACGTAACTATAAAAGTTTGTTTGTACAGTGTACTCCCGGAATAGTTTGGAAATAACCCAATTATTCTTAATTCTTGAGTAACTCTATATTATTAACATGAACCAGTCTACATCATTACAAGGAAACAACACTGTTGGCTCCATACGCAACTACACGGCGCAGAGATGCTGAGACAGAGTGAAAGCTATGCAGTGCAGAATATCATTATGATTAATAACATAACAAATATTGTTCTGTTCTTGTTTTCTTTTAAATTTATGTATCTGGGTTGAAAATACACTTGCTCTGTTGGGCTACAATCTACTTTTTACTCGCTGATACTTCACTCTACTACTGGCCAATGAAGGGGATTTTTACATCCCTGGTAGGTCTCCTTGTATGTAATTGCTGTTGTTTCATAAATGGCTCAATTTATTATTTTTTTCCACATGTAGAAACATGCTGAAAACGTCACAAAATTATTTGTAATAGATGATTAATGAGGAAGGAATGGAAAACGTCAACCGGCATCACCTTTGACAGCTCATAATTAAAAACTTTGTTTTACACTTAAACCGTTACATCTGCTTCTCCACTTGGAATAGTTAAAGAGAATAATTTAATTAAACAAATAAAAAAGAAAAATGGTTCGATCAACCTACCCATCAAAATTCGCATTTGTTTCTTCCCGAATAGCCTGTTGAAAAGACCGGATATAGTAAGACCCATTTTGAAAGATTTCCGCTGTACAACAGTGTCTTTTATGGTTCAAACAGCTTTGGGATCCTTTGGAAAACTATCTGCTACGTTACCAACTGTAGGTTACCACAGATTATCTCGATAATTAAAGAATATTATGCTTGCCACGTCAGTTTTGCCAGAGTAACAAAAGAGGAAGTTATCTAGGATACCCACAATGCACCGGAAAATCATCGACTGGTTTTAGTCTGGTATTCAATATTGAACGGTTTGGTGTCCGTATATCAAGCCAACGATAAAAAATAACCCAAAGTAAAGTTAGGGTTCTCAATGATCACATATACATTCCAATTTATCATTAAAATATTGTTTTTTTGATATCGATGAATTAAATCATGAAACGGGAGACATGCTTGGCCAGTGCTATGTAGGGTGCGTAGTATTTCTATCTACGTAATTATTACGTGAAGCTGAATCGGTCAAAATTGTAGCCACTTACAAGGTCTTGCCTGGGAGTACGCACCTACGCACGTGCGTACAATTGATTTGAAAAGTCGAAAATCTAAAAACGTCAGAAACGCTATAAAAATCGCCGTCTTACCAGGATGAGACATATATTTGTCTGCATAATTAGATACAGAGAAATATATTTTGAACGGATTAGCCTAGAACGATGTAAAAAAAAAAAAAAAAAAAAAAAAAAAAAAAAAAATCATATATCTATAAAGACAAAAATAAGAGTAAGACAACCGACAACATTAAGGTATATATCTTGCGGTATGATACTTTCTTGATCAACTCATCTTTCCCTGTCTCATTCACGTGTTCTAATAGTATAATTAAAATAGATTCAATACGCCAACCTCACCTGTTAAATCCATTTTAAGCAAATGGTAACACGCGCCTGAGATCGGGTGCAAAGACTAGGGCAATATTATATTAATATATTAATATGTAGAAAAAATACTTCATTAGTAAAAAAAAAGATGATAACTTCATATGGGATCAATTTGATTTTTTTTCTTTCTGAAATACACAAATTCAGGAGATATGTACGAACTTACTTTAAAAATGTTGTAATTTATTATATATGAGCACTGAAACATCTGTATTAATGTTATTAATACATGCATACATGAGTCCTTAACTTCAAACGGTTTTAAAAATATTCGTGTTTGGTTATATTATTGGCTAAGAAAATGGCTCATGAAAAGAAATAAATGGCTCCAATTTTTCAAATTTGGCTCATCCACCGGCTCCAACAAATCATAACGCTGAATGCCCTAGAGTTCATCTTTTTTGTGTGTCTCAAGTGAAAGAGGATTTGACGGGCTGCAGCTGAAAAATGTTCGAGACTTAACCAATTTGCTGTGTAACTTAAATCATAAAGTGGCACTGCTAACACGTGTTTCAGTGATCATTCCATGATTTTTTTTTAAAAACAGATTACCGTTAAAGTCAGATCCTTTAAGAATTATGATAAAGGTGGCATTCAAACAGGTCCTTTTCAAAACATAAATAATTGAACGATAAAAATAGAACCCTATAATTTAGATGCAGATATGATTATAATATTATAAAATAATATTAAATCAAGTTTTTCAGTTGAAATAATGAATAATAATTAGACAATAATTCTACATTTTTTTCTTTTGTCATATTTTGTTATGCACTTCTGAGAATGAACCCTCGCGAAATAATACTGAAGTAATGGTAGACGGAGTCGTTACCACTGCGTCACTTTGGAGCCTTATTGTAAAGGAATTTATAAAACCTATAAAAATATCCTTGGGCTCGATTCGATTTCGTTGGAAACAAAAAAACAAAAAAACAAAAAAAACAAAAGAAAAAAACACACCAAAAATAAGCTCTCTTTTGAAAATACTGAGTTACCTTTTTGTATTTTGTTGAAATTCTGGAAGGTAAAATAACTATGCATTTAGGTTTCACCTTTCTTTTTTACGTTTCCAGTATTTTCTTTTTCTTATTATATATTTTTTTGTTGTTTTTTGTTTGTTTGTTTTTTATAAAAAAAAATATGTCTCCAAAACTTTCGTCTCTTCATTTGTTTAATCTTCCCTTTCTTCAATATCTCAGTTATTCCTTTCTATGTGCTATTCCCTTTCCTGCTTTCAAAGTCTCTCACTAGCGACATTTTTGTCCGTTAAAAAGGTAGGCGGGGTTGAAAAAATGAAGGAAGAGGTTTTAGACCTACTGGAAAAGAAAGGCAAGAGCTAAATAGATGAAGAACTTTGAAGAAGAGGAGTAGTGTAAGGAGGAGTAGTGTAAAAATTGATAACAGAGAATGTGGCTTTTCGTTGCAGAAAGGGACATGCTTTAATTGAGACCCAAAACATATGTATACGGTATAGGCCGATTGAGTTGGCAGTCGGCGAACGTTAGGGTAAGTCTGCATTGTGCTGAAACTTACTTGGGTCTGACTGCCTTCTCATACAATCCACACTTTATATGCCCCACGTGTAATATCTTTCGAACGGGTGTTGAATTGATTCAATATTTAGATTTATTAGTCTTTTAATGAAAATGACAGTTTTTCTTTGAACATTTATTATTTCACTGAAATATGTTATATACAGAGTTATTTTACCTTCCAGAAACTCAACAAAATACAAATAGCTTACCCACTTGGGTTCGTAGCTCTGAGGTGAAAAACAATAATTTAGCAGACTTTTAATATTATTAACTTTAAAACTAGATTTGTTGTTTTATGATAATGTCATAATCATTTCTGCATTAGAATTATAGGCTAGGCTTCTATTTTATCGTCATAAAGATTCATAATTATCTCATTCAAAGTTGTTTTTTTAACTAAATGATTCAGTTTTGAAGCAAACGCTAAAAAAGGTCTATATTTGTTTAAACTTAATCAGTTTACGAGGCGTATGCAATAGTTTTTTATGTCAATGTTTCGTACATGTAAACATATTTCGGGTACTCCAAATTTTTGGATATAAGCTTTCAGTCTTTGTTTATTGATAGCATATTATCTGATCTACTAAAATATGAAATAAAAACAGGGGGTCACCAGCATTAGAAAGAAATATCCGTATATTTTTATATATATAAATATACCCTATAATATATAGCAGCAGTTAATGATGAAATAACTAAGTCTATTTTCTTTTCTTCAAATTAATTACAATTCTTAAATGTTATGTCATTATACTGGTGAAACATCAGATGTAATAAACAAAATGAATTTGAGGTTAACCATTGATACATCTTTTATTAAATACCCTTAAAATGGATAAAACGCACCCTTATTTTGAAGAAAAAAACAACAAACAAACAGGATTTGTTTTAGACTTTACTCTTTCTGATGTAAAACACTTAGATTGTTCTTTTTTTTTTCAATGAATACTTTTTAAGGTACTTATCTAAAAGATAAAAGCTTAAAACAATAGGTCACCAGGCTTTTTTAAGAATAGGCATTTTAAGTTTGGGGGAGGTGGAAGTTATAATGGAGGTTAGAATTACTGCGCGTTTTTATCATATTTCATTATGATTTTATGGTCTTTTGTATGTACTAATTACCCTCTAAAATGCTCATACGGCGTCCCAGGGGCATTTTTCCCAGGGGAAGCCATGGTGCATATAACAAAATTGGGTCCAGGCACGCCCGACATTTTTTTTAAACGTTTCAGTTTAATTAAATTTTATCAACGAAATAAAATCACAGTGCTTCACAACTTCACAAGTAAAATATCAGGTAAGCATTGTGATTTTACTCCCGGGATAAAATTTTAATTAGAGTTATGCAATGTCCCAATTCGTTGTTGTGATGACAATTATCTGAAACTATGCTTCTTTTTCATACAATTTCGATAAAGTATTATGTCTGAATTAGAGTTTATATGATGTTTTATGAAAACACTTCTATAATTGCAGAATTGGACCGGTTTAGAGAAGAACGTTATAAATTTCTGCAGTATATAATGGCCTGTTTTACTTTCTACGACGGTTATATTTCTTGTCATTGATTAAAGATGTGACCGATTTTTAATTTTGAGTGCTCGAAAAAAAATATGTTAAGTTGATATTTCTGAAAAGATTGAATCAACATAGTTCAAAGCATCGATCTTTCCTTGCATGTTTTTTCTGCACTATTTCGAATGGTTTTGGGCCCGCTGTGATACTTTGCGTCACACTTCTTCTCGTTATATGGGGACTTTTTTTTACAGACATATTTTTATTACATCTTACCATTGTACGATTAAAACAATTCACATATGTATTGATACAAAACATAAACACAATAAAAACGTAAAAAGTACAATACGTGAGACTATGAAGGTTATATATATGTCTTTTTTTTTTCAAATGCCCTCTTTCCCTCCCCCAGGAGCATAAGGTAGCGGGACCCTAATGGACACTTTAAAGTATCGCTAAATGGAGACTTATTTCAAAGTTTTTTTCTTGTTTTTTTTTGTTTTGTTTTTAAGAATTATATTGGTTGATCTTACCAATTTAGAAGACATTTATCCAAAAAAAAAATAATACTTTTTTAATATACAAAACCAAATATAGCTTTTTACTTTATAGATAGATGATTTTTTCAAAAATATCATAACATACAATAGCTATTAACACATATACATATCATAACATACAATAGCTATTAACACATATACATATCATAACATACACTAGCTATTAATAAGTGTAAGCATAAATATAGCCGTGTCAACAAACAATATATGTTAAGGATGACACAAAAAAGAGTTTCTATAAACTCTTATTTCTACTGTGGTCCTTAAATAATAATAAACACTTTTTTTCTGGCTAAATCTGATCTGAGTAATACAGAAATAATTTTAAGAAAGATAAAATAGAAAGATGAAAAATGACTCTACTGGTATTCGAACAAACAAACCTCAGCCTATTTGAGATCGTTCCCCTAAATCTTAAAAAAAATAAATGTTGTTTTCATGTTACCCCGCGAGGAGGCGGATTTGAGATTGTCTTTTTCTTTTACTGGGTAGGACATTGAAAATAGGGAGATGATCTCAAGACATTGAATAAGAGGCCCCTTGTTATCGGGGGTGGGGAGGGAGGTCTATGCTCTGACAATATATCAAGTATTTGGATTCTTCCCACTCCTATCCTCGCCAATCTTCGTAAGCATCCTCAATCTTACGTTATCTTCACGTTTCTGTTTGTTACACTTACTGAAGATCTTTTAGTGTTATATTTATGTATCTCTTTTTCCTTTTCTGATGGCGACAGTGTTCGCGAAAAAAAAGGTGAAAAAAAATGTTTGTTTTTTTCTAACATTTGAATTTTATTTATGTTTTGATGTCTTTCCTTTTGTGCCTGACCGAAAATGCTTTTCTACACATTTTGATAGTTTAAATTGTCAATTTACTATACACAATCTGTGTATAAATCCTTGTATACTCATCTCCCGTCTGCATGTTTATGTTGTTGTTGTTTTCGAGTTTAAAGAGTCTGCACGATGTGCGGCATTTTGCGCAGAGCCCGGAGTGAGACCCAAAACTCCCTTAAGATAAAGATTCAAGATTCAAGATTCATATATTTTATTCAGTAATGTAAACATATACATGTTTCTTGTTACATGATCCAATGTAATATATTTTAACAAACATACATGACATGATTTGCAATAGCTATTTACAAGAGAGAGAGAGAGAGAGAGAGAGGCGTTAAAAACCAAAAATAAATTTCAGAGTATATTAATAGAAGACTATGTGAGGGTGAACTGTGCACTACACAAAGCACAATACATTTACAAAAGTTTGATCACAGAACAAAAAGGAAAATTAAATATAGCATAGATAATACGAAAATATAACAGCAGTAAGTCATATAATTATATACAATATATGAGAACGAAATGACGAGTATAATTTATATTAATTACCTGATATGAAGGTGTTTCGAACATTGAATGCATGTTTGATAAATTTACATAAGTTCAGTAATGTTTTATTGTCTTTTGATTTCATGATTTCAGTAAATTCAGATAAACTTTGTGTCGAAAGAAGCCAAAATGTTGTCATCCCCCGAGACAATGTGAAGGGTGGGGGTAGTCCTGATCAGGACCGTTTGGTTCAACGGTCTGAGATGAAATATGTGTAGTGATA